>CM041518.1:38461735-39661735 GCA_023091065.1 Dianthus caryophyllus | reverse complement strand
CTTTTCGTCTCAAGTTTTTTGGAGTTTTCTGACCGAAGTTGTCTGAATTTTAAAGCTTATCGAGGGAGAAGTATACTTACAGATCTCTCGTAGGCGTGAACATGGCCAGCGAAGATGACATCGACTTTGTACTTCACAAAATACGGTTCATACATCACTCTCATGGTTTCACCCTCCATATAGTGATGAACATAACTGCTGTACATAGGGCAGTGCATTACGACGATAAGCCAAGGCGTCTCAGTTCTGTTTACCTTAGGTAGCTCATCCATCAACCATTTGTACTGAGGCGTATACATACCTGAATAATTATATCACAATTTACGCATAAAATTTATCGTCTATAATCGACTGATCAGAACTACTCCGCAACATATTTAAGTAAAGCGTTGTGAAGTGTACCAAAAGCCGAGTACGAAGCCATGACTATGACATAGGCCGAAGCTCTTTTGATTGAGTACCAATATGGAGAAGTGCTGTGAGATGCTCGATATGGTGTCGGAAATCTATTTGTGTACGGCTTAAACGGTTTGGTTTCGCCCTAGACAAAAACAAAAAGAAGTCGCAGTTCACGGAATTACAGCATACAAGTAAGCATATGTCGGAAAATTTTGAGTTCACAGAATCACAGCATACCAGAGTTGGAATGAAGTCGATTTCATGGTTCCCGGCTGACCAAATCCAAGGTTGATATGCAGCACTTCTTTCGACAAATCTTCCCCACGTATCCCACCTTACATTGTCGTGATTTGGGTATCGATCTGCATAAGAGAGATCACCAACAAACAAAAGCGCCTTTCCTTGCGTAGGATTCAGCTCGTAGTGTGTGAGGGTCATGTTGGAATCATACGTCTGTCCGAGATCACCTGTTGACATATTTCGAGAATCTATCTTCAGCCAGAGCAACAATATGAAACAACAAACAAGACCAATGAAGCATCACATTTAAGATAACTTTTTTTAATAAGGGCGTGTTCTCTTCGGATAACTTCAGAAAACCTCACGAAAATAAGGGCGTGTTCTCTTCGTCTTATTTTCTTTTAATCCATCAAGAACGTCAGTAAACAAAACTTCAGATAACTTCAGAAAACCTCACGAAAATAACTACTAAGAAACACTAAACTTCATAATGTTTTAGACAACTTCACATTTTAGACAACTTAAGACGAAGAGAATCTTTTTTTTTTTTTTTTTAAAGCTATGGAATGTGTGTACCTATTAGACCGAAAGTGTAAGGGACGTCGGGACCGGATTCTGGTGGTGTTAGAAACCAAAATCGCCTAGACGAATTCCCAGTTCCTACCTCATAGTAATACTTCGAATCAAACTGCACACGGAAATCCACTTAATTAAGCTAAACATGCTCAATGTAATACAACTATACAAGTAGTCGAACTAGTTTACGATAGTAAGGGAGCAGAATGCTTAGTCGTATACCTCTAACCCGCTGATGGTGCAGTGATGAATGTAGCCAGAAGTGTAATTCACAAACTTGTAAGTACGAACAACGCCCTCTGCGGTTTCCTTTTTATCGCTGAATTCACCCCAGTATGTTACGGTGTTTGAGCCAGGCTCGTCTACTGTCGTCCATGACACAATTACTGCTTTGCCAACGTGGTCTCCTTGAGTTATATGAACCTTCAAGAACCCACATTCAGAACACAAATCCACACCCAATACTCGAAAAGTTAGCATGTAAGACCATTTCGTCAGACTAGACTTTTGATTTGAAATGATCCTTTGTAAAGCATTACCATCTCATTTGATGTGTGGATGCAACGTAAACCTCCCTCTACATCTAGTGCTAGAACATGTGACTATTGGTCGGCTCTAACGCTACATGAAGAGACCAAATCAAGTCTCATGATTGAATCGACGAGTAAAAGCCAAAGGGCTGTGCATTATCGACCAGGGAAACCAAGATGGCATTTGCGCAAGGAAGCATACTAAGGCCCCATTATTTTTGGCATCATCAGGGATGAGTTAACTGAACTAAGGTCCTGTTCTTTTCGGCTTTTTGCAGCTGAACTTATAGGAGGTGAAGTTAGTGTAAATTAAAGCTTCGTGGAGCTTATAGGAGCTGAACTGAACTTATAGGAGCTGAAATTAAGCTGAAAAGGACAGGGGCTTATCGGAGACAAAGTCGAATTCATTAGAGCTGAGTTAAACTAACTAGAGTATAACAAAAATAAAAACAAGTCAACCAAAAACTTCAGCTTTTGGTTGAGTTGGTGTTTGTCATGGTATGATCTTAGACCTCTAAGGCTCTAACACACCCCGTCATACGAATACCCTTTGAACTTGAGTGTGCACGCAATTATAGGCTTGTTGATGGCTGGAGACCCAAGATCGATTTTATACTCTAACGTATAATTAGCAATTGATTGCGATGGGGGACACAAAACAACAATAAATAAATACTACATCATCAAAGAATTGCACAAAACTACAATGTAAAAAAAGTGACAATTTTGTTAAACAAATCAGCCAAATATAAGAACATTTGAAATGGGATTAAAAGTAATTTTACCTGTTGAGGAGCATTATAACCAGGAGGAAGTTGAAAAACATCACTATTTAATGGCATATCTTGTGAAACATCATCATTTACTCTTGAAAAACTGCTAGTTTTTCCTCCATTACAAAACTTTACAGCATCTAACATCATAACACTCAAAATAAACAGCATAAAAACACTATAATTACCATAAACCCACATCAAATTCATCCTTATTCTTCACTGTAATTTTACCAGAAACTAAAAACTACAGTGGTAAATTTTTTTAGTTGTTCAATAATAAAAGATGATTTTCTGAAGAAGAAAAAATTACTTGAAAAGTGTGACTGTTGTACTCATCATATATGTGGGAGGAATATTCTGTCACAAGATACCCCATGAAATATGAAAGTTGCTGTTTTTGCAGTTGAATGTTCTTGTGTAGTCTTGATTTTGTTGGCCAAATTAGAGGTGGCCAACTTAACGGGTCGGATCGCTCCTAAAACGGGCTGATTTTAGGTTCTAAATTTCAAAGCGCCGTTCACCCTAGACTCTGGTATAAAATAATACGGAATACTTCGTAATATGTGATAATAATAATAATAAGAATTAAATAACAGTAATAGACTAACAGTTAAAATTGTAAAATTTATAGAAATTGTCGTTTAATATAGTCGACATAACAGAACAAATGGTGATAAGCACAACATGACTAATTTATTCTGTATGTCGACTATATTAAACAACAATTTCTATAAATTTGTTTAATATAGTTGTAAAATTTAGATGGCTAATCACAAGGAATAAAAATTAGATGGCTAATCACAAATCAAGATGTTAGAAATAAAACAGCAAACCTTATGGCAATAAATTATTGAATAATTTGCCAACACAAGTTTGAATACAATAAATATACTCCGTAAATAATTAAACCTAATTTATACTATAACAATATATATTACATACATACGACAAGAGTGTAGCGATTTTGTTACAAGGTAATACCAAATCAAACACTAGCAAGCCAACATACAACAACCCTTTTTAACTCCCACAGGCCATGCAATCGTCACGGTTCGTCAGCGAGCACACCATTTGTGCCAGCTTCGTGTTGTCGTCTTCGGTCACCGTCTTGGTCGGCTCCTGTACACCAAAATGTCACCAACAAATCAACATCCATAAACAGAAACTATACATTGTACGTCGAGTAATTACGCTGTATGCATGTGACGGTCTCATATGAGCATTTGTACCTTCAGCAAGGAAGTATCAACAGTAAACTTAATGGCGTCAGCAGCTGCTCGTGTACGTAAATAATACATACCAGTCTTCAACCCCTGTCATACAAATGAAATAAATTAATCTCGTTTCAAAACGAGTAGTTAATTAAGCGTAGATTGAAGTGCTGAATTATGTGAAAATCATACCTTAGACCAGGCGTGGAAGTGTAGTGAAGTAAGTTTTCCGGTGTTTGCTTGGTCCATGTGGATATTAAGACTTTGGCTTTGATCAATGTAACATCCACGATCAACGGCCATATCGACCAATGTTCTTTGCTTGATTTCCCATACGGTTCTGTATAGAGCCAAAAGCGAGAGCTGAGGTGAGAAACGGAGAAATAACAAAAAAAAGGGAAAAGACGGGTATTTAGAGGGAGTGGTGAGTATTATACTTGTAGATTGCTTTCAGATGTGCTGGAATCTCGTGAATTTTCTGAACTGAACCATTTTCGTAGATGATCTGGTTCTTCAGAGTCGGAGACCAAAGGCCCATCTCAGTCAAATCATGAAGCAGATGCTTGTTTACGACAACAAATTCACCACTGTCGAGAAGAAATGGAAGTGTTTATTACAGACATCCTCCGAAAAATATGTACAAACAGAAAGGCCATGTAATAAGGTCAAATTCACAATACCTAAGAACTCTTCTGCTGTAGATATTTGAGGTGTAAGGCTCAAAACACTCGTTATTTCCGAGAATTTGACTTGTGGACGCGGTTGGCATAGGGGCTACGAGAAGTGAATTTCTTATGCCGTTTTCTGATATCATTGCCCTCAATGCTGCCCAATCCCACCTGTCGGAGGGTGTCACTCCCCACATATCAGGTTGGAGAATTCCCTGCATTTGTGCATTAACAGCAGATTAGTAAGATGACATACACGACATTTTAAAACTCAAATAAACGTGAATGTCAATGAACCAATACATGAACCGTAGGCAAATTACACACCTTGCTTACAGGGCTACCCTGGTATGTCTCGTAGGGCCCTTCCTTCACAGCCAACATGCAAGAAGATTTAAGAGCATGGTAGTAAATCGTCTCGAAAATGTCTTTATTCAGCTGTTGAGCCTCGGGTGAATCAAAAGGCATGCCTAGTAAGATGAAAGTATCGGCCATGCCTTGCACTCCGATGCCAATGGGCCTGTGCCTCATGTTTGACCTTTTCGCAGTTTCAACAGGGTAGAAATTGACATCGATGATTTTGTTCAGATTGGTTGTGACTACCTCAACAACCTGTTCATATAAACTTCGAAATCAGCCATGATTCTCGAAACACTACACACAACAAAGTTGGCATGATAACTCGAACACGGACACACCTCAGCCAATTTATCAAAATCGAAGTAACGATTTGCTGAATCCAAACTGCCAACAAGTTTAGAATTCTGCGACTCGGAAGGAACACCCTAGAAGCATAGAAGAGGTTAACTTGTTAGACAACCAATTGAAGCAGTACAAGCCTTAGATAAGAGGGAACCTTAAAATGATTAGTTACCTTCTCCTTGACGTAGCGTGGAAGAGCAATGGACGCCAAGTTACAGACTGCAGTTTCAGTTGGACTCGTGTACTCAATAATCTCAGTACACAGGTTCGAAGATTTAATCGTGCCGAGATTCTGCTGGTTGCTTTTGCGATTGCATGAATCCTTAAACAGCATATACGGCGTCCCTGTTTCCATTTGGGCTTTTAGTATTTCGAACCATAAACTTTGTGCCTGCACAACTTTCTTCGCTTTACCCTGAGGAAATACACAGCAAATAATGAATCAGCTACAGTAATCAACAGTCAAATATCAAAGCGCACACATACAAGAATCATTGATTACCAGTTTCTCGTAATTAGTGTAAAGCACTTCAAACTCTTTACCCCAGCAGTCTGCAAGACCTGGGGCCTCGTTAGGACAAAACAAGGACCATTGACCATCATTTTGAACCCTCTCCATGAACAGATCAGGCACCCAAAGAGCAAAAAAGAGATCACGAGCACGTTGTTCTTCCTGCAGAAAGAAACAATGACACTATGCTAAGAAAACAGCAAAAGCTATGGACGTAAAAACAGTCAGTTCGATGTTTCCATTGATCTTGAAAGAGCACACACCTTCCCGTGATTCTTCCTAAGCTCTAGAAACTCAAACACATCAGCATGCCATGGCTCAAGATACACGGCAAATGCACCTGCACATTAATAAAACATCAGAGAATGTTCGACGTAATCAACAACATCAAGCAATAACCTCCACCAACACCAAGAAACAAAAAATATTATACCTTTTCTTTTGCCTCCACCTTGGTCAACGTATCGAGCAGTGTCATTGAACACCCTAAGCATCGGGGTAATACCATTTGAGGTTCCATTTGTACCCCGAATGTAACTACCGGTTGCACGAATATTGTGAATCGACACACCAATACCACCAGCAGATTTGCTAATAACAGCACACTCCTTCAATGTATCATAGATTCCTTCAATGCTGTCCTCTTTCATGCATACAAGGAAGCAACTGCTCAACTGAAATCACAATACGTAAACTAAAGTAAGCAAACTTGCGTACTGTACAAACAGCACATATCAATACATTAAAAAGTACTCCATAATACAGAAATTGAAGAGGATGAAAATGTGACGTACTTGAGGTCTCGGTGTGCCAGCATTGAAGAGGGTCGGGGAAGCATGAGTGAACCACCTCTGAGACATGAAATGGTATGTTTTGATTGCAGACTCAATATCGTCCTTATGGATACCGACTGCAACTCTCATCAACATATGCTGAGGCCTCTCCACAACCTTTCCACTAACCTTCAACAGATACGATCTCTCGAGGGTTTTGAAACCAAAATAATCATAGTCAAAGTCACGGTCGTAAATGATTTCACTGTCCAACCGAGCAGCATTCTGGAACATCAGAAGTTAACATGAACTTATTAATCGACAAGTAAAACAGTCAACAGATCAATTTCACAAATTCAACATTCATCAAAATTTTTACGGAATATTACAGTACATAATACTACACAAAGTTTAATCTACCAGATTAACGACAGGGTATACATTCATGTAACCGTTTCATACTTCACATATTATGACATACGACATCGATATTTTGAAGGTCAAAACAGTTTTGGAGTCATCAAAAACCAGAAATGTTACCTTCATAATAATTTCATAGACATCATCAGCAACCAAAGGCGCTTTCAATCCCGATCTTTCATTGAAATGATTGTACATCTCCTTAATTCTGCATTCAAACACATCCCATAAATCCTCTATAAATAAATAGATAAATAATCACCACAAAACATGTAAATGGCATTTAATTTCACGCTTCAGCGACAACTTACGTCTCAGAAAACGACTTCCTGGTGTTTTTGTGCAGATTTGAAACCACAATCCTCGCAGCTAGCTGAACAAAATCAAATTACATTCATCAAAATTCAAATCTACTCTTTAAAAAAAACACAACATCAATTTGCTCAAGAATCAAGAGAAATCAAGAACAATCTCACGAAACAAAACAAAAACAAAACTTCATTAATTTTTAAATTCATAACACTTGTAAACAAAAATTAACCCCCAAAATCAATCAAAATTACTCAAAACAAATTAGCTGAACATCCAAAACTTCTCGAATCATAAAAACTAATTAATCCAACAGTAACTCAAGAGA
Source organism: Dianthus caryophyllus (assembly GCA_023091065.1). Taxonomy (NCBI): domain Eukaryota; kingdom Viridiplantae; phylum Streptophyta; class Magnoliopsida; order Caryophyllales; family Caryophyllaceae; genus Dianthus; species Dianthus caryophyllus. The sequence goes on along the minus strand of CM041518.1, from coordinate 39,654,292 downwards.
AATCAAGAACAATCTCACAAACATTAACCTCCAAAATAAATCATAACAATTTCCAATCACATATACACCACATAAAATCATCATCATCATCTCAAATCGACACGAAAAAACACAAAACAAAAAAGAGAAACCCTAACCGAAGCGTAATCGGGATGATTAGCAGTCATAGCAGCAGCAGTTTCAGCAGCTAATTCATCAAGAAGAGTGGTAGTAACACCCTTATAAACACCAGCACAAACTTTCTGGGCAACAATTACAGGGTCACAGTGTTCAGTATTAAGCCCATAACTTAATTTCTTCAACCTTGCTGTAATCTTATCGAAATGAACTGTTTCTTGTCTTCCATCTCTCTTCACTACATACATTTTTCCCCAATTTTTTGAATCGAAATATTCGATTGAAATTGGTTTTATTTTTTTTTTTTTTTTGTTGAAGAATGATGATGAAATTGAATTTGTGCGTGAATTTAAGATAAGGGTTTGAGAGAATTGTATATATAGAGAAATTGTGGAGCGTAATTTTTGGTGGCGGAATTTTTTTGGGGAAAAAATTAGGGTTTTTGAAATTTTTTGATTTTTTAATTTTTTTTTTTTTTTTTTTGTTTTTAATTTTCGCTCGTAAAATGGTTGGCTTGTGAGGGAATTTTTGGATTTTCCCGCCAAGTTGTGGAATTTAAAATATTTTAATCTGATTAAATTGAAATTTGAAGTTTTGAAGATGATTTTGGTTTAGCTTGTCGAGTACTCATGTTGAATTTGGTGGTATTTTAATCTACACAAATGCTTACATAAAACCGTTTCACGCGTGAAACGGGGTATTTGTAACTAAAATGTGCCTACTTTAAGGTTTAAAGTGACTATTTTAACGTTTAAAGTCACCATTTATGGAGTTTTAAAGTGGTCACATTTAAGGTTAAAGTGGTCACTTTAACCATTAAAATAGTCACATTTTACTCAAAGAACTTCGTTTCACGCGTGAAACGGTTTTATGCAAGACTTATTGTTTAATCTAAAAATAAAAAGTTGTTTTCAAAAAAAAAAATAAAAAAAAAATAAAAAGTTGGTGGTATTTTAATGAAACTAAATGAAATAAATGTGAATTTTGAATTTTTTTTAGTGAGCCAGTCTTACGTAAAACGGGTATATCTGTCTTAAACTTAAGACGGGTCAAGTACCCCCACTTACACATAAAAAACAAATATATTGCACCATTTCAATCTTACTTATCTTTTGTCTTATTATTACTCGTAATATTTTACTGTCTTAAGCTTAAGACGGATTATCCGTCTTAAATAAAAATTTGTGTTTTTTAGTAGGATTTTAATTTTATTGGGTCCACTACAGTGGAAAAATTGGTGTCATGAGAATTTTGATAGGGACTAGTAATTTTATTTGATTTTTTTATGGATGATGAATAAACAATTTTTTTGATATTTTTTCGGTTTACCTTTTAGCGGATTTGCACCGCCAGGTTCGTGGTCACGTTTACATAGTTCGCAATTTCAAAGGGTGGGATAACATAATGTAATTACGAAAATTAATTCGATAGAGGTCAAACCCGTATATCCAATAAACAATTCAACGGGTTTATTTTTCAGCGAGTTTGCACCGCCAGTTTCATGGTCACAGACTCACGGTTACATAGTTTGCAGCTTCAAAGGGTGGAATAACATAATGTAATTTCAAAAATGAATCGGATAGAGGTCAAAACCCATATATCCAATGAACAATTCAACGGGTTTATTTTTCAGCGGGTTTGCACCGCCAGTTTCATGGTCACGATTACATGCTTCGCAGTTTCAAAGGGTGGAATAACATAATGTAATTACGAAAATTAATCCGATAGAGGTCAAAACCCGTATATCCAATAAACAATTTACAAACCATATCGTTGTACGCACGTGTATATTAGAATTACTCAGTTGTCGTTGATCAGACCCAGATAATTATCTGAGTGACAATGAGGCGTCACACTAAAACTCGTGTAGTTTGGAAGCGACCATGACCGAACTTGGAGGAAGTATCGATGAACTTGAGTTTGATTCCTCGAGGGCAACCCGAGAAGTTTGCTTTGGAGAGACTGCCTCAAGGTGACCACCCATTGATCCAAAGGTAATCATCCTTGACTACACCGTAGTGCGGGAATAATCCACCCATTGGTGTAGTATTCTTCTCCGTCCTGAATTATCGCATCGATGGAAAATTAAGACGTCAATACTAGAGAACGCAAACAATGAAAGGACCCGAAAGCGAGACAGAAATCAGACGTGAAAGTAACATGCTTGGGGTGAGGCTCAACTACTTTTCGTGTGAGTAGACACGAGCACAACACGAGATTTAATTAGGTCGAGTTAGGTTGACATCTAAAACACCAATAACCATTACTTTTTCTAATCCTCCGCGCTTTGACATACAATTTTCATTTAGGTAGACCAAACATTAATAACGCGCAAAAATACAAAACAAACCTAGCACAAAATTAGTGGGTTTGGGTTGAGTTTTCATGACCCATCTATGTAGTTGAGTCAACAATAACACGACAATAAATTTATTTGGGTTTGTTTGGGTTCGGGCAGAAGGGTTCATGAGTCATTTACATGTGACACAAACACGAGTCTAACACAATCTGATTTGTTTTTCAATTCTACTCATTATATTGTTCGGACACAAATTCAGCCGAAAATAAGGAGTAAATCTGTACTAACCTGTCATACTCGGTCATAGCGGTATGAGTCTCCTGACCCAACCTTACCGAGCTTGTAGATGTTTTCGTTCATCTCAGTACGGTGGTGGTAACCATTCTGACCAGCCCTACCCTAGGCACTGATACACGCGACCTTACGCAGACCTCTGTGAATCTTACGAGGAAGACGAGTGACACCCCAACGGGTGACAACGCCTTTGTATCCCTCACCCTTGGGCCTTGGTCACACCGATAATGTCGATCATTACATCCTTCTGGAAAACAGCATCAGTTGGGAGTTCTCTCTCGAAGAAACCGTATGCAAAGTCGACCTTTTGCGCGATAGTGCCACCGTTGACCTGAATTTCCATCAGATGAGCCTTCTTCTGCTTCAAACCCTTCATCTTCCTGATCTGTAAGTTTGAAAACATGTATGTGAGTACACCAGGCAAACGGGTCCACCGCGTCAAGTCACTGCATGCAGGTTGGGTCAATTTGGTCGGTTTTGTTTCAGCTTTACCAGTTTCGAGTTAGATTGGCCTCAGTCCATACCAGCTTCGGGTTTAGTAAGATCAACTTCTAAATGGATTAAATTTTGTATTGAATCATACAAATTCAGGTCGAGTCGATTCAAATTAAAGGTCAAACTCGGATTCTCAGATCGGGTTACTGGTCAGATTATTCGGGTGTGGTCAGTTTTGCTGGGTCTACAGACATTACCAAAAACATCTGGCTAAAAAAACTCCTGACACAGAAGACGGTAAGACAATCTAAAGAATTTCTATACTCGAGTACGAGCCAAAACCCTGATGACGGTAACATATCTCTTCAATTTCTCGAGATGAGTTTGAATATCTTTCTTTCCGTTCTCACTCGCATACTTCTTGGAGTCTTTGGTGAATGCCTTCTTCTTGGACTTGCGCACCAGTTCTTGTAGAACCTTCTCCTGAGCACTAGTTCAGTGTGCGTAATCCACGAGGAGTCTTCACGTAACCAAAGACACTGACAATGACCATGGGAGGGGTTTCTACAATACTACAATAGTACGTCACAGCCTCAAATGTCTCTTTTTTTGTGAAGATCTGCAGCGTAATATCACAGGCGAGTAACCATCCGCTACGGCGTTTTTTGGTTTGAATTATCCGATCCTACGTGGACCCTAAAACAGTAAATATATTTATTCCTGACCCAAAACGCTAAATATTTTTCCCTAAAACACCATTATACCTAATGCTTCAATAAAATACCTAAGACGATTACTGCTTACTACCATGATGAACAAACAAATTAGTCTGCATCACCAGAACAACCGCCAAAGGATAACCTATGAACCCCGAGAATAAGCTATCGCATACACACTCGATTACAGAAATCCTCTATCCAAATCAACAAAAACAACAACAACAACCACCCCGAGAAGAGCATGTTTTCATTGTTTAATCAGTCGGAAAACTATTACCACGAGACAGGAGTCGAGACGTCGAGTAAAATACATACTCCCTCCATCTCAGTCATTTGTTCACACTTGTCTCAAATCTCCCTCACAAAAAAAGTCAAACTGTAAACAATTCACCGAAACGGATGGAGTAATTACGTTACTTCGACGTGCATACTGCATAGTGCAAAATTTACCTAAAACAATTTCCATGGTTTCCAAAGAAAATTATGCATCAAAATCACAACGACAATCACAATACACAACTACATAACAAACGAAATTACGATACAGAATATGATGATCATTATAACGTTGTGAAATAGACGACGATTTCGAGCAACAACTTAAACAATCAAACAATGATTTGATGAAGCAATTCAACAAAAACGAACTAAAACAACGATCAAAAACTGAAACAAAAAAAGAATTTCATATGATTAAAACACTTTTCCGAGGAAAATCCATGCAAATCACATTAACACAACCTATTAATAGCTCGAATTACGATAAATTATTGCGAAAAACATGTACGGTAATCGCGACGACGAACAAATTAAAAAAAAATAATAATAATAATAATCGAAGAATAACTAAACAAAACAATTCAAATTTTCAATAACATGATTACATGAATAATAACAGTAATTACTGAAGTGTGAAACAGTAAGAATTTCGCATAAAAATTGAAAATTACTTTATAAGAAGATAAAAATGGGAGAAACTACACGAAGATAAAATGTTGCTAAACCCTAGAATTTACTCTGATCCGTCAAATCGTTAACATTTCACTCAGAGGTAAATTTTGGGTAAATATTAACGATCTGACCGATCAGATAGTACTCCGTATTTTATTTGCTGTGATTGATCAAATAGTTACTCCCTCTATTCATATCCATTGGCATCCTTACACTATTTGCCACTATTCATATAGTCGGAGAATTTTCGATATTTTGGTTGATATAGAATTGAGAATATAGTCATGTGAGGTTTTGTTTTATTCGTCTTCTTAAGCACAATATTAAAATTGAATTTGTATAATTTTTTATAATACGTAATTATAGATATTACCGTTGCAAAATACGCCTCGGCAAATGGACCATGACATCATGATGCCAATGGATATGAATGGACGGAGTAATATTTAACCATTATTTTGCGATGAGTTTTTGGTCAAATGTTAATTATTTGACCGATAAAAGCGAGTACGTAGCATTACTCAATTATCCATTTGACCCAACTTCCTCTCAAAACTTTCAAGATTGTGTTAAATATAAAAGGACGATATTAATATTCAATTTAAATTACTCTGTAACTGTTTATCTTATGTAATTAAAGATATTAGCCTTGGAAAAAGCGTCTCGGCATCGATCATAATGTCATGGCCTTATGGGTAGTAATCGAATACGAAGTACTCCCTCCCATTTTCTTTGATATTCCCATTTCTTTTTGGATGAGAAAATAAGAATGAAATAATGTGAAGTAGAGAATAAAAGTAAGGAAAAAATGTGGAGTCAAAATAAATATTCCGTAGGAATCACAAAATATGGACAAAAAAAAAAGGAAATTTAACAGGAATAATCCATATTATGTCTCTTCTTCTCCCAATAATCCAAACTATTACTAATCCCGCAATAATCTCAACTATTATATTTATCTTCTCAAAATGATCCCTCTTAAAATTTGACCGGATGTTTACCTATTATTTTCGGTAAAAAATGTGGAACCTTATTTTAATAATAATAATAATAATAATAATAATAATAATAATAATAATAATAATAATAATAATAATAATAATAATAATAATAATAATAATAATTTAATGTAGATTTTTTTAAATTTTGTTGATTTTAGTTATTATTATTATTATTATTATTATTATTATTATTATTATTATTATAGAATTATAAACAACGTTTACACAAAATTGGTGGGCAGCCGAGATACAATCTGGGCCCGCACCCCTTTAGCAGTAGCAAAACTAAACCTAGGAAAAATATATGTGAACATATGAACCCCTGCATCATGGGATGCAGAGAAAGTCTGACTCCGCTTCAGTAAAGCTACAACATCCAAATCAAGCTCCCCAAGAGAGGAGAAGGAGAAGGGTAGGAAACCATATTTTAAAAAAAAAAAAAAAAAAAAAAAAAAAAAAAACCTCATATTCCAACATATTTAACAATTTTAACTTATATATTTTTTATTTTATTTACAATAATATGATATTATTATTATTATTCTTATTGGTTACACTACATTTTATTTTCGTTCACAATATTTTTTTAAAAAAAAAAACTCATATTCCAACATTTTTAACAATCTTAACTTATATAATTTTTATTTGTTTACAGTAATAATAATAATAATTAATAATAATAATAATAATAATAATAATAATAATAATAATAATAATAATAATAATAATAATAATAATAATAATATAAAGTGTGAGTTTTAAAATGAAAGACAAAATGAGTGAAATAAGACTTCTCCTTTATTTAATTTGTTTTATTGATTAAAAAAAAATTGGTTTATCCGTTTTAACCAGTAGTAGGTTCTCATGGACTGTTTTGAGAATAATAATAGTTTAGATTATTGGGAGAAAAAGATGCATAGTTTGGATTATTTGTGTTAAATTTCCCAAAAACAAGGAAAGAACAAATAAAATGGTAAAAAAAAAAAAAAAAAAAAAGCTGAAAGAACATTAAAAATGGGAGGAAGTATTATTTATTTTTATTTTAATGATTAGAAAGTTAAGTCCTTCATTTAGCTCTTCTCTTTTCAATTTTACTAAACTCATATTCCACTATTTTCTATCCATTTAATTTTTGACAATTTTTTAATTACATAAATTATTCATTTAAATTTGATTTTGATTCGTCTCTTAAGTTTGTTTAAATTGTCCGTAATTACTAATCCAAATTTTTTAAAATGTGCCCTTAAAGCACAATTTAAAATACTAATATAGGAACTTATGAAGTATTTTTAGGAAAATATCATGAGATTTTGAAAAATAATCTCAATATCACAACATGATTATCCATGAATTTGTTTCTTTATAAATTAGCGCACCTTAACAAAAGATGGTTATGAATGATTGCTAAAGATGGTAAAATTGTACTCCGTAATAGGAACAAATGTTTATACTCATTTAATTGTTGGCGGAATTGAGATTCTTTGTCTCACTTTATGTTCTATCTTGTGGCCACTATATTCTTCTTTTGACACATCAATTGATCATGTATAAGTAATATTTTGATCATCAATCTTATTACGTGTCAAAAGATTAACTAAGTGGAATACAAGATGAGACATCAAAGTGGAACAGAGGATCCAAACTCCCGGAACACTTGAATAAGAAAACAAGAAAATATTACAAAAATACTATTCAAAAGACTGAAAATTTTTAACGTTAATAAGGGGTAATCGCCTGAGAGTCGTCTCTGCCAACCCTTCGTTGCACCCTGCATATATAATGGTAAATTGCTAATATAACCCTAGGGAGGGCGTCCGATGATCCCGGTGAATGACTCATACTACATCTCATTTATGAGAAAATAAAAATATTCCGGCAATAAAAATTTTGTTATATGATTTCAGTGGATTTACAATGAGGGAGAGAGATTCGAACATACCTCAATTATAACCACTTGATTAAGACATCCTTGATAAACATAATAACATAAGCAAGTCTCACGTGAGACGATCTCATGTACAAAAACTACAACAAAACAAGTCAAACTATTTTTTATTTTTTTTAAAAAAAAAGCGAGTCATGAGGCATGACTCATAATAATCAATTATATTGTGAGATCGCCTAATAAAAAATTTATGAAACAATGTTAGTATAAACCTATATGACTACATATCTATATAAACACACATCATTAAGCATTAAAAAAAAATATTAATATCCCTATTATTCTTGTGTGAGACGGGCCTAACGATAACTTATGTGAGACAGAGATTAAAAAAATAATAAAAAAATAAAAAGTAACCACCATCTAAGAGACGTCTCACAATAATTCATCGTTAGGCCCGTCTCACACAAGAAATTGTCCTAAATGAAATAATCCGTCGGAGTATTATTTTCAAAAAAAATGTAAAAACTTGTTAGGATGGCTCGAAAAAAAAAGGAAAAAAAAAATCACATTATTTTAGTGCAAGACTAACCACCCTAACACATAAAAACAATAAGGAGTAAATAGAAAAAACGAAAATTATGCTCCCTCCATTCAACTTCATTGCGTGCATTTGCTTTATCACTTTTATCGCGGTCCATTTTACAACGATAATATCTCTAGTTATATGCTATGAAAAATTATGAAAATTGGATATTAATATTGTATTTAACAAAACAATTATGACAAGATCACACACGGCTATTATTTCACTTATATACTACTCGTAGCATCATACCCATGCATAAATACACAGAATGTATAAAATAAGTTAATAGTAAATTGAAAAAATTGGTATTTGAATTAAATATTAAAATAAAATAAGAATACTTCATAGCAATAATATAAACTAACGCAACCTAAATAAACATGTATTTTTAAACTTAAAATACAACCAACTGTATTTTACCGGGCCGCGTATTTACTTAACATGTACTCCGAACTCGCTTATATGACTTGTTTAACAGGTACTGAATTAACCTTTCAAATTTTAGATCAAAAGTTCATTAAAAGTTATTTAGTATTATGAAAATATTTAAATCATTTGACCCGTAATTGTCTTCTATTGAACCCGTTTAATAAGTTTGAAAGTGTCAATTTTAATTTTTCTTAATTAAGTATCAAAATTTAGATGATAGAAACATTGAAAATTGTAAAAAAAAAAAATAGTATAATGGAACTTTAATTTGTAATTTTTTATACAAATATAGTTATAAATTTATTTTTAAAATATATCATAATGTAGTGAAAACTAATTAAAGTATCGTAAGACATTGTCTTAAAATCATTATTTATTACTCCGTATAATATGGTAAAACGTGCTTAAAGTGATATTGAAAACACATTAAATAAAAGTGAATAGTTTAAGAGATAAAAAGAAAAAAATATATACTTTGTCTCCGTAGTACATATGAGATATATTGACTTACTTATATGACAAAATTCCAAAAAAGGAAAAAAAATAATAAAAGGAATAAAAATACGTAAAAGTTGGAGGGAAAATTGGAGAAAAAATTGTGTAAAATGATTTTTCATTTATTAAAGATGCTCTAACTACATAAAAGGAAAAGGTCTTAGCCAAGTGGTGAGACTGAGATATTCTGGGCATTAGGTTTCAGGTTCGAATTCTCCCCTTCCTTATTATAATGTGACTTAATATGTTGCTCGATTGACCAAAAAAAAAATTAAAAAGAAAAAATAGTGTCAAAAAGTATAATGCATAACATGAAGTTAAAATGGAGGAAATAATAAAAAAAAAAAAAAAAAATTATAATTAAAAAATAAATTAATGTTTTATGAGAGCTCCATAATATTATCGTGAGACCGTCTCCTATAAATTTATCTTAGTCTTCCTTTTCTATTATATTATTCCATAAAAAATAGTGTCAAAAAGTAAAATGCATAACTACGTCACTCTTCTTTTTGCCGTGTTATTAATCCTTTCTATCTTAGTCTTCCTTTTCTATTATATTATTCCTAAAATATAATTTTTCCATTAAAATTCATTTCCAAATATAAATATAATATAATTATCATGGATTTCATTTATTTGATGTATATGGATCATGTATGTCTGTATGTTTTCTTTTGTTCATATTTTTTGATGGTGACTAACTTAAAAACATTTTGCTATAGGTCATATAATTTCTTTTCTAGTTTTTTGTTATATTAAAAATATAATAAAATATTTTTAAAACAAAATAAATTGGACAAAGTATATTAAAATAATTTACTCCATCCGGCATCCGCCCCAATGAATTGTTAACGTTTATTTTATTTTGTAAGGAAAAAAATAAAATAAACGTTAACAATTGACTGGAACAGAGTCAGTGTCCTGGGATCTCATAAGATTCTAAATGGATACGCCAGTGTCTTTAGTTACATATACCTAAAAACTATAATTAATAATTTATTATTCATAAAATACTTGATGAAACAATTTAAATAAGATTTAAAATTGTTTTATACTCACTTCATCCTACCATTTTCTTCTCATTTTATTTTAGCTCAATAACTAAAGTAGGTGAGTCGTGTAAATCAAATTAAAGTTAGAAATAACAAGGTAGATTCTGTTCATAAAATTAATGAAAAATTGAAAAATAAATTTGAAAGGAAAATGATAATAATAATAATAATAAAAAAGTGTAATTAAAAATAGATGTTAAAATAGAGAAACTATTATATATCATGAGTTATATTGAAAATTTTCTTCACTCATAAATAGTGCTTAAAAAGTGTAAATAAATATATAATAATAATAATAATAATAATAATTAAAAAAATAGTACTCCCTCTGTTCCAGTAAATTGTTAACGTTTTTTTTGGGGAAACAATAAAGCAAACGTTAACAATTGACTGATACAACTACTTAAAAAGTGTAAATAATAATATAATAATAATATAAAAAATCCGTATTATATCTACCACTCGGTATATAAATACCGTACACCATACTGCCATTCTCCTCCTAAATTTATTTCACTTTCTTTGTCTCTTTTTCCTTCAAAATATTTTTTATTTTATCAAAAAAAAAAAATCACAAATTCAGTCAAATGGCAGCGACGACATACGACGTCGTGTTCACGGAAAGCGACATGGAGGCGGCGCGTCAGTTGGTGCAGCTAAGCGAGGGCGAAACAAGTAGCAGTTCCGGCAGCAACAACAACAACGCTAACAATTCCAACATGATCACGCTTTTCAAGGACATGAACAACAAGAAGACGAAGATAACGATGAAGAAGAAGAAGAAGAAGATGAAGAAGATGAAGAAGATGAAGAAGAAATCAAGGTTTAACGATGACGTAGAGACGATACCGGAGTTTGCTGGAGAAATTGAAGACATAGATGATGATGAAGATGAAAATAATCGTAGGAAAAACAATAAGTATCGTTCGATTGTGAATGTTTATCAAGTAACTAAACCCGTTAAATTAATTATGTAAATTAGTGTTGTTGTTAAAATTAATTATGTAATAATGTTTTTATGTTTTAACCTCATGTTAAAATGTTAAATTGTTTAATGTGTGTTTGAACTTTGATGAATGTTCAAAAATGATGTAATTTTTAGGGTTTTGTTTTGATGATGATGATAATAATAATAATGGTAAAATCGAGTTTCATGAAGATGAAGAATTGTACTTCTCTTAAATCATCTCACAGAAAAAATTAAAGGGTAAATAATTTACTGGATTACGGAGGGAGTATGAAATATTTTTGATTATTGGATGAATGAAATTACTCCATTTGTTTGTGAGGAAAATTTTGCAAACTTAAGAAAAATGTTTACATAAATTCATGAAAAATAATTAAGTTTACAAATCAAATGTAATTAATCATTTCACTTAATTATCATGCGGTAAAAAAAAAAAAATGAAATAATATATACATCTAATTTTCATGTCGATCTTAAAATTAGAATATTGTGGAGTATGTATTTCACAACTACATAATTGAGACACATGAATTAATGAGAGATAGTTGAATTGTTAAATTCTAAATTGTACGAGTACAAAAGTAAAAAGTATGGAGTACGGAGAATCAATTTAGATAATCAGATTAAAACAGTAATTGTAATTGTATGTGATGTTATCTAAGTTGAAATCCATGGATATTAAGTATTAATTTTTATCATGAATGTCACAAACAAATCATTATGATAATATACTTCCAGTCGACATCTATTCACATAAGTAATTTAGAAAAAATTTCTTCACATTTGATCCGGTATCTGTAAGTCTGTAACATATAGCATATAACGTATAATGCACGCAAACATAATTTGTGATATTACCTGGTGTATATTTCATTTCGTAAATGTATATTGATATCATTTATCGTTATTTTACTTGTAATTGTTTCATACCTTGATAAAAACTGGTAATTAATAACATCACTCTGAAATCATTATTATGATGATATACTTTCAGTTGACATCTATTCACATAAGTAATCTTGAATTTTTATTCTTTACACATACGGTCTGGTAAGTCTTTAACATATAACATTTAAAACGTATAATGCACGCAAACATAATTTGTCATATTACCTTGTTTATATTTCATTTCGTAGATGTATATTGATATCATTTTTCGTTATTACACTTGTAATTATTTTGCCTTGATTAAAAAAGGTAATTAATAATGTCAATCTTAAGTCTTAAATGTAACCTACCACTCAATATAAAGTTTTATAAAGGTCATTTGGTTTGATCCTGGAAAATAAACTACTGTTTGATTGACAAGGTTGAAGAACTTTCGGCAAGAGCTTCTACTTACCAAGGAGGGTGTTGGTAAGCGAATTTCCACGTAAATGTATGAATTCACTTATCAAGGGATGTTTCAATATCCCGGTTATTTATTTTAATGGAAAAGTCATTTAAAAGTGGAGTAAGTTCTGAGACATACGGTTTTTTAAACCAGTCTTATTTAAGTGTCACTAAATATTCAATTATACAGAGAGCTTCTAGAATTATTGGCCAATACATTTGCTAGATAGTTCCAGAAAACTCTTGAAATCTTATTTATGCATTTCGAAAGTGATTTTTTTTTTTTTTTTTACATTTCTATTCGTATAGGTAATTTACCTTCACCTAAGGAGTGAGTGCTACAATGAAGAATTTTTAAAATTTGTCATCTTTTTATCATTAAAATTAAATCTTCGTTCTGATTCAGTCATTTATTTACTTATTGTGAAAAGAAGACTTAAATTGACGGATTTTTTCATAATATAAAATTATATCAATACTTCAAAATTGGTAAAAAGAGAAAAGAATAGTTGTTCCTATGTTAAAAACTTCAATTTTACAAGTGGTTATTACACATGTGGGCACATTTTACGGATCAAAAATACTGGACGTCGATACTTCCCAAGAAGTCGGAGCGCCTAAATCCCGACGATGTTATGTCCACGTATGCCATACATTAAAAAAAAACTACCGTGACACATAACTCGGACGTGAATCTGTAACCATTGCAACTGGTGGAGTACAAAGATGTGTCCCGAGACTCCCAACGATGGAATTTCGCCATGTCCATCAATTAGGCTGTTCGACATTGGTCTGCTTGTTCAATACGGAGTACATGTTTACGAGAATATGATGGAAAAGAACCACGAGCATCAAACCAGGCAGAACTACTGACGAAACTCGTAGTAGATCAAAAAAACAAAAATTCTACAGGAGGTACAAAGCAAGTATAACAACAATATAATGGTGATCGACCAAAATCTGCAGTCGATATTGGTATGAAACCAATGTCGATTAATGTCAATGGTTACCCCCTTAAAACATTTTAAGAACGTTCGCATTGGTTTTGCCATAATATTTGTACGCCGAAAAACTATCTCCTGAACTGAATGTTGGGAAATGAGATGAACAAAGGGAGTACGATGAAAATATGCCTCGGAAAAGATGAAGAACCCAGAAACGACAGATAATTATACGAATTCTTTTGAAGCCGAAAGGAAAGAGACCAAACTTGGCAATTGGTAGATATTAGGCTGCCTCTGGAGTCTTCCAGACGCGGATTGTTCCGTCAACTGAAGCAGTTATCATTGAGTCGTTCTTAGGATGATAACTCACGCTTGTAACCTGCGGGCATCAGCAGAAACAGTCGGTAAATCCATGTCTGCAAATGGCCGATATGTACATGAAAGAAATTCATCATGGACACCAATGCACAAATATGTTTAGCAGTCGACATAAAGCTATGTCAATGAAACTCGTTTAAAAGCACGGAGTATTAAGGAGAGTTTGTACTGTAGGTTATAGGTTAAGGACCAGAAAGCAAAAGCAGCAGCAGTAGTAAAAAAAATGTCAACGAAAAGACGATAAACAGGGGGACGTTGGGGGTAGAGGGAGAGAAATGTGCTAGAATCTTACCACCGAGGCATGAGCTCGAAATTTTGACACCACTGATGCATCGACCAAATCCCAGAAGTAAATATAACCATCCTCGGAACCACCAACCACGTGAGCATCAGAGTTCGTCAGGCAACAGTCCAGTTTGTACGACTGATGTGGAAGTGCAAAGGAAAATAGTACAAATCATGAAGTCAGAAGCGTGTACTAAACATACGATCACACTATTTAACTTAAGTGTGTAAGCAAACCTTGCATATGTGACCTTTATATTCTTGCAGAAGCTCTCCAGCGGTCCTAACAACATTATCGAATAAGAAGTTAGCGAAATTGAACCCTTTTAAATCGATTCTCAGATGTAATGAGTTAATGACCAAGGGAAGCGCACAAACCTATCAAGGAGACGTAAGGTCGAATCTAAACAACTGGCTAGAATACAGTTTCCGTCGTTTGATAACGAGATACAATTCACAGGCTGTCCCAAGTTATCTGAAAGCTCCCTGTTCACACCGAGCAAAACATTAATATCCTATATTAATTTGCATCTCGAAAATACTCCATCGTACGTTGTCAAGTTTACATACCTACCCATTCGAATGTCAAAAGTTCGGACAGTCCCGTCAACACTTCCAGCAATGATCTCACAGTTTGTCAAGCACACTGACATAACACTGTCTTGAAAAGTGTCGATGATCTGAACATATTCATGAACATTGTACAACGTGTCAAAATCGTAAACAAAGCACTTCAATGCTGAAAAAAAATGCGCATAAAAAGGCATCATTTACACAAGGGCGTGAAAGACCTGAATGGGCTCAGTGCTATGCGATCTGCAGTCCCAAGCACGCACAGAACGATCATATCCCGCTGATACCACAACAGATGCAGACTCATTGAACTTCACCGCATTGACCTGTTACAAATTAAAACGATACGTGTTTACTTCTTCCGTTGAGTAGAACAGTGTAATTCATATGATATTGTCAGAACTCAGAAGAAAAACGAGGGTTTTTAGTTAACTACTTCAGCATTCTCAAAAAAAAAAAAAAGGCAAACAAAGATTAACTACTACATTTTCATCGAGAGCGGATTCGATGTCCCACTATGTGTCCCATTTTGTGTCCCACATATAGATTTGTCGGAAGAGTAACGTAATTGGACACAGAATAGGACATAGAAGTGAGACAGAGAATCCGCATCAAAACACAATCTACTCAGTTATTTTTCTTGAAATCATCACGCCAAATATATCAATCAATGTAACCTCATTCAGTTATTTTTCTTCGATAATTCGTTGGATGGTAATTCAATGGATACACGTTAATCGTCAACAATAAACGGAGCAAGGTGATTTCTCTACTTTGGTCGCTCATTCAATTCGAAGGATCCCCTCAACGGCTAGATGGAGATAGTGATACGAGGCTGTGCCGAACTGTCAAATTAAGGTTTGAGATTTTGCATTCCATAAGAGAAATTTGTACTTTTATTATCGTTAAAATTGTTTTTTTTATCGAAAAGGTAAACAAAAGACGGAAACAAACCTCACTATCATGACCACGGAACTTACGCATAACACGACCAGTAGAAACATCCCAATAAAACAACTGACGGTCACCACCGCACGAAATCAACCTAGAATTATCCCTGCAACAACAGCAACAAAATACCTAATTATTATCACTAGTCATTTTTAAATCAAAATTCAATAAAAAAAAAGTGAATAATAAAACTAACATAACACAATCGCCAATAGAATTTGTCACCACCTGACCTCCCTTCCCTCAGTTCAGGTGGTGACAAATTCTATTGGCAGTTTCACGCGTGAAACAGTTTCATTTTAGAAAAGAATTCTCAGTTTCTCACCACCTGACCTCCCTTCCCTCACCTCAGGTGGTGACAAATTCTATTGGCAGTTTCACGCGTGAAACAGTTTCATTTAAGAAAAGAAAAGGAAGTGAGTACGGGGAGACGTGGACGTCACGGACTTCACGACCGTGGGATTTGTAAGATTTGATGTGAATACCACGGTGTGGATTCCATAGACGAATGGTGCGGTCTTTGCCGCAACTTAGGCAGTAGTTTCCGTCTCCGTTGAACCTCGCCGCAAGTACTGCGCCTTCGTGTCCGCGTAGTACTTGTGTTTCTTTCGTTGGAATTTCTTCTTTGCTCATCTTTTCTTCTTCTTCTTCTTCTTCTCTCCCCAACCCCCTTTGTTCTTCCACTAATTGTTATTTTGCTTTTTAATTTGAGTTTTTGGATTAGTCGGTTTTATCGAAACTTGGGCCCGGTTCTTTTCGGCTTTTTAGAGCTGAATGAGCTGAAGTTAGAGTGACTTATAGGAGCTGAAAAGAGCTGAACTGAATTTATAAAAGCTGGGTTAAATTATAAGAGCTGACATTAAGCTGAAAAGAACAGGACCTAACTCTTATTTTTATGGTTCGACGAATATGTTTTTTTAAGGCATGGTGATGTCACACAATGTGCGATGGTCTCACAGCAGACCTAGTAGACCTTGCCATGGACTAGGGCACCAGACTGATGCCGGGTTGGGTTGGCACCACGAGCGTGTATTGCACAACCCAAAACCAACCCGTTAGAGTGGCAGACTAGGGCTGGGCTTGGGCCGAATTTTCAAATCAATGCCCGAGCCCAACCTGTAAGGTATTAATTGGCTTAAAGGGGAGGCTTGATAGGCCGGGCTCCTGAGTCTTGGCAGGCCGAGCGGGGCTAAGCAAATGCGGCCCATTGGGAAGGCTGGGACGAACTATGCCGGGGAGTAAGTCTTGCATAAAACCGTTTCACGCTTGCGACGGAGTACTTATTATTAAAATGTGACTATTTTAATGCCTAAAGTGACCACTTTAACGCTAAATGTGGCCACTTTAAGACTTTGTAAAATGGTCACTTTAAACGTTAAAATAGTCACTTTAAACCTTAAAGTAGGCACATTTTATTTACAAATACCCAGTCGCACGTGTGAAACGGTTTTATGTAAGCATTTGTGTAAATAAATTACCACAGTAGTTTCTGAATACAATTTTTTACTCAAGTTTTGTACGGAGTGCAAGTCATCGTAAAATTGTGTCTCTATACTCAGAATAAGGTTACATACATCGGAACCCTCAACGTGTCATAGACGAGGAGCCTTTTGAAGGCTTTGGGGCTCATGAAAGAAACAACCAAGTGATGGTAGGAGAAAAAAAAAAAGAAAAAAAAGAACTGAACAATTAATGGTCCTTCACTAATCTGGTGCACAAATACACGATGAGACGATCAACAGCGATTAGTGAGTAACAACAATCACGCTCGCCTGCTGTCTGAAACAATGTCGTTGAAGGCGAGGATATGCGGTGACGTCCCGTAACTCCCCGGTCTTCCAGACTCTACTCGACTCGAGTGGTGTTGCATTTCCGAGCTCAGTTTTAAATCTGACTCAGCAGATTCACGCGGGAATCCATCACTTGCTCTTCTTTTAATATCTTCTGTTGCATAGAAATCATGTCGCTGAGATAGTTTCAGAATTTCGTCGCCAATCTCGAGATCATCCTCGACTTTATCCCGTCGAGAATGTTCGGCCATATCTGGGGTTGATCTTGTGGTTATCCTAGGGGGTTCTTCTTGTACAAATGCTCGGAATTTGTTCATTGATGGTCTGATCTTGGTGCAGAAAACTTCGAGGAAATTGTTGGCGCAACCGCGATCAAAAGCGTTGCGTCGACGGTCTGCTCTGTATCTGAAGTTTTCGTAGGTTGTCTGAAAACATCAATGAAAAAGCAGTGAAATTTATGACTCAAAAGAAAGCAACGACAATTGCATCCAACTGGTTGCACATGCGAAGTATTAAGAGGTTTTCCGAAATATTTTAAGACGTATCAAGTTCTATGGTGTCGTGAAGTTTCTGAAGTGTTTTGATAAGTCAAGAAAAATAAGACGAGAAGAACAGGTTGTTCAAATCAATTTAATGACATCGATTAACTAGAGAGCGTGAAGAACATACTTGATTTGTGCTGATCAGATACAAATGGAAACCAGTGAGACCTCCGACGAACCACAATGCGATGAAGCAGTACGCCATTAACACTACAGAAGCGGGTGATTCTTTCATGGCCTTGAGTACACTCTGGTGATCGTCCACCAGAAACTTCATGTACAGCGCTGACATTGCGAAGACGAAAATGCACAGAAGAGTCGCAGAAGAGATAAACATAAAGAAGTAACGGTAGTTGCGCTGCAGAAGAAGCGACAGGACATTGTTAAAGCATAAATACAACTGACGTTTTCAAATGACAGAAAAAATTCAATGCACAGAGAGCAAGGGTGAACATTCATAGTTCATACCATTCCGATACACTGTCCAACCCAAGGACAATGATGATCAAATTTATCTACGCAGTTGTTGCATATCGAACAGTGTGAGCATCGAGGTGGACGATATAGCATGCACGTTTCACAGTACTTCACCTTAACAGGGACACCATTAACGACGACTTCTTTGATGCGCGGAAATTGCAAGCTTGGGGTTGGCCTTCCACTTCCCTCGGCTGATTCATAGCAGATTTCGTCTTCTGGTGGATGTGAGTTGCGGGGAATGATGCCTGGATCACGGGCTGACGTAAATAAAAGAAGCACCAATACCTACCATGAATAGCAGGGAGATAATTTCAACCAAAACAACTATCATTAATTTTATATACGAAGAACTAAATCCCGAGTACAAAATAAGCCACACATTAAATTTATATTTTTCGCTAGTAGGTTACTGAGTCGGGTGTCCGTGTCTCAATAAGTTAAACGGGACGGGGATACTATACAAAATATTAACGTAGAGTCATAGACCGTCTTTGACTAATACTTAGATGAGAAGCGAAGATAACTGAAGCGGCGAGCAGCATCATAAACTTGCTGAATTCAAGACGCAAGTTAGGCAAAATGTTCATGGCATATACATAAAAAGCATAAGGCGAATTAGTATAAGTCTCGAGACTTACATAAATCGTAAAAATAATGGTTACAAAGAGAATCCCATATCCGGCATTATAAGAAGGGAACTTATGGAGAAGATTCTGTGCAACAAAGGCACAAAATATTATCGAAGGTATCAGAATCAGTAGCACTGATATTATAAGAGACCGAGCATCAGGTCCAAATACTAGCCTCCCGTTGCATACGAATATCTGAGAAATACAAGAAATCCCACGACAGCAGGAAAACAAAAAAGAGTCGTGAGTCAAATGTTAAATGAAAAGAACACAAAATAGCCAGCAAAAACCATATCTTATAACGTGAAAACGATATTTATTTTTTTTCCATCGCATGGGGTCCTGCCAAAAATTGCTTGGTAAATTTTCAGAGCAAGTGAATCAGTGAATGTTGTATAATCCGAAATACTTGTGCTAAACGAACAGAAATGTAATCGACTAAAAAGGAAACTATAAATTACCTAGTAAAGTGAGAAATTTGTAAGAAAACATAACAAATGGCATACATTGTAGATTTGTAGCTGAGTATTCATACTATATTTTCCAATTCTTAGAACTAATTGTGCCGTATTACATCGATCTAAATAATAAAACCCGTCATGTATGAAATATTGCAACGAGGACCACAAAGAAAATAAACACAACAGGATTCATGTTTTCCATAGATAGGAGTACGTCAAAGAGCGATACAATTTTTAATTGATCCGCAAATATAGAACAGCAAAAAGGCAGTAAAAGTCGTTCCCACGTACGAGTTTATGGATACAACCTAGCGGAGCACACCTACCGTAACACTTAAGAGACTTGACTTATCAAATGTATTTGAGTGATATAAATGCTTTCAAAAGAGAAAAACGCCGTCTATAATGCTTCAATAACATGTACATTCTGTTTCTCTGAATGTACAGGTTTGACACATGAGATCGACACCTAACTTAACGATATTGCAACTTTGTCCTTTGCTTAAGAAATGCCCTGCTTCAAGCCACCTACCCTAATAGTGTTATTCCCCGCATTAGGCTGCGCTTGAAGGCATTTTTAGAGCTAAGAATTATCGAATCGTTACTCTATCCATAAAGTAATGGTGACAATTCTGAGGTCTCAAACACCCTCAAATTCCATCCGCAATTCCCACATAAGAACATCGTACAGCTGTAAAACAACACCCGGCTCAGAAAACATTGTTAAAGCAGCAAGATGAGCTTCCAATTTACGCCAATCTTCCTCCGAATCACACTAAACCGCTCCTAAATTTTGCCATAAATGCACTTTCAAATTAGGTTGTAAACTCCCAAGTAATCTAATCAAAAGCAAATGAAAACCCTATTAGTTAATGCGCTATACCCCCCAAATCTCCTGTAAATGACACCAAATTTCAATTCACACCCACATAAAGACCGTCCTACACAATATTAGGTGTAACGCCAGCTTTTTTAGTATAAGTCGATCTCGCCTAAGACTAACTCATTTCAAGATCACGTCAATCTGCTTCCTAACCACACTAAACGCTCCTAAATTTTCCCGCATATGCTGCTTCCAAAATGAAGCTGTAAGTTCTCAAGATACATTATCAAACCCAAATGAAAATCCAATTAGTGAACTCATTATACCCGCCAAATCTCCAACAAATGCTACCAAATTTCAATTCCCACAAACATAAAGACCATCTTACACAATTTACGTGTAATACCAGCTTTTCTAGTGTAAGACGGTCTCTCCTAACACTAACTCATTTCAATATCACGTCAATCTGCTTCCTAGCCACCCTAAACGTTCCTAAATTTTTCTGCAAATGCTGCTTCCAAATGAAGCTGTAAGTTCTGAAGAAATGCCGTCAAACCCAAATGAAATCCAATTAGTGTAAAACGGTCTTACACAATATCATCAAACCCAAATGAAAATCCAAAAATGAAGCTGTAATTTCAATTCACACCCACATAACGACTCTTACACAATATTACGTATAACGCCAGCTTTTCTAGTGTAAGACGATCTCACCTAAGACCAACTAATTTTTATTACGAAGTACATCAATCTACTTCCAAATGACAATAAACTCTCCTAAATATTCCCACAAATGTTGCTTCCAAAATTATGCTATAATTTCCTAAATAATCACATTAAACCAAAATGAAAACCCAAATAGTTAATCTACCCTCCAAATTTTCCAATAAATACCACCAAATTTAACCATCTTACACAATATAATGAGTAATATCAACTTTTCTAGTTTAAGATGATCTCATACACCCTAAAATAAAACTCCAAATTTCCCAAATATTACCAAAAACCAAAATAATTACTCCAAAATTCTAGCTAAAACCCTAAACTAAGCAAAACCCATTTCACATTTCACCAATATAAACCTCACCCATAAAAACAAAAATTGCACCCAAATTATTAACCAAAATCTAATTTACTATAAATAATTACAAATTAACAAACAATCACTGAAAAAAAATTCATCAAATTAAGTCCAACCCACTAAAAATAAGACCAAATTAAACGCCATAAATTGCTTATAATATTATAAATATTAAAAAAAAAAACATTTTAAGTACAATCAAAATAGTAAGAGAGGAAAAACAAAAAAATCACATACATTGCTTCCTTTCCAAACTTGGTAAACCCTTTGTTGATTAGCCATTAAAAAACAAAAGTAGAAGATGAAGATTTGAATAAAAATTCACTTAAATTAAAGAGAAAAATCAACACTTTTTGGTGGTCATGACTCATGATTATGGTAGCTTCTAATTTTTCTTCTTCTCATTTCTTTTGTGTCTTTTCTTTTTAACCTTCTACTCGTATTTTTTTTTCCGCTCACAAACGATTAAAATATTAAATTACTTTATCGCTTAAATATCAAACATAATGACTAATAATACTCGTGTGCGAGAGGAGAAGGTAAAAGAGAAAATAAAAACGCTAGAATGTTTTGAAATTCGTGTTTTTTTAAAAAATGAAATTGAAAAAGTGAAGAGGGCGGTTTAAGGGTTCAAAAAAAAGGGAAAGAAAAAAGAAAAATGTATGCGCATGTGGAGTAAAATTGGTTTTTGTTAACTTTAATCACGAGGACTACCTTGCTTTCCAACTAGTTTCAATCCACCAATTTAATTTAATTTAAAATAAAATATATTATGAGACCTAAAAATTATTAAAAGAAATAAAAAAGGTAAATTACCTTTTGTAATTACGACTTACGATTAGGTGTGATTGTAGGTTTAAATATAAATCAGGTCGAATCGGTCTTATTAAACTCCAAAGTTGGGTCACCTTGAAAACTAAACTCGAAGATCGAACGAGTTGAAAGTGAATCCTGACATAAACCTCTTAGGCCCGTGTGAAAAAGACTCACATTAATCATAAAAGTGAAAGTTGCTCACTTTTATAAGTCTTAGGGTTACTCCTCCCATAACTAATTGGTTTTGGGATGGAACCCTTTAGGCCTTTTGAAACGAGTTTTCTCCTCCCATTTGTGGGTGTGACCCGGGCCTGTCTCTGGTTTCATAGCCCGAGTTAGGATCGGATCACCAGGTCAGACCATTTATTTAAAGATTTATCTTGATATCGTATTGGACAGGCAAAGACTGATCACCTAATATTCAAAGACTCGGAGATGAGACCAATGTGAATTTGGTCCAATCGGATTGGACCGAGTGATCTGATCGATACAATTTAACGGTACGAACCACCTTATAAACACATCTACTCACAATAAGTTGTTAATTAGGGAATATGATATTATTATATTATGAGATGAGCTTTGTTGTTCATCTATGAGAATTTTTAAATAGTTGTACATTGAAGAATGAGATTACTTTAAAAATGGAATTTCAAGGGAATGTTTTTTTAAGGTAGTTTATGAATCAAATGTATGATGAATATGAGTAATAAATTTTTTGGGAATATGTTGGGGTATATGTTTGAGTTTTTAGTTTTCTATGTTGTATTTTTATTTTTATTATTTTTGGTGTGTCTCTGAACTAAATTAATCATTAAAAGTTATAAGTTATAACAATTTTGGATGCTTAAATATTATTATTGAAGTTTGATTGAATTTTGATAATTATGGTGTTGATACTCCATAGTCCATACTATGACAAATTTAATAATAAAATAGTTATACCGACAAAATGTAAATAAACTCAAATTCTAAACTTATTATTTAAAGAGTTCAATTATTAATTCATATTCGATGGAGAATTTCAAAAAATAGTAAGTAGAGGCGGCCATATGTACGGCCCGACCCGGTCCGCCTAATGGGACATGGTTTGCTCCACCCGGCATGGCCCGCCAAGAGCCTTACTCGGCCAAGCAATGGGTCTTGCTCGAATCACGATTTTTGAGGACCGATCAGATGGGTCTATACTTTTAGCTAGGCTAATATATAATTAACTGGCCCGCCACCTCAAGTCCTGTTGGAGTGCTATTGCCCACATGTGAGAGTCTCACATTGATTGTGGAAGAGAGTTTGGTGTGGTTTATAAAAGTCTAAGGGAACTCCTCTCATTGCCAATTGGTTTTGAGAAATGTGGACACCCTTGGACTTGTAAACCGGGCTCGCTCTCTTCCACACGGGTTTAGCCAGGCCCGTTACATGATTCTAACAAGTCCTCAATAATCCGGTTATAGGTCGAGGATATCAGTTCGTTAGTAGCGGTCGGACCTGTTCGGGCCAGCTCGACCCTTGGCTAGGTATAGTAATTAAGGAGTACAAACACTAGGACATTTATCAAGTGATTAGAAAGGTGTCACTTACTCTAAGGAGCATCGGTGAGACAAACTAAAAAAGCTAGAAGAAGTGTTATGACCTTGTTTAATTTGCTTATATATAGTGCACGTAATCAATTTAAATGTTCATAATAGTTGACTACCAATTACCAAACATCAAGTAAGTAGTATGATATATACACATGAAATATGAAATATTAAAAAAAAAAAAAAAAAAAAACCTCTATATAACAATACGGAGTATAATAAATAAATAACAAATTCAAAAATAGACTCGGATGCGTTAGCAAATTAAAATGTTACTCCATGTTAGATTCTTGAACTGAAGAGACAATTATTTTTCATATATAGAACCTGTTCTTTCGCATTTTTAGAATTAATCAATCGAATCAACTAAATCGAATCAATCGAATCAAATGAATGAATCGAATCAACTTAATCGAATGAATCGAATCGAATCGAATGAAGTTCAATTAAATAATATAATTGTCTTAAAAGCGAAGCCCAGGCCCAGAATCGAATGAAGCTAAAGCCCAGAACTAAAGCGGCCGAAGTGAGAAATCAAATGAGTTGAAAATAAGCTGGAAAGAATAGGTTCATAGTCATATAAACTTGAAAAGTATACATTGTCTATGTATATCCTTTAATAATCTATATATAAGCTTGAATATCATTACATATATTAGGTCGTTAAGTTATTCATTAATGAAATTGTAACATTCACATGATGAATACAACAATTCGATAAAAGATAAAGAAAATCAGGAAACAATTACGTGTTGATCGATAATGTTGCTTATAGTATTTCTTACGGAGTACGGGGTATATATCAAATACTATTATATACGGAGTAATAAGATGAAAATATTACATTATCCTCGGATATGGCATTCAAAACATGATATACATAGCACATGAAAGTACTATCGAAACAAGCATGCATACCGATAATTTCACTAATTTTCCAGAGTTACTACTTACTATAAACTAATATGCGACCTTAACATCGATTTATATATAGGCACACATAATATTATAACTACGTACGCAGTAGATGTTTATTTATATGATTATTATATAATATAATATAATAATATTATAGATGTGATCATTATGATATGGATCAAAATACATTATATGATATGGATATAATGCATCTAATTATGATGTATTGGAGTATTTTGTCTAACAGGGGTATAGTCCATCGCAACTAAACCTTCATCGTTGTTACTTGGTGTTATAACTCCATTATTATTGTCTTCATTTTCACAATTAAACATAGCTCCATTACTTTCACATAGTGTCTCCTTGTTTTCAATCACTTGCATATTTCTTGCACCTACATCAATCAATTAATAATAACGGTATAACAACCGAAAAATAAAAAGAAAAACGATGATTCCAACATTGGCTTACTTACTTTTAACTAATTCTTCTGTGAAATGATCACATAACAGATTAATATCAGTACAATTGTACTCATATAAAATATAAAATAGTAAGTTTTAAAGAGGTAAAAAAAATAGAAAGGCCAGCTAAAATTAGTAACTTTGTGCCCTAATTAATAAAATGATTATAATTATCAATAAAATGGATACAAATGTTGCGTGACTTTGTGCCCTAATTAAGTACTCCGTATGTTGAATGATATTTTCATTTTTACAATTAATAAAACTTTGTGCATGAATATATCGATAAAATTTAATTAATATTATAAGTGTTGTAAGCCATTTAAAATAGAATGAGGATTTAATTAATAATTATATTACTAAAAATATAAAGATAGTAGTCACCTTTTATACGAGGAGATGTGATTAGGCAAACTAAGATCATAATAACGAGGAGAAGTAAGCGTTTGCATGGTGCTACTCGTATATTCGCCATTATATTTTCAATTGTTTATAAAATATTTTGGTTCAAGTTTTCTTATTATTTTGAAATTTAATGACCACATTTGTTGGTTTATATAGATGCTAGAAGTTGTACTATACCTCATTGCATGCAATCACATCATGTATGTATGAACATTGTAAGTTTGTAACTCTCAATTCTAGCTAGAAGGGTATAGGTGGGTAAATAATACATGAAAAAGACGGCTCAACGAGCTCTCGGAATCAAATAAGTGAAAGGGTTTGATTCGAGCTTCGTCAAACTGATCTTGAGCCCGTGCTCGAGTCGAGGAAAGCCAATTTCAATTTGGATTTGAGCTTTGTAAATTAGAGCTTGGATCAAAAGCTCGAATTTAATTTGGGCTCGTTTTTTTTATTATTATTATTATTTTTCATATTTTAAATTTGTGCATGTATTTATTTTTGCCGTAAGCATATGTCGTTTTAGTATCTGGTATTATAATTAAATGTTTTTTTTTTTTTTTTTTTCTTTTTGCAAAGTGTTACTTGATGGAGTATTATATTTTACTTACTGGACAAAGTGATAATACAAAGTATGATATTTTATTTCAATAATATGGCATAATATAAACATAAGGAATTCTTTTATTAAGGTAACAGTTGAAGACATAATTTTTACATCTTATTTTCAATATGGAATACAAATTACAAAATATTTTTAATTTGTCTAAATAATAACTAGTTTAAACATATATAGTCAACTAGTCAAGTAGCTTTTTTTTTATTTATTTTTTTGAAAATCGTTGTTAAATATGTGAAAGAAAGATTGAGAAAATGTCGTACAAAAATGCATTACATATAATAAAGAGATCAACTTTAAGCAATATCATAAGAGTGAAATAACGTATTCCGAAATAATTTGTAAAGTGACACGCACATTATTTATAAAAATTAAATTATTAACCATTAAAAAAAGATTAGGACATATAATGCCACGGTTTAAATCCCCTCTGTAACAACCTGGTTTTTCGTGACTTTAATTAAACTAAGGCGGAATATTAATTAAGTCTATTTATTACAAAACCAGCTGTCATCGTATTACAACTCATTATACATAATAAGAGTTATAGACAAAACAGAGTCATTCGGTTACAATCTCTCAAAACACAAAAGAAGGCTCTCACAACCCCTGGTGTAGATAGACACTCAAGTCTCGGGACGCCTGCAACAAATCCCATAATTAGTGTTTTCTCCCCCAACACATCTAAACACATCAAATAAATCATGTAGTGTAGCAATTATAAACATATGCGATATACATGACAATTAACTAAAGCAGATGGCAAGCAGGCAAGCAAAACACATAAGGAAAATCAGGATGATTCAAACTCGAGTATAAACCAAACAATATATCATGCAACACCTATAACCAATCTTGTTCAATAAATCATTATCATTTCAATCATAATCATATAGGCAATTCATCATCATCTCAATCATCATCGGGGTAGTCGACCCTTTTCAATTATTCAAATAGTAACATATACTCGCGAGCCTTGACTACAGAGTGGCTTGTGTACTCTCATGGTAAATCACCCATATGATCCGCCATCAAAGTGCACTAGTTACTCAGACTCGTACATCAGATCAAACACTAAGTAGCATAAGATACAGCTACCTAATATCTAACACAACATGGATAATCTAAGATGAAACACGACCATAAGCCAACAAACTAGCAAGGATGGAAACATGCGGCCTAATAAGCGTCCGCGCATTAGCGTGCCGGTCACATCAACGGACTTTAAATGCTAACGATATCAAGCAGGTAATAAGGAGGATCAGTCCCTTGTCTTTTGTATGCACACACTACCCTATTGGTACGACTATTACACTACGACAGATTCCCCGGATGGGAATGGCTATTTTCCGTTACCTCATATGGGCCCGTGAACGAATCGATACCCAGGGCGAAAATCACGTTAAATAACGACTGTGAGAGTCATTAAATGCACCACTAGCACCTAATAAGCGTGATAGTGTCCCCATATGCGGCTACCTTACCAATCCTGACCCTATAGCGTTTAACATCGCAGACACCCGAGTACTAATCATACAACGTTATAATCGAGGGGTATAATCTCATGCCCGTCGCCTTTTGATTCATTATCCTAAGTTGTCGAAGGAATATCGAGTATGAGGAATATATTCCTCATCGTCGGATTCAACCCAAACAACCGGGGAGATTCTTAGGGTTCCCAAGTTAGAGCGGACGGTCAAAGATAAGTCATCGAAAGGGCAATTCAAAATAGAGGTGCGTATTATTCTATACATGTGAGGAAAAACGGTAACGTCAAGTATTCAACACTTAAATCATTACTTATTTTATTATTCATAACACATGCTATAATTTTTATTAGTTATAACATCGTCGAACTTGTATAATGAAATTTTAGTTCTAGCAGTTCTTCAGGTAAACGGAAGCACATAGAAAACTTAAATATTTATTTTGAGTCCGTTCGTAAATTTTTTAAATATTTTTACTATTCATTATTTTACTATTCACCGTATTTTACTATTCATCGTATTTACTATTCATCGTATTTACTATTCATCGTATTTTTATACGTATTCGTATTTGTACGTATTTTTATACGTATGCGTATTTTTATACTTCGTATTTTATTCGTATTTTTATACTTTGTATTTTATTCGTATTTTTATACTTTGTATTTTATTTTCTATACTTAGTATTTATTATTATATTTTCTTTATACTTGGTATTTTTATACTTTATACCAATTTTATACTTAGGATATTTTATTTGATTAAGTTAAGTGATTTAGTTAATGTAACTAGATTTTCTAATTATTTAGTTTCTTTTTAATTTTTATACTTAGCTTTTCTAAAACAAAACTAGATATTTTTCCTAAGTGTCAAATTGTAGTTTTATTTCTTAAGTATAATTCTAGTTTTAAAGTCGTTAAGTTCGTTTTGTATTTAGTGATTTTGAAATATAATTTAATCAAAGTTGTTAAGTTCATGTTATACTTTGTGATTTTGAAATATATTTTAATAGTAAACTTGGTTAAGTTTAGTCGTATACTTAACTAAGCTTTTAGCGGTTTCCATTTTTAGCGAGGTTGTCGTAGTTCATTTTAAATAGACTGTATATCCAAATCCAAATTGTAGCAAAGGTAGTAACACTCGACATAGTTCATTTTAATACGTGTAACGTTTATTTTAATCGGTTTAGTTGATTCTTTTTATTAACGGTTCATTATACAATCTAATATAATCCTAATTATTAATCAATTTTAGTGACTAAGTGGTAAATTCATTTTGACCAAAATTGACCCAAAAATAACAAAAATGCCGAGAGCCTTTATTTAATTTAGCTATTTATTTCTTTTGTTATTTTTATTAATAAATCATTACTTTAACTAATTTAATTTACTTAGGTGATAAAAATAAAAAGTGACAAATTCATTTTAGGTCCAAAATACTCACCAAAACCGTGGCACACTATGTACATAGCAATTTATTTTAGTTTTCTAATTTTATCGGTTTTCGACTTAAAGTTTTTATAATCTATTTATTTAGTTTATACTAAAGTGATTTAAGCTAAGTTGAAATTTCACTAAATATTTTATTAAGATTATGAATAGTGTTTTTACTTACTTTAAATTTCTAACTTTTATATTTTAAAGTTTTAGCTTATTTAACTTATATATTTAGTTATGTGTTTATTTACTAATGGATTAAAACAACTTTTAACTTTAACTTTATAAAATTTATGAATCAACATTAGTCATCCACATGAAGATCACATGAATATGTGAAGAACACTCATGCTTTTAATATGAACATTACTTAGTCAAATTTTCATATGTTTATATAATTTTCTCAAATTTTTCATACAAGTCTAATTTAACTACACTAATCATAATATGTTATTTAGAAAAATTAAAACTAGAAATTGGCCCAAAAATAAGGGAATAGCCGTGTAATATATATGTATGTCCTAAATTTTATTCTTTGATTTTTATACTTATAAATCAATAACTAATTTATTCTATATCATTTATATATTTAGTCATGAGTGAAAAACATAACTAAACATAATCTAACACAAGTAAAATCATTGTAACACAAGAACAACAACAATACTTCAAGAACACAATAAAATATTTTAACACATTTAAATTCATAACAAATTCATTTTAAGTCCTAAACAAAAACTAACTATATTTTCATGTTCATTTTATTACAAGTATTTTAAGCATGCAATTAACAAAAATTAACACAAAAAAATAAACAAAATAAAAGGGGAAAACCGTGGGTTATTTAAGGTGAGCACATATTTTTATTTTTCGATTTTTGTCTCCTAATTTAACACATGTTGCTAGGTGATAATAAACACAATAATTATAACACATAAACATATATAGCATGCAATTTACAAAATTTAAAACCTAGTGTGCGGGGGCACCTTAATTACTCGGTATGATTTTTCTAGCAATTATCCGGATCCACTATATGGTCAAAGATGCTCAAGTCGATGGCTTCACCTTGCTCTTCGTCTTTGGTTAGGAGTAGTACATAAAAATGAGGATAAGAAAGTTAGTAAATCATTTTAGCTAGCTAAATTATACTACTAAAATTTAAGTGTAGTATTATTTTTAGTTTAGGTGATGTTTATATTTTATATGTTTTGACTTATGTTCTTAAATATTTATAAGTTAAAAGAGGAAATGATTACAAGTTAAAATGGTGGAGAGTTTACTTAAGAGCTTAAGGAAATTAAACACAAGAAAATAAAAGCTTAAGGAAGAAAATGGAATTAAAGAGGATGAAGATCATATGGTGTTCTTGAGTTTGCATATGAATATGCTTACTTTGTTCTTGAGTTTGATTTATTTAGAGAGAAAAAGTTAGAGTGTTTTTAGTTGTGTTTGTGTGTGAATGAAAGTAGTAGTAGTAATGAAAGTATACTAGTAACTTGTAGTATATTTGCATGTATTTGTTTTGTATTAATATTGTATAATCTTTAAATAAAAACAAGCTAGAATTGATGATGAATTTAGTAGAGGTGTAAGAAGGATTAGACAACTTAGTAAAGGGGGAACAAAGTGGAAGAGAAAAAGAAGGAATGGAAGAAGCTAAGGTTGGACCAAAGACTTCAAAGAAGTCGCCACCACCACCACCACTTGTCCCGATTTTTGTTTTTCAAAATTTCGATTTACGCATGTGAAAAGTCTCAAATGAAATATATAGTCTTAAAATAATGTTTAGAAGTAAGATCAAAAATTAAAATGAAGAAAAACGTAGGAAAGAATCCAAAACAAAAATTGGGTCTAGAATCCTCGAAACCTTGAAATAAAATCTTACTTGACCGAAATACATATTTTTTTCATTGAATGTTATCGAATTAAATCATTATGATCAAACGTCAAAAAGTTTATCAGTTTTGAATAAGTGTGGCTCATTATATCGAGTTTTAGTGAAAGTGCTAGTTAAATCAAAAGGAATAGTAATTTTATATTATTATAGTATGTCTTGTTAGTACTAATCAAAATTGATTAAGCCTTAACCATTTTTGGTGAGATTAGGATTATGAGTAAGTAGATTAGGAAAAGATTAGGTGACTTAATCACAATTAGGTGGCTTGGTCTTTTAGTCAATGTTTGACCTCGATTTGCGTGCCAAAATTTGTCGTTGAGAAATTTGTCGTAGGTGTTTCATTTGATTTATCGAGTTTGAATATGTAAAAATAAAGTTCAAATTTGAAGTATATCAAAATAGTTTTAATTCAGGTGCGAGCGAAGTTGTAGCGCATTGTGTTAGAGAAATATTGAGCGAGATTGTTAAATTAAAGACTTGCGCAATTATAAAAGGCTTAATTTAACATGGAGGGTTACATGTTTAGCGAAAAAAAAATTCAGTCGCATTTTTATTATAAGGAAAAAGGTTGAATTTAATTTAAGGAATTAAATTCTTTTATAAAAATGTGTTTCAAAAACACGGGGTGTTACAATCCTACCCCCTTAAGAAAAGTTTCGTCCCCGAAACTTGAAAAGAGTGGATAACTGCTCAAGGTTAAACAAGGCAGTTAGAGAGAATATTGAGATTTTACAAATTTGGATAGTAATATTTGGTTTTGTTGGAATAAGACCTTTTAAAAAGTTGAGTTTTCTAATTAATATAGAAACGTCGGATATAGTGAAAATATTGGAGAACAAAATCGCGTTTGATTTATAAATGAGATTTTTAAATAAACATGGAGATGTTACTAGATTGTTATTTCTGAAAATGACGCGAAGAAGGCTCACCAAAAAGGTAGGGCCTAGAAGTTTTGTACGGATTTAAATTAAATTAAAAATAACAAGAGTTTTAAGAATCAAAACACTTTATTTAGTTTTGAGAATAAATGTTATCCTTAAAATAGATGGAAATAAGAAATTTGATTTTAGTAGGACTTTAATATAGTCAAATTATAGTCCTACCCCCTTAAGAATTTTTAAACGTATATACATAATATTATTATTGTTATTTTTATTGATCACATGTATAAGATATATAGCCTTATGAAAAATGGCATTTCGGGAAAAATAGGTAAAAGTCGTAGTGATCATAAGGAAAATATGAGACTAAATGAAATTAACGAAATTTAGGTTATCTTTGAATGGTTAAATAAACTTTTAGGGAATTACGGATAACCGAGTTGACATAGCTCATCTTCTTAAAATTGTTATTATAATGTTATTAGAAGAAACGGAAATGTTATAAATCATATTTAGGATATGATTCGAAATTTATAATAAGGGGTTATAGAAAAATATGATATATGTAAGTATACTTTGACGAGAGAAAATTGTAACAGATATGATAAGTTCGAAAGGTATTTAAAAATTTAAAGAAAAGAATGCTCTCGTATTGAATAAAATAAAGGCAGGTACTGAGTTAATCAGAAATTTTACCAGTAATAACGTCTACGTCAGGGCAACCCTCGGTGTCTTCGTCAACCTCTGACAAGACGTAAACACGTCCTTGTACCTTAACTGCGGGTAGTGGTCCCGTGTTCATCCTTCCCATCGCTTCTTTCTGCGGGCACACGTTAGCCTTGTGTCCCTCTACCTTGCAAAAGAAACAGACAAATGGTGACCCGTTGCATTGCTTCCCAGGGTGTAGAGCCTTGTGACAGAAACGACAATCGTCCGAACGCACAATAGGCGGCGGAGTCCTTCCACCTCTGGTAGTCAGCCTTCCCTGGTTCGAGTTGTTGTTGTTGCGGTTATAAACCGGCTTGTTGAAACCTCTGCTTTGAAAGTTTGGACTCTGAAAATTCCTCGGTTGGAAGGTAGGCTTCTGGATGAAACTAGAACTTGCCACAGGAGGCGTAAAAATTCTCCTCTTCATTTTCTCCTCGATCACTCCTTCGGATGGAGGCCCAGATACTTATCGCTTTTTCGTAGGCCTCAAAGAAAGTTCTTCTGATTGAACCCGCTCATGTTTATCCTAAGGTCGATTAGTCATGCCCCTTACATAACTTGGGTCATGAAGTTCCTCCTCGTTCGTTAATATTCTAGGAGCAAACTTAGATAGCTCCTGATATTTCTCGGTGTATGCTGCAGAGACATATCACCTTGATCTAAGTTCCTGAATTTCTCTTCCATCTCCCATCTTAGCTCTTCTCCGAAGTACTTGTTCTCTAGCAGCAGTTTGAACTCGCTCCAATTGTATATCCTCAGGGGAAAAGTGGATCGGATTAAGCGCCACCAAATTGGCCTCTCCCTTCGTGTAGTAAGCTACCACATTCACCTTCTCAGTGGCGGTGTCTTACTGAGCTCCAACAACTTCTCCATTTCTTCAATCCATTCAGTCAGAACGGTAGGGTTGGCCGAGCCTGAGTACGGTAGAGGTCTATGTTTTGAGAACCTCTCAAACGCGGATTGGTTATTTCCGCCACCCTGGTGTTGGTACATGCCTTGAGCAATCTTGGTGATTGCATCTTCAAACCCCTTTCTCCTTGCCTCTTCCTCAAGAAATTGTTGGTTGAGGTCATTGTCAGGAATATCATTTGCAGCCATTCTGAAAAATAATATTTAAATCAAAAGTTATAAAGCTTCCTAATTCCTTCTCAATGAAGTGAACTATGACAGAGGGTTAGCAACCAAGCTCAGAAAATAACATAAGAGTTCAGATATATGTTCAAGGGGTATGGAATCGAGTCCGAGAATTGACAAGGGTTAGCCTTGGTACTATGAGCAGATTTAACAAGGTTAGAAGGTTTGAAATAAAGAGAAAGAAGTTTATGAATTCGTAGAGTGAGGTTGAAACATTTTACGAAGTTGGGAGAAAAGAAAATCGATTCACAATACTGATTTAGAACATTAAAAGTCTCGAATAAGTTAAAAATTTTACAAGATTGACTCTTTATTAGTAGGGATTTTAGAATGTAAAAAGAAAATCCTAAAAATCATGAGGAGATTAAAGTCAAGAGGTTTTATGATTTTTGAAAGTCTGAGAGTTGAAAAGCGTTGCAATGATGGTGATAATTCAAGAACGGTTAGAGATGGTTGTAGGAATTTTTAAAGCTACAGAAGTCTTCGTCGTCTTGGAAGCCGCTTCAGATAGCATGATTCTTGATACGTCTCTCTGCATGCGCTTCAGTCATGTCTTCGATTCTTACGTCTTGATTCTTGTAAAGTTAGTATAAGGGACTTGTTAGTCAAAAAGATCAGTCGGTCAGTCCTAAATGTTTTCTACCCATTCTCTCTTTTAAAGCGTTCTAAGATTATTATTTTAGCGATCTAGGATTTCTAATTCATTATTTGATCCTATAAGTCTATGCCTGACATACGATATGAATGTCTGGCCCAGGTGTCGTCTCGCTAGATGAGATAACTTTAAGTTACTCACGGTCATGAAGACAACTCGATACCAATCAGAATAACCTGGTTTTTCGTGACTTTAATTAAACTAAGGCGGAATATTAATTAAGTCTATTTATTACAAAACCAGCTGTCATCGTATTACAACTCATTATACATAATAAGAGTTATAGACAAAACAGAGTCATTCGGTTACAATCTCTCAAAACACAAAAGAAGGCTCTCACAACCCCTGGTGTAGATAGACACTCAAGTCTCGGGACGCCTGCAACAAATCCCATAATTAGTGTTTTCTCCCCCAACACATCTAAACACATCAAATAAATCATGTAGTGTAGCAATTATAAACATATGCGATATACATGACAATTAACTAAAGCAGATGGCAAGCAGGCAAGCAAAACACATAAGGAAAATCAGGATGATTCAAACTCGAGTATAAACCAAACAATATATCATGCAACACCTATAACCAATCTTGTTCAATAAATCAT
The DNA here is from genome assembly GCA_023091065.1 of Dianthus caryophyllus. NCBI lineage: Eukaryota > Viridiplantae > Streptophyta > Magnoliopsida > Caryophyllales > Caryophyllaceae > Dianthus > Dianthus caryophyllus. Next base: position 39,619,186 of record CM041518.1, on the reverse strand, counting down.
TATCATTTCAATCATAATCATATAGGCAATTCATCATCATCTCAATCATCATCGGGTAGTCGAATCTTTTCAATTATTCAAATAGTAACATATACTCGCGAGCCTTGACTACAGAGTGGCTTGTGTACTCTCATGGTAAATCACCCATATGATCCGCCATCAAAGTGCACTAGTTACTCGACTGCACATCGATCAAACACTAAGTAGCATAAGATACAGCTACCTAATATCTAACACAACATGGATAATCTAAGATGAAACACGACCATAAGCCAACAAACTAGCAAGGATGGAAACATGCGGCCTAATAAGCGTCCGCGCATTAGCGCGTTTGGCCACATCAACGGACTTTAAATGCTAACGATATCAAGGTAATAAGGAGGATCACCCTTGTCTTTTGTATGCACACACTACCCTATTGGTACGACTATTACACTACGACAGATTCCCCGGATGGGAATGGCTATTTTCCGTTACCTCATATGGGCCCGTGAACGAATCGATACCCAGGGCGAAAATCACGTTAAATAACGACTGTGAGAGTCATTAAATGCACCACTAGCACCTAATAAGCGTGATAATTGTCCCCATACGCGCTACCTTACCAATCCTCGACCCTATAGCGTTTAACATCGCAGACACCCGAGTACTAATCATACAACGTTATAATCGAGGGGTATAATCTCATGTCGGGCCGGGCCTTTTGATTCATTATCCTAAGTTGTCGAAGGAATATCGAGTATGAGGAATATATTCCTCACTGTCGGATTCAACCCAAACAACCGCGGAGATTCTTAGGGTTCCCAAGTTAGAGCGGACGGTCAAAGATAAGTCATCGAAAGGGCAATTCAAAATAGAGGTGCGTATTATTCTATACATGTGAGGAAAAACGGTAACGTCAAGTATTCAACACTTAAATCATTACTTATTTTATTATTCATAACACATGCTATAATTTTTATTAGTTATAACATCGTCGAACTTGTATAATGAAATTTTAGTTCTAGCAGTTCTTCAGGTAAACGGAAGCACATAGAAAACTTAAATATTTATTTTGAGTCCGTTCGTAAATTTTTTAAATATTTTTACTATTCATTATTTTACTATTCACCGTATTTTACTATTCATCGTATTTACTATTCATCGTATTTACTATTCATCGTATTTACTATTCATCGTATTTTTATACGTATTCGTATTTGTACGTATTTTTATACGTATGCGTATTTTTATACTTCGTATTTTATTCGTATTTTTATACTTTGTATTTTATTCGTATTTTTATACTTTGTATTTTATTTTCTATACTTAGTATTTATTATTATATTTTCTTTATACTTGGTATTTTTATACTTTATACCAATTTTATACTTAGGATATTTTATTTGATTAAGTTAAGTGATTTAGTTAATGTAACTAGATTTTCTAATTATTTAGTTTCTTTTTAATTTTTATACTTAGCTTTTCTAAAACAAAACTAGATATTTTTCCTAAGTGTCAAATTGTAGTTTTATTTCTTAAGTATAATTCTAGTTTTAAAGTCGTTAAGTTCGTTTTGTATTTAGTGATTTTGAAATATAATTTAATCAAAGTTGTTAAGTTCATGTTATACTTTGTGATTTTGAAATATATTTTAATAGTAAACTTGGTTAAGTTTAGTCGTATACTTAACTAAGCTTTTAGCGGTTTCCATTTTTAGCGAGGTTGTCGTAGTTCATTTTAAATAGTCTGTATATCCAAATCCAAATTGTAGCAAAGGTAGTAACACTCGACATAGTTCATTTTAATACGTGTAACGTTTATTTTAATCGGTTTAGTTGATTCTTTTTATTAACGGTTCATTATACAATCTAATATAATCCTAATTATTAATCAATTTTAGTGACTAAGTGGTAAATTCATTTTGACCAAAATTGACCCAAAAATAACAAAAATGCCGAGAGCCTTTATTTAATTTAGCTATTTATTTCTTTTGTTATTTTTATTAATAAATCATTACTTTAACTAATTTAATTTACTTAGGTGATAAAAATAAAAAGTGACAAATTCATTTTAGGTCCAAAATACTCACCAAAACCGTGGCACACTATGTACATAGCAATTTATTTTAGTTTTCTAATTTTATCGGTTTTCGACTTAAAGTTTTTATAATCTATTTATTTAGTTTATACTAAAGTGATTTAAGCTAAGTTGAAATTTCACTAAATATTTTATTAAGATTATGAATAGTGTTTTTACTTACTTTAAATTTCTAACTTTTATATTTTAAAGTTTTAGCTTATTTAACTTATATATTTAGTTATGTGTTTATTTACTAATGGATTAAAACAACTTTTAACTTTAACTTTATAAAATTTATGAATCAACATTAGTCATCCACATGAAGATCACATGAATATGTGAAGAACACTCATGCTTTTAATATGAACATTACTTAGTCAAATTTTCATATGTTTATATAATTTTCTCAAATTTTTCATACAAGTCTAATTTAACTACACTAATCATAATATGTTATTTAGAAAAATTAAAACTAGAAATTGGCCCAAAAATAAGGGAATAGCCGTGTAATATATATGTATGTCCTAAATTTTATTCTTTGATTTTTATACTTATAAATCAATAACTAATTTATTCTATATCATTTATATATTTAGTCATGAGTGAAAAACATAACTAAACATAATCTAACACAAGTAAAATCATTGTAACACAAGAACAACAACAATACTTCAAGAACACAATAAAATATTTTAACACATTTAAATTCATAACAAATTCATTTTAAGTCCTAAACAAAAACTAACTATATTTTCATGTTCATTTTATTACAAGTATTTTAAGCATGCAATTAACAAAAATTAACACAAAAAAATAAACAAAATAAAAGGGGAAAACCGTGGGTTATTTAAGGTGAGCACATATTTTTATTTTTCGATTTTTGTCTCCTAATTTAACACATGTTGCTAGGTGATAATAAACACAATAATTATAACACATAAACATATATAGCATGCAATTTACAAAATTTAAAACCTAGTGTGCGGGGGCACCTTAATTACTCGGTATGATTTTTCTAGCAACTATCCGCATCCACTGCATGGTGAAAGATGCTCAAGTCGATGGCTTCACCTTGCTCTTCGTCTTTGGTTAGGAGTAGTACATAAAAATGAGGATAAGAAAGTTAGTAAATCATTTTAGCTAGCTAAATTATACTACTAAAATTTAAGTGTAGTATTATTTTTAGTTTAGGTGATGTTTATATTTTATATGTTTTGACTTATGTTCTTAAATATTTATAAGTTAAAAGAGGAAATGATTACAAGTTAAAATGGTGGAGAGTTTACTTAAGAGCTTAAGGAAATTAAACACAAGAAAATAAAAGCTTAAGGAAGAAAATGGAATTAAAGAGGATGAAGATCATATGGTGTTCTTGAGTTTGCATATGAATATGCTTACTTTGTTCTTGAGTTTGATTTATTTAGAGAGAAAAAGTTAGAGTGTTTTTAGTTGTGTTTGTGTGTGAATGAAAGTAGTAGTAGTAATGAAAGTATACTAGTAACTTGTAGTATATTTGCATGTATTTGTTTTGTATTAATATTGTATAATCTTTAAATAAAAACAAGCTAGAATTGATGATGAATTTAGTAGAGGTGTAAGAAGGATTAGACAACTTAGTAAAGGGGGAACAAAGTGGAAGAGAAAAAGAAGGAATGGAAGAAGCTAAGGTTGGACCAAAGACTTCAAAGAAGTCGGCCACCACCACCACCACTTGTCCCGATTTTTGTTTTTCAAAATTTCGATTCTGTACGTGTGAAAAGTCTCGAAATGAAATATATAGTCTTAAAATAATGTTTAGAAGTAAGATCAAAAATTAAAATGAAGAAAAACGTAGGAAAGAATCCAAAACAAAAATTGGGTCTAGAATCCTCGAAACCTTGAAATAAAATCTTACTTGACCGAAATACATATTTTTTTCATTGAATGTTATCGAATTAAATCATTATGATCAAACGTCAAAAAGTTTATCAGTTTTGAATAAGTGTGGCTCATTATATCGAGTTTTAGTGAAAGTGCTAGTTAAATCAAAAGGAATAGTAATTTTATATTATTATAGTATGTCTTGTTAGTACTAATCAAAATTGATTAAGCCTTAACCATTTTTGGTGAGATTAGGATTATGAGTAAGTAGATTAGGAAAAGATTAGGTGACTTAATCACAATTAGGTGGCTTGGTCTTTTAGTCAATGTTTGACCTCGATTTGCGTGCCAAAATTTGTCGTTGAGAAATTTGTCGTAGGTGTTTCATTTGATTTATCGAGTTTGAATATGTAAAAATAAAGTTCAAATTTGAAGTATATCAAAATAGTTTTAATTCAGTCTGGCGAAGTTGTAGCGCATTGTGTTAGAAATATTGAGCGAGATTGTTAAATTAAAGAAACTGCTTGATTATAAAAGGCTTAATTTAACATGGAGGGTTACATGTTTAGCGAAAAAAAAATTCAGTCGCATTTTTATTATAAGGAAAAAGGTTGAATTTAATTTAAGGAATTAAATTCTTTTATAAAAATGTGTTTCAAAAACACGGGGTATTACACCCTCTTCCACAGAACATAACCTTTCACATTAATCATAAATCTACACTTTTTGCTAACTTGTCAACATAAATTTTCCGTGGTCGAGTTAATTCCACCCGTGAATTTAACAATGCCCTAAAAAAACACGGGCGACTAATAATAGAAAACCAGACACTAAAATTTTGAGGCATTGACCCTGCAGACATGCAAATAATATAAAGTCAAATCAAATTTTTTAAAAAGAGTAAATTAAATAATTAAATATCATGGTATGCCATATTATTGTGTCCCAAATTAATCACATTTCGTACCTTTGACATAACACCGAATTTAGATGTGATGTTGCCAAATTTAAAGGTTTTTTTACTATCACTTATTCACTTGTAATATCAATTCAATATCAATCTAATAAATTAATTTAATTCACATGTCCTACATACGTACTTTTTACTTCTTTTTGGTTTATATTCATAAGTGACACATTTCTAACGTACATTTCATTAAGATTTGCTACATGTTTGTGCTAAATCTAGCACCTATTTTTAGGTCATTCCTTCGCAAATTATGTACTCTTTCTGTTCCAATCATTTATTTACACTTCTTTCAAATTTTCATCACAAAAAAGTTAAAGTGTAAACAATTCACTAGAACGTACAGAAGGAGTAGTGCATTTGAAATAATTTGTGTTCAATTGGTATTTTTAGGAGCTTCAAGGGCATGTAATGGTACTATGGTAGTGATTAATGAAAAAAGGGATTAAACAATTCACTGGAATGTATAGAAGGAGTAGTGTATTTTGAAATAATTTGTGTTCAATTAGTATTTTTAGGAGCTTCAAGGGCATGTAATAGCAGTAATTAATGAGAAAGGGGAATTAAAATATATAGGATACGACTTATCGTTATGATATTTTTATTTAAAGTTGGTTAGTGTCTGGGGTGCGTGGCTCGCTTGATCTGAGTCTTTTGGGTGAGAAGTTGGATCAGACTAATCATAGTTAGACTTGAATCTAACCCTTGGTTATAAAAAAAAAAAAAAAAAAAACTCTGAAGGATTCCTCGTAAATCAGGAACTATGATTTGTTACTTTATGGGTCGACCTACTGATGAGCTGCACAAGTGACCACTTTACATGTTCTAAATATGTATCTTGAATATGAATGATTTTGATAGTAGTCTTTTCTCGGTGTTTAGTAATGTTGATTCTGAATATATATAAAACTATAAAAGAAATCATTGTATATTTATCGAGAAAATTGGACTCATTTAGTTCACAAGAGTAATTATGTATGTCAAATATTATCATGTAAATGTACTACTCCGTATTATCTTACCACAAGAATAAAGAAATTAAAGATAATATACGTACTGTATTATTTAGCCAAATGTTTTATATAACAACATGTTATAAGCTTAAAAAGCCATATACCATGCATGCACCGGTATATACACCATGCATGCTATGATATATAATGATATACTGATATATCACGATAAATTTTAAAGTAGTCAAGTAAATGAACCTAATTTAATAAGTTGCTTGTAGTTTATTGATACATATTCTAACAAATCACACATTTTATAATCTGATGTCGTGATTTCAGTAGTTTCAAAGGTAAAACAAACTTGATTTTAAAAAGTACGAGTACGTAGTTTCAATAGTTAGTAGTCGACGTGAAATTAATGAATACTCCGTATTATTATTAGGTAAAACATAAGTAGACATTTGATCGCAAATTTCACGTCCAAGGTAAGGCTTCTAAGAAATTTTGGTAAGAAATTCACATGGGAGTGCTTTGCTACATTTTTTCTAAATTGTTATGGTGATGACCACACCATGTCTCCTTATCATACTTGTTAAAAGTTCAAATTTGTGACTTTTGATGTTTACTTGTATGATGATCATTTCATGTCAACCCTATTTTCTCTCATTTTTCAAATAATGGGCGGCTATTCTATACGACTCTATATGTATCATAGCATAAATTTAGGGTTACTATGCAACTATAGAAGTTGTGTAGGTGTCGAGTTTAGATTAATCTGCGTTTTGTTTGATCGTTTTATGTTAAAATGATAATATGTTTATGAGTTTATCTAATATTTAATATTTTATGTTGTATATTCAACAAATTTTATAAATGACTGTTTATTGGTTATTCCACTATCACTCTTTAACAAACACGTTTAGCTAAAAGGTTTATCATAAGTAATCAGAAAGTAAGGTGTATTTGTTAAGAACGATAAGCGAAATTTGGCCTTGTAAGAGAGAATGTCGCTTATCAATCGGAGACTCCAACCCAAAACCAATTGGCAATAGGTAGAGTAACTCTTTTAGTTTATAAGCTGGACAATTGATTACTTTACAACCCAGGGCACAAGCCGCACAACCATGGGCAACATCTTTTTTAAATTACTTTACGGCCCAGGTCACACAACCATGGGTAACACTTTTTTTTTTTAAATTGGCCCAGTTACGATTCACAGCCCAGGTCACACAACCATAGGCTCTGATACCATGTTAAGAACGATAAACGGGCCTGGGTCACGCCGGCAACAAGGAGAATGTCCGCTTCATCAACTGCAGGAGACTCCAACCCAAAACCAATTAGCAATAGGTAGAGTAACTCTTTTAGTTTATAAGCTGGACAATTCTCTTATATTTCATTGATGTGGGACCTTACATGTGAAATTCTTTCACAGTATTATATGGCTAATAAGAGTAAGCTTTTCAACCCATTCAAATACTAGTAATTCAACAACTCTTATTAGCACTTCAAGCCTTCAATTCTTTAATGAAATATTCGAACTAAATAATCATTTTAAATAAAATGAGAAAATCGAGGTGACAAATTGATGGGTCTAAGTCAAAATAAATTTTATATGTCAGACGACCCAGACCTAAACCATACTTTATCTAATCATAAGACCTGTTCATTCTGACTTTTTGGAGCTGGATTGAACTGAACTGAATTGAACTAATTTGACCTAAATTAAACCGGTACTAAATAGAGCTGAATCGAATTGAACTGAAATGAACTGAAAATAAGCTAAAAAATAGGTCCATTATCCGCCAAACTAATCGGTTTTACCGTTTTACTCAGAGAGTCGTAAACTTACTGTGGTGTAACGCTTCTTTTACGACGGGGAAAATTTTCAAAAAAAAAAAAAAAAAAAAACGACTAAAAATCAAACCGTTCTGCACCCAAACAAGTCGGACCCAATACCCCCAACAACTTCCCTGGTCACACCAGTCCGTACTGAGTAACTCATAATTTTGCAGGTTTTCAATCAAAATTAGGGTTTCCGTAAAGCTTCTTCAACATCAACAATGGCGAGCACCAAAGTTCAGAGAATTATGACTCAACCTATCGTATTCTCCTTCTTCGTCTACCTCATTTATGCTTCATAATTTATTTTTTGTTAATTTTTTTTTTTTTTTTTTCATGTGTTTTTTCTCGCTCATGTGTTGTTCTCTTCTCATGCGACGTCGTTTTGCTGGAATTTCGATTCAAGAACCTTATTTTTAGGTTTCTTCAAAGTGTACGCTCTTTTCACTCTCTTCTCGATTATTTTTCCTTTTTTTTTTTGGTGTTTTTTTCGATTTTTAGCTGATTTTTTTAGATATAATCGTATGTGACCTAATTTTTGTAGTTTTTCAAAAGTTTGAAATTTGAATTGATGTTAATGTTGTAATATACAGAAAGCTAGGATTCAGATTTGGCTGTTTGAGCAGAAGGATTTGAGGATCGAAGGCCGAATTATTGTGAGTTACTTTATTCTATTTGTTTGCGAGGTTTTAGTTTGATTTGTCGACTTCGATTTGCTGTTTTCGTGTGTTTTAACCGTTCTTCTGATGAAATTATTGTATGACTATACAATAAGCTGTGAGAATTTTGTTAAAGATTTGGATACTCATCGAATTTCGTATTGATTCACTATGTTCGAGTGTATTTGGAATCATAGGCAATAATATTAGGGATGTAGCGTCTTAATTCTTAAATGTGAATGCTATATCGTTGATTTGTCGTACTCGTGCTTTTTGAGGGAGTCGTAAGATGCAAGCGTAGGTCATTTTCGTGCATGGCGTGGTCATAGGTGAGTGTTTGCTGATTTACAAGTTAGCTACGCTTTTGTAGGTCTCTGTTTTGTACGTGTATCTTTTGAGGGTTTGTTCTCCTCATCATATTTTTGCTTATCTGATCAAACACTCGATAAAACTTCAAAGAAGTTCACGATTCTTATCACCTAAAATACAGTGAACTTCAGGAAACGTCGGACTTGAGATAATTTAAGATGAAGAGAATAGACGCTTAGAAGATTCAGTACGGATACGGAATAATGTTTTATACCTAGTCGACGAGACCTTTTTTTTTTTTTTTTTTTTTAAGAGGTGCAAGAGTCATTTAAACTCAAATAAACATGTTTTCAGTTTGCGTGGAAGACATGTGATTTGGACAAGATAGTTGTACTGTATGCAGTGGAGTATGTACAAATGATATACATGAGTTGGTCGGCAACTGAATCTGATGTTCGCTTTCACCTTTCAGTTAAATTACTTTTATGAGTTGTATCGTCCTCTTTACCGAAAGTTGATCACTCTATTCACACCAGTCATTTGCTAAACGTGCTGAATGTTACGTGCAAGCACCACCTCGTGATTTGATTTTATTTCTAGTCGTCTCTCCCTCCACATTCAAATGACTGCACCACTTACTCGTTTGAAGCATTCTATCGCAGACCTGTGTTGCACCCCGTCTTTTTTTATTTACCTTCCCATCACAGTCGATAATAAAGTCATCTCAAATTGCCGGATTGTATCTCTTATATAATGGGTTCTGGCCCTCTGTGATTAAAATAACGACTCGAGCCAAAATTATTGGCAGCCTGTGAAATGAGGACATGGGTTCCATTGATCTTGTTGCAGCTACGAGTTATAACATACTCTGTATTTTCTGATGCTAATTCTGGCGGAACTGTTAGAGTAGCCGTTGAGCGTTGTTTTAGTTTCTACTCTTGGCCATAGTGAAATTTCAGTCAGCTTTATTTTTGTATCAACTATGTGTTTTGATTTTTTTTTTTTTACCTCTTTTGTAGGGCTTTGATGAGTACATGAACTTGGTTTTGGATGATGCTGAAGAGGTGAACGTTAAAAAGAAGACTAGGAAATCACTCGGTAGTACTCAATTTACACTATGCTGAAAGCTGTATTCTCAACGAATTTATCTTATGCTGTGAGTTTAACCTTCTTTTTTTGTTGTCACCGTTTCAGGGAGAATTCTACTCAAAGGAGACAATATCACTCTGATGATGAATACGTATGTGAAAATATCGATTTCCCTTTACAAAGTTGTGACTTCTTATTACTTTGTATTACACATTTCACCGTCATTTCATCTTGCCTTCTCTTTTTCGTATATTCATTGCTACGTGTGTTTGTGCAGGGGAAAGTGAATCTCATGAATGGAAACCCTAATTCTTAAAGAGGCATCAATTTGTCTGCTCATTGTAGAGGTTTTGTGAATTTTTGCTGGTTTTTCGTGTTATTGTTGACCATGTCCTTTGTTTTTCCCTCACGAATGCCATACAATTATTCGGAGTACATCTACGACTGATGCAGCAGTAGAAAAATTTGAATTTGGATAGGGAAAGCTGCACGGGAATTTGGGCTCGAGTCAAAACTCACCAAGTGTAAAATGTTTTTAGTTCAAACTCTGTTCAACAAAAAGCTCAATTTCGGTACGTGATTCGCGCAGAGTCTTCAAATTTCAGCGTTACCAAGTCGGAGTAAAATAACCTTATAGTTTGAGGCTAAGGCTTGCTCGAAAATCTTTGACCGGCTCAAAAAAATACTCGATTTGTCACTAATGTGAAATTAAAATTAATAATGTCTCGTGTATAATAATTTTACACCTATTTTGCAATTTTATTAAAACAGATTGAATTAAAGTATGAGAAGTCTTGGTATAAAAATAGCCATTTTTATCCTTGTTAGTTGCTTTGGCTTTCAATTTTAGGCAAAATCAATGTCATATCTTTGAAAATGCTTTTCATCTATGAAATAATATGAGAGGTAGGAGTGTTCGTTGGTCTCAGACCGGACCGGACCGAACCGAACCAAATCAAAATAATTTGGATATCTAACCAATAAGATGTGGATTCGGATTGGATCAGAGTGAAATTAGGTACATGTTTTTACCGGACTATACTACCCACTTTATAAAGGTATTTAGAACTTAGAAGGTTTTCCTCAATATCTGACTAGAACGAAAACATGTATCTTTATTTTGTAGACTAAGAGATCAAACCTAATTGTATCCAGTCTAACATCAAACCAGACCGAACAATCCAAATCGGTTCAATTTATCAGTTTGGACCACTTTTTGAATATACCCGTAAGTTGTGCCCAAAACCTATAAAAATTTCTAACTTGTTAAAAAAAAAGTGATCTGGGAGTAGAGCTGGCCAACTGCGCGGGCCGTCCAAACCTGTCCATCGGGCCTCAAATTTGAAGCCCGGACCCGTAAGTCAGCCCGTTCTTTTTTTGAAAGATCGGGCTCGGGCTTGATTTTTGAGGCCCGACCCTTTTGAAGCCCGCCTATTTAAAAGGAAAAAATTTGTTTTTGGCCGACCTAATCCAACCCTCTCAGGTCCACTTAAGGCCGAGCTAGGGCCTCAATTTCAAAGCCCGACCCTTTGGAGGGTTAGGCTCAGACTTCGACTTTAGAGCTGGCCCGAGCCCGGCCCAACGCTGCAGTTGGCCAACTCTATCTAAGAATATCATTTTAACCACACTCCTAAAAACGTAAACTAAAAAAGTAAAACGCCTAAAAAAAGCAATACGATAACAATGACTTATAATTTGTGTGAATATTTCATAAACTTTGAACCCACGTCTCTACTAACTCTCACTTTATGGGGGATTGAAACCTTCAATTTTGTACGGTATAGTAGAAGTAGTAATAAATTAAAAGTTTTTTTTTTTCTTTTTTTTTTTTTTTTTTTTTTTTTTTTTTAATGTTGACATTTCTCCTTTACTTGTACTATAGTTCTCGTGTGCACGTTTTTTTTTTCCCACAACCCTTACAAAATTTACGTTACTTTTTTATTTTAATTCCATTTTAACTCAGTTTTCAGTTCATTTTGCTTTGCATTAATCAAGGTTAGTTCATTTTTTTCATTTTAACAATTTTGTTTTCAGTTTTTTCTTCAAGTTTTATATATCTATGTTCTTTTGAATGTGTTTTGTTCATTGTTTTGCAAATGGGGTTGAATTTTATGCACTAAAACCCGTCTGATTATGTAAGTATTTTGCTACGTAAATTTTGATCGTAATTAATTAGCATTGTGTGTTGCATGAGAAGTTTGAATTTTTAACTATTGGAGATCTTTACGTTTATAAGTGGACAATTCATACACTTGCTCGTGATCTCGCAGATAACTTATCTAAAATTAAACGTATAGAAATAAGTGGATCAGAATGAAATAGTATATACGGAGTATATTTTATTAGTCCACCATAGTTGGAAAGGAGTGATCTTTTCACAAATGTAAGTGGGTAATTACATTGTACTCTAAAGAACATGAAGCTACACAATTGAATAACATGGTTTTATTTTTTTATTTTGTTTTTTAAGATTAAAAAAATGAAATAAAAGACAAAATTGAGTTATATTTTTATAAAAATTTAATCCAGCCTAATGATTCCTAAATGACTTGTTTTTCTGATGGTGACATGTTATGGGTCAGAAACTTTGTTAGCCAATTATATTAATATATTTGTGTGTAATTATTTCACCACTAGTTAATAATGATGTTACATGGAATTAAATCATAGAAATTGATTTTTTATTTAATATGATAGTGAAATGTTAGATGTAGAATTGATTATTTTAATTGTGTATATATGATTTTCAATGTTATGGATGAAAAGTGGGGAAGATTCTTGCATTATTGTTCCAACTCCTCTACTAGTTCATGATTTTAGCCTTTTTGATATCACAAATCAAACACAAAAATCCATCACATTTTGTTTTGGTGAAAATTTTAGTGATTGTTTTTTAGCTGAATTCTGCAAGTGGTAAGTATATGTCGAATTTTTCGACGAAAATTTAGTGAATGTTTCATACATTATGCATTGCATTCAGTCTGATACTGTTGCTGTGCACAGGTGGGATTTCGATTGATTTTTACGAGGCTGTCTGTCGGGTAGTGCTGCTGTTTCCGACATCCAACGACCATGCCTTCCGCTGCTAAGGCTGATCGAAAAGCGGTTCTTGATTTGGGGGCATGGGGGTTCAACATTGTCACCTCTGTCGGGATCATTATCGTTAACAAGGCCTTGATGCAAACTCATGGCTTTAATTTCGGTAAGCTTTGACCTTCCACATTATGTTTTGCTGTCGACATTATGCTCGTTTAATCTGCATTCAATTTCTCAATTCTCACGACGTTCTGTACGTAGTGGATGAAACTTTTATGGCAATTGTCGTTGCTGGCTGGAAAATACTTTGATTCAGTTATACGCCTATTATGCTGCATTTTGATTTAGCTTAAATATAGAGGACACATAGTTCGACAATTTTAAAGTGGTTCGTTGGATGTTCATTGACGATCTTCCATAGATGCTAGGTAGTTAAGTAGTAATTTAACTAAATCTGAAACTTTTAGATTGCACATTTGATTCGACTGAGATAAGGTCAGTTGTTCGATAGGCAATGGTGGCGTCCATAGGTACGAGTACCGATTCATTATTATCGCTTAGTCGCTTTGGGTTTCTTTTTTTTGCCTAGATCTGATTGTGTTTGTTGACGAAATTCATATGCACTATTTATGTTTGAACTTGTCGTGAAAATAAATGAAAATGCATAGTTTTGCTCTTAGTTTATACGAAGTATTTAATGATGATCTCGTGTAGTCGTGTTATGTTTCGTTTTGGCAATGTGTTCAACTGCGGAAGAAAAAAAAAAAAAAAAAAAAAAAACCTCAATTTATTTGGTGTATTGCAGCTGCGACTTTGACAGGCCTTCATTTTCTAACGACGACTTTGATGACTTCCCTATTCCGATGGCTGGGATACATTCAGCCGTCGCAGCTGCCATTTTCAGAAATCGTCAAGTTTGTTATTTTCGCAAACTTCTCAATTGTCGGAATGAATGTCAGTTTGATGTGGAACTCTGTCGGATTTTATCAGGTCAGTGAAGCTGTCATTAAAAAATGCATAATGATGTCCACAATATCCAATAATCATGTCTTAGAGCAACGTTTTTCGCCTCTCGTCTTTCAGATTGCAAAGCTGAGTATGATTCCCGTATCATGCTTTCTGGAAGTAGTACTGGACAAAGTGCGGTACTCGAGAGATACAAAACTCAGCATCATGTTAGTCTTGGTTGGTGTCGGAGTTTGCACTGTCACTGACGTGTCAGTAAACGGCAAGGGTTTTATCGCCGCTTTTGTCGCAGTCTGGAGTACCGCCTTGCAACAATACGTAAGTCGTAGAACCTCTCGATTGACCTTTTTTCTGCATTTGTTCTGTCGTTTGATGTTCTCGAATGTCTGCCTGCACTGTGCAGTACGTACATTATCTGCAACGCAAGTACTCGATTGGGTCGTTCAACCTTTTGGGCCGTACCGCCCCTGTGCAGGCTGCTTCCTTGCTCGTTTTAGGACCTTTCATCGATTATTGGCTTACCGACAAAAGAGTCGACGCCTATGATTACACTTCCGTAGCTTTGGTAAGTATCTTAAATTGTCTGAATTATTCTAAACTTTTCCGAAGTCTAGACTTTTGCAGTAGTCTTTATGCTGAAATTTGCCGAAATTATCTTAAGTTTTTTGATCTTTGAAGTCTTTTGAACCAATATAAACTGTTCTTTTGCTGTGCAGTTCTTTTTGATATTCTCGTGCACGATCGCGATTGGCACAAACCTAAGCCAGTTCATCTGCATCGGTAGATTCTCAGCCGTGACCTTCCAAGTCCTCGGTCACATGAAAACCATTCTCGTCTTAATTCTAGGGTTCACGTTCTTCGGAAAAGAGGGTCTCAATTGGCACGTCGTCCTAGGCATGATCATCGCTATCATGGGAATGATTTGGTACGGGAACGCGTCATCCAAACCCGGTGGAAAAGAGCGGTGGACACCTCCTGTGTCTGACGCCAAGCCACAAGATCTCGAAAAGTTGCTTCACTCGAGTGCAGCAAACGACAAGGTGTAGAGAGTTTCAATCGGGTTCACAAAAATGATATACAGTGCGCCCCGAGAAGTTCCATTCTTCTTGATATAGTTTTCCATTTCATAGTTTTCGGATTTCCGAGAATTTTAACAGCAAACATCAGATATAACAGGGTGAATAACACCACCATTGTGTCTAGTAAAATTTTTGAAAAAAATTACATCAAGTTTACACAGTTAAAAATTTCTGTTGATTTGTTAATTTCTGTTGTAATTCTAATATCATTTGGCTCTTTTGTAAGGACTCTTACTATACTCTATGAAATTCTGAATTCTTTGCACAATCTTCGAAGTCTCGACGAAGACGGACTTTAAATTTGAATTCGGAAATATTGCTTCTTTTACGCTCCAACCATCTGAATTTCTAGATACGTTACGTTGGGCCTCTGCTACATCGGTATCTACGGTCCATAATAGTATGAGACCTTTTGGGAAGGAGCCCAAGAGTAAATCCGTGAGGGCTTGGCGGAGATCTGATCTGTGTGAGAGGCATCGGTTGTCGTGCCTTAGATTATAACAAACATGATTCAAAATTTTAGAGGATCAATACTCCGTAATTATTATCAGAAGCGTTCATTTAAGTTATTTTTCTTGCTTATTTACTTTTCTGATCACTCGTTCGAACGTAACCTAATCAACACGGTTAAAATTCCTAGATCCGTCACTGGTGCATCGACGAGAATATTTATTTATGGTCATCTGGTTTTAAATATGCAGATGTTTTTTTTTTTCATAGAAATAAATGTGAGTTGGTAAAAAAACGGTCCATAAACCAGTTTGTACATGTTCTTATTAAAGATGGCATTCTCATTTTTGCCAGATTTTGTTTTAGATTTTGTTATTGGTATGTTTTCAATTTCATTTATTACATGGGTCAATGTTTTGCTCTATAGTCCGAAAATCGAAATTTAGTCGATAAAATAAATTTTAGATTTAATATTTTGACGAGCCCATGACTTGGTAGAAAAGGTGTTTGGAGGACAATCGGTGTTGTAGAAACAGTTATACACAGGGAAAAAAAACAAAATTGACCGAGAATTTTTTGTAGGCTTATATTCTCCACTAGATAACTGATCCAGCTAGCACGAAATAAGGAACGGTGGGGTTTTACCACTATTTAGGAAAAGAAATCAACCATATTCGTTTTTATTATTTTCATAAGCTAGTACTTCGTACTAGAGCAGGCCAAATGCACGGGCCGTTCAAACTCGCCCTTCGAGCCTTAAAATTTGAGCCTGTCCCGGCCCTCCTTTATCCCGGTGGGGGTCGTATTTTTGAAGGGCCGAGCTCGGGTTTTTTTGAAACCCAACCCTTCCGAAAGCTGCCTATTTAAAAAAAAAAATTGTTAACATTGGAAGGGTCATGCCACTCATGCCCGGTCCGGCCCTCTTAGGCCCTTCTTAGGCCTAAAATAATAACCATTTCTATAAAGAATTCTGTATTTTTGAGAAATTTCACGGTATATTAATATATTATTGTACGACCGGTTTATACTTTTTTTTTTTTTTTTTTTTTTGGGCTACAAGAATATATATTCCATTATTGTCAACACTAACAAATAAAAAAGGAAATAGTAAAATGGAGGTCAGAAAACAGTAAATAACACATTCACTAAAAACAGTAAAAAAGACAAAATTTAGTGGAGTGAGTGAAATAATTTTATTGCAGAAGTTGATGAGCTGTCAGTGTTTGAGTGGTGTGAATTGGGCCCACATGAAAGAGTGTTTGCTCAGCCCATCTCAGTTTTTGGCCCAATGTTTCACCATATGTTTGGGCCACGTCATCTCATCAGTTAAACATTACCACGTGTTTACTTCAGATTGTGGGCCATCTATTTAACTTCGAGCGTTTTGGCGGGCCCACCACAATTTAAGCAACCGTTAGTATAAAATACGTACTCTGTATATTGGTTCTGGTATTATACGAGTTTTAGTGTATAAAATTTATCGGTGTATAAAAATTTCATACGAAAACCATATTTGTATTGAGTAAGAACCTATTTTTTCGGATTTTAAGAATCGAATCGAATCAATCGAATTGAATCAACTGGAATGAATTGAATCAATCAATTGAATCAAATGAATGAAGTTGATTAAATAATATAAACTATTGACCAATAAAGTTGATTAAATAATATAAACTTTGAATCGAATAAAGTGAATCAATCAATTGAATTGAATCGAACTAAATCAAGTGGTGAATCAATCGAAAAAGCGGAAAGAACGGTCACAATAAATGTAATGATTAGATTTTTCTTTTAGTTATTTACTACGAGTAGTAATTTTTATTTTGTATATTGACTTGTTTTTATTATACTAATTCTTGTATAAGACGGTCTTACAATAAATTATTGTAAAACCGTCACAATTCTACTCGATTCTATAGATTTTTTTTTTTTTTTTTTTTTATCATTTTTAATTATAATTGTAACACTATAATTTCGCAATTTTTTTTATTAGTGTTTTTATCCATTTTATCGTTAATTGGGACTATTTTTTTTTTTTTTTTGGTAACATTGGAGTATTTAATATAGAGTACTGTATGTGTACGTCTTAATTTATCAGCGGAGCTATATTCAAGCCCAAAGTCTCATTTGAGACGGCTTTACAAGTATGGAGTATTAGTTAAAACAATATATTTATGTATTATGAAGTACTCCGTATTATTTTTCATTATCTTACTTCACAAATTGTTTTTACATCGAGTCTTTTTATGTAAGCAGCCTATAAATATACGGAGTAATAATAATTATTTTAAAATGACATTCTTGTATTAGTCCGTATAAAAATTAACTGGTGATGTGGTATAAGATGGACAAAATTAAGGGTGAAATCAACATTTTGTGTTTCAAATTTTACTTAAAATGAAAACGTAGACTTACAAGAATCATTTCAAAAACTATAAATTATATAATTAATTTTTTAATTATTATTAGATCAAGCTAATTGAAATTTATGTATAGATCAAGCTGGTGAACAAAAATAATTTTGCTTTGATGATTGTTTCTTAGCGTGTTGTTGCTAATTGTAAGCTGTATGGTTATTAATTAATGTCAACTAAAATATAATTATATTATTGATTATCCATTTATTAATTGCTTTACATTTTATTTATAAACTGCATTTAAATTGGAGTATATAGAGTCTACAATTTTAATTATTCCTTAATTTAATTTGTCTTTATAATGTAAAGTCAAATTAATTTCCACTGTTTTACGTCAAAAATATAAAGAAGATGCATGACACGATAAAATATATAGTCTACAATTTTAATTATTCCTTAATTTGTCTTTATAATGTAAAGTTAAATTAATTTCCAATGTTTTACGTCAAAAATATAAAGAAGATGACACGATGAAATGATCAAGTGAGTCAAATCTTGTCGAACTAAAATTTAACTAAAAGCAGAAGAAAACCTATGAATCTATGAAATCACATATGAAGAATCATCGTATTTATTTCGTAACATAGAGGGGACAAGTGGTCAACCACTACAATTTTGTGTACTTTGACTATCTTTTACAACTAAGTTTTTACTTTCGATCATATAATAAGGTTTCAATGGAAAATAATTTACACGTTATTGCTTGGTATAGTAGGATTAGATCAAGTCGGGTCGTATCGTGTTATGTTAAAAATTGTCCGTGTTTAATTGTTATCCCGTATTTATCTGTTACGGAGTAGTTAGTTTGGTTATTTTATATATCTGACTAATATGTTTTAGCATATTGGTTATTTGCATGGACGTTGAAATAATGTAATTATAATAAAGGGTAACAAATTTTCCACGGGAGCTTTGTACTCTTTCCGTGGCAAATGTTTGTGCATTATTAAGTGTATGGGAGTATGGGACTCACTTTTCCGAATGGCAGGGGTTGAGAGGAAACATAAGCATCTTATTGAGACGGGCTCGGGTCACACCTACAAATGGTAGAAAGAAAGCTCACTTTATAAGATCTAGAGGGTTCCATCTCAAAACCATTTGGCAACTCCATGGCATACAAAGCTCGCACGGACGGGTGATTTAATCAGAGACACGAACCCATATCCGGCGGCATATAAATGGCCCGGTTTCAAATCAAGAGACCCAGGATATAACCATGGGCTCTCATACCATGTGAAACCAGAGACGGACCCGGGCCACACCCACAAATGGTAGAAGAGAAAGCCCACTTTATAAGGCCTAGAGGGTTCCATCTCAAAACCAACTGGCAATGGGAGGAGTAGCCTCTAACTTTATAAAGTGTTCAATTCTCTTCTCCATGATCGATGTGGGACTCATGTGTAATGTTATTAAGGGCACTTCTTCACATTTACTTCCGTGTGTCTCGTGGCTGAGTTCAAAGAGACAGTGACATTATCACTTGCCATAATAAATGAGTGTTAAAATTACACAATTTTAGCATGGTGTGAAATCTATGAAATCACAATTTGTTTCAACCATTGCTTTGATTTGTGCTTAAAATATATAAGGTTTTATTTTTTACTTTTATTCCCTATAAATATTTTACTCTCTCTTATGAGTGAGAGCGTAGTTAACTAACACGTTAATCGTCAAACTCATAATCAGACAATATTGTTGCATTACAAAACGAGCTGTAAATGTATTACCAGACCATAATAGCTGTAAATTCAATCATCTTCATCGATTATGACACTTTCTATATATATTTTTTAATTCGAGTGATTTCTTATTTATGTTCAAATAACATTAAATATATGTATATATGAAATAGAATACAAGACAAATTATTATCAAAAAAAAGGTCAAAATATGTAATGGTTGTGGTTACAATTAGATAAGGATGTCTTAAAAATCAAAGATAGTGTTTTACATTACATTAGTACGTACAGCATATGATGTGGTAAGGTGTGATGTGGTAAGCTCAATTATTAAGCTTTCACAAACTATATTATTATCACATTATTTGATCAACTAAATCGAGTAATCAAACTATCTACTTTATTTTAATTTAAGCAAACCTACTTTCTTTTTTGTTGTACAAAATAATTAGATTATAAGATAAGATTAGAAGTATTTTAATTTTCTTTTAAAGACTAATGTTATGTTTCGTAATATTTATAAGGAAAATAAAAATAAATCATATTTGACGAGTTCAACAAGATAACAACGAAGTTCTGTCTAACGAACCAATTTAATTAATTGAAATCCTCTCTTATGTTAGTGGCTGCGACTCGGCTGCTAATACATGCATATCATGAATAGATAAAACCGTAATCATTTTGAATTCTATATCCATTGAGTTATAGTACGTTTTCATAATAGTATGTACGTGTAATGTAGTTTTTTCACGTTGAATCCTGATGTAAAACTAATTAATTAAATTAATTAAAAATAAACTCGGCCAATGCCACAATTTTATTTAATTTATTAAAGTATTATTCACTATAATAGTTAAAACTAAAGTAAAAATTATACTCTTTAACTTTATTAGCAAACAAAACTATAGAGACAAAAGGCTTCCAAAACAAGGAACATAGGACATAAAATATGGAAAAAGGAAAAGGGTACGGTAGGGATTAAGTACGTGCATTAAGTAGCCAATAAAAATGGCGTAGAAATTTTAATTATTAATTAACATTTAAATATTATTAATTAATATAATAATACTCGTAATTAATATAATAATAATAATCGTAATTAATTAATAATAATTCTCCTTAAAACAAGAGGAAGACGTGCTTTTTGCCCCCTATAATAACAAACAAAATTCACATTATCACTTTAGTCTCCCTACGCACACCCTCGTGAGCCTTGACCTTAACCCTAACTTTGGTTTATATATAACAAATTTTTAAATGACGGTTTCATAATAGAATTACTACAGAGTTTAAGTATTATATATCTGTTATATATAAAATTAACTGATGTTTATTGTTTTTCTTTCTTATTTTTAATAGTTTATTGTATTATTTGTTTTATGCTTCAGACGATCAAGTCTTAGAAAAAACCTTAAAGTGAAAAACGAGTTTTTTGATACATAAAACTTAATCACACTAGACTATTTGTAACATTGTTGACTATGATGTGACCACTGTTAAAACTCTCAATACCGATTACGGAGTATAATATACTCAATATTGATCATTATTAGCTTAAATAGGACAACTTTTTATGAATTAGATGACTCGACTTTCATTTTATTAGACAGAGATCGTCTTTATAAATTTTAATCATTAAATTAACACTAAACAACTAAAATTAAATTCATTAATTAAAGTGGAATCTCGTCGCCCTATTAATTATGGATCCATGGGGCTCACCTTAACCCCCGCACGCGGAAACTTATTAGTGAGACAAACGAATCCTTGGCCCAAAAATAAATATATTAATTTAAGCAGTAAGTCTTCTGTAAGACTAAAAATTTGAGTATAAATTGTAGTTAAAAGGGTACAAAAATATGAAATAAATCTACTAATGTTACTTTTAGGGGTACTAAAAAATTTAGTTACAATTAATAATAATTATCACTAAAATGAGACAAAAAAATATATAATTTTACAATAACTTATTGTGAGGCTTAACTTATATAAGAATTAATTTGTGTAATTTAAAAGTTTATAAGACTAATTCAAATATTTTAAAATTATTATATGTGCCAACCATCTTTGTAATTTATATTTTGCCACTTGTTTTACCTAAGCTCGTATTTTTTTTATGCTATTATACTTGTAGACTTGTAGGAAGCCTTAACAACACTACTAATCATACTTTAATAAAATAATTAAGTTGTTAGATAATGTAATTGGTAAAAAATAATTATGCTATACACTTAAATCATGTAGATGCTAGGCAAGTTTATGAATAATAATAATAATAATAATAATAATAATAATAATAATAATAATAATAATAAAATAACAATAATTGAGATACAAACTTTGTTGTCATCTATCTTGTATTTTTTATATTTAGTTTCATGTACTTTCAGTTCAATTAGTCGATTTCTCACTTGTATAAAGGACTTTAATATTTCAGAGTTTGTTCTGCAACTTAAAACATAACTTTCAAAGGTACTATGTTATATGAAAGTCACTAATAGAACATTTTTAGACAGTTCAAAATTTGTAATCACATATGAGTCACTTACACATAATTAAAAATAAAATAAAAATAACACACATAACAAGCAACGGGTAAAATATATGAAAAAATATAGTTTACTCCAACTGATGACAATATGGAATTGAACCATCGGGAAATAAGATCGTAAAAATGAACTCTTTCCCCTCCTAACTAGTAAGTGGAGGACTAATTAACTCGTTTATAATTTATCGTAATAACAAATATTAAGGAAGGTCAAATTTGTGTAACTTTGTAAATTATCACGTCTGAGTACCATTTACGTACTATGATAATACTCTTTATGAAAATACATCGTTGAATAAGTTTATTTATTTTTCCGCAAGGATAGTGAATTAGTGATCAATGCTATTTTTTTAGAGATATTGAATATGGAGCAATATATGAATATACAAAATTTCTCGTATTTATTAATAGTATATTTCTCATGCTCCCTCTGTCACAATCAATTGTTAACATTTACTTTATTTTCCCCTCACAAAATAAAGCAAACGTTAACAATTTACTGGAATAGAGGGGAATAGTTATTTAGTGTATGATTTAGACAGCTAGTACGTATAATTTTTAAATTTTAAACAAGTAGATAAGTAAAACAAGATCCTCAAAAACATAAATTACATCCCAAAAATGTTGAATTAGTATCTAGATTACCGTGATTAACACCCCTTAAACAATAGAGAGTAAAAGTTAAAGACTAAAGACTACTTAAAGAACAAAATATGTCAATTATTTATTTTTATCCTAAACAAGAGAGTAAAACACACTAACATGGCATGTGACCACCAGCTGTTTTGTTCCACTCCTTCCCAAGTTTCTCTCTTCAATTCAACATTTCAACCTATTCCATTTACAATTAAAAAACAAAATTAAATAAATAAATCTATAAATAAAATGATTAATTGTCAAGAATAATCCGAACTGATCCTTTTATTCCATAAATAATCCGAACTCGAATTAATCCACAAATAATCCCAACTATTGAAGTAACATTCCAATAATATACTTTGGCCAATTTTAATCTGCTTTAATCAATAAAAAAAGAAGTGAAAACGGTTTGAATTTTACTTAAAATAAGAGTGAGGCAAAGTTCGAGTCGATTTCACCATTTTTTTAACGTGTTAGAGTCGATTAAAATTGGCCAAAGTACATTATTGAAATATTACTATACTTTAATAGTTGGGATTATTCGTGGATTAATTTGAGTTCGGATTATTTATGAAATAAGAGGACTAGTTCGGATTATTCTTGGCAATTAATCCTAAATAAAATGATTAATTTTCTTTTGTACATATATAAATAATTTTAATTTTCTTACTATAGATATTGTGATATTACGATTTCCTTAAATTACAAAAGTGTCCTGTACATAATTTCCTATTGAATTTATTTTCCTTATTCTAGTTAGATTAGTTTATGGAAATACAGAAGTGTATATATGTATGTCCTTGTTTATTCAATACACACATTCAATTTTCAGAAACTATTATTTACTTTATGGTATTAGAGCCTTGTGACATGAGATCCCGGGTTCGAATCTCACCACCCCTCCCTTTCAAAGTAGATTATTTCGCACCAGGTATGGCGGGCCTGTAGTTGCGTCCATACTTCATGCCCAAAGAGCATTTGTGTGAGGGGCGTGTTAGAGTATATAAAACCGATCTTGGGCTTCCAACCATCAGCTTAAGCTTTTGGTTGAGTTGGTTCCTGACAATAGATGTTAGAGTATATAATCGGTCTTGAGTCCTTCAACCATCAGCTTAAACTTTTGGTTAAGTTGGTTCCTGACATGGTATCAGAGCATTGTGACCAGAGGTCATGGGTTCGAATTTCACCACCTTCAACCATCAGTTTAGGCTTGACTTAGTAGTTACTGGTTACACTATAACATTTTATGTTCAAAAATGATTTATTAAATAGACAATGCAAAAGATAATTAAATATGCTTCTCAATGAGAACATCTCACGCATGTGACAAAACTTGTATATGGCCTTAAGCTAGCTAAGCTGACCGACTCGATAGGAGAAGGTCTCATTAACTTGAAAATACTTATAGTGATTGTCTTAAAAGTTGTCAAATATTTATTTAAATCTGTCACACATTTGAGAGGGTATCACAAAATTATACTCTCAAATTCAACTTTATTTTGTGCATTTTACTTATTAACACTAATCACGGGTAGGGGTGGCAATGAGCTAAGCCGGCTCGTAGAGCCCTCGGACTCGACTCGGTCAAAGCTCGGCTCGAGCTCGGTCAAATATGAGCCCGAGCCGAGCTCGATCCCTACTAGATTTTGAATACGAGCTCGAGCCCGAGCCCTATAGAGCTCGGCTCGGTTAAGCTCGACTCGGCTCGAAATTCTTTATACCAATAAAAAATTAAAAATATAAACAAATTTTCTAAAAATCACAAAGTTACAAGTCACAATTTCTATTCCAAACCTCGTATTTCCTATTAAATTATTTTAAAATTTGTTATAAGGTCGAGGTCGATAATATTATACGATGCGAACTCGAGCTCGAAAAAATTATACTAGCTGACTCGAGCTCTAAAAAGGTTATCTGAAATGAAAGCTCAGGCCGCACTTGAAAAGCTCGTTGAGCTATGAGCCGAGCTTGAGCTCAAATAATTTGATACGAGTCGAGCTCGAGCTTATGTGAGCTCGATATCAGCTCGGCTCATTGCCACCCCTAATCACGGGATTAGAGAATCTTTGATATTATTATATGTAATATATATGTGAAAATATAGTTATTGTGTAATTTTATTAAACTCATTTGTTAAATACAATATAAATATCCAGTTTTTCATAAATTTTCATAACGTACAGCCAGAGATATTATCGTTATATAATGGGTCTCGGCGAGAGCGAGAAGTACTCAATCCGTATATTAATGTACCGGAAATACTATTACTCCGTAAAAATAAAAAAGAATACTCCGTTACAAATTTTCATATAAAACCGTCTTATATTATAATATAAACCATTTATTTATTAATACTCTAATTTATTATAACTAAAAAAATGATACGAGTACTTCTTACGTAGCATTATTAAGCCATTAACTCTACACATACACACAACACATTCACTTTCTCTCTCTTCTTCATCTTCTTCCTTCATTCATTCACATTTTCAACTAAAAAAAGCTCAAAACTTTCTCAAAAATGGCAGTTTCTGAAACTCCATAACCCTAAAACCCACCTCACAAACTCACTCCTCTTCAAAATGATACAAAAATCACCAAAAATGACCCTCATTTTCACCACTTTTGCACTCATTTTCACCCTTTTTACCCCTTGTCACTGTAAAAACAGTGATATTCACAACTTACTGAGCTTCAAATCTACTCTTTTGAACCCAAATACTCTCCAAAACTGGAGTAAAAAAAACTCAGACAACCCATGTAACTTTTCTGGTGTTTCTTGCGGTAACAGTAAAAACAGTAACTCTAGAGTTACTGCGTTAGATCTTAGTTCTCTTACTCTTTCCACTGATTTTACCTCTGTTGTTACTCACCTTTTTACCCTTGATTTCATCACTTCTATCTCACTTTCTTCCACTAATATTTCTGGGGTTTTAACCCCGGTTTCTGTTTGTTCACCTACATTGACGAACCTTGATCTTTCGCGTAACGCGATTACCGGGTCGTTTTCTGAATTAAATCGACTCGGTTCGTGTTCGTCTTTGTTGAGCCTCAATGTGTCCTTCAATTCTTTGAGCTTTACCCCGCTTTCGCGGGGTGAAAGATTCGATCTTTCGTTGAAAACGTTGGATGTTTCGGGGAATCAAATAAGCGGTGAGCAAATTCTTCCTTGGGTTTTGTCAAATGGGTGTGAAAATTTGAGTCATTTGAGTATGAAAGGGAATAAATTAGTTGGAAGTTTTAATCTTGCGAAATGCTCTAAATTAGAGTACTTAGATCTTTCTTCTAATAATTTTTCGACTAATATTCCGAGTTTTGGTGTCAATGTTTGCACTAATTTGAAGTACCTTGATTTGTCTTCGAACAAATTTGTTGGTAGCGTTGAAAGTGCATTACTTGGTTGTGATAACTTGAGCTACTTGAACGTGTCGAATAATGAATTTGGAGGCGGTTTTCCGTCGATTCCTTTGAAAAATTTGGAACGACTTTACTTGGGGAGTAACAAATTTGAAGGTGTGATTCCTGTGAGTTTTGTGAATATTGTGTGTTTGAAGTTAGTGGAGTTGGATCTCTCTTTCAATAATTTCACCGGTTTAATCCCGAATGAATTCAACTCGTGTGTGTTGGTCGAAACATTCGATGTTTCGAGCAATAATTTCACTGGGATTTTGCCTGTTGATTTGTTCATTAATATGTCGAAGTTGCGCAAGTTGAACCTCGCTTTTAACAAGTTTGAGGGGAGTTTAACGGATTTCGTGTCTAGGGTTAGTAATTTGGAGGTATTGGATTTGAGCTCCAACAAAATCTCGGGAAAAATCCCTCCTAAAATCTGCGAAAACACGGGTTTGAAAGAGCTGTACCTTCAAAACAACGCGTTAACGGGTAACATTCCTCCGAATTTAGGGAATTGTTCCGAGTTAGTGTCGCTCGACCTTAGTTTTAACTTCTTAAGTGGAACTATCCCCGGTAGTTTAGGACGCCTCTCGAAACTCAAGGACCTTATCATGTGGATGAACAATCTCGAGGGCGAAATCCCATCTGATTTAATGTATGATCGAGCACTCGAAAACCTGATTTTAGACTACAATCAGTTGACGGGCACTATTCCTTCCGGTCTTAGGAACTGCACCAACTTGAACTGGATTTCGATCTCGAGCAATAAGTTAAGCAGTACGATACCCTCGTGGATTGGTGGCTTGAACAACCTGGCGATTCTTAAACTGTCGAACAACTCGTTTCACGGGCCTATACCTCCCGAGTTAGGGGACTGCAAGAGCTTGTTGTGGTTAGATCTGAATAGTAATAAGTTAAGCGGGACTATACCGCCTGCGTTGGCTGATCAGTCGGGTAGTATGGTTGTCGGTCTTGTCGTCGGGAAGAAGTTCGTGTACTTGAGAAACGCTGGTGGAAAAGAATGCCAGGGTACCGGGAACTTGCTCGAATTTGCCGGGATTAGACAGGACGCGCTAGATCGACTTGCGTCCCCAAATTGTCAGTTTCAGCAGATTTACATGGGTAAAACGCAGCCAACATTCAACCACAATGGCTCGATGATTTTCCTCGACTTGTCGAATAATAATCTCGAGGGAGGTATCCCTTCAGAGCTCGGGAAAATGGCCTATCTTATGATATTGAACTTGGGTCATAACAATTTGTCGGGTCCAATTCCCGACGAATTGGGTGGCATGAGGAATATTGGAATTCTCGACCTTTCGTATAATAATCTCTCTGGTGGAATTCCTCAGGCTTTAGCTAGTCTTACGTTGCTGACCGAGATCAATTTGTCCAACAACAAGCTCTCGGGAATGATTCCAGAGTCGTCGCAATTTGAGACGTTCCCGGCATCTCGATTTGAGAATAATGCAGGTTTGTGTGGGTATCCGCTCCCGCGTTGCGATAAGAGCAACCGAGATTCGTCCCAACACCAAAAGCGCGGGAGACAGGCGTCTTTAGCTGGGAGTATTGCGATGGGGTTGTTGTTCTCGCTTTTTTGCATATTTGCAGTGATCATTGTCGGGATCGAGGTGAGGAAACGGCGAAAGAAGAAAGAGGGCTTGGAGGATGTGTATTTGGAGGGTAACTCGTACTCGGGAAATAATGGAAACTCGGCTTGGAAGTATACGAGTAAACACGAAGCGTTGAGTATAAATCTTGCCACGTTCGATAAGCCCTTGAAGAAGTTGACGTTTGCTGATCTGCTCGAGGCGACAAATGGGTTTCATGACGACAGTATGATTGGTAAGGGCGGGTTTGGGGACGTCTACAAGGCTAAGCTCAAAGACGGAAGTGTCGTAGCGATTAAAAAACTCATACATATCGGTCAAGGGGATCGTGAATTCACTGCTGAAATGGAAACGATTGGGAAGGTCAAACACCGAAACCTCGTTCCTCTTCTAGGGTATTGCAAAGTCGGGGAGGAAAGATTGTTAGTTTACGAGTACATGAAACACGGAAGTCTCGAGGACGTTTTGCACGATAAGAGGAAGGTCGGGATTAAACTTAGTTGGGCTGCGAGGAGGAAAATCGCGATTGGTGCAGCACGTGGGTTGGCGTTTCTACACCATAACTGCATCCCCCACATTATTCACCGCGACATGAAATCGAGCAACGTGTTGTTAGACGAGAATCTCGATGCTAGGGTTTCCGATTTCGGGATGGCAAGGCTAATGAGTGCAATGGACACTCACTTGAGTGTGAGCACGTTAGCCGGGACGCCAGGGTACGTTCCCCCCGAATACTACCAGAGTTTCCGGTGTTCCACAAAAGGTGACGTGTACAGTTACGGTGTCGTGCTTCTCGAGCTGTTGACCGGGAAACAACCAACCGACTCAGAAGTATTCGGCGATAACAATCTAGTCGGGTGGGTTAAAATGCACGCCAAGTTAAGAATAAGCGACGTGTTCGACCCCGAGTTAATAAAGGAGGATCCAAATTTAGAAATCGAGCTTCTCGAGCACCTCAAAGTCGCCGTTGCTTGCCTAGACGACCGGCCGTGGAAACGGCCAACAATAATCCAAGTCATGGCAATGTTCAAGGAAATCCAAGCGGGTTCAGGCCTAGACTCCGGCTCAATAATCACAAGTGACGACGGTACTTTCGGGACCATGGGGAGTAGTTTCGGTACCATGGACGTGTTAGCGGACATGAGCATTAAAGAAGTCCCGGAAGGAAATCTCAAGTAAAAAAACGACACGTAGACTGTCCGTAGCATTGCTCTAATGAAAACGTTATAAATATCGGAAATTTTTTCAAAATGTAATGTTGTTGTAACATTAAAATGTATGTATGTATGTATCGTCGAAAGAAGTCACTTTTTTTTTTTTTTTTTTTAAATTAAGTTCATCATACGTAGGCGGGTTTTATTAAACCTTTTTTTTTCTTTTAGTTATTTTGTAATTTTGTTATTTTATTGCGGGGAAATTGAGGTCACAATGTAGTATGTACATAAATGTTATTAGCAGTAAAAGTACAAGTAGTACTTCCTCCATTCCATTTGATTCTATACATATTCCTTTTTCGGAAATTCCAATCAATTCTATACATTTCTATTTTAGTCTCTACTTTATTAAACTAAAAGACCAATATACCCTTCACTAATACCCACTCAACCCACTTGCAAACAATAAAGTAGGGGTATTTAAGTAATTCCATTATCTACCCCACTTGATTTTCTTCTACCTTAATTACCGTGTTTTGGTCAAACGTATAGAATCAAACGGAATGGAGGAAGTAGTATGTATTATTGTTTTGAGTTATTATTGCGGGAAATTTAATTTCTCTGTTTTAGTTATTTGTTTACACTTCTCTCAAATTTTTCTACACAAAAAAAAAGTGAAACCGTAAACAATTTACTGGAAAGGAAGTACTCCGTAGTTATTTTGTAATTTTCTTGTTACTTTTTGAATTTTGATTATTGAATTTTGATTATTGTTTGAGTTATTGAAATCCAAGCAGTTTGATTGCTGACCAACTTTAGCAGCTTTCCTAGGCTTTTTATTTTCTCTTCCAAACACTTGTTTTTTTTGTTTGTTTTGGGCTTATTTTTACGTTTGTACCGACTGATATTGAGTTTCGGTGTTTTATTGTACGGAGTACATAAAATTTGTAACGGGTTAAGGTTGAAATATTATTGACAATAGGTCACATATTTAAATTCTCGTTTTCAATGCATACGAGTACAGTTTACATAAAGTTTGTATTATAATTCAGGTCACATTTCACCAACTCAATATTTACTATGGAACAACTTTTATTCGAAATAATGGATCAACTTTACATAAAATTCATTTTTCCATATTGGAAATACTGCTAATATGCAAAAGTCGAAAATGTCACATATTTCCATGCATAAGTTCTAAAAAATAATACTCCGTAATAGTCTTTATTATGTGACATATTAAACAGTCTTTATTATGTGACAGATGGATTTAGTAAAAAAATTAAGTTTTTAGTAACAAATTCGAGAATATGAACCTCTAATGCACTCGCTCCTATGGAATTATGGTAATAATTGAGGTTCTTAATTATGCTTAGATTAAAAGAAAAATTTAAAAAAAAAAAAAAAAAAAAAAGTAGAGTTAATTAGGTGGCCAATATAACACCAATAAACCATACGTACTTCTAAGGCGTGACATTTAAATCTCATGTATAATGTATAACGTATAACGTATAGTACACCGTATTAATACGGAGTATATAATATATCAACATGCCAATCAATAATTGACTAAAAAATAATTAAAATAAAAGACAGCTACGTGGTTAATTCCAACTAATTATGAACAATAATGAAACATAGCAAGTTAGTCCACGCTTAAGTTTCTTCGTGTATAATACGAATTTATTTATCTAAGTAGTTGGGAGTTCTTAAAATTAAATAGAGCTATTTATGTGTAGATTAATTTAAGAATATAAATAAAATTGAATTAATGAAATGATCTTAAGAAATACGGAGTACTCTGTAATTATTATGAAAATATATACTCCGTATTATTCTGTATATTAACAATAATGATTAAAATATGAGCAACTTTTTCTAAAACATTAAAATCAGAATTTTCTATTTTCTAATTTGTGAAATTTCGCCTCCGTACATGACAAAATTTAAAGGTTTGCTGATATATATACAGAGAAGATTCAACGATAATTACGAAATACAATCAATATACACATGCATGCATATTGTCACCAGATATGACTTATGACACTCTATGGGTTTCATTCACCACCTTACACACAAGATTTTGTACTTTTAAATTTAAGTAGACATCGAAAATTGAATTTTTCATAATTCAGGTACTAAATTACTGTATAGACTACAAAGTATATTACAGTAGCCGTATATGAATATTAAACGGAGTATATATATATATATATATAATCAACTACCATTCTCGTGGTTTTTTTTTTTTTATGTAATTATAAATATTAATAACATTCTAACCTACTAATTTATTTATTTATTTTTAATTTAATTTGTATATTGATTTAAATTTTTTAAGTTTCAAAACAAAAGAAGACGTACGTAGAGGAGGGAAAAGCGGATGCATAAAAACGGGTAAGACGTCATTGTAAGGGCTTGGGTTTATGAAATTTGAAGCCCACGTGCACATTTCACACTCAAGTGGGACCCACTTAATTTAACTTGTCTTTTCCGATAAAGACGACCTTTGCTTTGTTTTTGCATCCTCCGAACCCAAACCTCATGCAGCCCCCACCACCTTTGCCAACATCTAAAAAAAAAAAATAATTAAATAAAATTATTTATTATTATTGCAAAAAAAAATAAAATAACAATAATAATCACTCAAATCTACTTCCTCCCATTTTTTTATATTTCCATCTCACTTGATTAAAAAATATCACTCGTATATTAAACAGGTGGAAATAACAATGTAAACGAAAAAAAAAAAAAAAAAAAAAAAAAAAAAAAAACCTTAAAATACGCTGGACATAAAAAAATTTCAGACTTCGAAAAAAAATTAAGTGAAAACAACATGTGTTTAGTACGAGTATACTGGTTTAGAACCATGTGAAAGTTCGCATCCTCGAATTTTATTGTTTCGTTTGTCTCTATCATTTGTTTACACTTCTATCATTTTTTCTTCACAAAATTAAACAATATAAACAAATCATTGGAACGGAAGAAGTATATTACTTTTTAAAGTTTTATTACACCCAAAAAATGAAAATAGACACTATCAGTTTTTCAAATCAATTAAAGTGTACATACTTAAAACACTTTTAAAAAAATTATATTTTATTTATTCAGCTTCATTTAGCTTACAATCTCGTAGCAGAAATAAAATTATCGAATTTCAATATATAAATATAAAACAAAACACTCTACTTTTTCCTACACTATTTACTTTTGTCTTATCCTAATTATTCAATTGGCTTAGTTTTTAAAACTAAGCAGGTTCTGCTTTATATGAGAATTTGTGAATATACTAAATGACTAATTTTTACAATGATTAAAAGGTGGTTGTGTATAGAAGTGGAGTAATTTTTTTGGGTTATTATTAGTTCAAATAAACCATTGGTCAAACCCTACCAACTTCATGATTATTAGGTTGAAGTTTATGCACAGGCGCACAGCGTTGCGATGATGTGATTGATTTGTTAGTTCGTTCGTTGTTACTTTGTTGTCATTCTATTATTTCCACCTAACTCCTAACATTTCATTCAACTTAATCTCATTCTTTCACAAATTAATACCCCCTCCGCGTTCGTGAATCCTTTTTCTAACCAAATGTCGACGAAGCGTCTATCAGCCAGATTTAAGTAAGTTTGTTATATTATGTTCAGCCATCAAGTTTTTGGTTAGTACAAGAGCATATTACATGGGCATGTAGACACCAAGTTTAGGGGTATTATATTGTAACAAATTTCAGTTATGAGGAACCATGTATAATCTGACAAATTTCACTCAAGTGTAGTCATGTACTCATGTGTACTCGATTGAACCCTATATGTTAAATTCATGCATCGAGTCTGGACCGTGCTCGTCGAGATTAGAGAGCACTTCATAAGCCGATTTATAAAATACTCAACTCTTTTTCTTTTTTTTTTCTCTTTTTTTTTTTTTTTTCACACTATATAATAATACTATAAAATGTTGGGCCTCCAACCTTAGCTTAAACTTTCGGGTATATTTCGATTTCTCACATGATATTACAACTTGTGACGAATATCAGTAACTAATGGTGCTCAAGGCTCATAATCACTTTTATACAATAATAAAAAGTAAAATATATATTATATTGTGTGAATATTATATGCGATTTTTCTCGTACAAACAGTACCCCATAATTAATTACCATCAAGTATAATTATTTTACTAACTTTCAATGTAATAAGGAGTTAAGAATGACGAAAATTAGAGAAGGAAAAAAGGTTCGGAAAATACGAACGTGTGGGTTCGTAATTGAAAATTGAAATGATTATTTTTTCTATCTCAGTCATTTGTTTACACTTTTTTTAAATCCCTTACAGAAAAGTCAAATTATAAACAAATCATTAGAACGGATAAAGTAGTTAAAAAAAATTAAAATCAAGAACAACAATAAACTCCATAAAATTAGGGGACGAACGTGCGGGTCACGAGGGTCCACGTGGTGGGCCCCAACATGTCTATGGCCCATTGGGCCTTGAATGCATTCAAGGCAAACACTATCGCTGCTTTACGAGGCACACTCCTAACTCACCTTTTCACAGTCTTCTAGTCAATTTTACAACTTTCATTTTTTTTTTTTATCTTTTTTTTTACTACGTTTAATCTAATTTATTTATTTTTATCTATTTACATATTTTCTAAAAATATTTTAAATAGACTATTATTCTTATCTTAGTTTTACTTATTTTTGTCCACATTTTACTTTTTTATTTGGAAAATTTTGATAGTTCCAATATTTAAAATACATACTGAGTAAAACTTAAGAATACTTTTGTATACATCAAACGTATAACTTTAGATTTCAAACAAATTAAAATGAAAAAAATATAATCATAATCTATTCCTTTGTATGAACAATCAATATAACTATGCACTTGCAATAATTTGACAATTTATTTTGTACTCCGTATTTCGTTCATTCAACTCAGTTTATATAGGTATAGAAATATTTTGTCATCATATTATTTTGGTTATAGTTTTATATATACATTTGAAATTATATTATATTAGATCAAAGTTTGTTAATTTTTTATTTTAAAAAGTGAAGCAAGAGGAACGATTAAATAGACAAAATCACTATTTTCCTACACACGCTTTATTAATCCATTTCCGATTTATTGTACGGAGTATTTCAATATAAATTGTAAAATTCATAAATAATGACTAATTTATTTTAAAATTGTCAAAATAGAATTTTTTTCAATTTTAAACCATAATAGAGGTTTATTGATAACATACCTTTTTAGGCTGTAGTATTTCCTCCGTTTCAATGATTTGTTTACAATTTGATTTTCTTGTGAGGGAGATTTGAGAGAAGTATATACAAATGATTAAGATAGATAAAATAATTAAGTCTATTGTAAAATCGACACTGCACACACATA
The DNA here is from genome assembly GCA_023091065.1 of Dianthus caryophyllus. Lineage (NCBI taxonomy): Eukaryota > Viridiplantae > Streptophyta > Magnoliopsida > Caryophyllales > Caryophyllaceae > Dianthus > Dianthus caryophyllus. The sequence goes on along the minus strand of CM041518.1, from coordinate 39,585,073 downwards.
GGATATCAAGATGACAATTAAAATTTATCAGATATCTTATGAATATTAAATGAAATGGTAACAAATTATATTTACCGTTTCACTTGTTAATTTTTTTTAAGGATTAATTTTTGTTTCCCACCTTTTCTAAACACAATTATAAAATTTCCCACAATTTTTTTTTTTTTTTTTTTTTTAATTTCCACCTTTTATAAACACTTTATTGAAAATTCCCACAAAAATATCATTTTCACCATATTAAGCGTTTATTTTCACGCTTGAAAACATTAGATTTTCATTTTATTTTTCATATTTCGAGTTTCGGTACACGATAAATTTCATTACTAATGAAAAAAATTCAAAAAAATTCTTTAATTTTCATAAAAAATTGCATTTTTTATGGAATTTTTTTAGAAAAAACTTATAAAAGGGGTATATATATATATATATATTTATTTTTTTTTCTAAATCGTAATTTAAAACTCGTTGGAGCATTAGGCATTAGGTGGTGACAAGGAGTGCATTAAAGTGCTAAAAAAAACTCGTAATTTGCAAGAGAGTGCATGCAAAATGCATTAATGTGCGTAATACAGTAGAGTAGGGTTCACGTGTCTTTGCTTTATTAAACACACACCATCTTTTTAAGGGAACACTCTACTTAATCACTGCTTAATCATGTCTCTTTTCTTAACTTATGCAAGTATTTGGTTTATCACAAATTCTCGTATAAAACGGGTGTATCCGTCTTAAGTTAAAATGGGTCAAATAGTTAGAATAAGACAAAAGTAAAAAGTGTAGGAAAAAGTAGAGTGTTTTGTTTTATATGTGCAAGTGGATGAGTATTTGACCCGTTTTAAGCTTAAGACGAATAACCCGTTTTAAGAGAGACTTATTGTTTATTTATAGTTTTTGTATCTTTTGATTCATTTGCCAAATTTCTATGATGAACTAATTAAATATACGGAGTATTTTTTAAATACATAAGACATATCTTCTGTATTACTGACTCGTTTTGAGCAATATTTGCTGTATTATTTTATTATTATTATTTTTTCTTTAATTTTTTTTTTGTTGTTGTAGTAGCCTATGAATTTTTTTTTTTTTTTTTTTTTTTTTCCTTTATGAAGTTTAAATTAATTAGATTATTATTATACACCATATATTATTTGTTTTATCGAGTTTATATCAAGTACTATTGTGGATAATAGATAATATGTTTATACGAAGTATTTTAAATTAATGAGGTTATTATTTATCTAGTTTATACAGAGTATATATTTTACAAAGTCAATCGACAACTACGAAATTTAACAATGAGTCGCTGCAAATAAGTTTATTTTCTAGTACCTAAAATAAATAAACTATAAATATTTTGATCTCACCTTCACTATTTTTATTTTTTATTTTTTTAGAAAATACAAACAATATAATAATGCATTTCACAAGAGGATAATATACATGGATGGTCCCAACAATAATTTAAATTTGATTTTAAAATTCCACAATTTGTAAGAGCAAATTATTTAGTATTTTATTTTTGTTGTGACTTTTAAGAGACACAACATAAATTCGTAACTTCAAGGAATCATCTCATAGACAAGATTCCGGTCCACTTGGAAGAAATTTGAATGATCATTTTATCCAACTAAACCAACATACACTTTGTACTTGTAATTATATTTAAACTATTTGTACTTTAATGAGTTATTTTCTCTTCATATTTTAAAATAAAGGTAATCTAACTAAGTTTTATTTTCAATTTTTATCATTTCAGTTAATTGTATACTATAAAAATTAAATGAATTGTAAATATGAGACGGTATACTAACAATGTGTTTTTCATTTTCCTAAGAATACAGTTGTCAGTAGGTTATGATATACTCTGTATATGGTTGGATCTTCAGTACTGTATGTTTGATATATAAGTTTTAAATTTAAAGGCAAAATAATCACCATTTATATTGTATAAGAGTTATTAGTTAGTATAATAATATAATTTCTCTATTACGGAGTACAATTTATGATGAGTGAATTAATAAAACAATAAATAAATTGGAAAAATGAATATATCTATCAAATCAAAACACCAAGTACAATTTATGCATACATTTGATCAATTTATCATATTCGCTGCATATATAAATGCAACAACCAATTCGATCAACAATTTTAAAGATTTTTCAGTTATTCAAAAAGTATATTACTCAGGCAATAGCAACAAATTTTAAAACAATACGTACTTCATAAATAATATTATTTCTTAAAAATTACAAAATTTAATATAAAATTACTCTTCTAGTTTAGTTTATAGTTAAATATTTAAAAAAGCTTAACTTAAATTATATGTCTTTTTCTTGTTGTCTACACGTTTTTCTTATACACAATGTCTACATGACGAAGGGTCATTTTGGAGCACAAAGTCAAAACACACACAAATATTTGTATATTCCAATAAATTATAGGGCTAGTCTTAAAAAAGACGGTCTTTTTTAGACCACTTTTTTTCGCCCACGTTTAGATGTATGGTGATCACTGATCACTATTGAGTATTTAGTAACAATTGTCTAATACTGATTTAAAAGAAGACCGTCTGTCAGAAGACTTACTCTAAATTATATTCCACCGTAAGTACACAATAAATTTTGAATAAATAGTTTACAAAATATCACCTACACTTTTTAATTTGTCATACACAACTAATTAAAAAAAAAAAAGAAAACTTAGTCCTATAGAAAGTACAAGATTATCTGAAGAACTTCGTTTGCCTACAAATGTTGAAAAGAATTTTGTTTTAATGGAAATGGGTTTGCGAATACAGCAGTTCTCACGTAAGATCGTATCACACGCAAGACTTACGTTAAAATATACAAAATTTATTTTAAAATTCTAAAAAATAATAATTTTGTTGTGAGACCATCTGGCTTACGAATGAGTTTAAAAAGGTGTGCTTATGTGGAGCAATTAAGAATTATTGGGCTTTTTATTCGGGCTAACAAATCTATATAAATTAATTCGAAAGAGTTTTGGGCCTTCTATATGAGGCACTTAAACAAATCATTTTAACCGTCGAAAATATACAGTCTAGAAATTCTACATTGTATATGGGCTTACAATTGGGCTTAAAGGTTTGATTTTGGGCCTTTATTACTAAGTTAACATTTTTTTTAATTTTTTTAATTTTTTTCTATTTTATGGCCGGGGTTAGTTGACCCGACTCAGACCGGTTCAATCCATAGATTATATCGAGTTGATGAATATGAAAATAAAAAGTATGCAGAGTCGAGCGAGAAAAACTTCGTCATGATTTCACCCTTATATATGGCAGATCTACATGGGCCATATATTGTGGTGCCTTGCCACCCAAACCAATACTTGAGCAACAAATAGAGTGATGATGAAATAGACTGTACAATTGACCAACTCTATCTGGAGGTGTCCAAAGGCCATGTAGGTTCGATCCTTGTTTTGCTCGACTCGAAATCGACCTTTTAGGGTAATGGGGCGAGCGCAGGTCGAGCCAGGCCGAGCCTTAAATATAGGGCCAATCCTAGACCATTAGTTATAAAGTACTCCTTCTGTCTTAATCAATTGTTGACCTTTTTCTTTTGGAGTGTATCAATCATTTATTTACATTTTCATTTTAAGGAAGATTTTATTCCACTAAATTATCAACTTACCCCCGTCTCATTCCCACTCATATGTACAAAATTTTGGTTAACATGAGAGTTGAGGGGTATTTGTGTTATTTAATGGGTTTTATTGGTTTTTGTGTCAAAATAAAAATAAACAAATGATTTAAGCAGATTGAGCAATGGAAAGAGAGATGTTTTACTAGTCTCACCTCATAAACTGTGAGCACAACCCGTGCCCTGGGAGGTCCAAGCGAAACCCTTAATGGACCAGGCTATGCCAGCTAAATTGCACCCAATTGGCCAGGCCAAGTTGGCCTACTCAACCGGTCACTTCTACCTCTACCTTATATTTCCAACGATTCAACCAATACCACCACGAGTCGTTAGTTCCTAGACAAAAATTAAAATTCAAAAATTACTTTTCGAAAATACCATTGATTTATTTATTTATTTTTCCTTCTAAATTGAAAAAATTATTCTAACAACAAAATATAAAAACTCATTATTAAGTCAAGTAAAATGAACGGCTGAGATTTCAAACATAAACATTTCACCAAAATCGAACGGCTCTCCTTATCTCATACCCATCTTTTTCTCTCTTAAATAAGTGACCATTTTTTTTTCGCAGAAACCCTAGAAATTTTGATTCAGTGAAAAAATTTCTTCGATCATGTCTTTTGCTTCTCGATTTCTCTCCAAATCTAAGCAGGTTTACATCTCTGATGTTCGATTTCAGTTTTAATTTGATCTTCGTCGATTTCTATGATCTGATTTAATCGTGTGATTTTGTTATTTTTGTGTGATTGAATCGATTTAAATTGCTTCGATTTAGGGATTATTGTTGTAAATGTGGCGTGATTTTACTGTTTTTTTTGTGTTGATTTTGTGATTTTGATGAGATGTGATGATTATCGTTTGCTGCATTTGACTTTTGAATCTGAAAGAGATTGATGTAGATTGTAAATTTCTGCTAATGTTGATTGATTGAGGCGTTGAATTCGATGGCGTTAAATTGAAAGTAATCGAATTTAGTTTTCGGATTCATGGCGGAACTATGAAATTGTTTAATTTGATTACGTTTTCGGCTTTGGAGATATAGACATTTCGGGAGATGGTAAACATAACGCAAAAGAATTCAGAAGTTAATATCACTTATGAATTACGAGACGAAAACACGAGGGATTGTTGAATGAGTTTATTTGAATTTATATGACACACGAGATTACTGATTGTTAATCAAATCGTATGCAATTGGTTGTTACAGCTATGCATTGCTCAAAACATGATCCCGAAGGACCGTGTGAATGCCGTTCGCTACTTTGCTAAAGGTTCTACGCCTGCTCCCAGTGCTCCCACAGGTCGTAAGGGAGATGGTACGTCGCTTACTGTAATTTTCTGTTTTACTCCGTATTATGCAACGAAGTTTAGAAAACGGCACAACAAATGAGGCATTTATTGTCTTGATCAAGATTGTCCGTACCTCGTATCACGTTAGAGCTAGGAGCCTAAGAGCCTAAGAGCTTAGCTCACTATGAAGGCCGTGACATTGAAATTACAATAAGTAAAACGATGACAACGTTACTCTAACGCCTACTTATATGGTGGTAGAGGCTGTTTCCGAATGCCCCAAGTTAAAGACTACGTCAATAATCGTATTGAATGACTAAAATTTCACAATAAAAAAAAAGCACAGCCAATTTAGTGAGCCATTTTGCTTTGTTTCACCATATTTGATACCAAAGCATAACAAGCCTTTGGTTCCTTCCTTAATGACGTGAATACGTGATGGTTAAAAGGTTCCTCGTCTATGGGTTTGCTATGGTTGCTCACTTGCTGGTCCTCCTCCTTTTTGTCTGTGAACAATAGAAATTAATGCTACGGCTTGACTTTGAGATGTTAAAAGTAAATACTCGGTTGACTCTTTCACCGCGTGTGATAATTCAGTAGGGATCTTTAGTACAGTTATCTAATATCGAGTTGACACTTTATTTGGTTTTCTTCTTGCCATTGACGTGGATCAAAAGATTTGTTGAAGGGCATCTTTACGGAGGTCGTGAATAAGTTTGAGGCTGCCAGGGATGTTTTCCGCACGGAAAAGATCATCATTGACCCTGATGACGCAGCTGCTGTAAAGCGCTATGCCGAGGTCACGAATATGGCACGCCAAAAGTAAGCTTCAGCCCTTATCTTTTATCCTAAATAAAATGGATTTATGAATGTTGTTCCGTTTATCATCATGAATGGTATTGGTATTTGTATTTTTTCCCCAGGTATTATGACTGATGATTGTTAGTATTCTTTAATAATTTATGTGACGACATGATTAAATATAATTTTGGGTGATTTGGTATCTCCCACCATTTATAACCACGATTTTAAAATCTCCCACCTTTTGTAATTTTTTTTATTTTAAAAAACTCTCGCCTTTTGTAATTTTTTTCTAAAAAATTCGTACCAAAATGCAATTTTTTTGAATTTATTTATCAAGAATGTACTGCGTCGTCCACCGAAACTCGAGATTTGAAAAGAAAAAGAGAAAAATTAATGTTTTCATGAGTCAAAACGAAATTTATTTTGGTGAAAATGAGGTTTTGGTGGAAGTTTTTAAGGAAATGTTTAGAAAAGGTGAGAGATTTTAAAAAAATTTAGAGAAGGCGGAAGTTTTTAAACTGAGGATCTGAAAAGGTGGGAGTTCACAGTGTATCCTATGAATTATTGATAGGTTGCATGAGGGCTATTAAGGGATTGTTAACTGTAAAAAAATCGTTCCCATGAATACTTTGTTTTATGATTACTAAAGGAATATTTGTTTTTCTTGGCTCCGAAAAATTATTTGTTTTCAGTTGCTCTTTGTCGCCCGCCCCTTTTTTAACTTTATCAAATACTCCGTAACAAATATGTTTCTCTTGCTTAGCTCGTCTTTCTGTCGTAAGTAGAGTAATACGTGGAGTCAATCAACCCATTTAAAATGATTGGACCCCTAATTTCTGTGACTGAATTTCACTCTGGTTTCCCGTTGAATATTTTGTTGTGTCTGATGCATCGATATTGCCATATTTCAATTGGATTCATCTTATGATATGATTCTTGCATTACAGGGCAGGCATCATGAGCGAGTCCGAGAAAATTAGTCACGCAATTCAAATCGAAACAAAAGATATCCCTGATGTTCGCGGCTATCTTGTGAAACTGCAAGAAATGAGGCTCAAGTGAGTACCCTAGTTCCGGTGAAAGGGTTTACTCAAATAGAATTTCTTCTTTGTGGCCTCGATTTAATTCGTATATGCTATAATATTGTGTAGGAGGGATGCGCCTGACGAACTTGGGATAGAGGCGATGCAGTTTCAAGCGCTGGAAAAAGTTGAAAAGGAGATTAAAAAACCTCTCATGAGAAATGACAAAAAAGGAATGGACCTCTTACAGGCTGAGTTTGATAAGGGTAACAAGAGGTAAGCTGTTATCTTAATAATTTGCATCCTTTTTCAGTTCATCGAGATCTTACTGAAATCAATGTGTTTCGGTATGACATGCGAAGCTGTGATTACTGGTCTTGTAATTCTTTCAATATTGCTTATTGTTCTAACGTGTTTGTATACGAGTTGTATAATTATCTGGCTCATCTTCTAGTTCTAGCCTTCTAGGGCTAGTCGAAGACTCGAAGGCACTATTCTTTTGGACTTATGGAGTATTTTTTTTGTCCATTTAGTAGAGTTTATATAAGTTTCATTCAGATACTTCATTGACAAATTTGCACTAAATATTCCCATTCAATTCATTTAAGCAAAACGAAGTCCAAAAAAAGCCTAACCAGCAAGGGTGCGGTCTAGTGGTTAAAACGTGGGTGAAATTCCCATGGAAATCAGGTTCGATTCCCTATCTGAGCAATCTTGTGGGGAATGTTAGGCTGACTGCCCGAGACTATGCTTAATAGTCATGAGCATGTTGCCCTAGTAAAATGGGTGGCTGACCTGTATAGTTTGCAGGCTATCATGCACGCTCGGGGGTTTGCTAGTGCCCACGAGCCATATTATCCAAAAACTTAACCGAAATCCAAAAGAGCATGACCTAATTATCATTCATTCTCGATCTATAAGATAGAACTTCCCTCTTAGTGACCAAATGTTTTCTCTACAATTAATAGAATAAAGCTCACCTATGCAACTTCCTTAAAAAATGTACTTTTATTTCGGTCACCATATGGTTTTTGGTAACTATTTCTGAACAACACCGACCTTTCTGCCGTATTCTAAATATTACCCCGCATAACCAAAGAGGTCTTGGCCCTAATCTTTGAGGTATAGTACGATGAGCCGATGACGATGCAGGTTTGAACTCTGCCTCTCATTATATTTGTACTTGTCTTTTGCCTCTTTATATTCGGAAGAGAACATTAAAAAATAAGAAATTAGCATTTGTTTTTGACCCCGTTAATATCAATGGGTTATTCTCCATTGTTTTGTAACTTCCTCCGATGAATCAAAGTCAATTGGTAGACCTTCACGGCATATCCTGACTTTCTGAGTACGTCTTTGTGCCGATGATTTACTTTTTTTTTTTTTTTTTTTGATTTAGTTGTTGTCCATAGTCCATACGCTCGCATCTCTAGCTCGTAGTGATTGATATCTTTTTTGATAGTCTCATAGTGCATGTACGTTCTTCCTATTTCCTAACGATCAATGTTATTGGATCGAACAGGCTTGGAATTAGCAGGGCAGATCTGCCCAAATATGAGGAGGAACTCAACCTCAAAATCGCAAAAGCTCAGCTGGAAAGTCTGAAGAAGGAAATGCTCGATGGCATGGAAGCTCAAAAGAAGAAGTATGTTTGCCATCACCATGTTCTTTGATACCATCACAACTTGGTTTTATATTTCAGTTTTCACGACATGTCGACTTTTGGTCTCTGTTATTGCCGGGTTGTCCCTGACTTCTTGTTTTCCGCTTTTTCTTTTTGTGTGCTGCGTTCAGGGAGGAATTCAACGATGAGCCACTTCCGGATGTCAAGACGTTGGATGTCAGAAACTTCTTGTGAGATTGTATCTCGAGTGCTTGCCACCGGCTGTAAGACCTGCTGTAAGGCTGGTAAAAACGACTTGAAGCCCATAATTTGGTTTATTGACGGGCTCGAATTATTTTCCCGTTTTTACCGTTTTGTTTGAAATAAATAACTACAATCGACTGTCTGAAGTACCGAATATTTGCCATGGATTTGCTTATTTTTGTTCCTCATAATCAATCAAATGGATCAATTTCTCATCAATATTTTCTTCACATTTTTTTTTTTCTTTTGCTAATGGTGTTGCTGCACAAGTGTATCAGAAGGAACTTTAAATATCGATAACGACAGTGACTTTCGTCGTTGAAAGGAACACTATCATTTCAATCTTAGATCGTGTCGACTAAATTTTGGCTCACCAACAACTCTTCGAGATTGAGTTTTGTTTTAGGTTACTCGTGTCGGATCAACTTCTGCAGTTCCACCAACTCGGTTCCTAACATTGCGTGAAGCGTCACACGTACGAGAGTCGAGACTGAGGTGTTTCGGGTCGGGCCAATTTATGAAGCTACTCAAGTACTACATTTTACGGGTTAAAATACCCATATCTAGCTTCATGGATTTTTGGTAACGTGTTCAAATAGTAACAACAAAGCACCAAACGGTTCAAAACTTTTATGGGCCCACCACTTTGGGCCTCATCCATACCTCCCTCATCTCAAAAATCTTCACTTTTTCTTGTACTTATTTTTTTCCTACTAAATTTCTCTAGCAAATTTCACACTATATTAATTAATTTATATTAAAAAAAAATGTTCATTAAATATTAATTTAATTAAAAAATAGTAAAAAAATGGCGAGTATTCTTAGATTTCCTCATCTACCAACGTCCTCAACTAAATATTTCCCTCATAAATCAATTCTTAATAATTCTAATATTAAAATATCAAATTCTAATGGCCCCACCATTTTGGCGCGCAGTTCCAACGGTCAACTGTCTTCCACCAACGGTCAACCGTCTACTATTTCTGGTTTGTTAACGTCACTTAACACGTCATTCACCAAATTTGCGCTCTACGTAATTTAATGTAAGACGGTCTTACGAGCTTTACATGTAATTGAACTCGATGCAGGAAAGTCGGAAGCAGATGTTATAGTAATTGGAAGCGGCATTGGAGGGCTGTGTTGCGCAGGATTACTGGCGAGATACGAGGAAGACGTTCTTGTTTTGGAAAGTCATGATCAGCCTGGTGGCGCTGCGCATTCATTTGAGATTAATGGGTTTAATTTTGATTCTGGACCGTCTTTGTTTTCCGGGTTTCAGTCTCGTGGTCCTCAGGCTAACCCGCTTGCTCAAGTACTACTTCTTTTTTCTATACATAGGTTGATCATCGAAACACAACACGTTGTTTTTGGATGATTTGTTGAGCAATCTATGTTTTGGTTTGTTTTGTTTTACGTAGGTGTTGGATGCCCTTGGTGAAACCGTTCCTTGCGCAAAGTATGATTCGTGGATGGTTTTCTTACCTGAAGCGGAATTTTTATCTCGTATTGGACCTACGGAATTTTTGAAGGTTGTTTTTCTGTTTCTTAACCTAGCTTGTGGTTAACTTGATGGACTTAGACATGTTCTCTTCGTCTTAAGTTGTCTCGTGAATTTTGAAGTGTGAATTCAATGCTTTCTGAGTGATAAGTGAAGGAAAAATAAGACGAGAACGTGTCCTTACAGGCTTACATTCATTTCCGTTTTCTCAGAGAACGTGCAGCACTTTGAGCACTTAAGTGTGAAGGTTGTACATTAATTATTTATGCGTGTGTTGTCGTGCTCAGCTTAATACACGAGCTTCGATCCTTGAACGAGTCATTGAATGTTTCAGGATCTTGAAAAGTATGCAAGTTCCGAAGCTGTTCGAGAATGGAGAAAACTTCTTGTGAGTATTCCCGACTCTTCGTTCCTTAGATGTTTTCATCATATAACGATGATGATTGTTGAATGCGTCTTTTGTAGGATGCGATACTACCCCTTTCAACAGCGGCCATGGCTCTCCCTCCTCTATCGATCAGAGGAGATATAGGCGTAGTTTCAACCGCTGCTGCTAGGTACGCGCCTTCTTTACTGAAATCATTCTCCGAGATGGGCCTTCAAGGAGCTCTTGGTGCTACGAAGCTTCTCCGACCTTTTTCTGAAATACTCGATTCTCTGCAACTTAAAGATCCTTTTGTTCGGAACTGGGTGGATCTTCTCGCCTTTCTTCTTGCAGGTGTTAAATCTGATGGTATACTCTCGGCTGAGATGGTAACTATCATTCCAAATGATGTTCTTGTTATCGTATTGCAGTCGAGATTCGTTCACTGATTTACACGTTTTTGCAGATTTACATGTTTGCCGAGTGGTACAAGCCAGGATGCGTGCTCGAGTACCCTATGCAAGGAAGCGGGGCTATCGTCGAAGCATTAGTTCGTGGAATTCAGACGTTTGGAGGAAGGGTCTCCCTTCGATCCCATGTCGATAAAATCGTCGTTGAAAATGGTCGAGCAGTCGGTGTTAAACTGAGAAGCGGTCAAGTAAGTGGTCCGTAGAACCTACCTAGTACCTACTTGTCATCTGCTGAATACAAACTGACCTTTGTTCAGTTTCGCCGCAGTTTATACGAGCGAAGAAGGCGGTTGTAAGCAACGCCTCAATGTGGGACACCTTGAATTTAGTGCCTAATGACGCCCTACCCAAGGCGTTTCAAGAACGAGTTAGATCAACTCCGCAGTGTGAGTCTTTTATGCATCTTCATCTGGGTTTTGACGCAGAGGTACGCCAAAAAACTGTTGTATACTGTTGTTACCTTCATCTAGTTCCGATATTTTTGCTCCATTTCACGTGCGTTTGCTAAGTTGATCCATATCGTTTGAATGATTGTCTCATCAATGTCTTAAATGCCAGGGAATACGCGAAGACCTTGGTATCCACCATATAGTCGTAAACGATTGGTCTCGAGGAGTGGATGCTGACCAAAACGTCGCTCTGATATCTATTCCCAGCGCGGTAACACCAGAGTTGGCGCCCCCTGGTAAACACATATTACACGCATATCTACCGGGAACTGAACCGTTTGAACTGTGGGAAGGGCTTGATCGTAGAAGCGATGAATACAAGAAACTCAAGGCTGAAAGATCCGAGGTATTTATTTTTCCGCCTCTTTGCTTCTTGGCTACTCTATTCTTACCTCGTCTGAACTCCCAAATCTAAAATGTGACGTTTTTTTTTTGAAGTATACATAAGTTTTCCAAAATTTAGTGTTTTTAAGTTGTCAGTCGCGTGAAAAACCAGGTGCTGTGGAAGGCGGTAGAGAGAGCCGTAGGCGCAGGGTTCAGCCGAGAAAAATGTGAAGTGAAAATGGTAGGCACACCACTAACACACCAGCGTTTTCTAAGACGAAATAGAGGAACATACGGGCCCGCCATAAAAGCTGGAAAAGGCACATTCCCGGGACACTCGACACCCATACCACAACTGTACTGCTGTGGAGATTCTACGTTTCCGGGCATTGGAGTTCCTGCTGTTGCTGCAAGCGGTGCCATTGTGGCTAACACGCTTGTTTCCGTGTCACAGCACTCACAACTTCTCGACGCAGTTGGCATATGACCATTTTTGTCGTAGCGTTATAAAAGGGGTCAAACTCGTGACTTATCGTACAAATTTATAAAACGTACACTCCAAACAGTTTACTTTACCATGAGTACATATTCCGAAAATTGTTGGAACTTCATACTATGACGTTAATAACACCGCAAAATTTTCACTAATTACTACGGAGTAATAATCTTATACGTGAGACGGTCTCGCAGAAGATTACACTATACAAAGCCAGCAAATGACACTATCGTATGACTTTTTAAGGAAAACAAACAGATTATTATATAAAGCCAACTACCATTAGCGGCACCGAAATTGCATAGATTCTCCTCCACCCTTAACCGCATATCCACGTCAAATCACATAGATTAAAATAATATCGTTATACAATACGACTTCCGAAACTATATAATCGAGTATAATAATTTACTGTAAAGGTTAACTCACATAAAAATTTGTGTTATTTAATTAAGAAGCGATCACTTTAATGTTTTAAAATGATCACAATAAATATTAAGAGGCCATGATAAATAATAATCTGATCACATTTTGTTAATATATAAAATTTATATATTAATATTCAATAAGTCTTCTGAAAAACCGTCTTATAAATATTATACTCAGTATTTTGTACCGTCTTTACTAATATGTTTATACTCTGGGTCCCACCGTAATTTTGTTACAGAATAGCAATAAGACGATATTGGAGAAGCGTAAGTGCTTGTGTAAGTCAGAACTTTCTGATAAATTATAAATAAGTCAAATACCGTTTGTCTTTGATTATATAGGCTTTTTGTACTATTTAAGTGATAATTATGTAAATCTTTTAAGTCTGCATTTGTTAGTGACTTTAATAGATTTGTTTAAGTATCTGCACTTTAAGCTATGATATGTCGGCAGTGCTTACGTTAAGCTTAGTGTGAGTTATTTTCGCGGGAGAATTACCGTTATAGAAGAGCCGACGGGATTAAAAAGGGAAGACGTGTAAAACAATGAGACAGCCAATTAAGGCGTGTGAAGTGCGACGAGTGATGACTGATGAAGTAAACAAAACTGTTTATATATAAACCACTTCATTCATTCATTCATTCATTCATCACACTTTCTTTTTGACTCAATTATTATTGTTAAATTGTTAAATCATTGTTAAACTGTAATTAATTACTTTCTCAATCATCCATGGAAGATCTCAATGATCATAAGGAGGTAATTTGTTCTTTTTAATTTTTAATTTTTGGAGTATTTTTTTTTTTTTTTTTTTTTTTTTGTTGTGTGATTTTGATTTTCGTTCATCAATTCAATTGTTGAGGTGTTGAATTTGCGTAAAATTAGGGTTTCTGTGACTTGATTATTAGTAGTAATTTGAATTTCGTTTCAAGAAATTGCAATTTCGTCGCCGATTTCTGTGAAATTTTATGAGCAAGTTGTTGAATTACTTATTGATTTGATGATGTGGTGTATAATCGCGGGCGAAATTAGGTCAAATTCTTCTATTTCTGTTTTGAGGAGAAAATAATTTGGGATTGCTTCGAAGAAGTTCAATTTGAATTTATGGGGCCCTTGAATTTGAAGGGAGAAGTCGTACATTATCGAGCCTCGTGTCGAGTTTCGTGTGGAAGATTTAGAGAACGCAAATTCTTCTAATCTTGTGTGAGTCGGGCCTTACAATGAATTATTTTAATTCCGACTCATTTGTACTCGATTATATAGTTTTTGTACCATTTTAGTGATAATTATGATCAATAGTCAGACTTTAGTAAATTTGTTTCATGTTTTTTTACCCTTTTAACTGCAATTTGTACTTTAGTCTCAAATTAATTTAATTTGAGGCTGTAGCATAGGAGACTTACTTGAGAGAGAGTGTGATTTCGAAACATTTCATTAGCGAATGATCAAATTGCCGACCTTTTAAGTAACCACAACTCGTACTTTAGTTTATTTAATACATAATGTTCGATTTTAGGGGATAAAACCTACTCCTAAATGATCATATAAGAGTATAAGACTGTTGTATGCGTACACGTATCTCCTCGTGAATAAAAAGTTAAGTACTTAAATGCCTATTGTTGTCATTCTTGTGTAAAACGTGACAGTTTTTTTGAGGTTTTAAACTGGTCACAATAAGTGTTAAAAGTAGTCACCTTAAGCATAAAAGTGTGACCATTCTTGGGTAAAATAAAACGTGGCTATTTTTTTGTGGTTTTAGCGTTAAAGTAGTCACCTTGAGCTACAGAATGTGTTAGAGACAACCACACTTGCCAAGAGAAGTGCTCGTGTTTTGGACAACCTTAGCTTCTACTTCAGCTTGAGCTTTTGGCACTCCGTCATAATTGTGGTCTTCTTGTTTTTGCGTCTTTTAACGGTAGCTTTTGCTTCCCGATTTTGCTTTTTGTTTAATTTTTAGATAAACGTGCATAAAAGATAAACGGGTTCCTGGTGGAGTCGCTGCTCGACTACTATGAGTCTATGACCACGTTCTTCTCCTCATTCGTTTTTGCTTTAAAAGCTTATGTTTTACAATACTAAGGACCTGTTCTTTCGGACTTTTTAGAGTGAATCAATCAATCGAAATGAAATGAAATGAATGAATCAATCAATCGAATCGAATCGAATCGAATCGAATGAAGTTCAAATTTATAACATAGTCTTTGGCGAATCTTTGAGCCAGATCGAATCGAATGGAGCCGAATCGAATCAACTCAAGTGAGTGAATCGAATCGAAATGAGTGAAAATAAAATTTGGAAAGAAACGAGTCCTAAGTTGTACTAAAATTCATTTGATGACGAAAAATATTGATTGCGTTAGCTTTGGTTATTGATAAAACGTCGATTGTTTTTGCAGAAAAATGCATCATGGTTATCCGTGCCACAATTTGGAGATTGGGATCAGAAGGGGCCACTCCCTGACTACTCCCTCGATTTCTCGAAGATTCGTGAAATGAGGAAGCAGAACAAGCGGGATCCTTCAAGGGCTAGTCTTGGTAATGAAGAAGAGTTGGTCAATCCGACAGCTCCGACTAATAAAGCACCAGAGGAGGAACCCCGTTTCGCTCAAATCCCGTCTCCAACTGTAAGATTTCTCAATCGCTTTTTCCATCGTATTATTAACCTTGCTGTGCTCAGCTGTCCTTAGTATTTCACATGATGTTCTTTAGTACGGAGTACTACTCATAATATTTAATATAACTTCTCGATTCGCAGTTGTCGATTGTAGGACAATCATTTCGTATTAAATTCTTATGACAGAGCATCCATGTGGGTTAGATACTGTAAATAAAAAGGCAAGTTGAGCATCAAAAGGACATACGGAGTAATAGAATGGAAATAATGGTTGTATTCGATAACACTACACTGTCGAGATCAACCTTTTTTTTAGTGTAGATCTCCGATTTAAAAATAAAAATATGAAGGGTTCCGACTTTCATATGCAACGGACGTGAGGACGTACCATGTTTTAGTATTAGAATGGGTTCACATAAAGTAAAACGACTTACTAAAATAAAACGATGTTTCTTGTGTTTTACAAGGTAGTGTAATTGGTCGACGCAATTTTGGTCGCGTATGTGGTAGTGTTGTGTACTGTACATTAGATCCCTTTCCTCGCGTTTTTTTTTGGGTCGCTTCTGAGATTCAGTGGTAATATTGGTTCTAGTTGAGTACGAACGGACGTCATTTATTGTATCTAGTGGAGACTAAAATCGTAACATTTACCTGTTACATTTACTTTATTTCTAGGAAAAATAAAGCAAACGAAAACTATTCACTTAGATAGAGTACAAGTTTTCTTAGACGGTAAGGGTATGGGATAGGAAAGGGAGGGCGTAATAGATTACGAGGAAAGATCTTCCCTTGTCATATCACTCTCCGATGAATTGTTGAACTGCATTTTTCTAATCGAGAACATGAAACTTGAAACATGTATTTATCAATCTGATTGGTTAATTATCAACGTAATTCTTGTAGCATTTAGCTTAGTATCTCCAAGACTTAATTTTGCGATGATTAATTCATGCATCCGTTGATTGCAGCCGAGAAAGGGATTCCGTAGCTACTTCAACTGCTGCGTGCGAGCCTAAGATTCCAAAGAGTCAATAATGCATGTGCTGCGCTGGTGATTTATATGAACCGTCGTGTACCACTTGACGAACTACATCATAGTCGATGGCTTTTTCTGTCGTTCGTGTACTCTTTCAGGCAATGAGAGTTTGGTGTCCAAAGCGAGTACTTTTTGCAGCTGCGCGTGTCTGTGCCAAAGGGCGACTTCTGGTTGTCTATTTGATATTTGAATTGTAAGATGCAACGGATTCGAAAATCGAGAAACCTATCGTCATTATGTTTTTGTATATATGAAAGATAATCATCGACACTATCCGTATTAAAAGTGCTTACATGTACCATCAATTACTAGGACATGACATTCTCATTTTCCGATTGTAATTTTTTTTTTTTTTTTTTTCAAGCGACGGCCGAGGAATGAAATTTATGGTGAATTATAACTCAATGTGTGTCACAGGATCCGCTTTTTCGCGCCTCTAAATTCAGTATTTTGCTATGCAAATTATGGATATTATAAGCCACATGAACAATGCAACAACACAAATGCTTACATAAAACCGTTTCACGCGTGAAACGGGGTATTTGTAACTAAAATGTGCCTACTTTAAGGTTTAAAGTGACTATTTTAACGTTTAAAATGACCATTTTATGGAGTTTTAAAGTGGTCACTTTAACCATTTAAATAGTTACTCCGTACATTTTACTCATAAGAACTTCGTTTCACGCGTGAAACGGTTTTATGCAAGACTTATTGTTACAATTTTGCAACGGGGAGGGGGAATTTAAACCTGATACGTAGGTATCTCGGTATCTACATTTTAATTATGTGTAGTTCTCCTGAAAGACCGGACTCACACTAAATTAGTGTGAGTCACAAGCACATCAATCAAGAAAAAGAAAAAGAAAAAAGAAAAAAAAAAAAAAATAACTACCTCTTTGTGAGGGGATTGTGAGTCCCGTCTCACGTAAGAATTTGCCTTTAACTATTAGGCCATAACATTTTCGGTATCCTCAACGTGAGACCGTCTTTCAAAAAAATTTATTCGACCATATAATTATCCTCATTGAATATAATAATTTAATTTAATTTAATAATTTTTAAAAATAATAAACTATCATCACCTACCTACCACCATGAAACCCAATTTCACCAACTCCAGTGTTGAATATTTTCCACGGTTTTTTTTTTCCAGAATTTCAAAAAAAATCCCTCTTTCTTAACACTGCAATTCTTCAGGTTCACAAAGTTTTCATCTTTTTTTTTTTTTTTTTTTTTTTTTTTTTTTTTTTTTTAAAAAAAAAAAAAATTTAATCTATGTTGTTATTATTGTATTTGTGATTTGTGATTGTAATCCCTCAATTTTTGAATCATCCCCATGCAAATTTGTTTCGTAGGAGGTTTCAGTTGATGTTCATGTTTATCAAACCCTAATTGATTTTGGGATTATTTTAAAGTTAATGAAAAGTTTTTATATGTATAAAGTTTTCTGATTTATGTTTTGGTTTTGCTAATTTTCAATTTTGTTCGAGTAATTGAGCTGAAAATTCTAATATAGTACAGTTTATGTATGAATTTATGTGTTGGATCAATATTATTAATATTATGTTTGTTGATTTTTATGATATTGATTTGAAATTAGGTTGTATTATCATCAAATTTGATTGGATTTAAAGAAGATTGTGAATTGCAATGGAGGCGAAACTTGTACAAAGCATTCAACCGTGCTCGTTGATGAATGTCGAAAAAATATCGAGCAAACCTCGTGGTTTCGTCAATGTACCTCAGAGAACTCGGAAAATGAAAGGAAATAATTTGCTTATTACTTTACAAATGACTGATAAAACTTCAATTAATCGTAAAGCGTTGACGCTAAAGGTTTCGAGTTCATTGAAAAGCTCGGCAGGTAAACGTACCCCTAGTCGCCATTTGTTTGCTAGCGTCTCGTCTGAATAATGGAATGCAATCTTGAATTTGTTACGTCTGTTTTGTGGCCAAAAGCGGAGTCTTTGAGGGCAGCGTGGTATTGTTGTTGTGTGATTGTTATATCATCACTTGTTTCATCGTCTGAATTCTCCGTGATTTTTGAAATTTTTATTGTGATGGTGGAAGAATGTTCGTATTTTGAAGTATAGGGTAGAAGGTAGAAACTTGTTTGTGTATGTCCTTCATCATTGTTCTTTCGGAAAGGATTTATGATTATGGAGAAACTAGGTAGCTTTACGGAACATTAGTGAATGAGAACTTCCTACGAGGCTACGATTCACTTTTCATTTATGAGCCCTCATGAAACGAGTCTTTGTATCTTAAATGTAATGTTTTTTTTTTTTTGTGCGTCTTTTTTCCGTTTGAGTTTTTGCTCAGTTGTTATGCCTCCCCCTCTTTCGACTGTCTATGTAACTCAGTCTCAGCTACGAGTGTCGGACACGGAATTGTGCCACGTCGTGTTGAGTGTCAGACATGGGACACGGTATCGAAAGTGAAGGGTCGAAGTAACATTGTTGACTGTTCATCCTCGTAATATCTCTTGTTTTTGGTCAGGTTCTGTGGTGGAGTCAGGTGGTGTCGCTCCTGCTGCTCTAAACGACTCGTTGTCTTTGAAGGTAATATCTCTATCAGCTTTTAATTTTGCTTTACTCGGCTTTTATCGTCAAGGCTTATGGCATTCGTAACTGCAGAATAAATCCGCAGAGATTGGGCCATACTTAAATGGACGATGCATTTACCTTGTTGGTTAGTTCCTCATTGTTATGTAGCCGCTTTTTTTTTTTTTTTTTTTGAATTTCGACTTTTGGGATATTATGTATTGAATGTGATGCAGGCATGATGGGGTCTGGGAAAACAACTATTGGCAAGCTCGTGGCAGAAGTACTCGGTTATTCATTCATCGACTGGTTTGTCTTTTATCACTTCAATGGCGGTTTCAGATTTCGAATTTTGTTTTGCAGTACATAACCATTTCCCGCCATCATAATTTTGTGTTTTTAGCGACTCTCTGATTGAGACACGTGAGGGAATATCAGTAGCAGAAATGTTCAACCAACATGGAGAAGACTTCTTTAGAGAGAAAGAGGTGATTCATATCCTTGTTTATTTGATGCACCTGTCTGACATAGTGACATGTTCGAAGCTTTTAGTTTACGTATCTTTTTCCACGAACTGAGCCCTTGTAAATCCTTCCGCTTTGATGCAACCCTACTAGAACTTTTTTCTTATGTATTTGCAATCGTCTTGTGGAGATCGGGAAGTTATAAGGTCATAGCAACAATAATTTTTAGGGAACGAATTGAACATTATATCCCTTTTCTCGTAAATTGGAGTCTCTTTGAGTGTTTAGTTAACGAGAGTTGCATCCTTTTCAGGCTTGTTGTTACTATGTATTGTCGTAAATGAGTGGTCAAAGTTGACTTGTCAGATTCATATGTTAAAAAACGCACTCCGTATATCTTTACTTCAGGCTGATATCGTATATTCTTTTACGTTGTAGACAAAGGCGCTGCAGGATTTGTCTGCGGAACATCATATGGTCATTTCCACAGGTGGCGGCGCAGTTATCCGGCCAATCAATTGGTATCTCTCTTGCATTTTCTAAACGTCATTATAGGCTCGTGTTGTTAATTGCTATGCAGTTTGCTGCGTTTATCAAAATCATAAATGTAGTGCTTTCGTTTCTTCTGTTTTGTTAATCAGGAGACATATGAGTAGTGGTGTTAGTGTATGGCTAGACGTACCAATCGAGTGCTTAGCTCGGAGAATTTCTGCTGTTGGGACAGGCACTCGTCCTTTGTTGCATGGTGAAGCAGGGGACGCTTACACTCAGGTTTGGTGCATGCCATCGCTTTATTTGTGCTGAAGTTTGAGCAAACATCTTGAAATTAGTCGGTTTTAATGGTCATTTCTATCTCTGTAGGCTTATACACGTTTATCGAAGCTATTTCAAAAGAGGCACGACGCATATGCAAATGCTAATGCTCGAGTATCTTTGGAACGTAAGAAACTTCCCCTACTACCTACACAAATTAGCTTCAAATTCCCTTAATTCTGAAAAGACGTCGGATATTAACTACGATTATCTGATTTTTGATCTTATCGTTTTCAGGTATCGCAACAAAACTAGGCAATGTAAAGGTAGATAATCTCACTCCAACTGTTATCACGATAGAGGTAAGCTATTACTCCGCACTTCATAATTCGACACATGTCTTCCTGTTTAGCTGCCTCTCAAACGACGTTTCTCTCGGTCCTCGTTCACAGGTGCTTGAACAAATTCAGAGTTTTCTCAAGGAGAAAAGCCCTGCAATGTAATCCATATATATCACTTCCTCGTTCACGCTCCTCGGTGTAGTTTTATCTATTATGTCGAGTATGTACCCTCCCATATGCATTCCAACATATGGCCACTATTGTATTTTCCGGAATAATATGTCCACTATATTACACAACAAATCTTGTTTAGTGTGTGATTTTGTATCCTCGATTGTCCACGAATATCGTCCACAAAGCTGTATACTCATTCGCAAGATTGGACGACACCTACCATCGAACGCACTCGGATGGAAAGGAAAATTTGTAAATGTAAATGCTTTGATTTAACTTGGCTAGATTTGTTTCATATTTTTGCATTACTGGTGTCGTTTCTTACTTTAGACTATGTAGGTTCAAGTCATTGTAAAATGTAAAGTGTATCTATTTCTTATAGAGTAAGCATTTAGAAAGACCGTCTTTTACTAATAAAGTGAATGACCAGTCTCCAGATGCATAAAAAGTGACCACAGATGCATAAAAAGTGACCACAGTTAGGCTGTTAGTGACCACTTTTGACTAATTTGTGACCATTTTTTAAGCATCAGGAGACTGATCTTTCACTTAGTGAAAGACGATGTTTTTCAAGACTTATTGTTTCTTATATTAGTTCGTAGATGTGATTTCGGATTAGCTAGCACATAAGGATGACCGTCACTTGGGCAAAGCGGAGCTTGAGGGCCTGAGGGGGTTACAGGTTCCGACCAAGTAACACATTTATTCATGTCCGTCTCATTTTTCTACCGTCAGTTTATTTACTTGATTTTCTCGACTGGTTATTAAAGTAAAAAAGAAAAGTATTTGAAAACTATAAACTCCGAAAAGTTCACTTTCGGCCCACTGCTGATAACGGATTTAATATTTGGTCTCGATACTCAGTACTACCACCTGGTCAAACCTGTACGTAAACCCGCTTACTTGGTTCTGATATCTGGTTGTAAAAGAGACAACTGTGCCAAAATATGTCCTACAGAAAAAGAGTACCTGGTTATATAAAGAACCTTATCTATGAGTAGTTGTAAACTTTTGAGTGATTATCAATGGCTGTTGCATTTCATGTCACCATTAACAGATTCAATGTCACTTCTTCCACCAATTTTCTTTCTAAGAAAAGGTTGACTGTCATCAGATGCTCGTCTTCGTCTTCTGCTGCTGCTCCCGCCGTTGATTTCACTCGTCTTCAATCTGCTCTCGACAAGGTTTCTCCTCGCTTTTTCAAATGCTTTTACTGTTCTATGTGGTACATAATGTTGTTGGGGGTTAACCTTCTGCGCGCAAATTGTGCTGCAGAAAGACAGTGATGCAGTGAAGGAGGCACTTGATCAGCTAAGTGAAGTAGGTTGGGCTAAACGGTGGAGTTCGCAGCCATATGTTTCTTGTCGTAGTGTAAGAAACGTCGACTTTGCGTAGTGTATTAGTTCAATGATCAGAGAGGAATAAAATGCTGCACTTTTCAATTTGCAGACATCGCTTAGGGAGCTCACGACACTTGGGATAAAGAATGCTGAAAATCTTGCAATTCCTAGCGTTAGAAACGATGTAAGTACTCGCAGTTTATGCAAAGTCTCAAATGGAACTTGGGAATTATACGAAATCGAGTTTTAGATGATATCAGTGAAGGATGTTCATCAACATAATAATTTCCAGTTATGCAGGCAGCGTTTCTGACGACAGTGGTGGGAACAACAGGAGCCGTGGCTGTTCTTGCTGGTCAGCTTCCAGGGGTAATATCGTCACCATAACTTGCTCGTAACTCTGTCACCTTTCTTAAAATAGAAGACGTAAAAACAGCTGATCGGCTTTTTTAAAACTTAAAAAGTTGAGTAAGACTCCTCATTTGGAAGTATCGACCATCATCTGAAGTCCCGTCATGTTGTTGTAGGACTGGGGATTCTTCGTACCTTACATTATTGGTAGCATCCCGCTACTGGTTCTGGCCGTAGGAAGCGTTTCACCAGGGTAAGAAGTACCTTTCGATGAGCTTACACGTGGATATATCAGTGTTTTTCGGTATTTCACTTAGTTTATCTGCGACTCTGCGAGCGTAGTATTGATATCAGTGACATGTTCTTGCAGACTTCTTCAGGCAATTATCGGAAATTTCTCTGCAGTGTTTCCTGATTATCAAGAGAGGATAGCTAAACATGAAGCAGCTCACTTTTTAGGTATTTTTTTTTTCAATGTGAGTATTACTTTTGAATGAGAAACTCGTCGACGACATGGGATAAAGATTGCTCCTCGCAGTTGCGTATCTACTTGGCCTTCCCATTTTGGATTATTCACTGGATCTCGGCAAAGAACATGTAAATCTCGTCAACGACAAATTGGAGAAACTTATATACAGCGGGAAGCTTGATGCGAAAGAATTGGACAGGTATACTGGCAAAAATATGTGAAAATCTCGTCGAGTGTTCTCAAAATTTGTCAAGAAAGCTGCGCAGAGATCAGTAATATCGACGTTCTGTATGTACAATGATGATCAGGTTGGCTGTCGTGACCATGGCTGGGTTAGCAGCCGAAGGGCTAACGTACGAGAAGGTTGTCGGTCAATCTGCTGATCTTTTTACTCTTCAGGTCAGTCACTACCTCGAGTTTGTCACAGTCGTATGAACTGCGGGCTATAGGGTTCTGATTTTAGCTTATGTTTTTTACGCTTTCACATAATGCTTGAATCGACAGTTCTATACGTCAATTATACTTCCAAATTTACAGTAACATTTGGTTTTCTGTCGACAGAGATTCTTAAACAGAAGTAACCCACAGCTGAACAAGGCGCAGCAGCAGAACCTCACTAGATGGGCTGTAAGTATCGTTCTCTGATCTCGTACTGTGTCTTTACTCTCTCGTTCTCAACCTATAGCCTACGACCTACGTCATGTGTGATCTAAACTTCGTTAATTATACATGTTTTTCAGGTTTTGTTGGCAGCGTCACTTTTAAAAACCAACAAGGCGGTCCATGATGCTCTAGTGGATGCAATGTCGAAGAAGGCGTCTGCACTCGAGTGCATCAAAGTGATTGAAATGGCCTCATAATTACAGGAAGCAAAGAATCAGTCAACAGATTTTTTGGATTAAATGTTAACTTAATCTTACGATACACACGACACGATGTGCTACTCCGTATTATATTCTCGTATATTGTACAGATCAATGTGTTGCTGATATAAGAAGAGGCGCGATAATTTGGGTGAATTGAACCGTTTCTTCGGTTATTAATTTTAATTTTGATGTTTAAAAGAAAGAACAAAGTCGACATACAACAGATGGTGTACAACACGTTGAGGTTGTTAAGCTCTTCTTTTCGAGTTTAATTTTAATCGGAAAGTTACCGAGTTTCATAGCAATTTAGGAAGGAAACTCAAAAAACACAGTCGATTAACCAGTGGTGATTATATACGTACAAATCGTTTATATGACAATACAAGTACTAATTACACATTCATACCATAAAGCGATTTTGTCGATAGACAAAAATATATTCACGGCAAAAATACCATAACGACTACGATATATGTAGGAAGAATTGATCAGGTGACCGCAAGTCTGCAGCATAAATGAAAAAAACTTTCAGGATTAATCTACGGCAATTACAATTCAGGATTTGTATACAACTCGAATGACAGCGTTATACGCATACAAAGGTCTCATTTCATGTTATACACATTTTTACCAACGCCTTGGACGTTTGCAAAATCAGTAAATCTAAGACCTGGTCAAATGGTAAGGTAAAAAAAAAAAAAAAAAAGCAGGCCAAATTAAGCTGTATTGCCTAGCTAAAATCATATGTTACTTCGATTTTTACACTGTTTAAGCCATGAATTGAGAGAATCGCCAAACGTGGATTGAATTCATTACTCTGACTGTGCAGCATAGGTGAACGTAAAGTGGCAGAGACAAAAGGACGCACACATGTTGTATCAGTCTTGGTGTTCGTGTTCTTTATCACGTGAATTTGGAGATCTCGAACTTGAACCTAAACCTAAGCACTTGAGGAAAGCTTGTTTCGCGAGATCTAAGTAACAGCACGGATGATAAGCACGTTCTGTATTTGGAGCAGACGCTATGGATTTCAGAGAAGAGCCTTCCCTTTCCGCAGTATTCTCCACACCCCTCGTTCTGTTGCTGCGCGTAGTTGTATCTATTTCCTGAACATCACGGTTTCCACATACCTATTATCAAAATCTCGCGTTTAGTACTTCGTATCATTAACAATAGGCGGTCAATTTGGGTCGAGTTTGAATTACAAATTGAGGCATCAAACATCCCAAACGAAAAGACAGATGGATTATCCACAACTTTCAAATAGGAAAGAAGGCAATACAATACACGAGTTTAGATTAAACATGCAAATCCCGTTACACAGAAAATCGAAGTGATCTCGAGAAAGCATCAATTTACTAAAGCCTATCTCAATCCGCCACCAACTGAATATTACAAATGAAAACACCGATGGATTATCCGCGATTTTCAAATAGGAAAGAAGGCAGTACACGAGTTTAGATTAAACATGCAAATCCCATTACACAGAAAATCGAAGTGATCTCGAGAAAGCATCAATTTACTAAAGCCTATCTCATTCCGCCACCAACTGAATATTGCAAACTACGGAAGCAATATCTCGAGAAAGCATCAATTTACTAAAGTCCTCAACTCATACTGTAATACCCGGACCAAAAAGAAAAAAGTCTTGGATACTTTGTAATTCAAAGACCTATGATTAGACGAATACTTCGTAGTTCTTTCAGTAGTCGTCTTTGAACTTATCAAATTCTCAATCTGACACCTCAAAACCATGACTTCATCTTCTCATGGAAGTTTAGTACCCAATTTCGAACCTTCACTAATACACCACCATATAAGATCATAAGATCAAAACTACCATTTTCCATCATTCAATCAGCCGAAATCTACGCAACTGCGACAAAACCCTAATCAGTCAACTGGGTACTCCAGTGTCAAAACAAAGTCAAAAGGGTATTGCAAGTAAAATTCTCAAAAACTATAGCATTTTTTTCGGGTCTGAGAGGAGGTGCAAGACCATTACAACGGGAAAGGGAGATTCGAACCTGAGAACTACTGCAAGGTACCTCTGTCATGACTACTAGGCCAGAACATCTTCGATAAAAACTATAGCATTGATATTGCAAAATCTAAGCTTTACAAAGTCAAAAATTTGACAGAATTACCCTTCATTAAAGAACAATCAAAACTCAAAGGTCAAAACTTTATAAGGAAGCAATCTTCAAATTCTTTGGTGAGACGGTTTCACAATAGACAAACAAACAACACAAATTTATAAACATAATTCAATAATTATGAGGAAAACAACTACAAAGAACACACATTTACACAATTATTACATGCTATAGAAGTAAAATTAATGAAACCCAATAATAGAAAGCACAAAAATTGAAGAAAAAATTCACACCTGAGTAGTTTGGGAGCAATTTACAGGAGATCCAAGATGAGAAGAAGAAATTAAATCAGAATTACAAGAAGAATTAAGAGCAAAAAACCCAAAATAAGAAAGCAAAATTGTCAAAGTTAACAAAAACATGATAAAAATTTGAATCCATATTAACCATGGTATTCTATAATTGTCTATAATAATATCATCCCCAAAATCAAACATTTTATTTAATGAAAGTTTTCAACTTTCAAGCTAATAAATGAAATTCAATTACTTTGAGTGGTAGGTAACAAACAAGTTGAATTTTTTTGAGAAGTTCATATGTAAAAATCAAATGGTGAAGTTATTATTATTTTTTTTTTTTTAAAGTGTTTTATTATTTTATATATTTTTTTAAGTTATATGTAAAATATATAGTTTATATATTTTTTCATATGTAACAAAGAAGTTTTTTTGAGGAGTTTATTGCATAAATAATCCGAACTCAAGTTAATTCACGAATAATTCCAACTATTGAAGAATTATTTCAATAATCTATTTTGGCCAATTTCAGTCTACTCTAACACGTAAAAAAATTGGTGAAATTGACTTTAACTTTTTCTCACTCTTAGTTTAAGTTAAATTCAAAACAGTTTCACGTCTTTTTTTTATCGATTAAAGCAGATTAAAATTGATCAAAGTACATTATTAAAATAATTTTTTAATAATTATAATTATTCGTGAATTAATTTGAGTTCGAATTATTTATGAAATTAGAAGATCAGTTTAAATTATTTCTGACAATTAATCTTTTTTTTTAGAGTCCAACTCATTCGAATTGCAAGCAAACAAATTGAGTTGCCTTTTTTCTTGTACAACTTGCTAGTTGCTCCTACGCCACGTTTTGTCAATGTCCCATTACATTTTTATAATTTTTCCAACCGAAAGAAAGATTAATTTAATTTATTTAAAAAATATAGGTGGGATCGGATCAGATCGGGTTGGATGAGGGCTTTCCGTTTCGATTGAAAATGACCCTTTAAGAGTTCTTCGGGAGGGGGCTCACTCATGACTCAACCCTGTCTGGATTGCTCTAGTAATACATGGTTTTTATGGTTTTGTATCGATCATAACGAGTTCGCTTAAATTGGAATCAACCATAACCTGTTGGCATGCCGAAGTTTGATTTTTGAGGAACTGAAATTGGCTCACTTTACCGATGGTTTATGTCGCCTAGTTCTTAGGTAGATTGGTTGGCCATAACTTGGTTAAGTAAAGCTAATATGGTTCATGCCAAGTTGAACGGCGCATCGCAGAGGCATTTCCATATATGAAAAAAAATAATTAAATAGTACGGAGTAGTTGTAATACTCCGTATAATAGATAAAAGTTGAATATCAAACTAATATGATAATAATGTCAACTT
Source organism: Dianthus caryophyllus (assembly GCA_023091065.1). Taxonomy (NCBI): domain Eukaryota; kingdom Viridiplantae; phylum Streptophyta; class Magnoliopsida; order Caryophyllales; family Caryophyllaceae; genus Dianthus; species Dianthus caryophyllus. The sequence goes on along the minus strand of CM041518.1, from coordinate 39,557,666 downwards.
GTTTTAGATAGTGGTAAAAATAATTTTATGGAATCGTTGAGACTAATATAATAGTGACTGGTCTATTGATAAACGAATAGTTGTGAAGTAAATGATTAATAGTGAATAGTTGTGAAGTAAAGCCATCTATACAAAAGTTGTTTAATTAACTCTGTTTAAGGCAATTGTTACTCATTTGTCTCTTACTAATTTTTATTCATCGTCGACGCCATCTATTAGTTTTAATTTTACGCTTATCCATGTGTGCCGATGTGCCGGTAAAAAATACCTAAATACCTACTCCACTAAAGTGGATAATTTATGAGTATAAACTTATAGTCATCTATTTTATCCTTCATGTAAATATATAAATATATTTATATACTTCTAGCTTTAATTTCAAAATCGTAAACTCTCTCTATACAAAAGATAAAAATACAATGAGTTGCTCCTCAATCCTCATGGGAGTTTCAATCTCAATTATAAATAATTAAATGAAGTCAAAACTAAATTTTCTAAAAAAAAAAAAAGGACAAATTAAAATTATTTCTATCTAAATCAAAAGATAATTTAGAAAATCATGGGAAATGACCTAGGGCGGTAGTAGATCGAGGCCGGCTAAATAAAGTAGTGGCTCTTCATTTTTGTATTTATTTTATTTTATTTTATATATATGAGGGTTGTTTTAGATAGAAATAATTTTAATTTGTCATTTTTTATATTTTACTTATTTCAGTTAATTGGTACTCCGTATTCTATAAGTATATAATATAAAAATTATATTTCTGATGACGTAGATAATATCACCTTAATATAATTATCTTCCTAATACACGGGTATTATAATATGACGGGTAGGTCATTAAAGTTTTGATAAACAAAGTTATAAAATTATCTAGTGTGCTCTATGAGTACATTCAATTTAGATTTGGTATTAGTGTGTTTTTCAGAAGATCGAATGTAAGCTTTAATTGTCTTTAAACTAGATTGTTGCATGGATGAAAAAACCTAAGTTATATCAGCCCTCGAATATTGTCCTAATTAGGAACTCTCCTATAGGAATACAAAGAACCTGTTCTTTCGGACTTTTTAGAGTTGAATCGAATCGAATCAATCGAATAATCGAATCAAATGAGCTAAATCGAATCGAATCAGATCAATTGAATCGAATCGAATCGAAATGAAATGAATCGAATCGAGTGAATCGAATGAAGTTCAATTAAATAACGTCATTGTCTTTGAATCGAAGCCCAGGCCCAGTAAGTGGCTGAAGCCCAGGCCCAGATCGAATCGAATGGAATGAAATGAAATGAAATGAAATGAATCGAATCGAAATGAATCGAGCAGAAATGAAATGAATCAAGTGGTGGAAGCGAATCGAAATGTGTTGAAAATAAGCTGGAAAGAACAGGTCCAAAGTATTTTATCGAATTCACCAAAAAAAACTACTCGTATATCTAAAATGACCTAATGTTCAAAACATAGAAATATTTTAATTAAAACAATTATGATTGGAAAAGTCTTAAAAAGACCGTCTTTCCCTAAAAATATGATCAAAGACAAGTCTTTTAAATGTTTAATGCACGAGTTGTGACCACATTCAGCCTGATGGTCGCCACTATTATATATATTACGATAAGGCTAAATATGGTAAAACTTATATTTAACAGAAAACTCATTTCTTACTTTTTAGTAAAATGCGCTCTTTACTAAGAATTACGGAAGTACTCATTAGTCATTAGGATAAACCTTTACAAATTTGAAGAATAACGTGTTTAAGGGAGACCATCGACATAAGAATTAACCAAAGCCAATGCATTACTAATCAACTTAATTACTCTCCAAACTTTAACATACACTCGTCTCTCTACTTGATCACCATCGTCTTTCACCCCGACATCCTTAAACCCTTGCATGCACGTGTGCTCGTTCGTAATCCCCGCGCTCATCCACGTCTGCACGCTACTCAAGTCAAACCTCATCTTCCCCTTTTCTGTCTCATTGTAGGCCTTGCCAGACGCCACGTAGGCGTCTGTCACCTTAACTTGATGGTGAAGGGTAGTGAAGGCTGGTCGATTGTTGCCCTGGCGACTTCACCTGATCCTGGGCTGCGAGGCGATCTGGGGCCCAGTTCACGAAGCCACGTGGTTTGAAATTTGGCGTGGCTTCCGTGAGACTGATCCCTAGGGCGGCCAGTGTTAGGCCGCCCAGGTTGTCAACAGGGCCAGTATATTGGCCTGACAGGGTGGAGCAGCATAGGGATTGGTAGAGCGTGACGTTGCAACATTTTTGGATGTAGTCGTCGATTACGGTGGAGTCGGGCGACGAAATTGATTCGATTGTCGGAATTGAGTGGATGGTGAGGAGGAAGGAAATGAGTAGTGTGATGGAAGATGAAACCTTGAAGTACATGTACATTGGTTTCATTATGGTTATAACTTACTTCGTATAAGTTAATTGCTATTTTCTTCTAAGCTATTTATGTTGTGCCGTGTCGTATCGTGCCTTATAAGTTATAACGTACGATAAAAACGAGTTTGAAAATTGAAAAAACCCAATCAATAATATATCATATGCAAAATGAATAGTTATAATATATTACTTGTTGCGAAATTGTTATTGCTTGTACGTGATGAATCAATAATATAGGAATAATAATAATAATGATTGGTGGAATCAAATTACATCGCCCGATTTTGTTTATAAAAATGTACAATTATTAGAATTTATAAAAATGTGCGAACAATCAAACATAGCACACAAAGTGACAGAGGTTGTAAGTGTGTTGGTTATTAGAGTTATTTAGTTCTTCTATCTAAATTATCTAATGCGGGTTTGAAATTTATCGTCGTGATCATATATACTCTAATTCGATCATGATTGTTGATTGTCTGTTAACGTAAAATATTACAACGTATTTGTTTATAAATCATTTTTATCGTGTACGTTATACGAGTACATAAAAAGGATTTAGATAGATGTATGTTATAAAAGCATTGATTATTCCTAACTTGTTACAAAGTACTCGTATTAGTATAGATAGCTAGCATTTGAAAAAAAAAAAAAATACTCCGTATAATTTTGAATGCAATGATTAGTGATGATACATCATGATTAATTAGTTGTCATTGATTAATCATATTTGGACTTTTTTGAGAGAATAATATTTAATGAGTTGTACTGATTTAATCACTCTTTTAAATTATTGTTCTATAAATTTATAAATTTAATACTCGTACATATTATACTTACGGAGTACAACAAATCTCGAACAAAACACTCTTTACTACTCAAATAATTCTGTAATTCGTTTTCGCTAAGTAGCTCGTATAAAGGGCTCTTCCTCAGTTGCGAGGAAGTCTATTATGAGACCGTTTCATGCGTAAAACGACCAATAGAATTTATCAGCATTTCATTCATTATAAACATTAAATGAGATCTTAACAAATTTTATTGCCGTTGCAGGCATGAAACACTTTCATTAGAATTTGCCCTAATTTCTTTCCGTATATTATCAAATATTTTGTGTCTTCTAATATATTACTCCCTCCATCCCACCTTTTTCCTCCCATTTACTTTTTCACGGTCTCCTAGGCACTACTTTGACCGTGTTTATTTGTATCAATACACCACTTTTTCAGGTCAAAAGTATAATTTTGTAAAAGATATTTTAACGACAAATCATAATATGTTAGTTTCATAATAAAGTTTATATTATAATTTTAGTTATTGACGGTCAAACTTTGCGAAGTTTGACCTCCAAAAAGTAAATGGGAGGAAAAAGGTGGGATGGAGGGAGTATTGATTATTGATTACAGATTATATATATTTACTCCGTAATATGGACAATAAGGCATTTTTCAATCAATACAAGAAAAAATACAACTAAAATTTAGCATCAAATCAAATATATATTTTATAATACTATTGATGTAAGATTAAACTAATCGCATGATTAAATTGAGGTGTACTAAAATTAGAGGGAGAAATGTACGAAGCATATGACAAAGGCCCATGACAATGACTAAATACACTGCATAACAAAATTGAGCATGTTTTGTTTGGATAATATGTTTGTTTTTTCCTCACAACATGTAGTAGTCTAGTCACTCACAAATCACAATTGATTCTATCACACCAATCGATATCTTTCGATTCTGAGATTCTTATTTAAGACGGGTATATCTGTCTATAAGCAGTTTTTTTATTATTTGCTATAGACTTTAATTACTTTTATCTTATTCTTTTATCTTATTCCTATTATTTAATCGGTCTTAAATTAACACGGGTATACCTGTTTCAAGCAAGGCATGTGTCGAATATTCAGTTGAAGGGTTTTGGCAATTAGACCTATGATATAGTTTAGTGTTTTGTCAATTAAATTGGATTTTTAGATTAGGAGTATTTCCAATTTTTAACGTTTAAACAGTAAATATATGGTTTGTTGATTTTGAAAATTGCTGTAAAATTCAATGCGATGAGAAATAATATTTCAATTAACGTAAAAATAAAATTAAAAAATAATTTTTGTTTTACCCGATTGATTCACTTTTTCATATGATCACACTTGTAATACGGAGTAACTAAAAACATATCAACACCATATAAGTAGCATGATTAAGGACTAAAAATAATTTTTCTTAGTGCATGCGATCAACGTTATTACACTTTACACAATCGTCTAGGAAGATCAATTATTCAACGAGTATAATTTTTACTTGTAGTAATTGTTGATGTTATACTCATGTGATCAATACGAGTATGAGAAATCGAACTAAATCAAATGGTGCAAAGTGAAAACAAAACTTACATTCTAGTTATACGAGAATATTACGGAGTACTCAATACACGCTAAGCTTACACATTGAATGTACGACTAATTAAAATACTTTTTACGTTTTCAATGAAAAAAACAATAATTTTACCAGTATCTTTCTAGATTTGTTCTAGTTTAGTTAGTGATTTAGTAAACAATAGACCTTATGTGATTTACTCTTTCTATTAACTACATTTTGCTCAACCCACTATTTGACACTATTTTACACGATAAAATATAGTCGTGCAAGATCATTACAATCTACAAGTACAATATTAACATCAATTTTTTATACTCGTAGTTTTTAATAATGTAAATTTATATATATCGTCATTCCGACATTTGTTTCAATAAAAAAGTCGAATTGAATGAAACGACTATTTATTTGAAAAAAAAAAAGGTACACTAGGAATCTGTTCTTTCCAGCTCATTTCAGTTTAGTTCAGTTCACTTCAGTTCAGTTCGGCACATCTATATTATTTAATTGAACTTCATTCAGTTCAACTCGATTGATTCGATTCATTTCAGTTAATTCATTTGATTGATTCGATTGATTAATTCAATTGATTCATTTAACTCTAAAAGTGCGAAAGAACCTTTGATTATAACACTCCACTTCCCCCAATTGTACCTTACATAAACAAAACAAAAACCCTAATTTTGTCGTTTTATTTTCCCCCAAATCAATTTCATTCTCCCTTTTCTGCAATCAAAATCTTCATGTTTCCCCAGATTTGTCTTCAATGTTCCCAAATTAATCCCCCAAATTCTCTACATTCTCTCTCTTAGGGTTTCTTTAAATTTTTCGCTCCAAAAATGTCCACTGTTTTACTCACACTCTACTTCACTGTCATTCTCGTGTTCGTCGGCCCTCCGTCGCCGGCGACGGCGAACTCCGGCGAAGTTCGCGCACTTTTGGAGTTCAAGAAGGGGATCCGCCATGATCCTTCCCGGAAAATCGCCGACACGTGGAACTTAGCCGCCGTCTCCGCCGCCGGAGATATCGACGTTTGTCCGGAAAGTTTCCACGGCGTCGTTTGCGATGAAACGTCGAATGCTGTCGTTTCGATTGCAATTGATCAGCTTAATCTTGAAGGTGATATCAAATTTAGTACGTTAATTCCGCTGAAATATCTGCGTAATCTTAGTTTGTCTGGTAATAATTTCACTGGTCGTTTAGTTCCGCAATTAGGTTCGATTAGTAGCTTGCAATTCTTGGATCTAAGTGGTAATAAGTTCATTGGTAGTGTGCCTGATAGAATTCATGATCTCTGGAACTTACAGTACTTGAATTTGTCGAATAATCGGTTTTTCGGAGGGTATCCTGCGGGAATTGAGAAATTGCAGCAGCTTAGGGTTTTCGACTTGAGCAGAAACGGTATTTGGGGGGACGTTGGAGCGTTGTTTTTGGAGCTTAAGAATGTGGAGTTTGTTGATTTGAGCTGTAATAACTTTTCTGGTGGGTTGCCAGTGAATGTGTCGAATGTTCCGTCGTTGGGGAACACGGTGAAGCACCTGAACTTGAGTCGAAACTTGTTGGGTGGGAGCTTCTTGTCGAACGATACTTTGGCATTGTTTAGAAGCTTGAAGGTTTTGGATTTGGGAGATAATTTCATCAATGGGGAGCTTCCTTCTTTCGGGGGATTGCTTAATCTAAACGTGCTGCGTGTTCGGAATAACCAGTTGTATGGCGAGATTCCCGTGGAGTTGCTGTCAAGCTTGATTCCGTTGATTGAGCTCGATCTTAGTGGAAACGGGTTCTCTGGTGAGTAGATGTTTGAACTTTCATATTACCGTCACTTTGCATTGTGTCCGTCTTCAGTCTCATTATTGTGTAGCATTGCTAGAATAATGAAAGCCTTTTGTCGTATGATTCTTCTGCTGTTCGAAACACGATTCACTGTTGTAACTAGTAAGTGAAGTTCATGGCTTCCTGTTTGCATGCGTGTTTGAACATTGCAGCATATATATGTTTGTTTCTCTTATCTTTTTCGCTCATATAAGACGTAGTATTAGAAGTTCAAGGGTTCCTCTTTGCATGCACGTGCATGCATTAATCATTTCACGCTAATTGTGTTGTGCAATTCTCGTCTTATTAAAACACTAATTTTCCCCATGAGCAGGTTCTGTGCGTGGTATAAACTCGACGACTTTGAAGGTCCTCGACTTGAGTTCAAACAGGTTGACTGGTGTCTTTCCGGAATTTAGCTCTCAAACAAATATGACTACACTTAGAATCAGTAACAACTCTTTGGAAGGCACCTTACCATCTGAGTGGAATCTATCAAAGCTTTCAAAACTTGACCTTAGCGTAAACAATTTCGCTGGGCAGATTCCACCTGTTTTGTTTTCTCTGGATTTGATAGAGTTAAATCTTTCAAAAAATCATTTCAACGGAACGATCTCTTTTCCAAAATCTAACGACAGTAAAATCTTAGCTCCAGCTGTTTCTGCGCCCTTGGAGTGCTTGGATCTTTCCGAAAACATGTTAGAAGGTGGTCTTTTGAAAGAGATAGGGTCTCTAAGAAGGCTGAAGTTACTAAATCTAGCAAAAAATAGTCTCTCTGGACAGATCCCTGATTCGGTAGCTAATATTGATGGTTTGGAGTCCCTTGATTTGTCGAACAATCGTTTCGAGGGACACTTACCCGACAAATTTCCTTCAAGTCTGAAAATACTGAATGTTACGTACAACCACCTCTCGGGCGTGGTTCCAGAAAGCTTACGCAAGTTCCCACCAAGTTCTTTTCATCCTGGAAACGAAAAGCTGAGTCTACCAAATGTTCAGGGACCAGGGAATGATGGTTCCGATTATTTCTCTGGTAGGCATCGCCGTTCAAAAGGATCTGTGAAAATTGCAATACTTCTTGCTTCTATTGGAACTGCCGTTATGATTGCTTTTGTTTTAATAGTTTACTATCGTGCTCAATTTCGCACATTTCGTGGAAGAACCAAGTTCAATGGTGCCACAACTGGTAGAGATGCAAAGTTTGGAATATTTCCCCGTCCTTCTCGCTTCAAGTTTCATGCGAGATCTGATTCATCGCAAACTTCATTAAGTTTCTCCAACGATCATTTGCTAACATCTAATTCGAGGCCATTATCTGGACAACAGACTGACAATGTAGTTGATATTGATGGTGGATCGGCTACGGTTGGATCCAATATTTCCTCCACGATTCCAAGTCTCCCCATAAACCCTATCGTGACATCAGTACGAAATCCCACTGCAGGTCCACCAATGTCTTCTTCACCTCGGTACTTCGAGGGATCTGAACAACCCGTAACATTGGATGTCTACTCACCCGATCGATTTGCTGGAGAGCTGTTTTTCCTTGATACGTCTCTTTCATTCACGTCAGAACAATTATCTCGAGCCCCAGCAGAAGTTCTTGGTCGAAGCAGCCATGGTACACTGTACAAGGCTACACTCAACGTTGGGCAAATTCTAACGGTGAAGTGGCTGAGGGTGGGATTGGTGAAAAATAAAAAAGATTTCGCGAAGGAAGTAAGAAAGATTGGTTCAATGAGGCATCCCAACATAGTACCGTTACGAGCTTATTACTGGGGGCCGAGAGAACAAGAGAGGCTTCTTTTATCAGATTACATTGCTGGGGACAGCTTGGCTCTCCATCTTTACGGTATGATTTTAAGTACCTTGATGTCGTGTAATTCTCACCGTTTGCATGGCCTCGGAATGCTCTTAAACACTCGTATGCTTCTAAATACTTCTTATATGTGATCGCCCATAAAAATGAATTACGGTACCTTGTGTTAAGATCCTTCAGAACCTATTCTCTTCGTCTTAAGTTGACTAAAGTATTCTAAAGTCATTTATACTTCTCCGAAGCGTTTTGAAGTCATTTTTATTTGTCTGAAGTTATCAAAAGGTTGTTTTCGAAATATATGAAGTTTTCTAAAAAAAAAAATAAGATGAGGAGAACGAGTCCCAAGTCTCAGAGTAACCATTGCCATACGCTGAAAAGTTCCACAAACTTATGCCGTAACTACAAACTTCGGAAGTAATTTTTCTTGTATTCTGTGAATCTGTGATGAAATGCTGGTTTGGTTTTGCCGACATTTTAACGTTCTCCCTATTTTTTCCTTTGCCCTTGTGCTTCCTTAATCTCATATGGTTTGACCGATCATTATTTCCCGTGCAGAATCTACACCGCGAAGACACCCTTCTTTGTCACTCAGCCAGCGCCTGAAAATAGCTCTTGACGTTGCTCGTTGCCTGGTTTTTCTTCACGAAAGAGGGATGTCTCACGGAAACCTAAAGCCAACAAATATACTCTTGGCGAACCCCGACTTGAGCGCACAGCTGACTGACTACGGTCTCCATCGCTTAATGACACCTGCTGGAATAGCAGAACAAACGCTCAATCTCCGGGCACTCGGGTATTCCGCTCCTGAACTCGTCAACTCTTCCAAACCGACTCCCTCCTTGAAAGCCGATGTATACGCCTTAGGTGTGATTCTTATGGAAGTTTTAACAAGAAGAAGTGCCGGGGACATTATATCGGGTCAATCGGGGGCCGTCGATCTCACAGACTGGGTCCGCCTGTGTGATCAAGAGGGGCGGAGAATGGACTGCGTAGATAGAGATATTGCAATTGGAGAGGAATCCTCGAGGGCAATGGACGTAATGCTTGGTATTTCGCTTAGGTGTATTCTTCCGGTGAATGACCGGCCTAACATCCGACAAGTGTTTGAAGATCTCGGTTCAATATCAGTTTGAGATTAGTTTGTACATGGTGTTATTAATTAGCCTCTAACACAGACCCTCGTCTTCGCTAATTTGGTTTTGATTCCGCCATTGCCAGTTTCTAGTCGGCAATCGGGTTTCAGAAGCCTTTTGAATTTAGGGTGATTCTTCTCATTCTTTCTTTCAGATTATTTTCTTGTGTAAATCTACGATTGATCCATTGTTTGATTGATACATTTTTTTCCTTCTGTTTTGCTGATCCAAATGGAAAGCTGCTTGAAATTTTCTATGCCTTCCTGAATTTGTTCCTTTTTTTTTTTTTTTTTTTTTTTTTTTTTTTTTGAGCACGGTCGGAATCTAGCTCTTCTGTACATGTAGGATTTGAAATGATTACGAGAAAGATGTACTCGATCAGCCGCTTTTGATCCAACAGCCGGGTTGGGCCAGATTGGGCCTTGATGGTTTAACCGAATTGTACCCTTGTTGGAAGATCGTTTGGTTAAAACTCGACTCATCTAATCTCGTTATTATAAAGCGATCCACACCAAACCGGCCGAGCATTTTGAAAACGAGCTCAAGAGCAAAGCGATCAAATCACGGTCTGATTCACCTACTAAGCCAATTAGCCACCTCTATGTATGAAAAACCTATTCAAGATGTGATAATATCTGAGCATTACGCTACGCAGTGGTGGGATGAAATACTGAACAGATACGGATTAGAATGATTTTTCTTGGAAGTTATTTTTGAAGCGATTATTCTTTTAATTTTTTTTCATTTATTGCCGATCTTTCAATCCAAAAGTAAAAAACTGTTTTTACCTCCAAATCTCCCACCAAATTATCCACAACACTATCACCATTTTCACAAAAAATTCTCAACATTCCTCCCAAAACCTGCACATCAAAAAAAAAAAAAAGACAAAAATGGCGTCAAATTTATGCCTACAAAACCCAGCAATTTCAAACCAATTTACCCACTTTTCTTTCTCATCTTCTCAACATCCCCAAATTAATTCCCACAAATTTCATCTCCAAAAACCCTTTATTAAATTCAAAATCACTTGTGCTTCACCAAAACCCACCAAAAAATCTTCCCCTAAAACAGAGAATTCTGAAGCAAGAGATTTGGTTCGATCGATTTCGAGGAATTTCAAAGAAAATGAGACTGTCGTACCGACATTGAACAAGTATGTGAGGTTCATGAGAGTGGAGCATTGTTTTCTGCTGTTTGAAGAGCTTGGTAAATCTGATAAGTGGCTTCAATGTCTTGAGGTTCGTGTTTTCGTCGGAAAATTTAGTTAATTTTTGATTTGGGTATGTCGTTTTTTATGTTAATTTTGTTGTTGGTGGATTTTATAATGTGGGTTAAGTAGAAAGTTTGAATCTTGGTAGTTGTTGGGTGGTTTGATTTGTATGCCAAAATGCACATTTCATAGCGTATGTATCGTTAGCGGTTCTTTTATGAACGGTTTTTCTAACGTGTGCTCGTTGCAGTGGGAATGTGTTGAATGACCCAAAATGGAGATATTAGTAGTTTGAGTTCTCGTGCTCACAATGGTGCACATGCTATGAAAACCGTGGACCTGTTCTTTCCATTTCATTTCGATTCGATTCATTCACTTCCATTCGATTCGATTTAGCTCGATTCGATTCGGCTTTATTCGATTCGGACTAGATTATTCAATTGAACTTCATTAATCTCGATTCGATTCATTCCATTCGATTCGATTCATTCGATTCGATTCATTTCGATTCGATTCATTTCGATTGATTCGATTCGGCTCTAAAAAGTCCGAAAGAACAGGTTCTAAGTTTAGGTTTTATAAGTTCAGCTCTTATAAGCCGAAAAGAACAGGTCTCGTACCACAAATGTTGATGGGATAAAATTGATGAATGTATGAAATACTTTCAAGTTTTGTGCTTTAAATGAGAGGTGCTTTGCTTAGTAATGTAGATTGTTTAAACTTGAAATGATATGAAGAGTCGTAGTAACATAGATGGTATGTCTAGTAAACTTCTAAGAATGGAACTTTGCAGTATTACACCGGGTTGTAGACGTGAAATTGTACGATGGTCTTATAGAAGAGTTACTCTAGTGAGCTGAGTTTTGATTAAACTTTGTTCTTGCATCAAAAATATTGACTTGGGTGTAATCGAAAAAAGCTGTAATATGGAATCAAAATTAGTAGACTGAGAACTTGCCTCAACGTTGCTAGATTTAGGTTTAAGTTGCTAAACATTGTGCTCAAGGAACGTCTTTGATGTCCACGACGTTTAACAACTATTAGAATGTTGTTCCTTATTAGTTAAAACCTAAATTTAGCTACGAAAAATCGACTTTTTAGTTTTAGAATGGTTTTAATACGACAAAAGTTGTTAGTTTTAGAATGGAGTTTACCGTAATTGTTTTTGTGTTGTTCAGGTCTTTAGATGGATGCAGAAACAAAGGTGGTATCTTGCAGACAATGGCGTATATTCAAAACTGATATCTGTCATGGGGAAGAAAGGTCAAACTCGAATGGCAATGTGGCTTTTCTCAGAGATGCGGAACAGTGGATGTCGGCCTGACTCGTCTGTATATAACGCGCTCATAACCGCACACCTTCATTCTCGCGACAAATCAAAGGGTTTGGAAAAAGCTCTAGGGTATTTGGAAAAGATGAAGGGTACCGAACGCTGCAAGCCAACAATCGTGACATACAACATTCTGCTGAGAGCTTTTGCGCAGGCACGAAATGTTAAACAAGTTAACACATTGTTTAAGGATCTCGATGAAAGCATGATTACACCCGATATTTTTACATACAATGGTGTTATGGATGCGTATGGAAAAAACGGGATGATCAGAGAAATGGAAGATGTATTGGCTCGTATGAAAAGCAATAAGTGTAAGCCTGACATTATCACATATAATCTACTCATCGATGCTTACGGTAAGAGACAGGACTTCGAGAAGATGGAGGTGGTGTTCAAGAGCTTAGTACACTCGAAGGAAAATCCGTCGCTGCCGACGTTCAACTCGATGATTATTAACTATGGCAAGGCACGTCGTAGGGAGAATGCCGAGGAAGTTTTCCAGAAGATGGGGAAGATGGGATGTGGCCCGAACTTTATTACATACGAGAGTGTCATCATGATGTATGGATTTTGTGATTGTACTTCAAGGGCAAGGGAAGTATTCGATGGATTGATAGCGTCGAAGAAGGAGGTGAAGGTTTCAACACTAAATGCCATGTTAGACGTTTACTGCATGAATGGCATACCCACAGAAGCACACGCGTTGTTGGAAAGTGCTCGAGATTTCGGTGTTCGTCCAGATTCTTCAACTTATAAGCTTCTTTACAAAGCTTACACGAAAGCAAACATGAAGGAGCTTTTGCAGGAGTTGATGAAACATATGGATAAAGACGGGATTGTCCCGAATAAGAGGTTTTTCCTGGAAGCATTGGGAGCGTTTGGTTCTTCGAAAGGCACAAAATATGGTGCTGGAACTTCTGAGAAGAGTAAACCGAAATTTACAAATAGAGATGTGAGTGAACAAGTGAGTGATGACGCGAAGACAAAGGTAGATACGAGTAAACCATCAACTTCGGAGATATATATGCCTAAACTAGCGAGTACAAAGATAGAGACGAGTAAACCAACAACTAAGAAATGGGTACGGGTATAGAAATAATGGATTACAATCAGGAATTAGTCATGTGATTCTCTGTTGAGCAGACGTATGTTGCTCACTGAACTGAGCTTCGACTGATGACATTTATCCGCCAATGCAGTGCTCGCCCTTGTGAATACTTTTGTCTGCTGCTGCGGCCTGGAAGTTGATGTTTTCACGTCTTGTTTGTATATGATATGATTATCGTTGGTGTAATTGTAGGGTCGTAAACTAGCTCGAAATCAGTTTTGTCCACATGATGATTTGTGTTTCTTTAGCTTGGCAATGATGGGTTTGTGCGCACGCTATGTCCAACTTATAAGGTCCATAACCCGTTATACGTCTCCGTCAACCGTACCATTTGGGGGTGTGTGTAGGTCGCTCGCTGGTGCTGGAAACTGTGGAATGCTTTGTTAGTTAAACCTTAGTTAGAACATGTTCTTTCGGACTTTTTAAATTTGAATTTGGCCCAGTGACCCAGTGAAATAATTTGGCCAGGCCCAGCTGAATCAATGAGTTGCGTTAGGCCCAGGCGAAATGAAATTTGAAAATCAGTTGAAAAGAACAAGTCCTTAGTTGTGATGAATGGCTTTATGCCTTTTAAAAAAAATAACCCCAAAATATTTAGAGCAAAATGCAAAAGCTCCTTAAAGTGTAGAAATGTCATAAGTGCACGTCTCTAGTAAAAACGTCTTCTAATTTAGATTCTAAGCTTATTATGGACTTATGGTACCTAACACATTTGCTCCTATTGACCCCACTTTATTTCCTCCCTAAAAAAATATTTATACAAAAATCTACTAAATAAATTAAGTTCATAAGTTCAGTGTAATTTTTAGTATCGTTTTTTGAAACTATAATGTTTTGTAAACGTAACTTTAACTTTAATACATACGTTATATTTACAAAGTATTACCGTTTCAAAGGGTACTAAAGAGTTACATGGACTTACGGACTTCAATTTATTTGTGGACTTATTATAACCTATTTCTATTCAAGACGAATATATTTATCTTAATTGAAGACGGGTCAATTATATAGATAAGACAAACATAAATTATAGCTTGTATTTAATAAAATCGATAAATTTATCTTATATGTTTTAGGAAGGTATTCGCCCTGTTATATCACATTATCACTTGTATCCTTAGGACGACATATTTGATTTAAGAGAGACTTAAGGCCCCGTTCTTTTCGGCTTAATTTCAGTTCCTCTAAGTTCAGTTTAGATCCTCTAAGTTTAGCTTAGCTCCTAAGCTTTAATATGTTTAGCTCCTACAAGTTCCACCAATCTTCAATTTCAACCGACTTTAGCTCCTATAAGTTCAGCTCAACTCCTATAAATTCAGCTCTTATACACGGAAAAGAACATGGTTACTTTTCCAGTATAGTATGCTTACATATTTATAGTTAGCCATATATACATGATAGTTTCTTGCCTTTGATAACTTCCAAAATGATCATAAGGAGAAACAAAGACTCAATACTTTGGGTTTTTATTTGCTTACTTATATACGTGCATTTATTTATAACATAAAGTACCCGTCGCTCGAGGCAATGTTGAGCGCTATTAAAAACGTAATTAAGAAATTATTACGTGTGAATTAGGTTATGTCATCTAAAAACCATTTCGTGTTATTTTAAAACACAGATCCCTGTATGAGATGGTACTAACAAAATGTGACCGTTTTCTCGTTAGTTAAATTTTGGTACCAGGCGCTCGCTAAGTATATAAGCGAGTGCCTGCCGCCTAACATTCTCATTTCGAAATTTCATTTTCTCGCTACTCTCGAATTCTTACACAAAATGTATGCGCGTCTAATAACCACTTACCAACGCAATGATCAACAAAATCATCACCATCGCAGCAGCGTTAGAAGCAGCGATTCGCTCAGTTTCCGCCACTTCTACGACAACGACAACAACACTGTCAAAAACATCATTCCTGAAACCAACGTCGACGACACTCCTTTCGCAAGTCCTGCCTTTCTAAGCCCTGAATCCTCTCCCTTACGGGTCCCACCAACCTCAGAATCTCGATGGTTGTTCTCGTCTCCACCACGCACACTGCCCCTCCACCACCACCACCACCTTCCTCCGATTCTCCACCATTGCAGTCTCTCCCTCCACCTCCACGACGGTAACGTTCATTCTATCGCTGTGGCTAATGGGCTTTTATTCACTTCCTCTAGGACTCCTTACATACGCGCGTGGCAATTGTCGTATAATAAGTGGTGTGAACTCGGCTATATTCGAGCTCGCTCTAGTGATATTCGGGCTATGTTGGCTCATGGTAACATGATCTTCACCTCACATAAGGATCTCAAAATCCGAGTTTGGCGTATCTCACCGAATTCATCATCCCAAATTGAGATGTCGTCATTCCACCCACGTAAATTGGCGACATTTCCAAAATCAAGCCCTTTACAACTGCTGCTGTCCAAATCAAGCTCACAGCAACATAAAGACGTCATATCGTGTATTGCGTACAACCTTATTGAGGGGATTTTGTACACGGGATCACACGATAAAACCGTGAAAGCGTGGACTTTATACGACAGGAAATGTGTCGACACTTTTGCTGCACACTCAGATGATATCAACGCTATTGTGGTAAACGATAACGGGTACTTGTTCAGTTGTTCTTCAGACGGAACATTGAAAATGTGGACTAAAGTACACGACGACAAAAAAAAATGTCGTCATACGTTAACAACAGTACTTCATTGTCGCCCGTTTCCTATCTACACCCTGGCACTAGTCCCTGCAACGACAACGGAAAATAGTTTCTTATACTCCGGAGCATCAGACGGATGCATCTTCTTTTGGGAACAACAAATTTCTGGCGAACAGTTAACTGTTCGCCAGGAATGCATACAAGGGCACCAATTAGGCGTCCTCTGCTTAGCGGTTTTGGATGATAAGGTAATAAGTGGCTCAACAGACACGACGATAAAAATATGGAGGAGAAAACGAGAGTATGGAGTCGTGTGCCACGAGTGTTTGGGTGTACTCGAAGGGCATAAAGGGCCAGTGAAGTGTGTCGTGGCTTGTTTCGAAGATGATTGTTTCGCGAGGGGTTTCTTAGTGTTTAGTGCTGCCTTAGATTGCACTTTTAAGGTTTGGAAAGTTAAGGTTTTGCCTCAGACTACTAAAGATGGAAGTCACGTTTTCGATTATGGTGTTGACGACGAAGACTGATTTCGTATCGAGTTTCAGTATCATCTTTCTATAACTTTGCTATCGCTTATAATAATGTATTAGTATATACTTAGGTCGTGTCATTTTATTTATCGAAATTAAGTGATAAGTGTTGTGTTGACGACAAAGACTAATTTCATATCGAGTTTCAGTATCATCTTTCTATAACTTTACTATCGCTTATAATAATGTATTAGTATTTACTTAGGTAGTGTCATTTTATTTATCGAAATTAAGTGATAAGTGTTGTGTTGACGATGAAGAATGATTTCGTATCGAGTTTCAGTATCATCTTTCTATAACTTTACTATCGCTTATAATAATGTACTCCGTATTATTATATACTTAGGTAGTGTCATTTTATTTATCGAAATTATCGAAATTAAGTGATAAGTGTCATGTGTTTTTGTTTTCCTTCCTAGACTATAAAAAAAGGCGATGTTTTGTTTCGTCAGGATTTTACTGTCGTTACAATGACGTCTAAGGTACGGGCGCACCCTAAGTCTTAGCCTCGACGCATTTTCAAATCTCGAACACAAAAGCTCAGATATCGTATTTACTAAGCTCCAACCGGTTGATCTAGATATTAAAGCATAAAATAACCATTGTATGTATCGACTAATAAAATGGCATCGTAAAGCCTATTTTCTCGATCCAATTTATAAAGGTTGGATCAGATATGTGGAAAGCATTCAAACAATACTTCATACTAAAAATAAAAAAAAATCAACCTTTTCAGATGGGGTGAATTTTACCTTGATTATTTTTTCTGCCTTCTGAGCAGACACAAGACCAATATGTTGGAATGGAAATTCAAACTCGGGATTTACTATCTACAATACCTTCATTCTAACCAATAAATTAAGACATTTTCAGTCGTTTTACCTCGATCCATATTAACAAGTATTTTGTAGTACAATAATTTGTTAACTTGTAATTATGGCTAATGATATTTTAGATTAAAGCAAAATTTCATCTTTTAGGTAGGGAATGTTCTTTATGTAATTAAATCAAATGCCATGGTCTCTTTCTCCTCTTCCCTCCTAAACACAAGATAGTTTTGAAATTTTAGGTTTAAAATTTACTTTTTACCATAAATAAATAAATAAATTTGTTTTACGAAATTAGTTATACTTAGACATTATTTTTCCTCCAAAAGTTACGTATATTTATGTATTATATTTTTAATTTCATCTTGGCAAATTTCACGCTGATTAAGTTTCCTCAAAACACCAACTTTGTTCCAGCAAAAGTAATGAGTTTGGGGATAAACTGAATAGTGACTGATAATGACTACAAACCTAACAACGACCTTCGAAAACTATAGATTACACAGACAACTCATATAAACTACGTATTAACTCGTGCTATAAATTACTTTATTCATATCGATTTATCAACAATTACAAATTACTCGTAGATGTTTATCGATTTAATTAATATAAAATCGATAAATTATACGGAGTACAACAACAATATATGATTATATTATTATATATAGTTACAAAGTTTAGTAGTAGTAAAGTATGTAGACATGTAATGATAGAGTGAAGTGAGAAGAATCCCGTGAGTCCAATAAATTTGGAAGAAAATTCACACACTTTTATAATAAAAAGCCTTAAATTTGATATTGACCACGTCGGGATATGTCTAGACATTTACTTGCATGCACGTTTGCCTTGGCCTCTCTCTTTTTTTTTTTTTTAAAAATTTGTCAACTATCGAGTTTCGATCAGTTGACATCGATGTTTGAAATCTCGTCACATAAGTATTATCGGACTGAAATGAAAATGTATGATTAGTTTGACTTGTCCAGCTAATTTAACTAACGCAAGTGGTTTCAAGATACGTTGGTAGAACATATTCTGAGGAGTACTAGCGTATATTCCATGCATGTGCACAAATTATACAACTATTTATTTGAATTGAACTTCTCGTAGGTAAATATAAAAGTATTGACTTATTGTAGTAATTAGTCGAGGGGTTAAAAAAAAATGTTTTATTAAGAGTTGATATGGATTTAAAACTTTAGGATAAATTTTTTATTTTTATTACAAAACTTTGTTTAAAAAAGATATTGATAATAGCTTATGATACTTGCATGTATCTTGACTCAGATATAAATTTCTATAGAACACACAATTAAGACCGTATTTTTACAACTTTTTAATTTTGCACTTCATACAAATTAATATGGCTTTTAACTTTTAACATAAACAATTGACTTTTAATTTTAAAAAAAAATGTATTTGGAAAAAAATTTAGGCCCTTTTTTTTTCGACTTAATTTCAGATTTTATTAGCTCTGTTACACATCAGCAACTATAAAATCTACAAACAAATACCAGAATTTCACTTTAATTCCAATAAATTCAGCCCAACCCCTATAAATTCTGCTTTAATAGATAAAAAAAAAAAGACTACACAGTACACACTTATAGGCATTTATATATACATTCCTTAATATTTTTATACAATTATTTTGTCTCAAACTTTAATAAATAATAATGAATAGTAATTTCCTATAACACTAATTCCTATAAATACAAAAAGAGTTTAATAAAGTTTGAAAAAATAGTAAGACGAAAATTCCCAAAGATTCCCAGTTTTGTCGCCTCGCAAGTCTCTTCCTCAACTCCACAACAACAACAACCAACAGTAGACCAAGTACTTCAATATCTTACATTTCAATTTTAATTCAATCATTTTTTATATTTTTTTTTAATTCAATAAAAAAAATTTAATTCAAAAAAATTCACAAAACACAAAAACCACAGTTGAAGTTGCAGTAAAATTTAATTTTATACCCAATTTCTCGTGACTATCACTCCTCTTTATTTTTTTTTTCTTTTTTTTTTTTCTTCACAATTTCACCAAAATTTCTCAGTTTTTCCTCTCAATATTTATCTTCTGCTGTTTTTTTCATTGATATTGTCAAATCCCCTCTGTATTTCATCATAAAGATTGAATCTTTTGTGTAAAATCTTCTTCTTTTGTTCACTTTGGTAATTGGGTATGCTTCAAATTTTGTTCTTTCATAATTTTTCATGTCACATTTTGTATTTTCAGTGTTTTAATTTTGTGGGTTTGTTGTATTTTTTTGTTGGGCATTTCAAAGATCTGATCTTTGTTTGTTTGTGTGAGATTTGCTGTGATTTTTTTTGCTTGAATTGTTTTAGTTTTGTAATTGATTGTTGATTTTGTTTTAGCTCTCAGCTGATTTCTTCATTGTTTTTTTTAGTTTTAATGTTCATATGTTATTCAAGAAGTATTTGAATTTTTTTTTTTTTTTTTTTTTTTTTCTGGGAAATATTTTAAAGAGTTTAGAAGAGGGTTTTTGATTGCAATGTGGTTTGACAATGTTGACATGACAATTGAAATTTTCAGCACATTTCATTCATATGACATAATCATCTGTTCATATGTTTGCTATTACAATTTGCTCACACGATTTCCGAAAAATTCGTGTGTACCACATCATCGTACACCCTAACAACGTATATTAGATAATGCTTGTGTATTTTTGGGAATTATATGAAATTGCAATCTGTTTACTCTTTAGGGTGTATGATGTCATGGTACACGACAACCGTGTACCTAAGAATTTTTCGACAAGACCTTTGTTCGTGTAATGTATCTTATTTAAGGTCATGTATTTGGCATGTTGATTGTGTAGGACTACTTTGTTCATGTTTGTTTGAGTTGACTTACACTTTCCAATGTTGTAGGTTTTGCTCTACATTCTTCTGTTTAGCTTGTGTGTTTTTTTTTTTGTTGATTTTGACTTTGTTTTCCCTTGGACTTTGACATAGGACATTGAAGATTATTGGGGATCTTCCGTGAGGTGAGGCGATATGCCAAATTTTGTCCATCTGGCCTTAAGAATTTGATCGGGAATGACAATTGAGTTGACCTCAAATATGGCTCATAGTTCGAGATTTTCCTCCATGAGCGCTAACGGCCATGGGTCTCCTTCCCACTCAGAAGCTTACTCAAATGGAGACGACTATGACAGTGATGGCGGCGTATCAAATTTTGCTCCACCGTGAGTTTCCTACACATCATTGACATGCTAGCATAGTAAGATTGTCTCTAACGTAGAGACGTCACTTATGTGAAACACCTTCGTTTTAGTATCGGGTTAATATAAAAGTCCCGTATGTGTATTGCATTGACCATTGCATACTCCAATGGTTATTTATGCAATGCTATTTTACAAAAGGACATGCTTTATTGTTGATAGGTGTACTAGTTCCGACTATATTTTTTGTGATAATTTGTTGAGCGATTGCTAGGAAGCCATAACGTTGACGTTGAATTGTTCTTATTGATAACAGTAGATGTTTCCATTCTTCGATGTCTTGCTCAATTATAAACAATCTGCCTCTAAGTGCTGAATGGCGTCAATAACTTGTGGATTTTCAAAAGCTCGCTAATCTTAATCTATTTATATGCTTGTAACTCCTGAGTTCGGTTTTGAAATTGACAGCACTCCAATGACCCTGTCGATGTCAATTCCAGCTGAGCTTGCCGGGGCTATTCCCTTGATCAATAAATTTCAGGTGAGAACATCTCGTAACGATAAGTGCACCGGCAACTGTACTAATGATTCTTCTTACAAAATTTCGATCATTATCTAAGGTTGGTATCATAGCATGAATAAGCCTCTAAATATGTAAGTTACATTTCTTCTTCTCAGGTGGAGGGATTTTTAAGACTTATGCAGAAACAGATACAATCTTCTGGTAAACGCGGCTTTTTCTCCAAGAAGTCTTCCGGTACTCAATGTCGGGAAAAATTCACTTTTGAGGATATGCTTTGTTTTCAGAAGGTAGCATGCTTACTTTTATAATATTGTCTTGCTCGTATTTAGAAAGTCTGAAATTGAGACTCGACAAGTACTTGGCAGGATCCAATACCGACGTCCCTTCTTAAAATCAGTAGCGATTTGGTTACTCGTGCTACCAAGCAATTCCAAACGGTTTTGAAGTACATGGGAGTTGATGCTTCGGATAGAGTGGTACCGACAAGCTTAGATGAACGAATTGAGCTCGTTGGCAAACTGTACAAGCACACTCTGAAGCGTTCAGAACTGCGTGATGAACTTTTCGTACAAATCTCAAAGCAAACAAGAAATAACCCCGACAGGTTCAATCAACCTCTTCAAACGCTACCTTTCGTGTTTGATTCTCGGTTTCGCATTATCGAATATTTATGTGATATAAGATTGTATTTTGACGTCTTTTTGAATAACAACAGGCATTATCTTATCAAAGGGTGGGAACTAATGTACTTGTGTGCATCCTCCATGCCTCCAAGCAAAGAAATTGGCGGGTACTTATCTGAATATGTCCATAACGTTGCCACCAGTGTAAATATAGACTCCGAGATCCAGCTACTTGCTCAAAATACTTTAAACGCCTTAAAGCGTTCTATTAAAGCTGGTCCGAGGCAGATCGTTCCTGGACGAGAAGAGATAGAAGCTCTGTTGACTGGCAAAAGACTCACGACAATTGTGTTCTTCTTGGATGAAACTTTCGAGGAGATCACGTATGATATGTCAACAACTGTAGCGGATGCAGTTGAGGTATTCATATTTATCGAAACGAAATTGATTAATGTCTCCCATTTGTATCTGTAATGTCACTTGCATCGTGGTCACTATTGTTGTTGATTAACGATGTTGTTACCTATTTCAGGAACTTGCAGGAATCATTAAACTGTCTGCTTTTTGTAGCTTCAGTTTGTTTGAATTCCGCAAAGTTGTCACTGGTTCTAAATCGACTGATGCTGGAATTGGTACGTAGTTTTCGTCTTTCTTTGATGATCTTTCATAATTTGATTTCCGTTTAAGTGCTGACCCATCCTTATTTGTGCTGTCACATAGAAGAGTACATCGGTTTGGACGAAAACAAATATATTGGCGATCTGTTGACTGAATTCAAAGCTGCAAAAGAGCGTAGTAAAGGGGAGATCCTGCATTGTAAACTGGTATTCAAGAAAAAGTTGTTTAGGGAGTCGGATGAAGCTGTAACCGATCCAATGTTTGTTCAGCTGTCATACGTTCAGGTAACCTGTCCAAGTTCATACTTTGATCCGTTTTAGTTTTAACATCATGAGTGTTCTGTCCTCGTCAATATCCCTTAGACGTGTGTTATGAAATTTTTCAGCTGCAACATGATTATATATTAGGCAACTATCCTGTTGGAAGGGATGACGCGGCACAGTTGTCTGCCTTACAAATTTTAGTTGAAATCGGGTTTGTTAGCCACCCCGAAATGTGCACGTGAGTAAAATTTTCTACAAAGATTCTGAGACCTTATTCCAAGCAATTATAATATTATATTGTTGTTTAACGAAATTGTGTGCTTGCGATTGTATTTTCAGTGATTGGCTTTCCCTCTTGGAGAGATTCTTACCTAGACAAATTGCGCTAACTCGAGCACAAAACGATTGGGAAGAGGATATTGTTTCTCGATATCAGCTAATGGTATGACCTATGCTTTGCCAAAATGAAACGCCAAACGACAATTACAACGAATAAGTCTATGATCGTTATTTAAATTTACTCTGTATTTCTTTTTGCTTAGGAAAAGTTGACCAAGGAGGATGCAAGGCAACAGTTTCTAAGGATTTTGAGATTGCTTCCTTATGGCAATTCCGTCTTTTTCAGTGTCCGCAAGATTGACGATCCTATTGGTCTTCTGCCCGGGAAGGTCAATCTAGGCATTAACAAGCGCGGGGTTCGTATCAAAACCATTCACGTTGTATAGAAAACTTGATTTACAGTTACGTTTCCTCAAATGATTTTTTTTTCAGGTTCACTTTTTTCGCCCTGTTCCGAAAGAGTATCTGCACTCTGCTGAGCTACGAGATATTATGCAATTTGGTAGCAGTAATACGGCCGTGTTCTTCAAAATGAGAGTTGCCGGTGTACTCCATATCTTTCAATTTGAGACTAAACAGGTTAATCCTTACTATCTTGTAACAGATGATTTTTTACATCAATAATAATAAGTGTACTGCAAGTTTGTAAAGGGATTACGAGTAATTATGATCATTATGATTAAAATTTTGCGGCGTGTATGTAGGGCGAGGAAATATGTGTAGCTCTTCAAACACACATAAATGACGTCATGTTGCGCCGCTATTCTAAGGCAAAAGCTATTGCTACCAATGTCACAAATGGAGACGTTCCTAATAATTCCAAGCCAATGCCCCCTGCAGAAGTTAACGAGAAACGTGTTCAGGACTTGTATAAAGCTGCCGAAGATTCACAGAAACAAATCGATCAAGTAAATGCTGCTTGTCCTTCTGTTCCTTTTGTTAAAGCTTTTCAGCAACTTTTGTGCCTTATAGACTCGGGAGTAGAAACAAAGTTTAAATTCTCGTAATATGGAAAGCGGGTACACTTATATATTTAAGCACTTCTTTGCTGCAAAACTGAGAAATTACGGAAGTTCTTGCATTACAGTCATTTATGTAGAAATTACTAAAAGTATATGGAGTGACTATAGAGAGTGCAGACTAATTTATTTGTTGTCCATTCAGTTATTGGAGGAGTTGCAAGAGAAACAGAAGTTGGAGGACAAGTTGCAGAAGGAGTTGGAGTCACTGAAAGAGTCGTCAGTGGACGAAAAACAAAATCTGAGAAAAGTTACCGCTGAGTGTGACAGATTACGGTCATTGCTCGATGAAAAGGAATCTGCTCTTCAGGTTGGTGTCCTTTGAAGTTTATTAATTGATTTGTCTATTGATAATAATTTTTTTTCATTCCATTAATATATTCAACTTTTCAGGCTATTTTGTTGGAAAAGAAAAGCCTAGAGGTAAGATTGTCGAAACTGAATGATCGGTTACCTGAGCAAAACGCCAAGAGAGACTTGCCCGGAGCTAATACCGAGGTTAGATATTAATTGTGGACTACGGAGTATTCGTTGCACATTGCTATGTGTTATCTTCTGCGTGATGTTGAATTTATTAAACGTAAGCAGGCGTTGCATAAGATACAAGACGAGTTGAGAGAACGAACTGATGAATTACATGCTGCTGAACAAACCGTTAAGAGACTAGTGGACGAAAAGCTCACATTAGAGCAGACAATTCGAAGGGTTGAAAGAAAACATGCAGAACAGGTAATATTGGCGTGGTTATTTCATGTTCCAATGCGGTTATATTGTCCTCGTCTGACTTTATTCATCAAATAATGTCAACTTGAAGTGGTCAAAGACGATATATTTGGGAAAGAGATTGTAACTCGTAACTGATAATATTTGTGCCGGGCTATAGGTGGATAATGTGGGAAAGGATCTAGATAAAGAACGGCAGACGTTAAAGCTTCGCATATGTGATCTCGAAAAGACATTGGAAGCGGTTAGAAAAGACTTGGCTAGCACCGAGGCCAAACTTGAAGCCAAGGAGTCAGACATGTCGTCATTACAAAATAGTTTGAAGGAGTTAGACGATCTGCGGGAAATGAAAGCAGTAAGTATTGAAATTTTACTGAATACGGAGTAGATAATTGTGCGTCCTCCTACGTTTCCCGAGTACTTAATACTTTGAATTATGTGACTATCTCTCAGCTTGATAAACTCAATTTGTTTAAATTTATACTTTATTTTCAGGACGTTGACCGGAAGAATGAGCAAACTGCGTCTATATTGAAGATGCAGGCTACTCAGTTGGCCGAGTTAGAGGTTCTTTACAAAGAGGAACAATCATTAAGGAAGCGATACTTTAACGTCATTCAAGGTTATCTCTTTACCTATATATGGATGGATAATGCACACCTTAGTACTCCAAAACCGTTTGACGATTTGGGTCAAACTTTGCGGACTTGACTGATATTTACAACTTGTAAAAAATGATAATGTGAACATCGATAAACCACAACAGTCAAACGGGAGAACTTTATTTGGGATGGATGGAGTATCTTTAGGGAATTGTTTTCTTGAAAATTTGAACAATTCAACGGAGATTTAAGCATTTGACATGTCGTTCTCATTTGTGATGTAGATATGAAAGGCAAGATTAGAGTGTATTGTCGTCTAAGGCCGTTAAGCGAGAAAGAAAAGACCGACAATGAACGGAACATTGTTGTTAGTCCTGACGAGTTCACAATTGAACATCCGTGGAAAGATGACAAAGCTAAGCAACATGTATATGATCACGTTTTCGATGGAACAGCGTCTCAAGAAGATGTATTTGAAGATACTAAGGTAGTTTCGAATATCTTTACGAACATTTGCTTACTTTTTCATGGAACTTCAAATTAGTTTTTGTTTTTTGTTTTTGAGATGATAATTGTTCATTCCTACGGTATTTATTCAAAAAAAAGTTTGTTTTGTGCAGTATCTGGTGCAATCTGCTGTCGATGGCTACAACGTCTGCATATTTGCATATGGCCAAACCGGTTCTGGAAAAACGTATACCATTTTTGGTAGTGAGCGTAATCCGGGACTAACACCACGAGCTACGTCAGAACTCTTCAAGATTCTTAAGAGAGACAATAAGAAATACTCGTTTTCATTGAAGGTATAGTCTCGTAAGTCGTAATGAATTTGTTATTAATCAGTTAAATTTACACTATAATAACGTCTCTTTGTTTAATTAATATTAGGCGTATATGCTCGAGTTGTATCAAGATACATTGGTTGACCTTTTATCGCCCAAAAATGCAAAGAGACCGAAGTTAGACATAAAGAAAGATTCAAAGGTGAATTTTCCGATAATAAAAGAACAATTTGTCATTCTTGATGTATTTTGATTTACGACTAATCATTCGATATTATTTTAGGGGATGGTTACCGTTGAAAACGCAACCATTGTAGATATTTCTACGCATGAGGAACTGAAAAGCGTGATCCAAAAAGGATCCGAGCAAAGACATATATCCGGAACTCAAATGAACGAAGAAAGTTCACGGTCTCATTTGATACTTTCAATTGTTATCGAAAGTACTAATCTTCAAACACAAACTCTAGCAAGAGGCAAGGTATAATTGTAGTAACACGCTAGTACGCTACACTTACAGTTCGTTAAAACTTGTCATTTATTATTATTATTATTATTATAAATACAAATATTTATTGCTTTGCGTATTTGTGTGGCAGTTGAGTTTCGTGGATTTAGCTGGGTCGGAAAGGGTGAAAAAGTCGGGCTCAGCAGGCAGTCAGTTGAAGGAAGCACAGAGCATCAACAAATCACTTTCCGCACTTGGCGATGTAATAAGCGCCCTTTCTACCGGAGGACAACATATACCCTATAGAAATCATAAGTTAACAATGCTTATGAGTGATTCTCTAGGCGGTAACGCTAAGACGCTCATGTTCGTGAACGTTTCTCCTGCGGAATCAAACTTAGATGAAACATACAACTCATTAACGTACGCGTTTCACCTTCATTACTTTCTCTGATTTTTTTTAACTTTTCGTGCTACGTTTGTGTGCTGAATGCTCCTGTTTCAATATTAGATATGCATCAAGGGTTCGATCCATAGTAAATGACCCGAACAAAAACGTGTCCTCAAAAGAAGTAGCTCGCTTGAAAAAGCTAGTCGCTTATTGGAAGGAACAAGCGGGGAGAAGAGGGGACGATGAAGATCTCGAGGAAATCCAAGACGAAAGGCCTCCGCCAAGGGATAGATCCGATGGTCGTCACTCGATGTAGGTTCTTATTTTTAACTAGGCTCACGATATTGTATTCCTACTAGAGCTTTGGTTCCATCTTTTGTAATGGAACCTCAATGTAACCCTATTTAACCCGTTTTTCGATTAGTAAATTTTATTTACGCCAAAAGCCGAGTTGGTTATTATTTGAGCGCTCTTGTATTATCGTGTTCATCATGCTTTTACGCGTGCCATGGTGGTCTTGTGGATGATAGTCAACTTTGTATAGAGGAAATGAAATATGTGTATATGTTTTTTATTTGTTTCCAAACGTTTTGCTTTCGCAATTCACTAGGAGCATGTTTATGGAATCTTGTTATCGAACTTATGAAGTGTATCGCAGATTTTGTACGTTAGATGCGTTATTTCGAGTTACAAACTACTCCCGGCATTCCGGCTTTCGATAAGAACCCGCTTTCGCTAATCTTTTTGACTTCTTGATCTTCAAGTTTCTCCTTGACAAAGGTACGCTTCTTTTAACCTACTAACTACTTTAACATTTTAAAATCTCACACATGATTTGAGTGACGAATGAAATTTCGGTACAAAACGGCTAGTGTAACACCGTTGATACGTACTTTCAATAAGCTGCGAAGGCGAAAGGGGCCAAAGAGGGTCGTGGCTCTGATCAAAAGTTAATAAACTGTCGTTCGTAAAATATTTCATTGACTAATTTACGATATTTCATCGTATTCTAAGGCATGTCATAAGTTTTTTTTTTTACTAAATAACGAGAGAAAAACTGTTTGATCACGACTTTACTGGCTACGCCAACGGCTGTATAGGAGCGATATTCGACTCGACTCGAGTTTTGGTGTGAGTGAACTTTTTTTTTTTACTATGACTAGCCGAAATTTTGTAATCTCGAACTTTAAGCAAAGTAGCCATAAAAGTCTTGCATGTTTGACTTATGATTGTATTGACTTAATTTATAACTTTACATGAAACACAAGTACTTTTTAAATTATTTTAACGTGTTGCATGACATGAGATATAAAATTACATACTTATAAGTCAAATAAAACATGAATATAAGTCCTAAGTGCTTCTCAAAGTGTAACAATGTGATCAAACATTTTTGGTAGGAACCAATTAAGTTATTGTAATACAGCTTCATAATACGGATTAAACCGCGTACGTTTGAATTAGATTAATGTACGAAAGTATGTACGTCTCCTTAAGGTCAATCGTCTATCTCTTTAGATACTACGAGTGACAAATAAAATAGTCAAGCAATGAATAGTCTGAACTCAACTAAAATTATCGTGTATGAACACAAGAGTTGTTACCTAATCCTAGGTTATCACTTATCATGTTGCTTTGTCATTGACATACATGTACTCCGTAATATACTTAAAATGTCAAAAGTCATATTTCAATCATTAGTTTATCCTTTTATTTCGAAAATCGACGTAAATGAATCATTTTCTTTGGATAAAAAAAACTGTCGATTTATGACTCTTATCTAATATATATATATAAAGCAGAAACTATGGTCTCTATGGTCGACATTTGTCACAATATAATTGGTCTAAAAAATTAATATTAGTATTATTTATAATTCTACTATTGCTAGGATTTTAGATGAAAAAATATTAACATATGTAACTTAAAATATAAAACTAAATCTACAATTGAAATCTTTACTATATTAGAACTTTCCCAAAAAAAAATTAATCGAAGATGTTTTTAATTGAGAAGAAAAATAATAATTTCAAAATAAACAATTATATGACACATAATTATCTTATTTAATTTTTAGGTAAGTCTCCATCCCTTTTTGTATATATATATACATCAAAAACTTTAGCTAGATCTTTTTAGGTACGTACTTTGTTAAATAGTTTTACTTTATTATTTTTTAATTATGATTACAATTTGTGTTAAATTAATTTTTTGCGGTGTATTTGATAAGAGTGTTTAAAATTTGAATATTTTTATATTTCTTAATTACTATGTTTGATACTTAAACATAGCTTGATTAAATTACTGCTGATTTTTTTTTCTTTGTATGTTGTAGATTTATATTTAACGTTCAAGATTTGAAGTTTTTTATTGAACAAACTTGATTATAACCCAATAGAAAAACTAATGAATATGTAACATGAAAGAATATGTAACATGAAAGGTAAAAGTGATGTACAATATCTATCGATCATCTTATTTTTAAATCAAGTAATTAGATATGGTTGTATAATAATATTTGTAATGCTTAATGCGTAATCTTTTAGTTAGTTTAATAGTATTAAGTTTTGATTTGATTGTTCATCTCAATTTTGTATGAGAACATCTGCTAATTAAGAAAAAAAAATGTTTAGTATAATGATAGAGTAAAGTTTGATTTAATGACAAAATTCCAATTTCTTTATTACCCTATTTTAACGTAACAAAAAAGAGAATATATGTAATTAACAAAAAAAAACAAAAAAAAAAAAGAAAAAAAAGAAAAAGAAAAAAGAAAAAAGAAGAAGATGGTGTAGTATAATTAACATATGTACAATTGGAATCCTTGAAATTGTAGGATACCAAAATTGAAGAATACATATTTTGCCTTAAATATATTGGATTAAATATTCAAGTTAAGGGAAAAAAAATATAAGTAATTTAAGTTATATTTTAAAATATTAAAAAAATAAAATGAAAGAGCAAAAGAAATATGGTAATTCATAGAATTTCAAAAATTCAAATAATTGTTGATTTAATAAATAAGTTAAGGGAATAAAAAATAGTATTAGGTAAGTATTAGTTAGCAAATATACAAAAACAAATATGATAAATCATAGATTTTTGAAAATTATCGTATTAAATACGATAAAAGCCGAAAAGAACATGGCCTTAGTATTTATATTTTAGAAATTTTGTCATATTAAATATCATAGAAAATTATATCATAATGGGTAAATATATAAATTAGAAAAAAAATATATAAAAATTACATTTTATACTTATTTTTAAATTTTAATAATAATGATAAATGGCCCGGACGGGGACGGGCACGCCAACTAGTCAAAATAGAAAGATAAACAAATAATATCTGAATAGAAAAATTGGAAATAATTAATTAATATAAATAGAATAAAATATAACCACATTGTATATATTTATACTAATAATATATTAATTAATATTATATTTTCGATTGTTTTAGGTGGCTTTAATGTAACTTTGACCTGGCAAATTAAGGCGGCTGTCTTTTTAGTATGTGGAAAATTTAGAAAGATTCCTCCATGTTTTATGCCAAGCTGTGTTAATTACGGAGTACTTGATAATGATCAATTAACGTGTTTTTTTTTTTTTTTTTTATAATTTTAATTATATAGTTTTTTTAAATTTAAAATTTAACGTCGATTAGTCACGTCTGATTGTAGAAGATTAACTGAACGGTCGAAACATGTAATCTGTTTTGTTTGTAACCGTTTTTAAATATATTTGAGCATCATCGGATAATGACGCTTAAAGGAAGGATTAGCGAGTTTGTTAAGCTTCATAATCACTTTGACGTCGAATAATGCTTAAATTAAGAAAACAATGATTTGACAATGGAACTACAATCAGAAGTAATGTACACTGGTAATACACTCCCTAACTAATGTACAACTTTAATACGAAAAAAAAAAATCTCGAAAATTTGACAACGACAATAAAATCGCGCAAGATGAATATGACGGGTATTCAGGCAGGCCTTCACGAGCGTATGATTTATGATTCGAGTTGTTGAGCGAGTTCATACATTGGAGAACTTGTCGCTGGTGAACGGACTACGAGGGTTGATTGAGGGAGGGGTCCACCCCGACAGGTCGTATTGTGACGATGCCATAGGGGTGGTGTCCGATGAAAATTGTGACGTCGTCATTGTCGTGCTTTCGTCGATGGGTCCCATTGACGGCCAAACAAACGATGGTTTGAAAGACGGTACATTTGGAGCGGGTATTGACCCAGACAAGATCTGCAACATAACCTGCGTCTTTGGTCGTTCACTCGATATAGGGTGAGAGCAAGCCAACCCTAGGAGCAAAACCCGCTCTGCTTCCTCGACAACATACTCCTTCTCTAGCCTCTCGTCAATGGCGTCTAAAATTGACCCATCACGGTGCTTCGACCACACCCAATCAACCAGACACTGGTACCCACCCTTCTTGGTCCATGGACGGAGCCCACAGACTACCTCGAGAATGACCGCACCAAACCCATACACGTCGGACTCCCGAGTCGCCTTCCCGGTGTGGAAACACTCGGGAGCAATGTACCCCATAGTGCCGTGCACGCCTTCCATCTCGGCATATGAGGTCTTCTCATGGTCAACTGCGCGAGCCAAGCCAAAGTCGCCTAGGCGGGCATTGAAGTTGTTGTCAAGCATGACGTTGCTGGCCTTGAGGTCTCGGTGAATGACCTTGTCGTCGTACTCGTAGTGGAGGTAGTGAAGAGCCGAGGCAACTCCTTTCAACGCCTTGAACCGGAGTTCCCAACTTAAGGGTGCCTCGTTCTCGTCGCAAAATATGTGCTTGTCGAGACTTCCGTTTGGCATGTACTCGTACACTAGAAGTAGCATTCCGTTTTGATGGCACCATCCTGCAACAAGTATAACATTCAAATTTAGTCTCGATACTCACTACAGTATACTTACACAGTTACACCTGTGACGGTAGATTTAAACTAAAATGTGATCATTATAATATTCATGAACATTAAATTGTAAATCGAGACCATAATTCACATATTGGACGTAAAGTTCATTAGGTAGGAGCAGTGTAGGACCGACAATTAATGGTAGGGGTCGAGGGACACCGAACACATCGTTAACTTTTGATTTCGTTCCTACGTCGGATGAACTTTTAGTAGGCCATTATCAAATGACCATTAGTTACTAATCAAAATCTGATCTTCCAATCAATTTTCTTCCTAATTACTTTATGTAAGCGTCCAATTAATGCGTACTCGACTCGATCTACTCGTATTAATTACTTCCCAAAAAACCACGACCACTGTCACTTCGAAACAGACCAAAACCGTCATATGAAGTCTAATTCAAATACGACAAATTTAATCGAAAACATACCTAACAATTTGACGAGATTCCGATGCCTCAACCGGTTGATGATCGTCAACTCGGCCAAAAAATCATCTTTACTCTTAATCTCGTCTCTCGAGAATTTTTTCACCGCGACTTCAACCGCTTCAGACGGTATCAACGCCTTATACACCGTCCCGTATCCCCCTTGCCCCAACTTGTGCTTTTCGTCGAAATTATCCGTCGCTTTTCGCAAATCTTTGTATTCGAACTCCCTCGGCTGACCCGGCAAACTCTTCAAAGCTCCGAGGATATTCGGGTCGGATCTCGACCCGAATTTCTTCTTCCTCCAGCACAATCCGATGACGATCCCGGCTATTAAAACCACAAACCCTAGCGAAACTCCGACGCCGACGAACACGGCGGGGTTAGGGTTTCCGATCACTTCCACGGTGAGATTCCAGCTCACGGCCTTGATGGCTTCGGCGATCGAAGTCGCCGGTTGAAGCGGAAAATCCGAAGTACGATTTCCGGTCAACGATTTGACTCAAATCGATTCCGGTGACGTTCATCACCGGCGTTTGAGGCATACGCACCGTCGCATGCGCGTCGCCGATATCGGCAACGTACACCGTGAGCTCCTTCTTAACTCCGCCGTCGTAGTTTATCCACACCTTGTGAAACATCAACCCTAGCGGCGAGAGCGTAATATTGAAACTCGATAACGAGACAGTTCGATTCGACTTAATTGAGTTAATATTGAGTCCGACGTGGTTCGAATTTGAGTCAAAAGGTCCGTTTTTGTAGGTATCGAGTTCAATCGCAAGTAACTTGTTCGTCAAGTTTCCGTCGGTGGTTGAATTGGTCAAACCTAGGTATTGACCGGCGCTGTTCGCCGGAACTTCAACGTCCCGCGCGATTATAAACGCCACACCTTCGCCGGCGGTAATCGGAGTTCCGTCGGAGTTATTCAACCGGAAAATATTGATCACGAAAGTCGTGTTGAACGACGCGACTTTCGAACCTTTCCATAAAAGGAAAGGTTTATTAAACGTAGCGCGGCCGCTGCGGTTTACGAGGGAGTAATTTCCGGCGGAATCAGGGGTGACTTTAAGTACACCGTTGCTGATCATCGCCGGAGAATCCACCGTAAAAGTGTCGTAGTATGTTTGGTTGAACGGAAAACCGAAAGTGTAGTCTGCGTATACTGGTTTTTTCGCTGCTGCTGCTGTAGTCGTTAGTACTACTGCAGCAGCGACTAAAATAAGAAAAGGCGTAAATCTCGATAACCAGAGCGAGTTCATGAGTATTCGAAGTTTTGGGAGATTGTTTACGAAGTGAAGGTAGAAATGTAGCGATATTAATGGGAGTATTTGAAAACGACGACGATTAGTTTAATTTAATTAATGACAACTACGATTAATAAAAGCAAATGAAAGGAAAAAAAAATACAGCATGGTAGCAATAATATAATCGAAAATGTAGAGACTCACAATCTATTTCCGTTCGTCAGAATTAAGCAAATACAAGTGGGCTAGTGTTTGAGACTCACAATCTATTTTTAGGAAACAAACATATAGTGCAAGCTAAGACAATAGATATTCAACTCGGAGATACTAATGATCAAAATTTGCACACTAATTAATTCTCAACCAATAATTCGAACCCAAACCAGTGCTACACAAGAGGTTGTCGAATTCACAACAGCATAGAACAACAGAAGCTCAGAATTATCGCGGGATATTCGACCCGACAAAACCCAAAAATTGAGTCACAAGCAGCAAAGTGACTCGTTCGAACCACAACTCAAATGACAGAATATCGAATTTTCAGCAGCATGAGCGACTAAAGAGAGATCGACATCAGCAAGTCGACAGTAGTGACAAGGTTTTCAGCACGAAATTTCTGCAAATAACACCATCTCTGCAAAATCGACCTCAAAATACTCAATAAAGCAAGAATCGATTAACTCATACCTCAAAGTCGAAAAATTCGAGCATGTATACAGCAATCGATCCTCGAAGCACAAAACCCGAATTGAGAAGTCAAAATCATTGAAATTAGGGTTAGGTTTTGAGAAGATTGCTGAAATTGGGGGTTTTGACGGTTTTAGGAGGCGGTTATTCCGGTGGACGGTGGTGGTTGTCGTGGTGCGTGGTGGCGGTAGCAATGGAGACGGGGCAGAGGGGGCAGAGGCGCAAGAAACGACCGGCGAAGGGCGGCGGTTACGGTGGTCGGTGATGTCGACGGTTGACCATGGTGGTAGAGGCCGCCGGCGGTGCTTGGTAGTTGAGATGGTGGTTATGGTGGGATGATGAAGATGAGAAAGGGTTGGAAAATGATGAGTGTTTGACCAAACCCAACTGTTTATATTTTTTGACTGACTTGACTTGTTTAACCCATTTAAAAAAAATAGGTTAAATTTTAACCCGCTCGACCTGTTTGACCTATTAAACCTGTATAACCCATTTAAATTTTTTAAGCATTAAAACACCACAAATAACTCAATATTCAAAATCAAAATTTTAAAGAAAGAAATACTCCGTAATCTTTTATTTTGATTTTTGAATTTCAGAGGAAAAAAAAAGTATAATAGTATTATATATGGGTTAAATGGGTTATCGGGTTAACATACCCGTTTAACCCATTTAATTAAATAGGTCTTTCGTGTCAGATTCGTGTCTGGAAAGCTTGACCCAAATCCAACCCATTTATATTTCGTGTCGGGTTCGTGTCAACCCACTTACTTAAATGGGTCATCACATTGTGACCCAAACCCATTTACTTCGTGTCGGGTTCGTGTCGTGTCACTTTTTGCCAGCTCTAGATACAATTGTAGTTTCAACTACAACCTCCATACAAATTCTTCTTGTCATTGCATCCTTTCCTTTTTTTTATCTATTGATTACACCTACAAAAGCAAACCAAACAAACTCTACACAAATATATACAAAAGTATAAAATGATAAAACTAAACTTAGAAATGTCTTTATTTGTATTAAGATAAACTACAAAATATAAAATACGAAGATAAATTGGGTTGCCTCCCAATAAGCGCTTGTTTTAAGTCATTAGCTTGACTTCTTGAAAAATCTTCTTCCGGATTTTTCAAGCTAGGAAAACCTGCAAATCTCAAGATCGGAACCATTTAAGGCTCTCAAGAGCCGATCAAATAGCTTAGCACAAAATTCAGCAAAGTGACAGTAAAAGAAGCTAGTAATAAAACATGACAATACACGAACAATAGAGTTACAAACTTGTATCAAAAATTTCTCCGGGACTCTACGTTCAAAAATCACTTCCTTGTCACTATTGTGCTCTACACTAGAGGGCAATTGTATAATAAGTAATGGAGCGGGTGAAGAAGATATGGGATATTCTATACGGGCTAACACAAGTGTCTCCGGAAAAGGCTCTTCTACAATGGGGTAGGTCTCAACATGTACATCGATCTCCTCTACCCGACTTTCTTCACATATCACACCTTTTTCTTCCTCATCGCCTTGAACCTTTAGAGATTCCTTAACCTCATCACTAGTCATGCAAAAATCGTCTACCCTAACATCATCAACAACCTCAAAATTCAAGGGAAACGAATTAATTTGCACAAGGGAAGTCACCTCGTCGGAGTTTTCTACACAACTATCATCGTCATCAAAGAAATTCTTATTCTCACACAAAGTTGTGTTAGACTCATGACTTCGACTTACTAGAGACAAATAAGTTTCACGATTAAGAGCAGAAATATCCTCAAGATGTAAACATGACTCCTCAAGGTTTCTTTGAATAGTTTTACTTGTTCGTGCCATATTTTCTAGCATAACTTCCATGTTGGACTTAGGAGAAGGATCAATATGTCCAATGTTAGAATTTACAAAAGATTCACTTACTTGGAAACAATCAGATTGAACATTTTCCATCGAATTCATACTACTCTCCATAGAATACCCTAAGTCACAAGAAGAAGATTGGATAGACACTTCTAAACTTTGAGAGGCCTTAAACCTATAGAATGCCCATAACTCATCAATACACATGAACGTAAGTCTACCATTACTCATATAATCGGCTAAAGCTCTAGTTTCATAATTCATGCTCTCCATGACAACATAGCCTAAATCCCAATCTGAATAATAATAACCACAAGAACCACAATAAGCAATATAATCATCAAACCTCGAAAGGTACTCATGAAAGGGTTCATTGTCATACTGAGGGAAATCGAAAATGGCCATGATAAAAATAAAAAAACAGAAAAATAATATGCGTAATCTAACAAATTCAAGCCTAAACTAATGCTAATCCATTGACCTCCCCGGCAATGGCGCCAAAAACTTGATGAGCTTTAAATTTATACATAGCGTCTGAATTATTGTCGTAGCAAACGGGTCGATCACAAGGAGGTCGATAAACTAGTCACTAGTTAGTCTCGAATTATGAGTTATTTACACGAATCGATAACTGTGGTTGTCTAAGCTAAGAAACTAAGCTAAACTAAACTAAAAAGCTACCAAATATTAGGGTGTCGGTATCATAACCAATACGAATTAATCAACGCAATGACTCCTTAACGACTTGTTAAATTAACTACTGAGGTGGGACTAATGTTCTACCTCGACTCATAGAATCAAGGCTTATACTTAATATTTCCTCTCGAGATATAAAAAGCCTACCTAATATGTTATAAGTCCTATTCTCATGGCTCAAATAACACGATAGATGCATTAAGACACAACATTTACAATGTCCCGACTCTAACTCTCATCTATTCTCATGGGAAAGGTCGAATCTTAATTAGTGTTCTCTAAATACAAGTCCTACTGTCGTAGTAACTTATATTGAGTAAAATTAGCAATATTAATTATGACTAACACTAAGACTCACAAGGATCAAGACTCGACTCTCGTACGTAATCTCAACCAAGAATCAATAATATCAAATCACAACAATAAGACTAATCAATAAGCACAACCCTAATCAGACCTAAGCAAAGCAATTCAGCAATTCAGAGTCATCATATTAATCAATTCATACTATGGTTCAACTAAACCCTAATACAAAACTACTCAATAACTAAACTAATACGGAGTAATAAGAAGAACAATAAAATAAATAAGCATAATTAAATAGATAGAGAGAAGAAAAGAGAGTACTTAGTCATAATTGGAAGCCATAATCTTCAACAGAGAAAGAAGAGAGAAAAGTACCATAAAAACTACTCCTAAAACTACCCTAATTCTACCCTAATCTACGTACTACTCTACGTTATTCCCTTCTTTTTATGATTACAGTAATTAAAATACTAACTAAAGCCAACCTCCAAACTGCTAATGCCACACAAACTCTAACTCCTCTTGCTTCTTTTTGGGCCGTGCTCCAATAGCTTTTTGGTCCATTTTGTTTTGTTTTTATTTGGACCCATTTGCTTCTTGGTCTCTTAGTTTTAATCGTACTTCTTCCGACTCGATCAATTAAACTCGTTTCATATTTTCAGCGTAAATATCTCCTTCTTGCAAGTAATTACTCCATATAAAATCGCAATAAAGTGCTCTAGGAAAGAATATAATATATAATAGGCTAAAAACGACGAGAATATATATTAAATCACAGGAGAGAATGTACAAAAAGAATGTTAAATTACGAGTACAACAGAACACAATAATACAAGAGAGCTCAAATAATAACCAACTCGGCTTTTGGCGTAAATAAAATTTACTAATCGAAAAAGGGGTTAAATAGGGTTCTTTTTGACTTCTTGATCTTCAAGTTTCTCCTTGACAAAGGTACGCTTCTTTTAACCTACTAACTACTTTAACATTTTAAAATATCACACATGATTTGAGTGACGAATAAAATTTTGGTACAAAACGGCTAGTGTAACACCGTTGATACGTACTTTCAATAAGCTGCGAAGGCGAAAGGGGCCAAAGAGGGTCGTGGCTCTGATCAAAAGTTAATAAACTGTCGTTCGTAAAATATTTCATTGACTAATTTACGATATTTCATCGTATTCTAAGGCATGTCATAAGTTTTTTACTAAATGACGAGAGTATAACTGTTTGATCACGACTTTACTAGCTACGCCAACGGCTGTATAGGAGCGATATTCGACTCGACTCGAGTTTTGGTGTGAGTGAACTTTTTTTTTTTACTATGACTAGCCGAAATTTTGTAATCTCGAACTTTAAGCAAAGTAGCCATAAAAGTCTTGCATGTTTGACTTATGATTGTATTGACTTAATTTATAACTTTACATGAAACACAAGTACTTTTTAAATTATTTTAACGTGTTGCATGACATGAGATATAAAATTACATACTTATAAGTCAAATAAAACATGAATATAAGTCCTAAGTGCTTCTCAAAGTGTAACAATGTGATCAAACATTTTCGGTAGGAACCAAGTTATTGTAATATAGCTTCATAGTACAGATTAAATAACCGCGTACGTTTGAATTAGATTAATGTACGAAAGTAAATAAACTGTCATTCGTAAAATATTTCATTGACTAATTTACGATATTTCATCGTATTCTAAGGCATGTCATAAGTTTTTTTTTTTGTTTTTTTTTACTAAATAATGAGAGTATAACTGTTTGATCACGACTTTACTAGCTACGCCAACGGCTGTATAGGAGCGATATTCGACTCGACTCGAGTTTTGGTGTGAGTGAACTTTTTTTTTACTATGACTAGCCGAAATTTTGTAATCTCGAACTTTAAGCAAAGTAGCCATAAAAGTTTTGCATGTTTGACTTATGATTGTATTGACTTAATTTATAACTTTACATGAAGCACAAGTACTTTTTAAATTATTTTAACGTGTTGCATGACATGAGATATAAAATTACATACTTATAAGTCAAATAAAACATGAATATAAGTCCTTAAGTGCTTCTCAAAGTGTAACAATGTGATCAAACATTTACGGTAGGAACCAAGTTATTGTAATACAGCTTCATAATACAGATTAAACCGCGTACGTTTGAATTAGATTAATGTACGAAAGTATGTACGTCTCCTTAAGGTCAACCGTCTATCTCTTTAGATACTACGAGTGACAAATAAAATAGTCAAGCAATGAATAGTCTGAACTCAACTAAAATTATCGTGTGTGAACACAAGAGTTGTTACCTAATCCTAGGTTATCACTTTATCATGTTGCTTTGTCATAGACATCATGATATGTACTCCGTAATATACTTAAAATGTCAAAAGTCATGTTTCAGTCATTAGTTTATCCGTTTATTTCGAAAATCGACGTAAATGAATCATTTTCATTGGATAAAGAAAACAGTCGATTTATGACTCTTACCAAAATAGAAAGATAAACAAATAATCTCTGAACAGGAAAATCGGAAATAATTAATTAGGATAAATAGATTAAAATATGACCACATTGTATATATTTATAATATATTAATAGTATATTTTCGATTGTTTTAGGTGGCTTTAATGTAACTTTGACCTGGCAAATTAAGGCGGCTGTCTTTTTAGTATGTGGAAAATTTACAAAGATTCCTCCATGTTTTATGCCAAGCTGTGTTAATTCGTTGATAATGATCACTTAACGTGTTTTTTTTTTTTTTATACTTTAAATTATTATTATTTTTTTTTAAAATTTAATAAAAAGATTTAGATTAGATGTGGATGTTTTTCTATTTGTCGATCGTTAACGACCGTTTATAATTTAAATTTAAAATTTTAACGGCGATTAGTGAGCTTGATTGTGGTCGTTGTCACGTCTGATTGTAGAAGATTAACTGAACGGTCGAAACATGTAATCTGTTTTGTTTGTAACCGTCTTTAAATATATTTGAGCATCATCGGATAATGACGCTTAAAGGAAGGATTAGCGAGTTTGTTAAGCTTCATAATCACTTTGACGTCGAATAATGCTTAAATTAAGAAAACAATGATTTGACAATGGAACTACAATCAGAACTCAGAAGTAATGTACACTGGTAATACACTCCCTAACTAATGTACAACTTTAATACGGAAAAAAAATCTCGAAAATTTGAAAACGACAATAAAATCGCGTAAGATGAATATGACGGGTATTCAGGCAGGCCTTCACGAGAGTATGATTTATGACTCGAGTTGTTGAGCGAGTTCATACATTGGAGAACTTGTCGCTGGTGAACGGACTACGAGGGCTGATTGAGGGAGGGGTCCACCCCGACAGGTCGTATTGTGACGATGCCATGGGGGTGGTGTCTGGTGAAAATTGTGACGTCGTCATTGTCGTGCTTTCGTCGATGGGTCCCATTGAAGGCCAAACAAACGATGGTTTGAAAGACGGTACATTTGGAGCGGGTATTGACCCAGACAAGATCTGCAACATAACCTGCGTCTTTGGTCGTTCACTCGATATAGGGTGAGAGCAAGACAACCCTAGGAGCAAAACCCGCTCTGCTTCCTCGACAACGTACTCCTTCTCTAGCCTCTCGTCAATGGCGTCTAAAATTGACCCATCACGGTGCTTCGACCACACCCAATCGACCAGACACTGGTACCCACCCTTCTTGGTCCACGGACGGAGCCCACAGACTACCTCGAGAATGACCGCACCAAACCCATACACGTCCGACTCCCGAGTCGCCTTCCCAGTGTGGAAACACTCGGGAGCAATGTACCCCATAGTGCCGTGCACGCCTTCCATCTCGGCATATGAGGTCTTCTCATGGTCAACTGCGCGAGCCAAGCCAAAGTCGCCTAGGCGGGCATTGAAGTTGTTGTCAAGCATGACGTTGCTGGCCTTGAGGTCTCGGTGAATGACCTTATCGTCGTACTCGTAGTGGAGGTAGTGAAGAGCCGAGGCAACTCCTTTCAACGCCTTGAACCGGAGTTCCCAACTTAAGGGTGCCTCGTTCTCGTCACAAAAGATATGCTTGTCGAGACTTCCATTCGGCATGTACTCGTACACTAGAAGTAGCATTCCGTTTTGATGGCACCATCCTGCAACAAGTATAACATTCAAATTTAGTCTCGATACTCACTATAGTATACTTACACAGTTACACCTGTGACGGCAGATTTAAACTAAAATGTGATCATTATAAATTTATACTCCCTCCATCCCATCTTTTTCCTCCCATTTACTTTTTCACGGTCTCCTAGGCACTACTTTGACCGTATTACGGAGCAGTAAATTGTAAATCGACAATATAATTCACATATTGGACGTAAAGTTCATTAGGTAGGAGCAGTGTAGGACCGACAATTAATGGTAGGGGTCGAGGGACACCGAACACATCGTTAACTTTTGATTTCGTTCCTACCTCGGATGAACTTTTAGTAGGCCATTATCAAATGACCATTAATTACTAATCAAAATCCGATCTTCCAATCAATTTTCTTCCTAATTACTTTATGTAAGCGTCCAATTAATGCGTACTCGACCTACTCGTATTAATTACTTCCCAAAAAACCACGACCACAGTCACTTCGAAACAGACCAAAACCGTCACATAAAGTGTAATTCAAATATGACAAATTTAATCGAAAACATACCTAATAATTTGACGAGATTCCGATGCCTCAACCGGTTGATGATCGTCAACTCGGCCAAAAAATCGTCTTTACTCTTAATCTCGTCTCTCGAGAATTTTTTCACCGCGACTTCAACCGCTTCAGACGGTATCAACGCCTTGTAAACTGTACCGTATCCCCCTTGCCCCAACTTGTGTTTTTCGTCGAAATTATTCGTCGCTTTCCGCAGATCTTTGTACTCGAACTCCCTCGGCTGACCCGGCAAACTCTTCAAAGCTCCGAGGATATTCGGGTCGGATCTCGACCCGAATTTCTTCTTCCTCCAGCACAATCCGGTGACGATCCCGGCGATTAAAACCACAAACCCTAGCGAAACACCAACGCCGACGAACACGGCGGTGTTCGCGGCGGGGTTAGGGTTTCCGATCACTTCCACGGTGAGATTCCAGCTCACGACGCAGTGAAGCTCGGCGACTGAGTCGCCGGTTGAAGCGGAAAATCCGAAGTACGATTTCCGGTCAACGATTTGACTCAAATCGATTCCGGTGACGTTCATCACCGGCGTTTGAGGCATAAGCACCGTCTCATGCGCGTCGCCGATATCGGCAACGTACACCGTGAGCTCCTTCTTAACTCCGCCGTCGTAGTTTATCCACACCTTGTGAAACATCGTCCCTAGCGGCGAGAGCGTGATATTAAAACTCGATAACGAGACGGTTCGATTCGACTTAATCGAGTTGATATTGAGTCCGACGTGGTTCGAATTCGGGTCAAAAGGTCCGTTTTTGTAGGTATCGAGTTCAATCGCAAGTAACTTGTTCGTCAAGTTTCCGTCGGTGGTTGAATTGGTCAAACCTAAGTATTGACCGGCGCTGTTCGCCGGAACATCGACGTCCGGCGCAATTACAAACGCCACGCCTTCGCCGGCGGTGATCGGAGTTCCGTCGGAGTTATTCAACCGGAAGATATTGATCACGAAAGTCGTGCTGAACGACGCGACTTTCGAACCTTTCCATAAAAGGAAAGGTTTATTAAACGTAGCGCGGCCGCTACGGTTTACGAGGGAGTAATTTCCGGCGGAATCAGGGGTGACTTGAAGTGCACCATTGCTGATCATCGCCGGAGAATCCACCGTAAAAGTGTCGTAGTATGTTTGGTTGAACGGAAAACCGAAAGTGTAGTTTGAGTATACTGGTTTCTTCGCCGCTGCTGTATTGCATAATAATACTGCAGCGGCGAGAAAAATGAGAAAAGGCGCAAATCTCGATAACCACAACGAGTTCATGACTGCTCAAAATATTTTGGGGACGGTTTCAAAATGGAGGTAGAAATGTAGAGATTATTAATGGGGGAGTATTTGAAAACGACGACGACGATTAGTTTAAATTTAATTAATGACAACTACGATTAATAAAGCAAAACGAAAGGAAAAAGAATACAGCATGGTAGCAATAATATAATCAAAAATGTGGAGCGATTACGGTATAATATAAAAGAATTTAGCGAAAGACGGAATCAAGCCGATTATTATAATTTGAATTAAGAAGGGTTCGGTCGTAAGTTTGAAAGTTGAATAATAATAATAATACGCAGTAATATAATACGAGTAGTAATATTATTATTATTATTATTATTATTATTATTATTATTATTATTATTATTATTAATAAGTGTAATATTATTATGGAAGAAGTTCGAGGAAGATGCAAAGGTGAAAAAGGGTGGCTACAAAATGAGTAAAGAGTGGTTGGCTAAAGAGTATGAGTTGTGACCTACGAGTATGTTTGGTTTGATTTGTGGATTAAGGTAGTGTGTGATTTGTGAGTAAAAAGTAGAGTAGTAACTAGTAGTATAACAAGCTATTTTGTGATGGTAACTTGGATAATTCATGTGTTTGTCACTTGTGAGGGGTTCACTTTTACTCTTGAGGGTGACAACTCCATTAACCAAAATCATGTGTTTGTCACATGTGCTAGTAACTCAAAATCGGATCGGATTGGAAGAACTCAATGATCAGATCGTTTCAAACGTGTTTGGATCCTTCTAGAGTTTATGTACTCTGTATGTGTGAAGTTGATAGAGTTTAGTAGTTTACCATAAGTGAGTAAAACTTAAAGATATCCGTATCTGTTAATTTAGGTAAACTCTATAAGGTAGAGTTGTTTTTCAACTCTAGAGGAACTCAACTCGTTTCGAACTTCGATCGCAAAGTAAGAATGACGAGAATTTGAGTGGACTCGACAGTTTTATATTCTTATAAGAGTCTTTAACTAATTCTTTCATTCTAAGAGTAAACCGAATCGCTGCCGCTCAACTTAAATCATGTTCAATCCAATAAAGCTAAATTGAACGTTGTGATTTATAGTCCGAGCTATATGTGCACATCTTTAGTTATGACCTTAATAGCACCTTATGTATGTTAAGGCCCTGTTCTTTCTACATAGAGTTGAACTTATGTGAAATTAACTTATATGAAATTGAAATTAACTTATAGAGTGAAATTGAACTTATAGGAAATTGAAATTAACTTATAAGAAATTGAAATTTGAACTTATAGGAAATTGAAATTTAACTTATAAGAAATTGAAATTGAACTTATATATGAAATTTATTTATGAAATTCTAACTTATATGAAATTGAACTTATAGTGAAATTAATCTTATTGGAGTTAAATTTATTAGAATTTAAAACTTATTGAATAATAATAATAATAATAATAATAATAATAA
Organism: Dianthus caryophyllus; assembly: GCA_023091065.1. Taxonomy (NCBI): domain Eukaryota; kingdom Viridiplantae; phylum Streptophyta; class Magnoliopsida; order Caryophyllales; family Caryophyllaceae; genus Dianthus; species Dianthus caryophyllus. Next base: position 39,513,406 of record CM041518.1, on the reverse strand, counting down.
TAATAACAATAATAATAATTTAAATATTAATATTAATATAATACGAAAAAATTTATTAAATTAATAACAATAATAACAATGATATTTATAGTAATGATGATGATGATTACAATAATTAAAATCTTTTAATTTATTCAAAATGATTAATTTTACTAATAATAAACAATAGTGTTCAAAATCGATTTTGCGGTATAGTATAGTTAAATATCTTAATATATAGTTGATTATAAATAAGTTGGCTCGGTTAAATATTTTAATATACTATATTTATTTTCTCGAGAATTTTAGTATTGCATTTTGTAGAAATGTTTTATAGGTGTCAATTTAAAGATAACTCAAAACGAGTCGGGAAAAAGGGTAAAAAAAAGAGATTCGAGATGAAAGAAAAATAAAACGAATAAACCAAAATAACCTACAAAAAATTATACTCTATATAATGTGGAAAAATAAAAAATAAAAAATAAAAAACAAACAAAGTAATGAACAAGTTGAATTCCAACATATTCATCGTTCGTCAAAATATTTAACCGCGAATTCTAAATTAAATGAAATCATAAATCAAAATGAACAAGTTGAATTCCAACAATTTATTTCATTTTCGACCCTTAATTTTTTTATTCCACAAAAAAAAAATATGAGAAACATAGTTATATAAAAATAATAGAAAACATATAGAATTTATTATTATTATTATGATTATTATTATTATTATTATTATGCAATAATAATAGTTATATAAAAATAAAACATAATAGAATTTATAGAAATTTGAACTTATAAGAAATTTAACTTATATGAAATTGAACTTATAAGAAATTGAAATTAACTTATATGAAATTGAAATTAACTTATGTGTTCTGAAATTAACTTATAGAAATTTAAAAAAGTGAAATTGAAATTTTATATGAAATTGGAAATTAACTTATAGGAAATTGAAATTAACTTATAGGAAATTGAAATTAACTTATAAGAAATTTAAATTAGTTAAAAGAATGCGCCTAAGCTCCACTTACAGCACTCTAACAAATAAATCAATAAAACTTTTATCGCTTATTTCACACGCTAAAATACTTTATACTCCGTAATAAACTTACTCTTTATTATTATTTTTTTTAAAGAATAAAATAAAAATAATAAAGAAAGACCACTGAAAAAGAAGATCTGTACGAAAGTTCAAAACAAGTTCCAAGATCGAGGTGGAGATTCGATCATATGTCTGTTGTGCCATTTTCTCATATGGGCCTTTGGCCCACAACCTATATACTGAGCCGTGGGCCCACAAATTTACTAAAAAACATGCAAACAAATTTACACAATGATTTTTATGCCTCAACCTTTTAGGGAATTATTTTACTAATAATATTATATTATTCCCTTAAATTTCAATAAATATTAATCATATGCTTGTGAAATGGCTCAATAAAAGTTTATTCATTATGTTGTCTTATAATTGTTCGATATACTCCGTATAAGTTATCGTCTTACGGAGTATATCTCAAACTATTTTAAAAGGTTGTTTTTAGGGTTTATGGAAATGCAGTTCTGTTGTTAGTCAGTTGATTTGATTTAGCCTTAGAGGATCGATTATAAGGTGAGCTTATATCCGTGATTTACCTAGCAAATGATTTACTTACTCCTCTCTGTTATATTAATGAACTAATTACTACGGAGTGTATGTAATAAGAAGTACTCCCTCCGTTCCAGTGAATTATTTACAGTTTGACTTTTTTGTGAGGAAAATTTGCGAAAAGTGTAAATAAATGACTGAAACAAAGGGAGTATCTTATTACCTAACAAGTTGAATTATACAGTATAAGTATGCTTTATTATTGCTTAATGAAACTAGTAAGAAAAGTTTACTCCTGTATTCTTGAACCCAAAATTGTAATAATATACTCTATACGAAGTATTAATTTATTATCTAAGGAATGATTGTCGAATCGTAAAACAACCACACACATCAAATAATAATAATAAGAATCTGGTGACGATCAATCTGACAAGACATCTAGTTGCGCCCTTCTGACAAAGGATCTAAGTCATATCGAGCGGAAACGCCAGCTCAAGCAGAAGCTTATGGAATTAGAGAAACACTTCGTTTGGCACTGAGTAACTCTCTTAGGCACATAGATCTCCATTCAGATTGTCAGCAAATTATCAAGCAGTTGAAGAATATCTCCGAACTAGGCCAAGTCATCATATTAGGCTTCTGTTAGATGATATTATATGTCATGCTGCTTCCTTTCATTGTCTTTATATTGGTTTTTGTTCATGATCAGAGGTTAGGGAAGCCCGTATTTTGGCTAGAGATGCGGCTAAACCTTGAATCACGGTCTTCTAAGGTTTTGCTTAGTATTTTGGTGTTATAAGTAGATTATACGAAATAAACACCAAGACGGTTTGGCCGAGTGGTCTAAGGCGCCAGATTTAGGCTCTGGTCCGAAAGGGCGTGGGTTCAAATCCCACAGTCGTCATTTTTTTATTTGACAAACTTCCATTTTCTTATTTTCTCTTGGACTTCACCTATGTAGTGCTGATTTATATGCCTCAACCTTTAGGGAATTATTATTTTACTAATAATATTTTTCCCTTAAATTTCAAAAAATATTAATCATATACTGTACTTGTGAAATGGCTCAATAAAAGTTTATTCATTATGTTGTCTTATAATTGTTCGATATACTCCGTATAAGTTATCGTCTTATATCTCAAACTATTTTAAAAGGTTGTTTTTAGGGTTTATGGAAATGCAGTTCTATTGTTAGTCAGTTGATTTGATTTAGCCTTAGAGGATCGATTATAAGGTGAGCTTATATCCGTGATTTACCTAGCAAATGAATTACTTACTCCTCTCTGTTATATTAATGAACTAATTACTACGGAGTGTATGTAATAAGAAGTACTCCCTCCGTTCCAGTGAATTATTTACAGTTTGACTTTTTTGTGAAGGAAATTTGCGAAAAGTGTAAATAAATGACTGAAACAAAGGGAGTATCTTATTACCTAACAAGTTGAATTATACAGTATAAGTATGCTTTATTATTGCTTAATGAAACTAGTAAGAAAAGTTTACTCCTGTATTCTTGAACCCAAAATTGTAATAATATACTCTATACGAAGTATTAATTTATTATCTAAGGAATGATTGTCGAATCGTAAAACAATCACACACAGCAAATAATAATAATAATAAGAATCTGGTGACGATCAATCCGACAAGACATCTAGTTGCGCCCTTCTGACAAAGGATCTAAGTCATATCGAGCAGAAACGCCAGCTCAAGCAGAAGCTTATGGAATTAGATAAGCACTTCATTGGACACAGAGTAACTCTCTTAGGCACATAGATCTCCATTCGGATTGCCAGCAAATTATCAAGCAGTTGAAGAATATATATCTCCGAACCAGGCCAATTCAAGTCATCATATTAGGCTTCTGTTAGATGATATTATATGTCCTGCTGCTTCCTTTCATTGTCTTTGTATTGGTTTTTGTTCATGATCAGAGGTTAGGGAAGCCCATATCTTGGCTAGAGATATGGCTAAATCTTAAATCACGATCTTCTACGGGCAAAAAAAAAAGGAAAAAAAAAAAGTTTTGCTTAGTATTTTGGTGTTATAAGTAGATTATACGAAGTAAACAACAAGACGGTTTGGCCGAGTGGTCTAAGGCGCCAGATTTAGGCTCTGGTCCGAAAGGGCGTGGGTTCAAATCCCACAGCCGTCAGTTTTTATTTTTTATTTTGTATTTTTCAAACTTTTTCAACTTCCATTTTCTTATTTCTCTTGGACTTCACCTATGTAGTGCTGATTTTTTTTTTTTGTTTTTAAACAGTTTATATGTGTTTTTCATAGTATCGGGATTCGTGTACGTCCGTCATACGCGTTACCATATCAAAATCGACATTATAAACATCGATGTCAAGCCAAAAATCACCACACAATTGTGTGTCGTGTACTAGTCAATTATGATGCATGTACATGTACTCACTTAAGGGGTAACTGTACAGTGATTTGTATCCGTCACGTTTCAAAATTTTGGCGCTATCAGGATTAGAACAAAAATCCGTCGAAATTGTCATTAGTAATGTACAAAAAATAAAATTAGCGCGATATTTCTCTACTATGCAATAGTACGTGGTCTATGATGCTACAGTCTGTTGGCATTGCAGTGGCTTAAGTCGTGACCAACCACGAGAAAAGAGTGCACCAAAGAGTGACTGCAATTGCTGCTGAAGCGTACGTCCACAGCATTATGACTGAACACTCTCTTTGACCGATTCCAAACAGCTGCGTTACGGTTCCTGTTTCAAATTTAACAACAGTAGAAAGGCTCAGTTTTGTTCTGAGTTTCGACAGAAATGACGTGTAATGACAGCGAGTTGTGGTGTGTGTATATACCGAGGTTCATTGCAGGTGGGAGAGCGTAGTGAAGCATTAGAGTGAACTGAAGAAGTGGATCGTGTTGTTGGACAAAACCAAAGTGCACAGCGCCCTTGACGATTAGGATGCCTATTAGCGGAAGGAGGATGTACCGAATTGTTATTATCCCGAACACTGCTGTTAGTTGAACCCTGCATCCTCTTAAACCTGGAAAATACAGGTGACGGCTTTTTATCAGTCGTGTTCTCAAGATTATATGTTTGTTTACGACAACTGTGAAGTAGTCGGTACTACTCACCCATAAGAAGGTTAGCTCCGACTATCAGTGCAGTACATGGGATGGCTGCATCTCTGAAAAATTGAAATCGACAACGTCAGTCACCATTCTATGTTCACTACAATTCACGACAAAAGGTCGTGCTGAGACTGTAGCATACCCGATCATAGAGCCTGTGTTTGAAATGACACGAAGCGGAGCACTGTCGCCAATTATCAGGTGCTTGATTGGATAAATCATTCCGATTGAAACCCCAATCACCTACAACATACGAAAAAAAAATATCGTTTATCAGACCACTGTATAACCTGCAGAAACGGCGCTGTAGTAGTAGTATTCAGGAATTTTCGGTAACCATACCGCTGCAAACGTTGATGGTGCCATTGCCTGCTTGAAATTCGTCTTCTTCGAGGCCTCTCTTATGCATCGCTTCACCATAAAAGCCAAAGCAACCTGCACAGTAATTATAGGGTATTAGACCAGATAAAAGCCGTCACGTCTAAAAAATTTATGATATAAAATTTTAAACTAACTACCATTAGAGTGAAAGGCCCAGATAGCTCGACAGAATTGTCGTCAGATTGATGTTCAGACACGTGAAATTGTTTGTCGTTCACTGCCGTATGAAGTTCTAGGTCTTGAACGTTTACTACGGTTTCCTCAGCTTGTTCGGGATCAACTCGACTGCTGTTCATCCCAGCAATGTTTTCCGGTATTGTATCCTTTGGGTAGATCCTCACCATGTTGTACGTGTACGACCAAAAGTACGTTACCCCTATCTGTTACGTGAAATCGACTTAAATTAGCTGATCAAATAATTGTTTCAACTCTGAACAGTAGATTACTTTGTACGGTTTTTAAGATGCTTACCGCCATGGAAAGGGACGCGTAAGCCAAAGCGTGTGATGAACAGACGTCAGACGTTCCAAAAGGACCGCCTTTCAGTTGACACATTGCCGGGATAATGATGATTGGTAAGGCCAAAAAGTTTCCTGTAAGATCATACAAAGAAGCGTAAGACGAGACACTTGCTGTTGTAGTCGTAGTCGTGGTCGTAGTAGTAGATTTACCTGAGGAGCAGGAAGCTAAGACGAGGCACTTGATGTGTTTTGGAGCGGTTATGACGCGTCCAAGTAGCCATCCAAGGGCAGAGCCGATCAAATACGTAAGGAAGATGTTTACTGGCATGAACCATCTAACACGATATCAACGCAAAAAATGTCAGCACAGTGAAGACAATAAAGGAAACAGATAGATTTTGTATCGAGGAAAACGAGAAAAGAAACTGACAGAGTTAGAACGGTGTTGAACGTGACTGCTTTAGCGAAGCTAACTCCAACTAGTGCAGGATTGAAGACGTAAAACACTACCTGTGTATCACAGACATGCTCAGTTAGTTAAAGCGTAGAACATATGAAATAAAGCGAAATGATATAGAGAAAAACTTTACGCACTCTGTTAAGGTGATGCCGAGAAGTATCACCCAAGATGTCAATACGGTCCAACGCAAGAAACAGACCAGCTGCAGTCATCAGGAGGACCTTTAAAACCGGCATCAATGCGACAGAAAACATGTCGAGAAACGAAGTCATGTTGTTTTTTAGGGAGGTATTTTTTTTTTTTTTTCTTCTGTGGTTATCTAGCTGAAGTCGATATAGAACATAAGATACTGATACGTTTTTGTTATATAGACGTGCGTGTAATCGAAGAAGTGGCTCAAAATACTTCGAAGAGTCCTCGAGAAAAGGGAAGATGACTAGAATGTAGTAGATAGTTGTCTCTTTCGTCTTGAATCCATACAAAGCGTAAAACAGTAAATATCATCAATGCACGGTAGTGAATCAAACAACCAGCGTGAAATTAATCATACGGTTGTCTAAAGCGCAATCTAACAACAATCATGTCAACTACGCCGTACCACTAAAACAAGCAAAACTTACAGCACATAATACAGTTCCAAAAAAATCGTAGTCATGTCGTATATAAGGAGCATATTTCTCTCCTGTGGCTGTGTTCCACTGAAGTCGATAGTAGGGACGACTGCATTTATGTCGTATGGACATGTGGGTTGTACAGTAATACTTGTAGTGGCTCACAATACTTCAAAGAGTCCCTTGATCATAGGCAAGATGACTTAGAATTAAAAGTCGCTAAGCTACTTGTCGATTTCATTTTCAGTCGAATCGATTCACAAATTCCATTACGACACAGAGATTTAAGATAAGTAGTATGTATCGTAAATTCGTAACCATTAGTCTACGACAACTTTTACGATGAATGTTTGTTTTTAATCAACTGTGGATTTCATATTATCTGTTACATATATTCGAGCTCATCCGAGCTACATAAATTAACCTAAATGACGCAGCAAAATCTGCTGCGTCATTCAGGAAAGATACGCAGACGGTGAAGAATTGAAGTATAAGCTTCGATTACCAATACTTCCGCAGAGAAAATAATTCTGCGTAAAAAGCCTATGATACGAGTGACATGAAATACGTGGACCAGAGAGTTAGGGCTAGCGCAGCCACAGCATACGTCCACAGCATTATGACTGAACATTCCGATTCTCCTGACTCGAACAGTTGGCTTATTGTACCTGTCACGACCGACAAAAAAAGTAGTTCTGTTAATCATATTGTAAGACGCTAAAGACGGTATTACTGAAAGACTTTTAACATACCGATACTCATAGCAGGTGGTAGAGCGAACTGAAGCATAAGAACAAACTGATACAGCGGGTTAGATCCCACCAACCCGAAATGATGCGCAGTTCTCACGACCACAATACCGATTAAAGGTAATGCGACATAACGAACGATGAGTACTCCTATGATAGCCAATGAATTAACACCTGATCTACTTAAACCTGAAATTACGCAGATCAATCAGAAGTGTTACTCAACAAAAAAGAAAAAACAGCAGATTTTCACGGCGAAGTTTGTAAAAGTTACCTTTTAGAAGGTTTGCTCCGACTATCAGTGTAACACACGGGACTGTCGCTGCCCTAAAGAAAACAAAATTAAAATAAAAACGTAAAGATATTGAAATGTTTTTAACGGATTTGTGCATCGAAATGTTTTTTTGGATTACGTATTTACGTACCCCAATATCTCAGCAGTACTGAACACGACTCGAAGAGGCGCACTGGTACCGACAATTAAGTGCTTTAGAAGCGGGACTACTCCAATTACACATCCAATTAACTTCATACATACAAAACAAAACGCGTTTGATCAGATATATACTCCGTATTATATTATATATCGAATGAAAGATTACGAGTTATAATATTATTTGTACCGATCCAACAGTAGTCGGGGCAAACAGATGCTTTATATCAAGAGTTCTGATTTTCACGATAAAACTCCCGGATAAGTTCTTCATCTTTTCCAACATTGGTATCGGTCCAACCTGTAACAATCAATTCAACGTATTGAGCAAAGACTTTAAAACGCTTTTTTGTCGCAAATTTATTTTATCAAATTAGCGCGTTGGCGTTGGGTACCTTGGTGAGCAAAGGCTGAGAGACGGTACTTCCATCAGACGGTCCATCAGTCGTTGTCGTCGGCCTTATACTCACAACAGTATGATTTATGCTATCTCCCAACACTCCTCTGTTACTTTTTTCCGCCGATATTTTCATTATTACGTACACATATGACCATATGTATACTGCTCCTACCTGTCATTTATCGTAACACAGTATTTCAAATGTCATTGAAAACATATCGTGTCGTGTGTAGTGTGTCGTGTGTGAGTCATTAGTATGTAAGAGGATGTTAATTTGTACCGCCATGGAGACCGAAACATAAGGAGCACCATCAGACATGCAAATTTCGTAGGTCCCGAAGGGGCTGTTTGGTTCGTTGCATATCGCAGGGACGATTATAAGAAGCAAGTTCCCCAAATTTCCTGTTTATAAAATACCGGAATTACTGTCAGTTAATTAGCCACATTTGACTTTTCATCTGTTGCAGTCAGGTATCCTCATTTGACTTTTACCTGCGGCACAGCACCCGATGATAAGGCCTTTGACATTGTGGGCCGCACCGGTGATCTTTACAAGTATCCAACCGAGAATCGATCCGATGATGAATGTGATCAATATGTTGACGGGCATGAACCACCTACAACATTTTCATAAAATTATTACGCGCAATCTTGATACAATACTTTGATCATGTTTTACTCTATGAATATGTGACATTTTTTAACCGAAAATTATCATTTTATAAAAAATACTCGGTCAAAATAGTAAATGTAAATATCTTATTTTTGCCATCTACTTCTCTATGAATTGTTGCAAAAAATATTTCACTTGACTTTTACTAATTAATTAAAATTAAAATATATATTTGGTTTCGTTTTTATTCAGATAGGTTAAATTTGTATCTAGATTTTATAGGTTAGTACTCCGATAGTCGGATGTCCGATATATATATGACTGAAACAGATGGAGATAAATGTAACTTACAATTCCTTCATAACCTCGACCGTGACCGTTCGTGCTAGATAAGCACCCATTAGACATGGAGTGAAAACATAAAACACCAACTGTTCACACACCAAGTTTATAATTAGATCGACGATATAATACTGTTTAGCGTACTTCACGTACTTTTAATTATTATCATGAAATACGAATAATGATCGTTATTATATATTAATTATATTATCATTGTTTGGATCCTCCAGAGTTTATAATAAACAATGCATCGAAATTGGTTATGAGCGAATTATATCCGTGAAAAATTAAACTTTTAACTTCGGTTGATTAATACCAAGGAGTTGAAGGTTCAAGATCAATTATATACTCTAACATGCCCCCTCACGCGAATGCCCTTTGGGCTTGAAGCGTGGACGCAACTAAAGGCCCGTTTGCCTAGTGCGAAATATACCACTTTAAAAGTGAGGGGTGGTGAGATTCGAACCCAAGGCTCTGATATCATATGATATCAAGAATCAACTCAACCAAAAGCTGACGGTTGAAGGCCCAAGATCAATTATATACTCAACAATATTAGATTCATGCATCTGGATCAGATCCGTCGAGAGATGAGAGCACTTCATAAGTCGAAAGAGGTTCCATCACAAAATCGATTGACAATTGGGAGGGGTGTAATTATCTTTTTTTTTTTTTTTTTTGGTGACGAGGGGTTTAGTCCCCCCGGGTCCAGGCATTCCAGCGTCACCACCTGGACCATGTAAACCACCCCAAAGGAGTCGCCGTGATACCGCATGCTTTTGCACATCCGTGGGTCTCGAACCTGGGACCTCGCAATTCCTGCCATTGCAGGCTTTGAGGTTGCCCAAGTCTACCACTAGACTGCAAGCACTTTGGTTACTCCTGTAATTATCGTGTAGTCAAAATAAGACGGTTTTACCATAAATTTTTAAAATAAACTTACATTATTCATACTATTTCTTGCAGTTGGGCCCAAAAGATTAAACCGATTTGTAGCAAGAAGCAGCCCAATTGCTGTTAACAGCAACGTCTTCAATACGGGCATTAAAGCCACCAAAAATAATTCCACAAAGCCCATTTTATAACACTTTTATTTTTTTTATTTTTTTTATTTAAATTTTGTTTTTAAGTAAAGCAAAAATTCAACCTAACAAATTGATCGCAAATTCCTTTTTTTTTTTTTGCTTTTTGGAGATTTGTGTTTGCATTATGGGTGTTATATAGCATGATCATAGATAAAATTAATTAAATTTAATATTATTTACAACAAAAATAATTGGCATTGACAAAATGAAGTTGGACATAATCTTCATTTTTTGCTAATTCAAAGACAATGTGTATGTGGGTGTCTATTCACTATCACTTAGGGCATGCTAATATATTTACTATTTATGTCCTTTTTTTATTAAAGAAAATAATTTCGGATATACATTTTGATGTTATATTGATAGAAGAGTTGAAAAAATAGACATCGACATTTAAAATAATCAAGTTTCTACTTTCATTTGGGAGACAAAAATAAGTACATCTCAAAAGCCAACTAAATTGTACGGTTTGATCAGTTATAACTTATAACCTAATTAGGCCATTAATATCTTAGAGGCTAGGGCAGGGAATTAAGAAGTCACAATTCTTGTTTAGATCTCAAAATTAACGTCTTTTAATTCTGTCATTGACATTTATATCTATACGAAATATACATACTACAAATTATATACTCCGTATCTTATAAACTCAATAAAAAAAAAAGTCAAACAAAATGTATATTAAACTAAAACATGATCATATTTATCATGTTATAATGTTAATAATATACTTAATTAGTGAGATGTTATATAATTACTCACATTAATAGAATAGTAGTCCATAAATGAGGTATGACATTGTATAAGAGGACAAAAAGAGGACTCTTGCGTTTGTATAAAAGACAGGGCAAAAATGCACGTACAAATACAATGACTCCTATGATGGTTGCCTATTTGTTATCCATTTAGCTAGAGAGTTAGTCAAAAAGATGAACATGTTAATTTTATTTGCTAAATTTAAGTCACATATACAACTATTATGTAACATAAGATTCCTTGAAATAATAAAATATAGGCTTCTCTTAATTTCATCGAGGGCGGAGCGAGGGGGCTGTTAGCCTATTAAGGACGGTCGCCAGTTTAAACTTCAGAAAAATTGAAAATCTTAGTCAGAATTGGTTAAAAAATTATCGAAATTATCTAATTTCATTACAGGTTAGCCCCTCAAAAAGAATTCTACCACCTTAATGGAAATTCTGGCTCCGCCATTAATTATCATACGACTTATTATACACCTACTTTTAATTTTTAGGTAGTTAAAAAAGTTATTACGAGAAAAATTAAAAGAGTAAAAAAATAATGAAATGATAGTCTATATTTTGTGTGGTTTTTATCACTAGGGTCATTAATTATTGTTTGGAAATTTTATTAGTTTTATTATTTGTTATATATAAATGTTTGAGTTTGTTTGTTTGTTTGTTTTAAATTGTTATGTGATTTGTTATGTGATGTGATTTTTGTCGACTCTATTAATCGTAGGTCATTGACTTTAATACTTTGTTATCTTGGATTTTTTATCCTATAACACTTTGGGCTTTGGCCCAAACATTCCACACAATATGAGGCAATGGGCCATCCTACTATATCGGCCCACTAATATAATATAATGGTAAAGAAAATGTCACATGCAAGACATTTGGTCTAAGCCCTAGAATTTAACTATAAGATGAGTAATAAGACCCTTTTATACTATAAGATGAACTTACAGAACAGATTAATGAAAAAATACGGAATTAGTTTTCAACAGTCTGATATTATAACACGCTGAAACCATACAAAATAAATCTACATTATAACATTGTGTTAATGACTATTACATCTTTGTCACATGAAATACAAATACTTAAACAAAAGAAAAGTTTTAATCTAATTTTAGTCACAACATAACACTCTTTACAATATTAGAAGGTTAATCTATCTACATTAATGGCTATAATCTAATTTATTAAACTCATGAAAACAAATAATTAAAAAAAATAAATATAATTCACAAGTTATAGAGATTATTCATCCAATCGATGCTCGACACGTAGTCGTTGGAGCTAGGGCCATAGAAGAATCCATCAATGCAACATGCCATGTCATCAAATTGATCACTTAATAGTTGTTGAGGCTTCATAACATTATTATTATTATTATTATTATTATTATTATTATTATTGATTTTGTACTCAATTGTCATTGATGAAGTTGGACTATTCATTGAATGAATTTGATCATGTGATGATGATGAAGATGATGTTGTTCTCTCTTGTAATTTTTTCATCTCAATTTTTGTATCCTTGAGTTGATCTTTAAGATTAAGCACCTAATAACCAAAACACAAATTAAATTTGTTAGAAATAACATAATTATAAATATAATTAAGGTCTTGTTTTATATATTATCATTACTATTTAATTTGGCATAACTTTGTAATATGAGTGAATTTGCCACAAGTAAAACTATTTGGTCATTTACATAAATTTCCTAAGTTCAATAGTGATATAAAAACACCCCTTAACTAAGAAATATAAGTAAGATTTTCGTTAATATACAAACTGGTGATCATGATCAGTAATTATATAAGACAATGAATGATTTTTGAATTTAAGTCACTACTAGTAAAAAAATTATTTTTACAAATGACTTTTTTACAGTATAAAAAAGACAATTTAAACATTAGAATTACTGCTACGAAATAACTCAATATTATAACAATTTGATCATTTTAAGTAATCCCTAGCAAAGTTATTAATGTAGCCATATGCATTGGCATATTCTTGTATATTCCACTAAATTTATTACTATGAAATGGGGTAAAAATGTGGAATGGTAAAAACCAGAACAAATTTAAATCAAATGGTCCAAAAATTGTGGCAATAATAATATAAAACTATTCTTATAAAATTTAATGTGTACGGATAACCCCCACATTGCCTTATTATTAAATGACGAGCACTTCCATAACAATTTTTTTATGACTTTTGTCTTCCTTGCTTTCTCATAACTCTACATATTTATTCAATTATAATCATGTAGTCAAGTTATCATTTATTTAATCTTGATCCATTTATTAAGTTTGAAATCAAGGGGATCATGTAAACTTATAATTCACTTCTACAATTAGATGGATAGATTGTCGTATTCAAAAAATAATACAAGACGTGTCGATTATACAGACCTAAAATGTAACATAAGAGAACTCATAATCAGTACACACTATTATCATTTAATATACGAGTAATTAAATTCATTATAATATTATCTGAAGAAATATATTTAGAAATTATTAATCAGGTTAGAATTGAATTGATCGAAGAAGGTAAATATTTGAATTACCTCGGTTTCAAGACGACATTTTTCGACAACAAGGTTGTCGTGTTTGTTTCTCAACTTGGAGAATTCATCCTCTAATTTTTTGTTCTTCCAACGAGCCCTACGGTTTTGGAACCAAACCGCCACTTGCCTCGGATCCAAACCTAGCTCCGAGGCTAGTTGGTCTTTACGTTCGGACTCGAGTTTATGATCACACCCAAAACTTATTTCCAACATGTTGACTTGTTCATCACTTAGTTTTCTCTTCTTTAAACAATTTGCATTTCCTTCATTCTTACTCTTCCTCCTACGACGTCGTTTTGCTTGAACCCCTACACAAATTTGCATAAAAAATTTCACTTATTTAATCATTTATACGAATACGAATATATCTTTTACAAAATCTTACTCCATATATGATATAGTTTCATTGAATAAATTTACAATTATAGAGTATAAGTTAAATATTCGCGAAAATCTGGATCTAATCTTATAATATATGCATAACAGTCTTACGACAATAATATTAATATCAGTAGTCGCCAATAATAAATTAGCTAGCTTAGATATGAATTGACAGAAAATATTGCGTATACATGGATGAATGAAAACACAACATATTTACGAATGAATGAGAAATAAGAATATAGTGGAGTAATATTTTTAAATAATGAATAAGAAATGTAATGGTTAAATAAAATACTCGTTAGTAATATATTTATCATTTTTAGTTACTTCCTATATGTTATTAATAAACTAAATTACTGAAAGCAAAATTAGATTGAATATAAAACTGAATACCTTGTGGCGGAGTAACATGATTAGGGTAAAAATCAGTGTAAATTTCAGAAATCAAAACCGCTTGATTCTCTTCAAATTGCATGTTGCAATGGCTAATGAAAGGTAATTAAATATATAATTTTATTAATTAAAGTATCTTAGATGTTATTATTTAGGTAGCACACAAATAAAAGTACTTTGAATGTCACTCTTATGATGTTGGAGATTAGAAATACAATGTGATGATTTGTTGTGCGTGTAACTTGGAAGACTTGATATATAAAGGGTAAAATAAAGGGGTGTATTAAATAATTTAAAGTGAAAATTTTGATTGTAACACTTGTTATCCACTAGTTGATGTACATTGATTGAATTTAATATTATGTTTTAACATATTGATATTATTATTTGTACTTTTTTAATTTGTTTGTATGTTACGGAGTATTTATTTTGAAAGTGATATAATAATTTAAAAGAATAACAGAAATATACGAATATAAAATATGAGAATAAAGTCACAATGGTACATTGAGCATATATATACATCATTAGCGTTATATTTTTTAAACTAAATGATGCCAGAATTGATTGAATTCGCAACATTATATTAATTTGCAAGAACCACTAATAATTAATTTTTTTTTTCAATTAAATATAATATATCAGCACAATAATTATACCACTTTAATTTGTCATGGGTTCTTAAAATTACTCTTGCTACTTGTGTTTATTTCATATTTATATAATTATATTATTATAGGTACAATCGCTTACTGCATTTTCATTTCTTTACATTTTATAGTTAAATACTCCGTAATAATTAAAATTCTCTATGTACAACTAATTCAAGTGCCTTTTGCAACAAAATATATAAAATTTGTCATATATTTTATTCAACCATCTTAATCAAAATGCTAATGTATGCATGCATGATGATGAGTGGTTGATAATTGATACTACAAGTAATGGACCTCTCTATTCAGGTAATCCTAATTAACTTAACAAACATGCTAATTACATTTTAAATGTTGATTAATTATTGAAAATAAAGGTAAAAAATATGGATAATAACGAACTAAATGGCACCTACCCTTAGTTAATTAAGTAGGGTACGTAATGCCTTGCTTAACTACGCAATTTGTAGACGTTATTGATAGGATAAGCACCAATTGAATAAACATTTGCCAAAAATAAGCACGTCTATGAATTGGGATCATAAATAAGCTATACAAAAATACAAACAAAATTACAAAATTGTTGTATAATTATCGGGTGTTGAGTAATTATACTGACTGTTATATGCATGTAATTGTCTTATTTATTCCATATATAAACTGTCACCGACTAACATTAGTATTTAAATTCAATCAGAGTTCTCTTAGGTTTGTTTTTCTTAAGAAATGGCCGAAGAATTTATTAGCTGATAAAACGAGAAAACGAAGAGGATTTTAACTTGTGTAGATTGGTTAATTGAACCACTAATTTAAGAAAATGAATGATTAAATTGCAGTTTTATTAATACCTGAACAAAAATAAATATATATACACTAGTATTTCTATAAGGTTTTCAAATTTATCTAGAACTAGAATATTAATATTAATATATACGGAGTAAGAACAAACTATACATTTTATACATGTATTAATGTATACTTGTCATATATTTTATCCAATTATACAGAGTAAATAAAATAATTCAGCATTTTTTTAAATGTGAAAGATCAAAGATTTTTTCCAATGATACTTCTAAAGAGTTAAACCAATTTTATTTTTAAATAAGCATTTGTAAATAGATTTTTTTTTTCACAAATGTTCTCATAGATATGTATTTTTTCCATAAAAAATATAAATATATTTATATGTACTTCGTATGTATTAACTATTAGGGTTAATTGAATATAATCCCCTTTTGTAACACCATTTTTTTTTTCAAAACAATCCCCTTATATGTTTATTTGATAACATAACCCCCTTTAAGACATTTTTGCTTCAAAGCCTAATGTCGAATTTTATTACTTAAAAATGGCAACCAAAGACATTTTAAGCTACACCCCCTTCAAGATACAACCATGAATGACTAAAATATGTCGAAACCTCTTGAGAAAAATCTATTTATGAGTGTGAATATTCATTTTTTAAGTAGTATATTTCGACGTTGGGGGTGATTTTGAAGCAAAGGTATTTTAAAAGGGGGTTATGAAAAAAAAAAAAAAAAACATATAAGAGAGTTATTTTGAAAAAAGGTGTTATAAAAGGGAGTTATGTTTAATTAACTCTAACTATTCTTATCTTATGTTTGGTAAATACAGTACAGAAAAACTTGGATAATATTATCATAAAGTACTAATTAAACAATGTCAGGAACCAACTCAACCAAAAGCTTAAGCTGATGGTTGGAGGCCCAAGATCGATTATATACTCTAACACGCCCCCTCACGCGAATGCCCTTTGGGCTTGAAGCGTGGACGCAACTACAGGCCCGCCTACCTGGTGCGAAATATACCACTTTGAAAGTGAGGGGTGGTGAGATTCGAACCCGTGACTTTTTAGTCACAAGGCTTTGATACCATGTCAGGAACCAACTCAACCAAAAGCTTAAGCTGATGGTTGGAGGCCCAAGATCGATTATATACTCTAACAAACAACTTTTTATTACTATGGACATGTTCTTTCCAATTTTCATTTCATTTCGATTCGATTCACCACTTGATTCGATTCATTTCATTCTATTCGATTCGATTCGATTCAATTATATTATTTAATTGAACTACATTCATTTCAGTTTTGTTCAACCCTATCTGATTCGATTCGATTAATTTCGATTTAGTTGATTCGATTCGATTAAAAAGTCCGAAAGAACAAATTCTGTGTATAGTTAGAAAGTGGTACTTCATATTCATGAGAAAATGAAGTATTTATAATTTGAATTACATCATTGGATAAGAAGTACTCCATATAATGATGCGGTAAGCCAACTTTAATCACAATTTTTCTTACGACTCTACGAGTAATACACGGAGTAATTATTAATATTAATATTTTAATTAAGTACATGACCACCTAAGCACATAGGGTTTAGTAAAATAGAATAAAAAAAATTAAAAAAAACAAGGTTAATTTGTTAATTAAAGAAGATTGGTGAAGTGTTAAGGGTTTTTGGCTTGGTCATTGGGTAGCACTCTCCCACTTTTGTTTCGCACATCCATTTTACTTTTCAGCCTTTTACCAAACTTAACGAGTATTCTATTACGCGTGGCTCGAGATTTGTTTGCTTCAAAACAATACCATCTTACTACTTAAATCAACCGGTGAAAAGTTAATCTTACATAACTGAAGTCTGAAGATTATGAGTTTGAAAATTGAAAACACGGTCAGGTTAAAACTCATGAGGATGAGTTTTACTGCCAGTTTTAATCCTACGATTGTTCAAATTATAATATTGTCACTTATACCTCTGTATTTGAACAATTGAACGCCGTGAAATTGAGTAAGAATAGTGGCTCTTTGACTTTCGAAATGTATCCATAAGTGTTCTTACGTGAGAGATATTATTGGAGCTAAAAATATTTTTTATGATTAAGCTAAAGGCATAAGAGAGGGTGAAAGTTTAAAATTTGAGAAACTATTAGGTATTTTTTTTCTGAGATTATAGGGATACAAAATGAAATGAGTAGAAACGAGTAGTGTTAGAATATATAATCGATCTTGGGCCTCCAACCATCAGTTTAATAAAAATAATATTACTTGATCTTTTAACTAGTTTTCTTTTTTACAACATACGGAGTACAAAAGATGTCATAAAGTCATTAATAACTCGTTTAATATATTGGAGTATACTTTCATTGAAAGTTAAACAAAACATCTTAATAAGCTAGGTTAGAAATATAATTCGTAATACATTTTAGAAAAGTATTGGAGTATTATATCTTGGTAAACGGGTACATCCAAATGGAAGAAATAAACTCAATTTATAAGGATAATAGAGTTTCATAACAAAAAAAAAAAATGATAGGAACAATAATCTATATATTAGGATGATAATATTTTTTTTCTATAATCTACTTCGTATTCTTAGGTGTACGATCATATATCGGTAGTTATTTTTCGTCGTTACTTGTTAGCTTTTTTTATTCTCCATAACAAAACTCGTTTTCCGTTCGATTGGAGTCATCTGTCCAATATACAGTAACGTTTCTTCATCGTAAGTTCAAGCTCGCCCCTTTAAGGCTTTGAATGCAACTATGTAACATTAATTGTGGGTTTGGATACATGATGGATTTGGGCTGCATTCGATAAAAGGAGTCTACATTACGTGTTTCAGAGAATCCTAAAGTGTGGCCCACGATCGTAAATAATTTTTTTTTATATATAAAACAGCCTCATAATAATTTTATTATGATAATTCTTATATAAATGGGTGGATGCTTAGTAATTTAGATAGTTATTCTTAATTTGCTAGTAGATTTTACATATGAGACGATTTCGCACCATTAAAATTAAAATAAAATTAAAAACGCATAATAGGATGGACGGAAATTTGTAGGTAAATAGAGAAGGAAGAAATGGGTGAAAAAGAAAGGTTGACTGCCAAGTGAGAAATCACATGGGCTAGTCTTTGACACCAAGCCCATTTCTACACGCGTCCTTACCCTACAATTTCCCATTCTTTGGACCACCTTTCACTTATCTTATCTACAGAGTATTGTGTCTCAGTTATTTGTTTACATTTCTCTTAAATTTTCCTCATAAAAAAATCAAACTGTAAATAAATCACTGGAACGAATGAAGTATATATATTATTATTTTTCTTCTTCTTCTTACTCCCTCTATTTCATTGAAAAATCCCCATGGGCTTTTTCACAAATTTTAAGGAAAATAAAAAGTTAAGGGCAATATTGGTAGTTTGGTTGAGTGAGGTCAATTTTAAAGGATAAAGTGTGTGGTATTTTGGTAAAATGAATATATTAATAGGGGTAAAAATGTTATTTTGATTGTATAAAGTTGTCTTAAATTGTAATGAGGCTAAATGAGTGAAATTGCCAAAAAGAAAAAGTGGAGCTAATTGAGTGAAATAGAGGGAGTATTATTATTATTATTAAGAAAATGTGCGCAGTTTATATTGATATATATAAAAAATAAAGTGTATAAGCGGCCGCACAGCAAAGAATATAAGCGGTCGCACGAGTCCCTGCATTATGGGACGCATAAAATTTCTAAATCCGCTTGAGTAAGGATATAACATCCGAATTCAGCTCCCTAAGTCAAGTAAAAGAGAAGTAAATGAAACCATAATTAACCAGCGATCGCGCATAAAATAATAATGATAATAATAATAATAATAATGCGTTTATAATAATAATAATAATAATAATAATAATAATAATAATAATAATAATAATAATAATAATAATAATAATAATAATAATAATAATAATAATAAATTATTATTATTATTTTGAGTTTTAGAAAAGATTAAGCACAACCATTGAAAGACTTGGAAAAGATATGAAGTGATATGAAGTGTAATACGTATTGAAAAAGGTTACAGTTATACCTGGTGTAAAGAACTTCTTTCACCGTATGCTAAAAGTTTATATGTCGTTGAAGCATGCAAAGGTTAGTTTTTAATGCGTGGCGGCGTAAAGTAGATTTTTTACGTCGAGAATAAATGTATCAGTTTTCCTCCTATTTTCTCTCGTCACTAACACTAACTATTAATTAGATAAGAAGTATCAGTAGTAGTAATGTAATAAAACAAACACAGACTACACGCTAAAAAACTCTTCAATGACTTTTCACTTTTTATATAAGATTCAGTTATATTTCAATAAATATCGAATGAAAATAATAGCATGACAACATCAAATAATGTTACTGAATTCTAACATCACTATTCGTCACCATATATAAATGACAAACTAAAAAATTATAAATTCATACGAGATGTTTATAAGAGAATAATATTAACATAAAATTAGGAGTGATTTCATAAAAGGTGACTTAATTGGATTTCATGCACCGTACCCATACTTTTCCCGAAAAAATTTAATAATGGTTTCAAAAGTTTACAAAAAGAAAATAAAAAATGATAAAATACATAGAAAAAATATGAAAAAATTCAATATGGAGTATTTTTGTTTATAAATATATTTGTACTCGTAATTATAAAACTTAGAATCGTCACTGCATGTCTGCATGGGATAAGGATATGTACAAGGAAGTGCAACTGTGCAAGAGGGAAGGGACACAAGAAGTATAATTTTTTTAAATTTTTTTGAGACAAATATATATATATATATATATATATATATATTTTTTTTTTTTTTTTTTTTTTTTTTTTTTTTTTTTTTTTTACGGTAAAAGTATAATATGCATGCGTGCATGTACGTGTGTTTGGAAAAACGACACTCAAATTTCGGAAAAACATGAGCACACATGAGTGTAAAAACAAATTCAACTATTAATTGAATACAAGTAATTGATTTGAGATTGATATTTATGAACACACCTTTAAATATGTACCAATCAAAACACTTTCCATGCAAAATAGTACTCTCATTTAGTCATTTCCTTTTTGTTTTCCTTTCGACCTTTCTCATCTTTATTCAATAATTTGAATAATTCTTACGTACTTTTCCTTAGGGTTAAAACCTTATCCATAGACATTAGAGTATGTAGCCGTAAAAAAAGTCTCATGTTAATGTCACTTTGTACTTGATGTCAATAGACTCGTAAAGGAGTAAAGCTTAGTCAGAAATATCGAGTTTGAGCTCTGAGAGCGCAGCGCAATTAATGTAGTCATGTTTAAACTCGTGAGGAAAGTCCTGTTCTTTTTAGCTTAATTTGACATCAGCTCTTATAAGTTCAATCTTTAATTATAAGCACCAACAAGCTTTAATTTCATTTGATTTCAACTCTTATAAGTTCAGCTCCCATAAGTTCAACTTCTATAATTTCAGCTCATATAAGTTCAACTCTTATAAGTCGAAAAGAACAGAACTTATTCCAAAACACATAGACAATTGAATAAAACATCTAATACTGACATTTAATGTGAAGAAGAGTTCCACGTGCAATGTCCAACATCGACCAATCTAAAGAGAGTTGAGTACTATACAAGCCAAGGGACTACTCCTCCCATCGCCAATTGGTTTTGGGATGGAACCTTTTCGACTTATGAAGTGCTCACCTTTCTCGACGGGCGTGACCCAGACCCGATGCATGAATCTAACAAGGTATCAGAGCCCATGGTTACGTGACCTGGGCTGGATGAAAACGAAACTGGGCAAACTTATAATCGAATAATTTGAAGAAAAAAAAGGATGTTATCTTGCAGCAATTCAAGTTCGAAAAACTAGGACATTCCCATGCTGATCTGAATTACACTGGCTCGAAAAATCGATGTTCCTGACGACGACTGAAAATAGTCACCTTACACATGGGGGGTCGTGTGAAGAAGAGTTCCACGTACAATGTCCCACATCAACCAATCTAAAGAGACTTGAGTACTATATATATAAGCGAATTAAAGGGGCTACTCCTCCCATCGCCAATTGCAATGGCGTAACATTAAGTGACCTGGTGGTAGATGATGTAGAGTTGTGTTTGGGTGGTCAAGGGTTCAAACCCTCACTTGCACATACAGTTGCACTTTATTATTTTATTTTTTATTTTCATTTTTGGAAAGTAAAGTGTTACATAAACTTAATTTTTAATCTAATTGTCATTTGGAAAAATTAATTAAGTCACTTCTTTACTAGATTTTTTTTACTAACTACCAACATAAAATAAATTAATGTATTTATAAATTTCAAAACTAAACTTTTAAATATTACAAGTAATAATTTTTGATTAATTTAAATAAAGTTATATATACTATGGAGCTATAAAATTGTTATATTCCCATAAAAAAATTATTTTGATTGACATGACTATAACCTAACTCTAGTTTGTAACGACAATATTTCTATGTACTATATATACTAATATACTAGTGATATTATACATAAAAGTTAAGATACGCGGGTTAATGAAATGAAATTTTACTCGACACCGACAAGACGTGATTGACAATTTTATATTCTTAAACTTGTAAAGTATGAAAGATTATTTACGATTTCATCATGTAATATGAGACATTTTAGTGTATACTCCGTATTAAGTTGCAAATTCAATTTTTTTTTTCATAATACTAAAACATTGCCTTATCACACATATAATAGACGCAATATTTTTTTTTAAAAATACTATGATATATATTTGACCCCCCCCCCCCCCCCCCCCCAACAAATTTTTCTCAAGATCCGCCACTGGCCAATTGTTTTTTGGGTGAAACCTGTAACGAAATTGAGTCATTGCAAAGAGTAGTCCCACATCGACCGTATGGGAGGTTGATGTGGGGTTTATATAGGGCAAGGGTCTACCACCCCTTAAGCTAGCTTTTGGGGTGGGCTTATGGTCTTTGTCCTATATCGTTGGCTCAAGTTCTCTCATTCGTCTCGGGGCGTTCGAGGTTAAACTCCTGCGTCCTACAACATTTGTGGAGTTTCCGGAGCAATCCCTTAATTCCGTTACAATTGGTATCAAAGCCAACCCTCGGTATGGGACGAGGATGTTGGTCCTGGAGGTCAACGGACTCGGAGTGGGTGGCCTACGGAGTGGGTGGCCTGGAAGAGCCAGCCGTGACCTAACGTAGCCGTGACCCAACGAGGACGTTGGTCCTTAAGGGGGGACGAATGTAACGAAATTGAGTCATTGCAAAGAGTAGTCCCACATCGACCGTATGGGAGGTTGATGTGGGGTTTATATAGGGCAAGGGTCTACCACCCCTTAAGCTAGCTTTTGGGGTGGGCTTATGGTCTTTGTCCTATATCGTTGGCTCAAGTTCTCTCATTCGTCTCGGGGCGTTCGAGGTTAAACTCCTGCGTCCTACAACATTTGTGGAGTTTCCGGAGCAATCCCTTAATTCCGTTACAAAACCTCATTCGACTTATGAAGTACTCAATCTCTCGACCGGCATGGCCCAGATGCATAAATCTAACATTTAATCATATAATATACGGAGTATAAACTACCAAAAAAAATAATATACAGAGTACAACGGTACAAGTATACAACCTATGGAGTAACCTTTATTTACTCCATGCTTATTTAACACAATATCAATTTTAATCATAATAATTTTTATATTGTTAATTAAATTACCACCTTAACCTAATTGTCATTTAATTTCTATCCTTAAGAATAATTTACATACAACTAAAATCCATCAATATTCATCGGAGTATTAAATTTAGTAAAAAATTTTAATATGGGATTCTTAAATAAAGGGAATATTTCTCTATAAATTAAAGATGAGCATAATTTGATAAGATTCCTTAGTTATGCTTTTAAGTATCTTTTTTATGTGATTTACTTTATTGATTCTATCATAATAAAGCATTTTTATGATTAAAAAATTTAGTGTTTATGTTTACGCCGACAATGGACACCTCTGTTTCCCATCTTCCAACTTTCTAATTAACTAAGTAACTAAGGTACACTAATGGAATAGCTAAGTATGCTAATGACAGAAATTTATTAATTTAATAAAGTTAAATTAATGGATTTGTAGATAAGCATTTAGTTAGCCAATAATGACACACATAAATCAACTTTGGACAATAAGGTTTGCCATGTGCAAGAACAAACTAATTGTAAAAAATAATTCAACTTGTCCGTTTAAAAAAAAAAAAAAAATAGTTTGTATAAAACATTATAAAAAAAACAAAAGAAATACATTAGTTATTTATCTTACAGCTAACTAATTGTAAAAAATAATTCAACTTGTCTGTTTGTAAAAAATTACTTTGAATAAAACACTATAAAGAAAACAAAAAAAATACTCCACATTAGTTATTTATTTTAAAGCTAATTTAAAAGTACGATTTGTTTTTAATTTGTACATTTTGTCCTAGTGTATGTAAACTTATACGGAGTAGTATAGAAGAAATAATTATATTGTATTATAAAAGTACTCCTTATAAGGTACGGAGTTATATATGGATCATCGTCAAAACTCAAAACTTATTTGGTTTTCTCTTTTCTTGTAGGTAATCAAGGTTATGATTGTATACTTTTATAAATACCATGATGCATGAAGCTAGCAATCACGAGTGACATTTTAATTCACCCGACATACATGCGGAGTACAAACCAAAATGTTTTTGCAATTTATTAACAATAATATAAAAATTGATAAAATATAAAACCAACATGGAAATAAGTATACAAACAAATCAAAAATAAATGAACAAAGTAATAAGATAAAAGCATAAAACTACATATATTCTCCGTATAATATAACAATATATGATACGGAGTACTCCGTATCATATAAGTATATCACACTAATCTCATTTTAATATGAGTCAGTAAAAGCATAGTCCAAAGAAAACAATTACTCCGTATCTTCTTATTTTTGTCTATCTTATAATACATTTTTGGATTTTTTTTTTTATTTACTTATTTATAATTCACTTAATTTCAAAATAGTATAAAAGGTTATTTTTTTAAGAAAACATAATTGTATTGTTCATACAAAGTACAATTTAAGATAATGAATCAACAACTCCTAATAAAAGTAGATTGGCTAATAATGTAACACAAATTTTGATGATTTTTGCTTAATGAGTTATATTAGGTTCTATTATTGAGACGGTTTTACGTAAAATTCATTGATAATATAATTTTCATAAATTTTGATAAGTGTAGCCAAGGAAGCAAACAATTGTCTTCCGTGTTTCCCTCTTCACATACTAATCTCTTACCCTCTAAGTATGTGCCCTTTAATTATTTTACTCCTAATTTAATAAAAAGCATTACCTTTGATAATAAAAGACGATTCTCTAGCGTTTCACAAAAGAAAGGTACGTACTAAAGTTAGAAGTCTTCGGTAAAATATACGGAGTACTTTCTAATTAAACAATAGATAGATTAGAACATAATTAAATAAATAAATTCCCTTGATTACGCCTTAGATTAGGCCCTAATTTGTCCTAAATTAATTGTTTGGTGCACTATGCTCTAATTTCAAGGTGTTGTATGCTCATCAACGGTCAAATTTAGTGAATTGTTGAAGGCTCGGGCAATATATATTATGTAATTGATACGTGTGGAAAATAAATACAGCCTAATAAACCACATGCGATCCTACATTGGTCATGAGATGAGAGTTGATTTGCTTGTTTATAAGGTTTAGGGATTTTAGGATGGAACCTCCTAGACCTTATGAACGAACTCTCTCATATTTTCGAGTGTGGCCCAGACCCGTAGAATTTAACAATATGTCTACATACATACTTGCATTTTACAGAATTACATGTATATCATCAGATCGATCACTATGTAATATATACAAAGTACTCTTTACAAATGTTAGGATCTATTTATGCTGACTTCTTAAGTTATTTGTGTACAATAAGTCCTATTTTCAGACGTGGAGAGTATGTAAGTGAACTGAGCATACAATAAGAATGTGAAAAAAAACAAAAAATTAGGAAAGTTTCATTAATTATTACTCTGTACATATTACATATGCAGATAAAAAAATTACCAAATCAATTATTATCCGCGTAAATTGAAACAAAAAATATTAAATTATAAACCCTAATAATTAGCAAATTAAAATGAAGTGTAACATATGAATTATGAGGTGGTCATTAGTATTTTATGAGGTCAAATGCATGAAAGCAACCTACATAAAAAGTCATTTAAACTTTTACTATTGGGTGACAAGCTCCTTGCTAAAGTTAATGGTGAACGTTAATATGCTTTCATAAAGTCATTAACCTATAAAAATTGCTAATAGTATGTCTAGCTTTACTTATTTACTACTATTCTTTTCTTTTCCTTTTTTTCTTTTTTGGGAAAAAAATATTATTCTACGTAAATTATTTTATTAGCGAGGAAATTAAATAAACTAAATGAATATGAAGTGTAGGGAGACATAAATGTAGCTAGACGATAGTGCCATGAATAATCAAATATCGGCCTTCGTTAGACAATAAATTAAGTGATTAGACAATGTCATTTGACTATATAATAATCAACTTTATTATATAATATCATCCTTATAAAAGCAATAATAATTACTCGTTATATATGATGTTGTACACTTGTACGAGTTTTACATATCACTACCAAATGGACTAAAAATTCATAATTTTTGACAAATTTAATTTTTTTTTCTCTCATTTTATTTGAAACATACCATTATGAATAAAAAAAAATGTTATAAAATAGTTGTTTGTAAAAAGTTGATTTTATAAGATAATTTTTTGTAATTTTGCCTAATAAATATTGAATACAGAGATATTCAAAACATAAATGCATATAATATTAATTAAACCATCATCACTACTAGTCAGTTCATACACATTACTCAATCTCTATTATTTTTGACAAGTTTATATACAAGTACGGAGTATTATATTAACGCACAAATTTCTAAAATTTATGTCAAATTCTCCGTAAATGTTCTCTTAAAATATATGACCGACATCAAAATTTCTTTTACTCAAATTTAAATATTTGACCACACACGCTCGATCTCAAGAATCTCTCAATTTTTTTTAGCACAAGTGTACCGTACAAAACAAAGATGTAAACACTAAAAATAATCTCGTAACATACGAGTACATTTAAATTTATTGTGTACTTAATTTCTTTACACATCATTTACCGTGGAAAAACGAATCATTCATAAAAGTTGCATAACTTTTCATGCTGGCCATTTTCGTCCACTTCTAATTAGCACCACTAACACTTTTTACCTTACCATAACACTAATGCAAAACATAAATTTAAAATTTAAAATTATTAACAATATACTCTAAAAAGTAAAAACTATATACGATAATAATCTATAAGAAAAAACATAGTACAAATCCTTTCAAAAATCGTTTTCAGCATAAACAGCATCGATACATCTATAAATAATTAAAATAATACGGAGTATATTTTAGAAAAAACAGAAATATGAAAAAATAAAAAAATAAAAAAAAATTCTACAATAATACATTGATTTTACATTAAAAATTTATGATTTTTCTAAAATATATTAATATATTACTATTATTAACATGATATTAAAGTAATCCGTATGTGTTAACTCTGAATTTCGAGTTTAAATAAATCACCGTTCCTCCAAACTCCTCAAAGTGTTATTTTCAAGCACAAGTCATGGATGGGTTAGTTTCTACGGAGTATTTTCTAATATCAGTTTAAACTTTTAATTGAAATAATACCAACAATGTGATATAATTATTTATCATCTTATAATTAAATTGTGCATATATTTTTTAATATTCTCTATTTTTATATTATAAATATAATATTAATACACTATAGAAAAACAGAACTATTATTAATTATAGAATAAAATATACGAAGACATTGCATATTTTGCTTTGAATTAGTAGCACATGATGAGCACCAACAAATTCTAGATTTTGGAGTTACATTGCATGATTGATCACCCCAATATTAGATTAACTTAATGAGTGTATTTAAAAACGTTACGTGTCAAATTTCAAGTAGTAGTGTCAGTGTAATTAAGCATTTTTTTTAAAATATAATTGATACTCCGTAATTAATTAATTGGAAAAAAATCCATTGATTGATTTTGTGCGTTTAAAAAATTACAATATTAATTAATTAGAGAATAATTAATTAGAGAATAATTCTCCTAGTGTCTCCTTTAAATTAAGGGTATATATATTATTTTATTTTATTTATTTATTTGTTTTGAAATAACTGTAAGCGTAATGATCATACACGTATTAAATTAGACGAAATAATATGTTCTATTCAACTGTAAAATCCTTTTTGTTTTAATATAGCGACACAATCTTTTTTTGTTTTTCGTGTATTAAATGAAACAACATTTGAATTTCTGGTCGAGTAAAAGAATCAAATACAAAACAAACGATGGAATTGAATTATAAAACCCATATTAATTTAATTGTACAAAACAATTTCTATAAAATTTTAAACTACAAAGTACAATTTGTAACATTTATTAAAATTCAATGGCCCGCAAATAATTTTTGTGTCACGTATTGTGCAATTTGTAAATGTTAAAACCACACAAATAGCTTATCCTTTTATCGTGCATTCCTGTCCTTCAAAATCATTCGTCCCATGTACCTAAAAATAACCGAGACAATAAATTTAGCATTAATTTTATATTTACATGAAATTATTATTATCTGTATTTAAATTCGATAAAAATATATAGTATTATAAGAAATTAGTTTTTCATTTGGATTTATCGTGTCACAAATTTATGGCCTATGGCAATTTTATCGCAAATATTTCTTGTGATTTTAATATTGTTTGTTTACCTTGTTATTTTGGGAATGCGCATAAAATGATCATCTTAATACTTTAATATCGATTAGATGAAATAAAAAATAGTTGCAACCAAGTACTTAAGCATTTGGTTAACACTTGTACTAAATCAAATGAAAAATCATTTTTTTCTCGTTTTCAAATTAGAAAGGTAAACAAATAACTGATTTCTGAAATTTTCTTGAACTGTCAAAAATTTGCTTAGGTTCAAAGTTTTTTCTAAAGTAATTTATTAATTGAAATTTTCTGAAATTATCTAACGAGAAAACAGGTCTTAGTAGTAGTACGGTTGTGACAATTATGACATACCTTCCCAACATCATGACAGTGGCTTGAGGATTAGTCCCAGGGGAGTCATAAAAAGTGGACCCATCAATGACCCTAAGCCCACTCACGTTAAAAACGCGATAATTTTTGTCGACGACTTTACCAACTTGGCAACCGCCATGGTAATGCCAAATCGTCATAACTGTGTCCTTACAGAATTGCTCAAGGGTGGTGAACTCTGTGTCGTTCTCCGCCTTGGGCACTCTGTTTAAGGGCAGGTTAATCATAGTGGTTAACATGTCCTGTACCAACATATCAGGATACCGAAAATTTGAAAAAGATTTCGACTCGATGATCTTAATTATGATCTCCATTCCTTTGACACACCGCGAAAGGTCTTGTTTATTTTGGAAGTAGTTGAATGTAACTAAAGGGTTGTCATTAGGGTTTTTGGACTTGAGTTTAAGGTACCCTGAGGAAATTGGTCCTATAACTTTTTCAAGAATTAGGCCTGCTGATAATGTTGCATCATCATCATCATTTTGTGTCCTTGTTGGTTGACTTGTCTGCAAAAGTCAAAAAAATTATTCAGATCAGTTCAGTTCAGTTTAATTACCTTTTAATTCAGTTCAGATTTAAAAAAAAAAAAAAACAAAATCATTGTCAAACTGACCTATGCGAAAGTCATACGTACATGGACAATTTTCGTTAAAGACACAAAAATTCGATTAAAAAAGATTACGATTTACAATTGTAAGAAGTGACAATTCAATTTTTCTCATGAGCTTCCGAAATTGAATTCTATTTATATTCGAGTTAAGTTCTAACGTTGTAGAATAAAGACATTCGTACTCCTACATCTTATTAGATTGATTCAAAAACGATAACATTTCTTTTCCCAAATGAAAAAGTGAACAAACGACTGAAACCCAGACCTGACTGATTGAATAGTGACAACTGACAAACATACTCCTACATCTTTACTAGATTGCTTTAATACAAAACCGCAGGTACATCGGTTCTGACTGATTATTGAAAGACTGATCACAGTTTTTTTCTAGAAAAAGGTAAACAAATGACGGAAACACAGACCTGAAACGAAGTCGAGTAAGAATGAATAATAGCATTAGCAAAATTGGTGCTACTAGCAGCTTCAATATAAGTACCAAAATCAGTGATACCAACAGCTTGAATCAAAGACACTTCAACTGGGCTTGGTGATGGTA
The DNA here is from genome assembly GCA_023091065.1 of Dianthus caryophyllus. Lineage (NCBI taxonomy): Eukaryota > Viridiplantae > Streptophyta > Magnoliopsida > Caryophyllales > Caryophyllaceae > Dianthus > Dianthus caryophyllus. The sequence goes on along the minus strand of CM041518.1, from coordinate 39,483,234 downwards.
TAAATACTGCATTCATTGGGTTATCTGCCATACCTTGGCCCACCAATGGTTGGCCCACTAACACTTTTATACCAAGTTTTTTTAAATGGGCCTCAGGCCCAATTCCACTTAACATTAATAATTGTGGGCTTCCAAGTGCACCCGATGATATTATTATCTCATTTTTGTCATTTGGTTTTAGGTATGCCCTATGTTTTACTCCTCTTGAATCTCTAAATATTACTCCATTTGCTCTTGGTCTTCCACTATATTGACCTACATTTACCGTGAGACGAATTAATCTCGACTGTAACAGCAGAAAGTAAAAACAAAAAAAAACAAAAAAAAAACTCTCTGTTAGAGTATATAATCGATCTTGGGCCTCCAACCATCAGCTTAAACTTTTGGTTGAGTTGGTTCCTGACATGGTATTAAAGCCTTGTGACGAAAGGTCACGGGTTCAAATCTCACCACCCCTCACTTTCAAAGTGGTATATTTTGCACCAGTTCAAGTCCAAAGGGCATTTGCGTGACGGGGCGTGTTAGAGTATATAATCGATCTTGGGCCTCCAACCATCAGCTTAAACTTTTGGTTGAGTTGGTTCCTGACACTCTCTTTTTCAATGGAAAAGTCTCATAAACTATAACTGACTTTTGGTTGAGTTGGTTCCTGACACTCTCTTTTTCAATGGAAAAGTCTCATAAACTATAACTGTTTGTGGGGTAAAAAGTGAGACCATGAGACTAAATAAAGGGGATAATATTTAACAATCAGGGAAACTATAACTATTTTGACCATATTGTATAACCTTAATTACTAAATGGAGGGTTTACATCCTGTTCTTTTGAGCTTATCTTCAAATTCATTTACTTTGTCTGATACGATACATTGAATTGATAGCATTTACTTTTGAACCAAATATATAGGTGAGTGGAATCTGATTTGTATTAGCATTAATTGATACCCTTATGTTATGTGAAGTGATGATGAATGATAGAAAAAGTAAAGGCATAAATCACTGTACAGTTTAAAAGTTAAACCAATAATAAAAATTGTTAATAAAATAAATTGTCTCAAAATGATTCCCGGAATCAAAGGGAGCAACTCATTTCAAATCTGATAATTTTCATTCAGATACCTATATCATAAATTTACAAACACAGGCGATTTGAATTCCTAAGATTGAGAAATGGATACCTTATTTGTCCTAATCAATTGTTAACATTTGCTTTATTTTTCTTTCATAAAATAAAGTAAATGTTAACAATTCACTGATCTTTTATACACATTCTATTTTTTCATATACAAAAGTACAACAATATTTTCACATAAAAAATAGTGAATTCTCATGTACGGAGTAGAAAGAAACCAAACAAACAAACAAGTAGAAAATGTAAATGACTCAACAACAAACAAACAACTTTTAGCTCATAAATTGTACGGAGTATAAAATTCAATTTATGTGAATAGTCACCAATTACCACGTGAATTAAATTCTTACGTCAGTCAAACCACCTAAATAAAATTTCTTTCAATTCACGAAATAAAAATGTCAAAAAACAACACCTAAAAAATATCATAATTCATGGACATTCATAAGTAGACTTGTCAAACTGGCCAGGCGGGTCAGGTTTGGGTTCAGGTTATACAGTCGGGTCAAAATACGGTTCACGTTATATACGGGTTGGGTCGGGTTATATGGGTCACGGGTCGGGTTCGGGTCAAAAATACATTTTTAGCGCCTTTTTATTTAAAAAAATATTATTTTTAATGTATAAGTTATACTTAATAGTATTTTACATATAAACAAATATTATTTTATATGTATACTACTCCCTCTGTCTCAGTCATTTGTTTACAGTTTGACTTTTTTCCCCTCACAAAAAAGTCAAACTGTAAACAATTCACTGAAACAGAGGGAGTATTAAAGCTAATTTTTATTCATTTTAGTAATTTGTAAAATTAAAATAATATCTTTATGGATATAGTTATAATATTTTAATCTTTATTTTTTATATGATTTTAAAATTTAAGCTATTAAATTTATAGTTTAAATAGTTATTATAATTCTTAAATTTTTTTTTTGATGATATAGTCATTTTTAAGTTTAAAATGTCTTTTTATATAAAACTACACTTGATCCATCGGGTCGAACGGGTCTGGTAGGGTCTTGACCCTAAATTAGCGGGTCATTTCGACTTCGGGTAATTTCGGGTCACGGTCAAAATTACGGGTCTCAAACCCTAAAAACAGGTCGGATTTACGGGTCGGGTCGTATTTAATAGGTCTACTCATAAGTCAAAACTCTACTCTAAGTAGAGTGCTCTCAAAAGTCAACAATTAGGGGGAATATAATAAAGAAAGAAAGACAAAGGAGATTTTAGGGTTACATACCTTTCCTAATAAAGAGTACCCTATGTACCGTAGCATACAAATAAACGTTAGTCGTACTATTATTTGCATACTCTAATAAATCAGCCGCGGTATGCCTTTTACCGTTACTATCAAAAATAGTCCCTCCAATTTTAGTACCCGGAATATGATCGTACGTGAATCCGTTATACGGTCTGACCCCGACTTCATATAGCCCGTTTCTGAAGGCCGATTGAAATTGCAACATTGACGGTCTGAATGCTACTTTTTTCTCAACCCATGAGTAGGACTCATTTACGGTCGACTCGTCCCATCCAACTTGATTAACATAACTTTTGCTGGCCCGGGTGTAGAACCCGGCATTCAGGGCCGACCCGCCCCCTAGGACCCGGGCCCGGGCGTTGACTACACCGTCCTCGGACACGAATTGTTGGGCCGAGGCGGTTGAGGAGAGGTTGTCTAGGTTTGACCCGAATTTGGTCATTTCCTCTACATCGGGTCGGCCGTAGGGCGCACCGCCTCGTTCGAGGAGTAACACTCGGGCTCCTTCTGAGAGCGTGGCGGCGAGTGAGCACCCGGCTGTGCCACCGCCTACGATGATGTAGTCGTAGTATGAGACCGGCGGTGCTAATGTTGCTTCCTTCATGAAACTGTATTTTGGAACTGCGTGCATGGAATTATTTGAAATCAGCTAACATAAATCGCGTTTTAAACCGTCAAAAAAAAAAAAGCACAATACAATTAAATAAAAGAATTCAATTTTACTAGATAGTTTAATCCATATATTACACACGAGTACAAATTTTTCTACAATCTCAATATATTAGTTCTATACAGAAACAGAATACACATTTTATATTCCATATTATATTTCATTTGTTTCAGTAAATTGCTGCATATGATTACGTATTTCACATATAAAAATTCTATGAATTTCTATATTATTAATGCATTACCTTGCAATGTTTCACAAGTTGAAAAGAAGGTAGAAATAACACATAAAATTATTGTGATGAATGTATTAAGACAAGTAATTTGGCTTGTACTCCAAGTCATCATCATGCATGAAGTAGTTTATTAATTGGAATCTAATTAAATTGAAATTGATGAACTCGAAATTTGTAGCATCATCTGTATTATATAATATATAATATAACAAATTTGTAATGAATTTATATTCTTATAAAAGATTAATGAGCCAACTTCCTACTTTCTAACCATAAATTAAAGGGCCCATTTTTATGATTTAAGTTATATATACGTACCTAGAAATAGAAATTGCTTGGCTCAGTACGCATTACCCTAGCTATACTCCATGCATTAAATTGCGTGCGACGTTGTCGTTGTGATCGATTTTGGTGATACTGAATAAATTGCCGTCATTCGACACCCTGGAATCAGGTAATAGCAAAGGCCGTTGACAACAAACGTTGATAACGCAGTACTGACTACTGAGGGTCTGATACCATAATTAGAAACCAGTTCAACTGAAATATTCATCATTCGTTTGGTTTTATTAATTCAGTTAATTAAGTGTTTAACATGTAAATTCAGCTCCAATATCTTGTATGTTAATTCAGCTAATTGAGTCCCCTATATATGTTCCGTACACATTAAGATGTTACGTGAAAAAAAATCTCATCGTATTTCATGAAATAATAAGAAATAAAATATTGTTAACGGTTATCATTTTTAATGAAACCATTACGAGATTATTTTTTATATTTGATTTCATAACATTTGTCCTAAGGATATATTGTTATTAGAAAAAGCGTTATAAATATGGGGTTTTCTATCATGTATATGGGATGCACGTGATAAGAAGTTCAAATAGGAAATATATTAAGAGATCTTTGCATTAAAAATTAAAATCTTGTAATAGAAAATCTTTTTAAGGAAAAATTCAAGAAAATAGTTTCTCATTTACTTTATTATCATGTGTATCCCATGCACATGATAGAAAAAACCCAATATTACAAAAGTATCAACTAGAATAAGCAAAAGTGACGATTATATCACTAAATTAATGAATACTTTGGTTCTGTTTGGGAAAATTAGTTGAAAAGGTAGCTGAAAACTGAAAAGTTCGCCGAAAGCTGAAAAGGTAGCTGAAACTTAAAAGCTAGCTGAATAGGTAGCTGAAAAGGAAGCTGAAAATAACAGACTGATAAGGTCGCTGAAATTAATTATATTGTTTGGTAAAACAGGCTGAAATAATAACTGGAATAAATTAATTGTCATAAAATAACATGATTTTTATTATATGGATAAAATTATAAGGGTATAATAGTAAACCAACTTCAGAACCACTAAAGATATTTTTAATAAAACTACAAGTAGCTTTTTATTTCAATTTGAAATATTTTCTGATCGACCACCAAACACTTAGGGTAAAGCAATTAATGAAATTTTGGTTAAATCCTAAATTGATTTGTGTAACCAAAAAGGGCCTTTGTACATTGTATTTCTTAGTTATCTCAACAAAATGTTACTTGTATTTCGAAATAATTATTAAGTACTTTTTATTTTTGATTTACTATAAAGAAGAACCGATTTACCCTGTATTGTTATATGATTGTTATCGAATATGACTAAGAACCTGTTCTTTCGGACTTTTTAGAGCTGAATCGAATCGAATCGAATCAAATGAATGAATCGAATCAATCGAAATGAACTAAATCGAATCAGATCAATGAAGTTCAATTAAATAACATACATCTTTGAATCGAATCAAGTGGAATGAATCGAATCAGGAATCGAATCGAAGGCGAATCGAATCGAATCGAATCGAAATGTCTTTGAAAATAATTTGGAAAGAAACAGTCTAAATAAGTGAAATGGAAAGACAATTACTGATAGGATGTGAAAATATTCAACATCTAATAATTCTCACTGCTATATAAAGCTTTCCATAAAATGCTTACTTTATAAGTGCATGTCAATCAATTCTTCAACCGTATATTTGTTATTTTGTCAAATTTGCTAAAATTAAAGCTCGTGTCAAAATAATAATGATAATGATAATGATATTGCACAAATTATCTATGATCGAGACCTCATATACTATAGTGTCAACTACTCCATATAATTTTTATTACTTGCCGCGGTCTTTAATTATATATCGTTGATTATGATTGATCGATCTATTCTTTTAAAGTGTCGAGTATAACAATATATATATAATGGAATATAATATAAGATATAATCAACGATTATCTTCTGTTTTAATCAATTTGAAAGTATTGAAAAATATATTTTTATGAAAAAAATAGTCAATTTCTACCTACATCTTTTCAAAATAGAAAGGTAAATAAATGATTAAATTGCTAAGTTAGAGGGAGTATATAATATTGATGAGTTTTGACCTAGAAAGCTCAAGTATTACGGAGTAATAATTACGGAATTACGGAATTTTTATCACAATAATTAACTGAAATTTTATACGGAGTACACATTTGTGCATAAAAAATATTAACATATAAACAGTCACCATGAAGTGTTTCACATAACATTCTTCAACGAAAATAACACTCCATCATAAAGAAGTCGAAACAAAGCGGTTCAAAGGCCATCTTAGAGATTATTGAGTAAGTCTTGCATAAAACTGTCTCACGCGTGTGACGAAGTTCTTATGATTAAAATGTGACTATTCTAATGCTTAAAATGATCACTTTAACGCTAAATGTAACCACTTAAAAGCCTCATAAAATGGTCACTTTAAACATTAAAACAACCACTTTAAATCTTAAAATAGACACATTTTAGTTGCAAATACCTCGTCGCACGCGTGAAACGGTTTTATGTCAACATTTGTGAAATATTAAGAATAATTATTTTTTTGCATATGATTACACAAAAATGATTATTTGCTCTGAATTATATTTCACATGATCATGTCAAAGAAACTTGATTGGTCACGAGATTTTTTGTTAAAAAAAATAAAAGGGTATTAATTTTTCATATACGGATTTTACTCAAGTTATATATTTTTTTTTTCATTATTTTTCCCACCCTACCCTTTTTAGTCCAAGAATATACAAAATTCTTCCTTTTTAATTTTCTAACAAACAAGTCAAATTCATTCAAATTTTTAACTTTTCAATGATGAACTCAATAACAAATTCAATGAAGTAATTTTAGGCTAAATCAATCGTGCACAAAGACTTCATAAAAATTTGTCGCTCATAAGCAATATAATCAAATGTCCAATTTTAGTCCAAAATAATTGAGGAAGAACACGTAAGTATCCCAAATTACAAGGACTTAGGAGATAGCATACTACTTTGAAATTGGGGAAGAACACGTAAGTGTCCAAAAATTTGTCACTCATACCACGCACCCCCACCTTCTACCCCAAACATACAACCATAAACTAACCCAAACCACCCATCACTAACCCTAAACTGGCCGCTCCACCTGACCTACACCGCCTCCGACTTGACCCACGGTGGAGCCACCCCATATACCGCCGCCGGCAACCACATGTGGCCGCCATAATCCGCACTCATTCACAAACCCTAATTCTAAGTTTTATTTAAATTTATTAAAAATTAATTAAATTCAATAATTTATAAACAAAATTGAAATTAAAAGACAATTATTAATTCATTGAATTTGTTATTGGAGTCCATGATTGAAAAGTTATAAACTTGAATGAATTTGATTTAAGATTTGTTAGAAAATTAAAAAGAGAGAATTATGTATATTCTTGGAGTAAAAGGATAGGGTGAGTAAAAATTATGAAAAAAGTATATAACTTGAGTAAAATCCGTATATGAAATATTAATTACGAAATAAAATTGTCAGCGATATTTTCTCACAAGATTGCTATTTAATGTATGCTTTTACTTAAATAGCAAAACTTAGAGTGGGTGGAAGTATATATAAAGCCACGTCAGTCTTTTGTTCAAGTTGGTCGCTCAAAAGTCACGTACAAGTTTATAATAAATGAAGAAAATGCCATTTAAGTTAGGTTAGTGAAGATGTTTTGGCGTAGTGGTTAGTACGGCGGTACTCTGAGTATTAGGTCTCAAGTTTGAATTTCCTCTCTCCAGTTGTAATGACTTTGTGCCTCTTTCAGACCAAAAAAAAAAAAGTTAGGTTAATCAAAATATTACATAAATAAATTTCAAAAAAATAAATAAATAATAATATATAAAATAAAAACTGAGGTTGTGTCATCAAATAATATATCATCATTTCTTATAATGTCATTTGCATGCATTTTATTTTTCATTTATAAAATGAAAAAAGTTTGAACAATTCACTGAATTAAAGAAATTATTATTATTTAAAACTCTTAATTGAGATGGATTTTGCACGATGTAGCCAATGGTCACAGTTTGAAACTCATTTCCAAAGCCGAACTTAACCCTAGCCACGGGAACGCTATTGGAGTTGCATCCATCGAATACAAAATCAATAATTATGGATTTTCAACTATATATTTGTGTAAACTTTTACTTGCAATAAATTTTAACATTGTTATGTGGAGTAATATCATTTTATGATAACATTTACTATCAATTCGAACTTTCGAATATCGATTAATAACTGCCCTATTAAGTGATTTAAGTACTCCGTATTAGATTTCAATCATTAGGTTAATGTTTGTAATGGTCTTCCAATATTCATGTACTCCGTATCATAGAACGAGCAAAAATCCTCTCCAGTTACTGGAGAATTCCAGTACTTTTAACACGAAGCAAGGAGGGTATTATGGTCATTTTACTCCTTCCCTTTCTCCTCTTTTCTTTGTATAAAAATCACTGGACCTCTCCGATGACTGGAGAGGATCCCTGCTGTCATAGAACATAGATCCTTAGAAATGTTCCAATGAAGTTTGAAACAAACTAACAAAATTCATGACATGCATTGATTACTAAACTTAGGGTTTTTTTTTGGCATGTTTTACGGGGAGCCAAACATGTGATATAAAAATCCAGAAACAAAGATAATTTTCAGATAATATCTACAATAACTAACTATTGTAATTTATTTATGGGATATTTCACCTGGTTTGGTGCCATCGTGTTTTTTTGAATTTTACGTGGTATCATTCATTTTTCAAAACTATCAATAGTACCTTTGAGTTTAATGAAAACATCTAAAAATACCCAAAAAAAAAGTCTAATCTGCCTTTATTGAATATTTAATTTTTGCATTTTTCATTCATTTTATGGTAATAATTTAGCATGTCATTAATGTAAGTACCTTCTACTCAATTTTAAACATATCTTTTTCACAAATTTAACCTGTTTAAAAACTTTATTTTTCGTAGTTTGGGTATTTTGTAAACATTTTGCTAATTTTAGGGATACCATTAATATTTTCTAAAAACTAAAGATACCACATAAAATTCGAAAAAACACGAGGATACCATATAGATTTTCCCTTTATTTATTTATTTATTTATTTATTTATTTACAGAGTATTTACTTTGTTCTTAGATTGTACTCTCGGGACACCATTAGTGCACTGTGCACTGCATCACCATAATACTAACTTAGCTGTACTTGTACAACAATTTCATAGAAAAATCAATTTACGGCATCTATCTAATAAATGAGTATCCCTATAACACCTCGATCAATCGTACCAAGTTGGAAAATTTGTTCCACGTCTCATCGATTTGTTTATCAAATGTACGTACATTACCAATTTGCGATCAAGTTGATATTAAATACGATACCTAACCACTTACGGAGTACATTTCTTCAACGGCCTAATTTAAAAAAAAAAAAACAAAAAAAACGTTTTTTTTTTTTAAATCACGTTTTTTTGCTACATTTAGGTGTATGGTGATCATTATTGAGTATTTAGTAACACATGTTTAATACTGGTCTAAAAAAAACTGTCTATCACAAGACTTACTCTTCTTTTATATATGGGCGTCACTAATGTTGATACTTTTTGGTAGCTAGGCTTGGCCCAAATGACTTTTCTACATTTAAAACTACATGTCGCGAATAAACTAATAAAGTAGTACTCCGTACTATATACGGAGTAATAATTGAGAACTCCCATCATATAACTATAGTACTTTATATATCAATTTATTTATTTATTTATATGATCAAAATATCAATTTATAAATGTACCCTTTAAGTTCATAAGAGAAGAGTAAAATAAAATATGTAACTTAATTGTATGAAAGATTCTCTGTATGTATTATGTATCTGAAAAGCCGTCATGAAAAATAGAACCGGTTTTATGAATGTGGTTATTAGGCTTCTTTCTTTTGAGCTTATTGGAGGTACAATGAACTAGTACAGTAATACTTACCGGCATAATACTTACTCGCACTGAACTGAACTTTTTGTTATTTCGTAATCTAAGTTGATTAGATCAGATTTTAGTTTAACGAAAAACGAGTTTAAATCTTATTTACAAAGCAACAACCACAGGGACACGTGGCACCCTGTGGTTGTTTGTTGACCAAATTGACTGGGACCCACCACTATCTCAATTCCTTTTAATTTCTCAAGTTGGGTGTTTTTTTTTTTTCAGCCGAATCTCTTGCATATATGTACTACTTCGTATTTAAATTATGAATTATCATAAATAACTTGCATATATACTATTTTCAAATTATATTTTCAAATATTTTATAACACTATTATAGTGTACTACTTCGTATTTAAATTATATTTTCAAATATTTTATAACACTATTGCAGTGTATTTCTATTTTACTTATCAATTTTATGTGACATATGTACTACTTAAGTTATACTTTCAAATATAATTAAAACAATAGTTTTTTTTTTTTTAATTCTTTTTTTTTAAAAAAATTGCACTGGCACAATTTTATACTTTCATAAAACAAGTTTTTTTTTATTTTGCAATTTGCACGGACATAAAATTGTTACTCGTATTTGTCATATAATAATGATAGTTTGCATTGGCATAAAATTATTTCAGACTTTATTTATAAACTTTGTTTAAAGCTCATTTATACTCGAACTTCATAAAGAACATACCCGTGCAATTTGCACGGGCATAAAACAATGGATATTTAATTTTCTAATGACATACCGGTATCTTTGAAAAACTATAATATTGTGTACAATTTTTGATTAGTTATTGTTATTGTTCGATTAGTCATTGTTGTTTATCATATAATTTTAAAATTGTTATTTGTACGGGCATAAAATTGTTATTTCTACGAGCATAAAATTGTTATTTGTACGAGCGTAAAATTGTTATTTGTCATATAATAATGTTAATTTGTCATATAATAATGTTAATTTGCACGGGTATAAAATTGTTATTTGTACGGGCATAAAATTCTTATTTGTCATATAATAATGATAATTTACACGGGCACAAAGCTATTAGAAGGTAGTTAGTGAGAGCAAAGCTGATTCGACCATCGGGGGCAGACACAGTCAGTCGGAAAGGAGTCGCTGAAGATGGAGACTTTACTTTTATCGCATTGTTATTTGTACGGGCATAAAATTATTTATTGTCATATACTTTCCTTTTTTAGGTGCTTTCGATGACACTAATTCATACTGGTTGCTTTAAAAGACGCCCTTTATAAACTCATCTTAAAACTCATTCATTATCATTTGTCCCTACTTCATGAGTCACAATTAAAAAGTATCTGAAAATTATGATTTGCGATAGAAAAAAATAGGTCATATATATATTGAACAAATAACGTAGTTTATAAGGAAATATTTGAGATATTATAATACATTTACCATCTTATTATAATATTATTTTCTTTTATCTTGACATTTCCTGTAATGGTTTGAATTTTTCTATTATTTATGATGATTATGATTGGTTGTCTATAATTTCGTTGTTTTAAGTGTTTTTTAGTGATACATATACATATTTGATTTTTTTAAAGACGCTTTTATTAAACTTATTATACAACGATTTCATTACTCATATGTTCCTACTTAAATTTTATAAAGAACTTACCCGTGCAATTTACACGGGCATAATACTAGTTAAATTGAAAGGAACACGACCTAGTTGGATATGAACGGACATATATATTAATGCTAACCTCCAACTTCGAAGACTATGACTAGTGGATAACTAATAGAAGATTTAATATCGAAAAGTATAACATATATAATATGGCCCATTTTACATGATTTTTCATGCAAATGTGTGAACAACACTACAATACGTCGATAAATTTATCGTCTAGACCTACACATTGACTTGGTGATTTGATAAGATGAATAGAATTATTAGCTACTTTAATTGCCTTTAAATAATAATCAATCTCACACAAAATTTATTAATATATCAAATGAATTATATAGTTTCATGGGGCCTATGAAAATTGCCAATGTAGGGCTACAAGAATAATGAAGTAGATGATCGAGTAAGTCTGTCTCGATCGATTTGTCAATGAAAAGTTAAGTGATGAACAATATTTGTCTTAGAGTTTGACGTTTAAAATAAAATTGTCCTGTAAAAGGGTAAAATTGAATCGTGTTGTACTGTTAAATTAAAGTTGTCACCATATCATCTATTGAAGTACGTTTGTTTAAGTGGCTCATCAATAGAGAAGGTTATTATATGTCGTGTCGTGTTGAGATTTTAGAAATAGCATTGTGACCCGCATGGCGCCCATCGGGTCATCGTCGTTTGCATAAGCTGTTAAGAACTTAAGTCACGCTTCGTGCTTATGAAATGGAAAATCGATGAATTTGTGATGGAAAATACTCGATACATTATTTTAGTATATGCAATATAGAAAACCTACAAAAAAATTCACAATTTTGCAATGTTTTTTTTATATTCTGTTATATAAATTCATATACCCAATTTGTTTATTTAGAATTCTATTGTGACTTTAATCTCAGGAAAAAAGACGAACTGTTGGAAAAGACGATCTTATCATACTCCTTCTGATTCATCACGTTCATATCATTTGATCTTGTGAGAAGAATAGTCAAATGACAAGAATATGATGAATCAGAAAAAGTAATTTATAATAATTTTTCATCTCTTCATTTAGTGTAGTGGTTGAGCTTTTCTTAAAATGGACTCGTCTTATATCATAAGACAGTCTTACACAAGAGTTGTCGAAAAAAAACCGAACAAATATTGGGAATGTTTTGATTTGTCAAGAGTCAAAACATTAATGAACCGTTCTTAGACTAACTCTCCTAAATGGGCTAACATCTTAAACTGCCCACTTTATATTAAAGCCCATTAGTCAATTCTATTTTAATTTCTGGCTGTTGAAATTTTGGGCCACATTTAATGAAACTTTGTCACTTAACTTGGACATGGAATGGTTTGGGATAACCAATTTTTTTTTTTTTAAAAAAAAAAAAATTGTCTTAAAAATAATATTCGATTTTATACATACACAGTGAGACAAAAGTACAAATTGCAGTTAAAAGAGTATAAAAATATGAAACAAATCTACGTAATAGTAAAGTCACTTATAAGGATACTAAGAAAATTTAGTGGTAATTAATCATAATTATCACTAAAATTGTGTAAAAACTATATAATCGAGTACAAATGAATCGAACTTAAACACTCCGATAAAACAGAGTAAATTTTTTGAGATTATTTCACATCGTAAGAACAACTGATTATTGAAAGAAACTGCATAACTAAATATGATGGACTACTGTATCTACCACTCACGATTTTTGTTGAGATATCTTATCATACGAGAATTTGTTAAAATTAAAATCCAAAGACATGAAAAGGCCAAACCTTAAGCCACTAAAACGAAAATGATATTTCCTCCGTTCAAGACCAGATGTAATATTTAGGAGTACTATTAATACTACTCCCTCTCGTTCGTTTTGCTTACATGACTTTTTCCCTCACAAAAAGTCAAACTGTAAACAATTCATCAAACTATGAAAGACGCTTGTTGAGAAATATTTTACAATGGTCATATCTATAATTATGCAATATAGATATTAAAATTATAAAATGTTGATTGCGCACAATAAATATTATACTTATAAAGATGAATTATAATTACACAGAAGGCACGTCAATATTCACTCTTATGGATTGGAAGATATATCGAAAAAAATTTCGATATATGAATGGTATCAAAGACAAAATAGTTCATATGATCTCGAAAAATTGGACTAATAATTTTTTCAAAAATCAGCAAATCTTTTAAAAAATTTTAAACGATTGATACGTACGATGCAAATAGTGCAATCATATGTTAATCATTAGACTATAAAAAATTATAATTATGATTGGTTAAAACGCATTTGTCCGAAAAGAGGATAATTTATAATTGAGTCGCATCAATTGAAACGTAGGCAATCGTGTGCTTTGGTCACTTGAAATAATTTTAATGTTTTGAAAGTTCATTACAAACCACTTATTATTTTAATACAATGAAGAAAAATGAGTATAACGGTTATGAGTTAAGACTTGAAGACCTGTTTTTGTCTCTGTGCAGCTCGCTTGAATCGTTGGCAACTGGGAAGTATAAAGTTATGTGGACGAGGTAGCAGAGGACGCTCGTGCCTAGTCATCCGTACTTCGACAGCCCAGTCTTAATACCCGACGTTTTAATAGATCTATTTTAGTGCTTTCTTTAAGCTTATTAGTTGTAACTTTGTAAGCAATAATGGATGTATTACACGTTTTGAAAACCTGAACTTGTTATTACATCTTTTTTACTATTTGAAAAAAAAAAAAAAAAAAAAAAAAAAAAAAAGCTGCTTCTTAAGGGTTGGTTTCGGTCAAATATTGTCTTACGCTCGGGTTGGGTTCAAATCAGGATTAGGTCAATTGGGTTTGTATCGCTTTTACAATTGCTCTATTCTGATAATATTTTCAAGTTTACTTCACATTTAAACTTATTTACAATATAGTTTGATAAAAAAAAAAAATTTGAGTTACAATTTTAAATCAACTTTAATAGAATCCTCATTGAGCTACTTCAATAGGGTCATGGGTTAGCTTCAGGATTCAGCTGGTGGAGTATTTCAAATTAATTTTGATCGAGTCATGATTTTCAAGTCAACCGTGATTCAATAATGTCATCGAGTTTTACTGAATTAGGCTACGTGTCATCGGGTTCTATTTATCTAGTTGGGTCAACTTCTAGCTCAAACTCACCCACATAAATTAAGTATTTATTTTGGAATTTTTTAAATTTATATAGATTATTTGTCTTAATGTAGTATATAATTTCAATATTGAGTTACTTTCAAGTTATAGGGTTTTTTTTATGTAATACAGAGTGTTAATCTACTGCTCAAAATACTTTCATTCTAATCATTAGGCCAGAACATCTTCAATTGATACAGAGTACTCCGTATTTAATTAGGAATAATTAAATTAGAACTCTTGTCTGCCGACTATTTTTGCAATGACGTAGAGTGGGTTTACTAACAACTTGCAGGTTCGCTATCCATGTCACCGTGTGAGGCTCGTGCAAATCCACATTCGATTATTTTAATCACATAATTTCAAGTTCTAATAATATAATTTCAAGGAACAATAATTCGAATAAGGTATTGCTCATTCACCCGCGAGATTTACTCAAACGCCTATGAAAATGACAACTATATCCTTTTCATTTCACAATCATAATTTCAATAAAGAAAAAAAAAAAAAAAAACCTCATTTTTTTTTTCTCAATTTTGAATCAGCAAAAACCCTAAATTGATTAAAACTCCTCCAAATCTCTAATTTAATTTCTCCTTATCACCTCCAAATTCCTATCAATCGATATTCTCTTCATCCTATACTATGATTCACTCAAATCAGCTTGATTAACGAGCAAATTCACTTAAAATTTTCCCTAATTCTATAGTTTTTTTTTGACAAAACCCTAATTAGACACTTCCTAATTAACTAATTTGGGGGGAAAAAAATCAATAATGTACATCTAAGACTTGTCACTATTTTCACAGGACTTGTCACTAATCCGGAGTAGAAATTTTTCTTAAGTTTATTATTATTCGACAAATTTGAGCATAAATTGATCAATTTTTAGTTAATTATCATTCGCTTACAAAAAAGAATATATTGAGAATAAGAAATTATATAGGGGTAGAATTAGAAAATTTTATGACAAAATGTGGGTGTTAGAGTAAAATTCGTGGGTGATTGAGCAAATACGTTCGAATATTGACTTCTTAAACTTTTTCATTAATTGTAAATTAATCATCAATTATATGTAGTAATTAATTGATAATAGTTGAGTGTTGAAAATGAGAGCCCATTTTATTAGGCTAATTAAAAAAAGTTTATGTATCTTTCAACTTTTTGAATTATATATAGACTACATACATTATGTACGTAGTTTTCTACACAAATTATGTAGTCTAACTCGACCTGACTAATTAACCTCCCTCTGAGGTTTCAATCTCCGTTATACCGAGTAATTTATGGAATATAATTATAAAAGGATCATTTACGCCAATAACATCATACAGAGTATACTCCTATATGATATGGTAATACAACTAAAATTTGATATTAACAATAACATACAGAGTGTATTTTATGTCATTTATATAACATATTACTATGTAAATGTTAATGAAGTAATATATTACTCCGTCCCAGTGAATTGTTAACATTTGTCTTATTTTATGAGGAGAAAATAAAGCAATTGTTAACAATTAACTGGATCAGATAAAGGATATAATATGATAGTATATGGACATATCTCGTACTAATATGGCCATATTTAGGACTAATTAGGAGGAGACAATTTTGTTGGGCGTGGTTAGGTTGTGAATCAGACTAACTTCACGTGTAACAAGGATTTTATTCTTCCATATTTGTTTTGGCTATTTGCTAGTCACAAATCTCATAAATTAAAATATTTTTATAGTAAATTTAATTTAATGTATTACGGAGTATATAAAATCGCTAATTTATACGAGTAATTTTATATTTTTCTTCTAAAATTATATTTTCATCAGATAAATATCACATATAGTCGTAAAAAAAACGGTTAAATGGTATCCCTTCCCTTCAAGTCTAAACACTACATAACACTATTTGCCACTATTCATGTACTTTAGAAATTTCTGATATTGTGGTTGATATATAATTGAGAATATAGTCATTTGTGATTTTGTTTTATTCGTCTTTTTAAGTACAATATTAATATTGAATTTGTATAACTATAAATATTACCGTTGCAAAATACATATCAACAAATGTACCCTGACATCATGTAGTGTTTGGACTTGAAGGGAGAGAGTAACATTGAAAGCCTCACGTAAAATTAGGTGTTGTTTAGTTACCTTAATTAAAGGGATTGTTAAAATGAGAAATTAAAATTTCTAATGAATTGGTAAATCACATGAATTATAAATTGCTCCATAATCGAGTAATTTAATTACCTTACTTTCCAGTTATTTGTAAATTCTCAAATGAATTGATAAAATCGTTGTTGAACCTCTAATTACCACGGCTTAAACTTCTTATTGAATTGAATTCTAACATATCTTTTGAAAAATTCACATAAGTTTAGGACATGTTCTTTCCAGCTTATTTTCAGCTCATTTTATTTTGGGCTCAAATTTCACTTGATTGGGCCTCGATTCGGGCCTATTCTTGCTCTGGGCCTGGGCTTTCAAAGATAACTATATTATTTAATTGAACTTTATTCGATTCAATTCGATTGATTCGATTAAGACAACTATATTATTTAATTCAAGCTTCATTCAGCCAATTCATTTCGATTGATTCAAATTTCGATTGATTCGATTAATTCTATTTAAAAACTCCGAAAAAACAGGTATTTAATCCCTATAAAACACAAAATGACACTGTACCACTAACCAATTAGTCAATTACCACAAAATTTATTATTCAAATAATCAACAACAAAATTTGAATATAATATGACAAAAACTTCGTTGGGAACCGTGAATTAAGATAAGAAAGTGAAAAGAACGACAACATGACTACAATGAAGAAAAAACAACGTTCGATGTTATGTAGGGTGGTGAGGAAGAAAAAAAACAGAACACAATAGTAATAAGACAAGTAGACATGCAACATTTTCTGCCAATCTAATCACTGCTGTTTTTTGCACCGTGTAATTTGAACTCGTATCAAATCAAATTTAGCGGTTTTATTTTTATTATTATTTAGTCGTATGATTTGTACGTACTTTGTGTATAAGTAGGTAAAAAACAGATTTGATTAATGTTTGATTCTTCAATTTCGGGTCAGAAATAATGGACGGTTACAAAACTAGCGTATCTAACTTTGTTTTATGTTCTAATGTTTATCAAATACGGAGTAATAGTCTGTATGTAGTAAAATTAAACGTATGATGAGAAATAAATGACGGTTATAAGACAAATGTATATAGCTGTATGTGTTCATAATGTCAATTAACTTGCATTGGTCGACTAAGGGTATATATTAATTATACGGAGTAATACACTAATAGTGTATTTTTATTGGTTGTACTATGTATTAGTGAAGGTGACTAATAATTGCAGAAGATTGTTCGATATAAATGCTCAAGGTCATCGTAGTATGTACGCCGTAGTTTTTAGCTTTCTACACACAACAGATACCAACGGGGATCAACTGCATTATAATCCGCTGTTAAATTGTGAAAAACGATTGAAAACTGATTTGAATTTATAAGAGTCACACATGTTAGTGTTCCATTGAGATAAAGAAAACTACTCCTACTTCGTATTACTATTGAACATTGAATACAAACATACTCCAGATCCGTATCATCTAAATAATACTTTTTTCGGTTATGGCAGCTTATAATTTTTCCAGAGTCGTTGGTACAACGTGCTTTGGGATCCGATTTCATTTCCTAAGCATTCAGTAGTTACTACGTTAGCTGCACAAAATCGTCTTGCAACAGTGGATAACTTATGTCGTCGCGGTATCGTTATGGTCAATAGGTGCTGCTTGTGTAAACGATGCTTTGAGACGGTAAGCCACCTTTTCTTTCTATGTTCGTACTCGAATGAGGTTTGGACTTTGATTCTTGCTTGGATGGGGTTCAAGAGGTAAGCTATGAGGTTGCGAGATGAGCTTCCGTGGATTAAATCTCGATATCGTGGGAGGAAGTGGCGTTCGAGATGGGTTAATGTCTCGTTGAATGCTACAGTTTATACCATCTGGATTGAGAGGAACACTCGGATCTTTATGGGTCGTAAGACAGATGTGACGAGTCTTGTTCGTCGTATTAAGTATCTTGTTAGTGTTCGTATGATAGCGTGGGCTAATAGTGCCCTTGAAGACGAGATCGTTTCTTGCTTAAATGCTTAGCCTTTATTGGCTTTTATCTTTGTAAGAAATATACTCTTATTCCCTATATGGATGAATAAGATTGCTATCAAACCCGCTGTCATAATTAATTATCTAGGTGGCCTAAAAAGGGAGGAAATTTGATGGAACAAAGGGTGTATTTGCAATTCTATGTAAAGCCTAAAACTTGACACAAGTAATGGAGTAATTTTTTTATTTTTTTTTTCATTATTGTTTTTTATTTTGAGGTACTTTTTTAAAGTACTTGTACAATTTTATATGTATTGGTAGTCAATGTTGTGGTATTAAAGTTACTTACATGCAATGAACCAAGTATGAAAAGAGGCTTCATGAGATAAAGTAACTACACAAATTCATCATATAAATCCGTATAATTAATTACTCGTATATATAATGGTTTATTTTATTTTAAAGAGTATAAAAGGCGCTATCAAAGTAAATTATTATTATTACTCTTTAATTAAGTCGTCAAACACTTTAATCTTTATCACCTAATCAACCAAATAAATTAAATATTATAGTCTAGTTGAAGAGTCAAAAAGCTAATTACATGATTGAATTTAAACATAATAAACATGATTAGCAAGACAATAAACAAACCACAAAAAGCAAGTAAACACGCAGAAATTTGTTTAGTGCTTAGTGAACAACCCTATAAAGTTCTCAAACTACCGTCCGAAAATGACTTCTCTTAAATTAATTACAGTAAATTTTTCATAAGTCGATTTCACACTAATTTAATGTGTATAAGGAAATAATACGAGTAACATTGACTACCAAACAAAAACTAATCTAAAATATTTCTCCTATTTCTTAAATCAGATTGGTATCTTAAAACGCGAAATCTGTTTTAAACTTAAAACATGCAGCTGGTTGGACCATTTTGTAGATTGAAACAACTATTTTTATTAATCTCTAGGTGGTTTTCTTTTGTTTTATTCCATACATTTAAACTGTCTTAAATTTAAGACGAATGTATCCATTTCTATCAGAACAAAAATCGTACGAGTATATATATAAGAGGTCAAGTACTCCCCATATTCCTATATATATATCCATCTACCATAAAAGTCACC
The DNA here is from genome assembly GCA_023091065.1 of Dianthus caryophyllus. Lineage (NCBI taxonomy): Eukaryota > Viridiplantae > Streptophyta > Magnoliopsida > Caryophyllales > Caryophyllaceae > Dianthus > Dianthus caryophyllus. The sequence goes on along the minus strand of CM041518.1, from coordinate 39,463,567 downwards.
CTTCAATGTTCAAACCTTAGAACACTACTCTCTTACAACCAAAACAATATTTACAAAATCAAAGACCAAAATTGTTCTAAAATCAATATCAAATTCATATTTCATTCATACGAAAATTGAGACGGGTCAGTCCACACCCAAACTACGTCTACAAATAACCCGATTTCTACATACGAGTACAAGACAAACTTAAGTTCAAAATGAACAACATCTACGAAATGGGTTACAACAGAGTAAACGGAGCGACAAAATGCAACGGGTTTCGTGGTATTCGACTAAATTTAAGGAAGATATCAATCCACCGGTTACGAGTCAAGTTCAAACTTTTGTTTAAGATGTTATACACATGGAGAAGAACGTATGCTCGAGCAATGAGATCGATTAGAAAAGGGATTTGTGGCAAAAGAAGCTTTCGAAAGAATAGCACGAGTCGATTAATACAAAGCGAAGAGTCGAAGATTAATCAGCAGTGTCGACTACGTTCGTTAAATCGAACAAATTCGTTTTATACCGAAGCTATTGCGGATTGTTTGGAGTTTATTAAGCGTAATTCTGTTTCTCTTGACGATCATCCCCATGTTCAAATTCCGTCTACTTCGCCTCTAGTACAGTCAGATAATCAAAGCGTCCCTAGGTAGTATCGAGTTTTAGTATCGTAGTTTAATTTCTAGTAATTTGTACTATAAGCAAATTTTTGGAGTATATATTTAGTTTCTCGTAAAATTTGTACATCTAATATGTAAACTTCATTAGGGTTGTGAATTTGTGATATATCGAACGTCGGTTTGATTTGAAATTTTGTAACGGTCGTGGTAATCGTCAGAAATATAATCAGTTGAATTAGCTGATATCTGTATTATCGATTTGCTTTATTGTTAATTTTGTGTTTTACAAGATTAATACGTGTACAAATTAATTTGTTGACTTGTAAGTTCATTGTATCGTGCCATAGTTTTGTACACAAAATTCTTAATTTGATTTGGAAAAACCATAATAAATGAGGAATATTATGTTGAATCTTTTGAATGCTTGACTGATTTTACGTTATCAAAATTTGAATTTATTATGTTCAAACAATAATTAATGGTTTAATTACATCGATCGATGAAACTTTAGAATTATACTAATCCTAGAATAACGACAACACTTATTAGAATAATAACTAAAAAGAATATTATCTTTAGCACATCTAGAAATCAATATATATAAGTAAAAGAGGCTTTTTTTGAGCCATCTCCTTAATTCAAGGAGTTTAAGCCAATCATAAAATTACATTAAGAAAATAAATTAAATTGTGAAAAAATAGTAATTTGGACAAAAAATTACATTAAGAAAATAAATTAAATTGTGAAAAAATAGTAATTTGGAAAAAAATAATTTTATGAAAAATAATTTCCTTATTTAATTATGAAACATTATAGAAAATTTTTAGCTAAGTCTTTGATTATTATATTTCATAAAATGTATCTGGCGAAAAAATATAAAAATAACATCATTAGCTTCGAAACGAAAAATGCTATCAAATGAGTATAAATATCAAATTATTTCATCCAATAAAAAAAAAACTCATTTGAAAAATAGATAAAATAATTTATATTGAAATATTATTTTGGAAAGAAACAATTATATGACACATAATTTAGTTATTTAATTATGATACATTAGATAATTTTTAGGTAAGTCTTAAAACTTTTTTTGTGTATATATATATCAAAAACTTTAGCTTTGTCTTCCAAGATACCGGGTTAAATAGTTTTAGTTTATTATGTTTTCATTACGATTACGATTTGTGTTATTTTTATTTTTTACATGTATTTGACTTGATAAGTGTATTGATTTTGAAAAGTTTTATTTCTTAATTATCATGTTTGTAATTTAAACATAGCTTGATTGAATTCATAATGATTTTTTTCCCTTTGTATGTTGCAGATTTATATTTTAAGTTTAAGATCTGAGGTACTCATTGAAGAAACTTGATTACAAAATCAATCGAATATATAACGTGAAAGGTAAAAGAGATATACACGATCTATTGATTATCTCATTTTCATATCAAATCATTATATATGGTTGTATAATAATATTTATTATTTATCATACTTGATCTTTAGTTAGTTTCATCATATTAATATTTGATTTAATTGTTCATGTCAATTTTGTATGAGAATATCTGAAAATTAGGTATAAAAAGAATCAACATGGTATATTATAATGATAAGGTAAAATTTAGTTTGATGATAAAATTTCAAATTTTTACTATCCCGTTTTAAAGTATTTCTTTTAATTCTTTTATAAATTAGAAATCAAAATATATATTTCATATCTATATACATCTACATAAAAGAGAGTTTTGTTAAGTGTTTTTAGAGTGCCCACATCATAATTTATTAAATTTGTATATACATTATTATTGATGATTAAAAATATTTTTTAATTACTTATTAATAAAAGTGAAAACACTTACAATGATTATTTTATAATCTAATAAAAAATAATTATTTGTTAATTTAATAAATTCAAAACAATTAGTTTTGTATAAAATTAAGAGAAAAAATATTTTAGGAATAAATTCAATTAAAAGCAATTAACTTTCACTAAAATTTAAAGAACAAAAAAAGTAAGATAAAAAATACTGATACCAAAGTTTTCCTATTGTTATAATACTAACCTTTAGCCTTTTCTTAATGTTTTCAAAATATTTTAGTTCTCTGTAATATTTAATTAAAAACTTTTTAAAGTATTTCTTTTAATTCTTTTATAAATTAGAAATCAAAATATATATTTCATATCTATATACATCTACATAAAAGAGAGTTTTGTTAAGTGTTTTTAGAGTGCCCACATCATAATTTATTAAATTTGTATATACATTATTATTGATGATTAAAAATATTTTTTAATTACTTATTAATAAAAGTGAAAACACTTACAATGATTATTTTATAATCTAATAAAAAATAATTATTTGTTAATTTAATAAATTCAAAACAATTAGTTTTGTATAAAATTAAGAGAAAAAATATTTTAGGAATAAATTCAATTAAAAGCAATTAACTTTCACTAAAATTTAAAGAACAAAAAAAGTAAGATAAAAAATACTGATACCAAAGTTTTCCTATTGTTATAATACTAACCTTTAGCCTTTTCTTAATGTTTTCAAAATATTTTAGTTCTCTGTAATATTTAATTAAAAACTTACTTAAAAATATTAAGACTCACATTTGAAAAAATAGTATTTTATTTTAATTTCCATAAGATACACTTACATTTTCATAAATATTGGAGAGCTCATGAATAACACTTACCATACTTATTTGATAATTTAATAAAAATAATATCTTGATAATCTAATAATATTCAAAGAAATTAGTTTTCTATAAAATTAAAAGAAAATCTCTCCTACAAAAGAAATTTAATTTAAAGTAATTATCTTTCTATATAACTTAAACAAAAACAAACCTAAAAAAATTAAGACTAGGAAATAAAAAAAAAAAAATCAAAAACTCAGCAAAAAAATTATTAAGACTAACCTTTTTCCTAAGTTTTATAAGACTAAAACTATAATCTACAAAATTTCCTTATTTAGTTATCATACATTAGATGATTTTTAGGAAACCCTTTTTATATATATAAAATTAGGATCATGTAAGTCCACCCTATCTTTTCAGTCCTACATCTAAATCTGAACCGTAAGATCTGGGCTCAACTCAAATCTCGCTAATTAATATACATAAAAAACAAATCATAAGAATTAATCTCAGAAAAAAAATTGATACAAAATATGAATTTCGCATAATTATTTTATGAGACCTTTTTCCAAAACTTACAAATCGTTCCAATTAAAACATTTTTATTACTATGTAGCATTGAGAATTTATTTTTTGAAAAAATGACAATTGTGTACTTAGGCACAAAATTAGTAATCTTATTATTGAAAAATATATAATTACATTTTTTTTATTTTTTATTTTAACTCCACAATGATTAATTAGTGAAATATTATAATAAAAGCTAAAACAAATTATTTGATTTAGTAGCAAAATAATCTTATTTATAAAAAATGTAAAGGGTATTTCATTTGGGCATATGATAATAAATTATGGAATATCATTTAAAGATAACTTATTTACTGGTTGAATTTTTTTTTACAATATCATATTTAAAACCCGTGCATCGCACGGGCTTTACTACTAGTAATGAAATATTTTCGTGCATCTCTTTGTCTTGTTTTGTGTTATGTTTCAATACATTTTAGTTTTCATTTGAAATGGGAGTATTTTAGTGTTAATTTGTATTGACTTTAAGGACCTGTTTTTTTGGATTTTTTAGAGTTGAATCGAATCGAATCGAATCGAATCGAATCGATTCGAATCAAATGGTGAATGAGCCGAATCGAATCGAATGGAATGGAATCGAATCGAATCGAATCGAATGAAGTTCAATTTAATAATATAGTTGGAATGAATCGAATCGAATCAAGTGAAATGAATCGAATCGAATCGAATCGAATCAATTGAAATGTGCTGAAAATAAGCTGAAAAGAACAGGTCCTTATTGTGAGCAACAAAATGTTGATTCATAGTTTAGGATATCAAAATTATATGGATTTACTACTTCGTAAGTTTTAAATTACGAGTATTTTACCGAGAATGTCTTGGCCTAGTTGTTAAGATTGAGGCACGCGTGATGATAGGTCACAGGTTCAAATCCTCCTTCCCCGAATATTCTGAAATAATTAAAGTGAGGTCGTGTTTATATGTTCATGAGCTACTTTGTATTTATTTATTCGGGATTTCTATCTTATGCCCACTGGGCATAGGATAAGGGAAAAAAAGTAAAGAGGTTTTCCCATTTTCCACTCAAGGGAAGTTGAGAAAAAAATTATTTTTTAATTTATTATCATGAATTGATAGAAAAACTACCTATATTTTGAGTCCTTAACCTATGCCCAATGGGCATAGGTTAGAAAAATCCTTATTTATTTGATTAGTTACTTTTAGGATAAAATTGCATATAACATGTAGAAGGTTGTTATGAGTCTTCTCTTTTTATAACTTACTCTATCTTTTACCATCTCCTTACCACTATCAGTCTATCACGTATCATTAAAATACTAATCTATTTTTGTGTTGAAAAGTCAAAGTAAGTGAGTAAATATATACTCCCTCCATTCAACTCCATCTTGTGCATGATGTCAATGCACAAGATTTTAGGAGGAGATGAGGTCATGCAAATTAGTGGATCAAGTGGGTATTTTAATCAATTAAGAACTTTAATTAGTAAGACAAGTGGGTTGTTTTTTTTTTTGAGGGAATGATTAAAGTAATTAATTACAATTAACAAATTAATAAAGTTGCAAGTGGATGGTTGAGTTAGTTTTGTAGTGTTAATTTATGACCCAAAATAGTAATGCACAAAATGGAATTGAATTGCCAAAAAAGGAATGTACACTGAATGGAGTTGAATGGAGGGAGTAATATTATAATGATATGTGAGAGGAAAGGGTAGAAAAGGAGACCCGAAAGAGAAGGTCATTAGCAATACTCTAACATGTAAGGACCTGTTCTTTCCAGCTTATTTTCAACTCATTTCGATTGATTCACCCATTCGATTCGATTCACCACTTGATTCAATTCGATTCAAAGACAATGTTATAAATTTGAACTTCATTCAGTTTAGTTCACTGATTGATTAATTCGATTGATTCGATTGATTCGATTCATTCGATTGATTCGATTCGATTCAATTCTAAAAGTCAGAAAGAAACAGTCACAAGTATGTTTTTACCCAATACATCTAATTTACGTTGAATATCCAAGGTAAATGCTAAGCTAAGAGTGCAATACAATAAATGTGAAATATGTGATTAAAAAAGTGATAGGTGATCAGTTTAATGCTTTTTGAAACCGTTATCGAGGGGAAAAAAAAAACACTTCTACACGTTTCAAAATGGTGACCATAAACATTAAGATTGTCACAATAAATAATTAGGTGTGACCATTATTCTCCAAAAATACGTTATCCATCATGGACGTACAACCTTCTTACACTAAAATTACTCTTCACGTCAAATACCTTGCTACTTTGTGTCGTTAGTTATTCTTCCAAATTGCATTTTTCGAATTAATTATTAAGTGTGAAAATTTCTTGTATCTTTCCACATGTAAATTCGATATCATATAAGGAAGATGAATTCGTAACTATTTCTATCATTCTTTTATTTTGCGATAAATTTTGCACAACTTAAGTGTCGTTTGAGTGCCTTTCAAATTTATGAGAAATAGAACTTTCCATAAATTAACTTACCCCGTGATGTTTGGTTGGCAAAATGGAAATTATACTTCCAACAATGTAGCAAATTTTCTATCTAGACCCCCCGATAAGTGTAACTTCCAACATGAATTCATTTTCCAAGTAGTAACCAAACAACTTTACACAATTCACGTGAATTACAACTTCATGTGAATTTAATTTTATTAGGAACTTGATATTCTTATGTTGAACCAAACGACCTCTTATAACATGCTGCGTATGCTTTATCTCCTCGAGTGTAATCAACCTTAATTTTACAAAAATAAAAGTGAAATACTTATCCAAAAATAGTACGATAATAAAGGATCTTTAATTCCATTCCAATTTATGTTCGAATTTGTAATTTGTTTTATAGTTATTGACTGAAACAAAATGAGTAGCCGACGAAATTATACTCTTATTTAAGCAATGTGTGCAGAAGTGGTATATTTTATTACTAAAGATCTTTGTTTTATGGAGTAGAAAATTATTCTGGAGTTTATAATTTTGTTTATAGTTACCTTTGTAATCATATTATTTGTATACGTGGTACGATTCATTACGAATGAAATTAATATTTCTCTAAAAAAACAATGTGCGTGTTAAGTATGGCAAGAAGTTTTAAGGTACGATACTTTGGTGGTGAAGTGTGAAACAACGTGGTTTTTGAAGGAACAAGTGTTCCTTAGTATAGGGGAAGTATAGGGTAGGTGGGAATAAAACAGTGTACATAAAATTTTGATTAGCCACCTAATTTAGTTGAATTATTTGACTTCTAGTATATATATATAAAAAAAAAAAAAAAAAAAAACTCCACGTAGTATATCTAACAACAATTTAAAAAATATTATTAATGTTTAAAAATAGGTGAGCAATTTTTTTTTTTTTTCTCTTATTTACAATAGAATATTAGAAAACACAAAATCACTACAACTGGATAAGGGAAATCGAGTTTATATTAAGTCACATAATTCGTTTGTTTTGACATATACCATCTATTTTAGTTTGAATTTAAGCTGAATAGGATCATAAATGACGATAAAACGTTCATTGATGAGTTTTAACACGATTGCGTTTCTAAGACTTAAGCTCGAGACTTCTGGTTAAGGTAAAATAACTCCCCACCATTTAATATAAGTGCTTATAAAATATCTCTATTCTGATCATAAATATGATATTTTGAGTAGGTAGAAGAGCACAAATTGAAATCATTGTTTTTTTTTTTTTTTAATTGAAAATAAAGATGAAAAATGATTGTTCTAAATTTTGACAATTGGTCATGTATAGGGTTTGGTAAGCAGCCTAGCAAAGTATGATTGTGAAGGTTTACATTGCAAGAGTGTTGTGGTGATGTTTTGTTCTTACAATTACAAACACATTTTGGACATACTCTTTAATGACCCAAAGCCCAAGGGACAAGGTATACTTTGAAAGAAACATTTTTATACTTGGCTTCACCCGATAGTCTTTTCAACCTTCTCCTCTTAAAATTATCCGTAATTCATTCAAAATGTATCCCAGTAATAACGAACATGAACAGTGATTTTGAAAGAAATCATACAAAGCAGTGTACTTACGACATAAGAATTAAGAACCATTATTATACTTTGTTTCTCTCGACAGTCTTTTCAACTTTCTCCTCTTAAAGTTATTCCTAATTCATTCAAAATGTATCCCAGTAATAACGAACATGAACAATGATTTTGAAAGAAATCATACAAAGCAATGTACTGACGACATAAGAATTAAAAACCACCGATGAACCTCAACTATTATCTTAAACTATTTTTTAAGATGATTTCCAGCGTGATACTAGAGTTACGCTAGCCCTAAAGTCTCAAGTTTCAAATCATACTACTTCCTCAAGGTGGGATGAGAGCATTTGACTCCCGTTGAAATTAATCATCCGAAAGGATGAGATACGTTGATCACATTCTAGAGGATCAACCTAGTTTTCTTTCCTTAAAAAAAAAAAAAAAAAAAAAGACAAAAAAAACACGATTTTTACGAGCCTCTTTATTCAAAAAGACATGTCAGAGTAGACATGACACATGTGCATTATCCACTCTTCAATGCTACGGGTTTTCACGTGCACAGGTTTGGGTATAAAAACCATCGATGGGCGTCTACTAAAATGGTAGATAAGTTTTAACTGGGTGCAAATTCACTACAGTTGAATGCACCAATGCAACTGAGTTTGATAAAAACTACGGAGTACTCCGTAGAATATATAAAAATACTCCGTATAAAATAAAGATATTACTTAAAATATATTTTCTTCCCCTCCATATAAGTTAGTAAGTTACCATAAAAGAGATAAATTCACAAATACAGTTAAATCTCAACCGTAGTAAATTTACACACGTTTTACCACTAGTTCAATCAGGGATCATAACGTACATTAACTAATTCGGTTTTATAATGATTCAATAAATCAAACGATAACGAGTCGATTATACACAAGTTACAGAGTACATTATTTCAATTTCAATATATGTATGAGGAATAAGTCTTACTTAAGACGGGTATATCCGTTTTAAACTTCAAACGGATCAAATACTCCCACTTACACATTAAAAACAAATATATTGCACCATACCACCCCTTATCTTTTGTCTTATTGTTAATACTTGACCCGTTTTAAGCTTAAAATGGATATATCCGTCTTAAGAATTTGTGATGTATGAGTGTATGACCCAAATGGAGCAGATAAGAGCGTTAAGATTAAAATTAGGCCCAAAATCTGTAACGATGAGTCATTTAATTTTGTTATACCAGACGTGTAACCCTATCAGCTACTCAATTTCTCTTAATTCTGATACCTGACTTTCTCTGGCCTTTTTTTTTTTTTTTGTTTTTTTTATAATCACATTTTATTGATTTGAGTTAGTCTTCCATAAAACGGATTATCCGTTTTATATGTAAAACGGGTCAAATAGTCCGACATTTGAATAGAAAAGACAAATCTTTTATTAATTTCAAGACCTTTAACTTTTGTCTTATTCAATTATTTGACCCGTTTCTTATGTGAAACGGATAATACCCGTTTTATACAAGAATTTGTGCATTTTATTTTATTCATAAATTAATAAAATTAAATTGATCGTCGAGAGTAAAAACATTTCAATTTACGTCCTTTCAGATGAAAAAGGTAAGATATAATAAGTCATCGACTTTCAAACTTTATTCGACTAATTAGGGCAATTAATTTTTTTTGGAAATCTAATATAAGACGGTTTCACGCGTTAGATTTTTTATAAATTAAAAATATCCCAACCAGGACAGAGATTTTTCAGGTAAATAGAAAAAAGGTGAAAAATCTGGCAGATTAAATTAAATGGTTGGGGTAAAAATTAAATTTAGCTGGTCATGGGAAGTGTAAAGAAACAAATAATTTATCCTCCACACTACATTACCAGCATAAATTCAATTTAATATTAAAAGTTAAAAAAAAAAAAATAAGAAAAAAAAAGGGATTAAAATATATCGAATTTAGACAAAAGTTAGTTCAATAAAAAATAAATAAAAGAACTAACTTGGTCAGAAAATACGATTTATATTTAATATTGCTGGTCTCAGGAAGTAATTTTTCATATTAATTAATCAAAATACCGCTTAACCAGCTTTTTTTTTTTTTTTTAAATAATTTGAACCCAGAAAAAAATAATTTAAAAAAATGGTCAAAATCGAGAAATGTAAAACAATTTTTTAAGAAGAATTTTTTTAAAAAACAAAAAAGTTTGGAGAAAAAACAAGAGTAAATTGTAGGCGGATGAAATTGGTAGATGGTTTATATATGTGTGGAAAGTTTAGGGTTTTTTTGAGTGGGCTTTTTAGTTTAGGGTGGTGAATTAAAGGCCCAAACTCCTACCTAATAATTTGATGTTTTGTTTTCTTAGGCCTGTTTTGAATGTTAGACCCTGTTTTTTTTCGATTTTTTAGAGCTGAATTTATAGAAGTTGAGCTGAAATTATAAAAGCTGAATTTATAAGAGCTGAATTTATAGGAGCTGAAGTCTGTGTAAACTAAAGCTTAGTGGGGCTTATAGGAACTGAACTTCTAGAGCTGAACTTATAGAAGTTGAGTTGAATAAATTAAGCTGAAAATAACAGGGTCTTACTCCCTCTTATCCATCCATTTCTTTGCATCATTTTTTGCACGCTTTTTAAGAAACATACACATGGTAGTGTAAAGTGAGTAAAAAGTGAAGATAAAGCCGGTTTTGTAAGAGGAAATGTTTTTCATAAAAAGAAATGCAAACAAATGAATTAACATTTCGAGAAAGAAAAGTGCAAACAAATGGATGGATAGGAGGGAGTATAATTAAGAGTTTAGCCATATTTTTTTTTTTTTGGGGTAAATTTACGTTTGTATGTGAAACTGGAACTTATAGGATATGAGTTGAATGAAACTAAGAACTGAAAAGAACAGGGCCGAAATCCTCCGCAAACTTTCTAATGGTATAAAGCTGAATAATTCACATAAAACACGAGATGTATATTAATATCATGACATAAATTACATTGATGAAAAAAACACAGTTACAACACAATAATTACACAATTACAACATTTATTTGTTACGTTAATTATCTATGATTAAAATTACTTTAACATATAATCGAATACGAAATTTTCATTCATGTGAAGTTAGACATTGAAGTTGCTTAAGGAAACCCGTCACAAGGAGTCGACAAAAACTGCTCATAATCATATAAATCGTTACTATTACTCAACACATTATTATCTCCACAACTCACAATTTCCACGTTGTTGTTGTTAGAACCAACGTTGCTTGTTGCATTCTCTAGTGAGGCGTTACTAGTAACCCCGGAAGAGAACGTTCCAATTGTCGGTACAGTATACTGTTCAGTCTCAGCACCGAACTGATACCCAGAATTATGAAAACCATAATCTCGATTATTATTATAATAATCATTTGTTAAAGGTTCTTGATTAAGAAGCTCATTATTGTGAGTGGAGTGATTAAGGTTGTGATTTGGGGGATTAATGGCATGTTGGGGGTGATTAATTAGTTGATTAGTGGGGTAATTAACATAGTAATTAGGGTTTCTAGCAGCAGTATAAGCAATTGTAGAATTGTTGACAATTCTTATGTCATGAATACTATGACGACGTTTTTCAAGTGGAGTTTTGCACTTTATACGTCTGAAATACTTTTGTGCATGGCTTGCTACTTGAGATGTTGTTTTGGTTGGTACGTAGTGCTTTGATATGTTCTTCCAATCTCCTTTGCCACAATTTTGTAACCCTAGAAGAAACGACCTGTTCATGAAAAATCGTATGTTTTAGGTAAGACAGGCTGATAAATGATGATAGATTAATTCATTAAACAAAATAAAACGACTGTTTATGTATCGTTTTGATATGCTGTTCTGGTATGTACTGTATATGATTGAAACTAAATTTAAAATGAAAACAATATGGAAAAGAGTTATGACGAATGAAGAAATGATCATTTGTTTCTTGAAATGTCTCTTTTTAGTTACGCGTTAATTATTGGTTCTTTTGTCGCTTTACAAATTTGGATAAAAAAATTGAATGCAAAAGTTCATTTTGTCGTTATCGACCGTTGTAATAACAGGCTAACTGTATAGACCTTTTGTATCACCTTATAGACCGTTATAATTACAGGTGAAATTTTTGATAAGATATTCTAAAATTATACAAATTAAAGTAAGTATATATTATTTACCTGTGTTCTTCCTCGGTCCATGGTACTGCTTTACGTTTGTTCTCGGCAACCCCAACATTTGTATTATTACTATTATTGTGATATGCAGGCGAACTAGCAGAAAAATTACTCACCTCGATTACCAAAAAATCATTAATTAATTGTTCATATCGACTCTTAATTTCATCAATAGTTTTCGATGGCAAAATAGCCATCACATTATCGAAAAATGTAGGCGAATCGATATTCATTTCAGCTAACGCTTTTTCAAACAATCTATTTTCTTCATAAGTCCATTCTTTGTTTTGGACACCCCCTATTAACATAGAATTTTGAGTTGAATTCATATTTTATAAATTTTTAATGTTTGATAATGAAACCCTAAATTGAATGAAATTAGGAATGAAATGTTATGATTTTATAAGGTGAAAGGAGTGTGACATTGTATGAAAATTTAATGAAGTCTTGTCATTTTGTAAATTGATGCACTTAATAAATGTTAATTCTAATTTGATATCTTCTTTGGTTTTCTTAGAATTTATTGTAGTTCAATTTCTTGTTACACTATAGAATCGTAGACATCAATCTTAATTAAAATGTCTAATACAAGTAACTTTTTTGAGGAAAATCAGTTTAGCAATTACTACATGTTTTTGCAAATGTATTATTTTGATGATAATTTGGACTAAAAGTTTGTTTAGGATACGCGTATCAAGATACGATAACAGACTAGTTAAGTTTGAATTTTATTAAGTAGGATAATCTCTTATCAAGCAATTCAAGCGAGGAAAGAAAGAAGAGCGACAAGGTTCAGTTCAAATTTGACTGTTTGCAGTATGGGAGCATATTACCCAAAAAAATCCCTAGGAACAATGAAATAAATAGATATCTCGGTATCGAAAACTATAGTAGGCTGTATTGGCTTACTAAACTATTAACGTCGACTTACTCTTCTACAGGGGCAAAGCCTACTTACGAGAAGGGGAAAGGTTGCTACTTTTCCAGGCACAGAGGCTTACTCAGCGGCTGAACATCTTTAACATTTTCGACTTTAAATGACGAAGTACATTTTTGTGTTGGAGACTTGGAGCGGTAGTTTTAATACTAAAATTTAGGTATTTTAGGTCATTTGTCTAATCTTACCATGATATCGGTTTCATTTTGAATGAAGCAGTTTTATACAAAATTGATCAAAGAGTTTATTTATAATAATGATTCGTTCCAAACACTAGACAATATTCATGTGGTTGTTATTATTAGCTTTATACATTGATTTCAGCACGGTTAAAATACAACGATCGTGAATATGTATTGTGAACGAAGATTGATAAAGTTAATCGATGTTATTGAGTATTATGTTCTACAAGATGTGTGAGACTGCATATAAACTACTTCGTAATATACAACAGTAGAACCATTGTATTGATATATAAGGCTATAAATTTAGGGTAATTATATTTCCACAGGAGTGATGGCTAATCCACGCGTGATTTCCTCATTCATTTCTATGTGGGGCCACTTATCTTTTCACTTTCCTTGTCACTTTTTGGAGTGGATTAGCCATTTCTTATGTGGCAATATGACCACCCTAAATTTAATAGCTACGGAGTATAGTACGAAGTATCTTGCAAATATGGAAAACATTGAATATTTCCTTGAGAGAAATATTGTGAGCAACAGTTCTTTTGGTAGGCTAGCAACGTCTATTGGAACGATTTGAAGAAAAAAGTGTTTGCGGTGATGACAGTGAGTTTTGCCGACGTATAATATGTAACCATATTGTGACATCGCGATCATTATTGACTAAAACATATTCCATACCTGTAAGGTGGTAACTGAGGGAGATTAGACGCCGGTGGAAAATTAACGGATCCATAAGGTAGTGTTTAAGGCACTTCAAAATATGGAGTTGGGTGTAGGTGTCTATTCCACTTAATTTTGGATGATGTGCGTGGCTTGGCATCCAAGTTCGAGTCTGCAGTCTGGTCGTTTACGTGTCAAGATGGTAATAAAGTTGCTCACGAGCGTGTTCGTGTTCAACCTTTAGAGATAGGTACTAGAATGCAGGTCAATTATTTTCCTTGCGCCGTTATGTTTACTGTAAACTCTGATATTATTTTAATGAATGCTTAGTGTCCGTCACTGACTTTTCCACAAAAATTTTTACGTCTTAATAATGGTTACATAATTACATTTTTTACCTCTTAAAGTGTTGGTCACATAATACTTTATTATAATTTTCATCTTTCACTTTCTTAATAAAAGTTTTTGTTTCCTTTTTACTCCGTATTTTTTTATAAACCTTTTTTTATTTTTTTATTTTATTTTTTATTTTTTTAGCTTGGTCAACCCAACAATCTCAACTAGAGCAGGCCACGGGTCAGACTCCAAAATTGAAGCCCGAGCACGGCTCGTTGGAGGCAAGGGTCGAGCCACCAAGGGGCCGGACTTTGAAATTGAGGCCCTAGCCCAGCCCTTAGGCGAGCCTAAGAGGGCCGGACCTAGCTTGGCCCTTCCAACGTTAAGTTTTAAATTTTTTTGGGCTTAATGGCGGGTTTCGAAAGGGCCGGACTTAAAAAATCAGACCCAAACCCGCCCTTCAAAAATGCGGGGTCCCATCGGACTTTGGGAGGACCAGTCCGGGCACTAATTTTAAGGCCCGCGCAATTGGCCTGCTCTAATCTCAACAACAAAAGCCCGACCCAATTAAGTTTGCTTAGAAAGTCTTGTAAGAAAAGCCGCCTTATGTGTTGTTTATCAATCAAATTAATCAAATCAAATCAAATTAAATTAAATCAAATCCGAGGATAAATATAAATATAACTATGAAATAAAATCCCCAATTATAAATACAACCCTAATTTCCCAAACAATTTCCCAATTATAAATTCTAAATCCCTAAATTTTGTCACTCTCACTATCAATTAATCCACCGCCATGGAAGCTCAAAACGTCGGCGAAATCTTATCTTCAATTCCTCAAGATCAATTACAACAACAAGATTCAAATCAATTTCCAGAACTCAAAACCCTAACTTCCGACAACAACAACAGTTCTGCGGTGGTTTCCGGCAACGGAAAAGTGACGTCGGCGACGGAGAGCCAACAAAATCCGCAGTCAGGAGGCGAGGAGGAGACGACGAGCCGCCGGAAACGACGTAGCAGGTGGGACCCGCCGCCGTCTGCGGCGGCGGATTCCGGCAACGAGGCCGGAGGCGGGAGGAAGCGGAAGTCGCGGTGGGCGGACGACGAACCGAAACCGATTCAATTGCCTGATTTCATGGGAGGTATTGAATTTGATCCTGAAGTTCAAGTTCTTAATTCTCGATTACTTGAAATTAGTCGTAAATTGCAATCTGGATTACCGTTAGATGATAGACCTGAAGGTGCTCGATCCCCGTCCCCCGAACCGATTTACGATAACATGGGAATTAGGATTAATACTAGAGAGTATCGTGCTCGAGAGAAGTTGAATCGCGAAAGGCAGGAGATAATTAGTGAGATTATTAAGAAAAATCCCGCGTTTAAGCCGCCTGCTGATTATCGTCCCCCAAAATTGCATAAGAAGTTGTATATTCCGCAGAAGGAGTACCCTGGGTATAATTTTATTGGGTTGATTATCGGGCCGAGGGGGAACACTCAGAAAAGGATGGAGAAGGAGACGGGGGCGAAAATCGTGATTCGTGGTAAGGGGAGTGTGAAAGAGGGGAGGTTGCAGCAGAAGTTGAATTTGAAGCCTGATTTGGGTGAGAATGAGGATTTACATGTTTTGGTTGAGGCGGATACGCAGGAGTCGTTGGAGGCTGCGGCTGCTATGGTGGAGAAGTTGTTGCAGCCCGTGGACGAGGTGTTGAATGAGCATAAGAGGCAGCAGCTTAGGGAGCTTGCGTCGTTGAATGGGACGATTAGGGATGAGGAGTATTGTCGGCTTTGTGGTGAGCCTGGGCATAGGCAGTATGCGTGCCCGTCGAAGACGACTACGTTTAAGAGTGACGTGTTGTGTAAGATTTGTGGTGATGGTGGTCACCCGACGATTGATTGTCCGGTTAAGGGGACCACGGGGAAGAAGATGGATGATGAGTACAAGAACTTTTTGGCTGAGTTGGGTGGTACGGTACCTGATTCGATGAAGTTGGAGTCGTTAAGTGGCGGCGGCGGCGGTGGTGGTGGTGGTGGTGGTGTTGGAAGCAACCTTCCATGGCAGAGTGGTGTAAACGGTACTGGTGGTCGTCCAGGGTTGGGTTTGACACCCCCGAAGAAGGAGGAGTATGATGAGACGAATTTGTATATTGGGTACTTGCCACCCACTCTTGAGGACGAAGGTTTGATTAGCCACTTTTCGGCGTATGGTGAAATCGTGATGGCTAAAGTTATCAAAGAACGAGGCACTAACATGAGCAAAGGTTATGGATTTGTCAAGTATGCTAACGTTGATCAGGCGAATACTGCGATTGCGGCCATGAATGGCCGTTCCATCGATGGGCGAACAATTGCGGTTAGGGTTGCGGGTAAGCCTCCTCAACCGTCTCCTTCCCAACCACCCGCCGCACCAACGTTGCCTTACCCGTCATCAAACCAAGGCCCGAATTCATACCCTTCCCAGCAGTTCACAATAGGTGGTGCATTGGGAAGCGCTCCTCCTCCTCCTCCTCCGAGCTACGGTGCTCCCGTGCCTTGGGGACCACCCCCTCCATATCCCGGGTATCCTCCCCCGCCACCTGGGTCGAGTTACTACCCGCCTCCTAGCTACGGCATGCAGTATCCGCCTTCACATGTTTCAAGCGGAATAACAACACAAACTATGCCGGCGAGTGATGTGCAGCAAAGTAGTTTTCCACCAGGGATGCAGTCGCCAGGTTTGGCGCCTCCTACTTCTGGCGTGTACGGCAGCTCTCCAGCAAGTTTGGCACCACCTAGTTATTTGTCCTCATCGTACGCTTACTCGCCTTATTATGGGGCGCCCCCTCCTCCACCTCCCTCTGAACAGCCGCTTGGACTTGGTAATGTTCCCTGGGCGTCAAATCATCATCCCGCTCCACCTCCTCCTCCTGAACAGTCTCCTCAGGGAGCTGATGCAGAATACGAGAAGTTTATGTCAGAGATGAATTGATGTGTTTAAGTATCCTGTTTTCCTGGCGAAAGAGGTATGGACTGTGATCTTAGTTTCGTTGTCAGCTTTATTTGTTTCAATCTACTTTCGTTTAACTAAGTCATGCTGACGAGTTTTTCATTGTGCTGTAGCTTTTGGACCAAATGCTTGAGTTCGGTTTCTGAAAATTGGGTTTTGGTATTTAAGTAGATTTCTGAAATTTAGACGGATCTCTATGATTAGCTGGTTATGGATATCGTAAACATCATCATGTGTGCGTAGTGATACTTGCAGATAAAAATTACTTACCTTGGGCAGGAAAGGGCTTTTATTTTGGTTTGAGTGAAAAGAACTAGGTGATATAGGGACGTGGAGGGTTAGTGGTATCTAATAGATTTTATAATTTCTGATATCTAGCGTTTTTTAGTAGGACCCCTTCGAAGGTTAGAGCCATCGACAGCTTCTCCGGCCTTTGGCCTTACTTTAGTTATTCACTACTCACTCCATTCATGTTCTTTTAATAGTTTTTACTTTATTATGGTTGCCAAGAAGCATTGTGCAACAATCATATATATAGTTATACATTATGGAAAATATAAATTTTTTGATAATTTTATAGTACTCATAAAGACAAATCAAACAAGATCCTCCATGACTATGTTTTCTTTTATATATTGCGAGGAATTGCGGAGACTATCTCCTTGAATGAATAGTGCCGCATAGTAGAATTTACCAAATGAACTTGAGTGGAGGGAGTATTCTTTTTGTAGACTTTTCGATGTCTACTTGTTTGTCACAAAGTAGGAATCTTCCCTTACCCTCTGTAAAATGAAAATACGTTGAATATTGTTTGCTGCATGCTTTTCCGGTTTTATCGTTTTCTGCTGCTAACCCCTTTCATTTGTTATTGTTGTAATATCTTCACAGGCATCATGTTTCTTGGAGCTCTGTGAACCTGATTTCTTCTTACCTATTGCCATGAGTTGTTGGAAGTTTAGGACTCACCTCTTTAACCTTGCTGTACTGTTATGACATTTGCAGAGACATGACGATACAAGCTTGAGCTGCTGCTTCAGCCTCATTTTGCCGTAGCATTTCTGAAATTTATTGTTTTCTGTTTCTCCTGCAGGATCTATGTAGTGGAAGTTCATGGCATTCTTGGACCTGTTTTCCGTTTATTTTATACCATACTTTTCCTGTCTAAACTTCCCCTTTATTCTCTCTTTAAAAATTCTAATCATGGTTTTGTATTTTATATTCTGCTCACCTTGGATGTTACCGTGTTTTGCTACTTGTGAGTGTTGTGACCGTTGTGACCCTATCTTTTGATTTTGACCATTTGTATCTGAAATCCTTGGTGACGTTGCTCCTCAGTTTTGACTGTTGATCTGTCGGATGGTATCGTGCGATCCTCCATGAGAGCCTTTATCAGGTAGTTTTACTGCAGGATGGAAAATGCGCTTCTTATAAATGATGGCTTTGATGGTTTTAGATGACGTTTTATTTGTTGCCCGTGCTAGTTTTCTCTCCTTTAAAGTACAGTTCTAATAGTGTTGCTGAGCTGTTATGTGGCAGGATATAGCCTCATCGTTTTGTCGGTAAGCACGGATCTCAGCAAGTTGCTGCATTCTGGCTTTGTTGTATCCCTCTCAACATTAGTATTTGACATTGATTACTAATTGGATGGTGAGGTCGTTTTAGGTTAGGAACATAGTAGGCCTGACGATTGTTATTTGTCTAGCGTATAGTCAGTTGGGTTCAACTATATGTTTATTTGAATTTGAGTTCGAGTCCGTATACACTTCGCTATGTTTGTGTATGGGTTGGAACGGGTAACATTAGCGTGATTTTGTTCGTGAATGGGCTTGATCGGCCTTGGTAAATTTGGATTTGAGCAATTTAAACCTGCCGAACGGATCATTATGGTCAAGTTTGGATTGAGGTTGATTTGGATTGGGTCATTTTGGGTCGGGTTGGGCTAGGTCAGGGCAGGTCTTTTCAGGTCTCGAGTTGGGTACGTTTTGTCTGGTTAGTTTTCCCTAGGCTGAGGGGAAAGGTAGAGCGTCAAAAAGCTGAAATGAATTCATACTGATGATAAAGCTAACATTGCGACCTCAACGTCTTTGTTAATATTTTCAAGGACAGGTGAAGTACTCAAGGCAAATGCAGGTGCTGTGTGACGTTAAGATTATGAGTTGGAAACCTAATAATGACGATTCTCATGAAACTGTTTTGCGTTTTAATTTGTGCACGTCTTTATATCCCCCTCAAAACTAACAATTTTTAACCAAAATGTTAAGTGCATCCTGTGTAATAGGGATGCTCCCATATGAAGAGCCATATTGCATCGGTATCAAGGTAAATTAGTATCTTCGAATGCTACTTTTGGCTGAAGGTTTCTTATGTTCATACGATGTTATGACGTCGGGAATTCATGGTTTAGGTTAAAGTCATACTCCATACGAGTACGAATCAAAACATCTTCGGGTTGCCTTTTTTCTCCCTATAATGTGCTCCTCGATTCCTCCATTATAGCCATTTTTGGATTGTACATTCCTTGGTGTATATTCTGGAATTCACTTTTGACAGTAAAGCTGTTTCCGTCGACTGTTTGGGTTGAGCTGGGTGTTGTTTTCGTTGAACCGACAGAGTTTTGCTGTACATTATTAGGTTTTGCTGATGTGCTGCTCTATGCTTGGGTTATTTAATTTGGTCTTTTGCATATTGTCATTGTGGTACTTGTCTAGGGCCTAGGGATATCATTGGGGTGTGACGGTGGACGGTGGTCAATGTTGGCATTGAGTCTAGTTGGGTCTTTTGGTGGTTTGGTTGGTTACTGTGTTAACCATTCGTCCAATGACGTCCACTCGGTGCTGTCATCGAGTTTAGGGCTTTTGTTTCACTTTATTTTTTACCTATCTTATCAAATATTTTAAAATTTTTTAAAATGTTTCTGAATGCTTAAGAAAAATTTCACTCATTTAAACTTCTGAAAACAAAGGCGAAGAAAATTTTACGTATTTTTTGCATATACGATTACGACTATATCATTGTAATAAAGCCTTAGTCCGCTGTGAGGGGAACTAATGGAATGTATTTTGTAAATGTTATTCTTTATGGATGTACTAGTTTGCGTGCCCGGCCCTACTCGGGCTAACTATGTTTACATTAAAAATTTAATTTAT
Source organism: Dianthus caryophyllus (assembly GCA_023091065.1). Classification (NCBI taxonomy): domain Eukaryota; kingdom Viridiplantae; phylum Streptophyta; class Magnoliopsida; order Caryophyllales; family Caryophyllaceae; genus Dianthus; species Dianthus caryophyllus. The sequence continues at coordinate 39,443,309 of CM041518.1, read as the reverse complement.
TTAAATTTGCATTATATTAAATATTTGTTCAATTTATACATTTACTATTTATGACATATTCATTATATTAAATACTTGTCCAGTTTATACATTTACTATTTATGATATATTTGTATGAAAATTCTTGAAATTATAATTAAGTATAATTATTAATCATATTTCAATTAATATAAAATTATTACCAATGTATACATTATCAATGCATACTCTCATGAAAAAAATTATTTTGATATAAAATTAATGATATTAAATCTATGATTTCTTCTAGGTGTTTTATTTCAAATATTTTTTAGGTAAATTTTTATTAAATATTATAGAGAATTAGTTGTTTTAAATAACACTAAGAATTAAATACTAAATTTTTCTAATGTATCATAACTAATTTAATTTTCATTAAAAAATATATTACTTTCAAAAATATATTTATTTTTATTTTTCACATATTCCAAATATAATGTATCTATTTTTCCAATTTTAATTTGAAAATATAGAGTGTTTGTTACAATATTTAATTAGATATTTTTAAGGATCTTTGATTTTGTGTAAGGTAATTTTTTCTTTAAATGCTTTACTAAAAAATCTTATTTTATTTTAGAATAATCCTAATAATATTAAAATATCCAATTATATTAAGATTTATAAGTTTATTATATATTAATATAATAACTTAGATTATATATATTAAAATAATATATTTTTTTATCAACCAATAATATTAGGATAAATGTCGACCATAGAAACTATAGTTTCGACTTTATATATATATATACTAGTTTGCATGCCCGGCCCCGCCCGGGCTAACTATATTTACATTAAAATTTTAATTTTATATAAATTTGCATTATATTAAATACTTTAAAATCATAATTAATTATAATTGTTAATCATACTTCAATTAATATAACATTATTCTCAATGCATATATACATGATCAATGTATACTTTCATGAAAAATATTATTTTGATATAAAATTAATGAATATTAAATCTATGAGTTTTCTTGGTGTTTTATTTCAAATATAAACTAACAAATACTAAATTTTTCCTAATGTAAGTCATAATATTTTTTAGGTAAGTTTTTATTTAAATATCATAGAGAATTAGTTGTTTTAAATAACATTAAGAATTAACTACTAAATTTTCCTAATATAACCTAACCAATTTAATTTTCATTAAAAAATATATTATTTTCAAAAATTTATTTATTTTATTTTTCACACCTTCCAAATATAATGTATCTATTTTTTCCAATTTTAATTTGAAAATATAGAGTGTTTGTTACAATATTTGATTATATATTTTTAAGGATATTTGATTATGTTTAAGGTAAGTTTGTTTTTTTTTTTTTTTAATGCTTTACTAATAAAAAAACTTATTAATACTAAATTTTTCCTAATGTAAGTCATAATATTTTTTAGGTAAGTTTTTATTTAAATATCATAGAGAATTAGTTGTTTTAAATAACATTAAGAATTAACTACTAAATTTTCCTAATATATCCTAACTAATTTAATTTTCATTAAAAAATATATTATTTTCAAAAATTTATTAATTTTATTTTTCACACCTTCCAAATATAATGTATCTATTTTTTCTAATTTTAATTTGAAAATATAGAGTGTTTGTTACAATATTTGATTATATATTTTTAAGGATATTTGATTATGTTTAAGGTAAGTTTTCTTTTTTTAAATGCTTTACCAATAAAAAATATATTTTAGAATCCTAATAATATTAAAATATCCAATCATATTAAGCTTAATAAGTTTTATTATATATTAATATAATAACTTCGATTATATATATTAATATAATAATTTTTTTATCAACCAATATATATATTAGTTTTCGTGCCCGGCCCCGTCCGTGCCATCTATCATTATCTTTTAAAAAAATTTGTGTAAACTATAATTTAAGTTTATTTGTCTAATTTATATTTTCACCGATTAGGATAAAATTTTATATGGTAATTAATATATGGAGTAATAATTTTTCTAAAATGTACTTGTAAATACTAAGTCCATAAAAAAATTCAAATGTATTACGCTATTTGTATTTTATTGAATAAATGGTTCATTTGACTTATAATTTATGAAGATTACCTATCAAATATGATAAAGATCTATTCCTAACTCTCTCAGTTACTATTATTAATTTCTTTATTCTAATTATTATAATAAATTTCACTGTTTTGAAAAATGTGGAATATGATTAAATTTTGACAATAAATTAAAAGATAAATTCACTATGAATCAAATATTATAAGGATTCTATGATACACCATATTTGTTTTACTTTCGTTTTTTCTATATATTTTAAATTTACACTTATATTATTTTTATTTTTTTTTACTATTTTTCTTAACTTATTTATTAAATCAAACATATTTAAGGCAATTTATATGGTATTTAATATAACAAATTTTCGTATAGGTGAATAGTAAATCCATAAATAAAAATTCAAAACTATTCCTGAATTTGTATTATTTTGGGAAAACGGGGTCATGTGTATTATAACTAATTAAGGGTGACCTACCAAATCATAAAAGATATAATCCCTAGTACCACAGTTACTACTATTGATTTCATTATTCTCGTTATTATTATTAATTTCACTATTATAGATATTACTACTTATAATTACTATTATTATAGTGTCACCACTATTAATTTCACTACTCATACAATTGTTATACTCGTAACAATAACACTATACTCCAATTATAGTTTAGTAATCATATACTGCATCTTTTGAAAACATTAAAAAGTAAAATTAACATAGATCTTATATAATAACAACATGACAATTATATTATTTCTTTAAATTCTATGATTTACTTGTTCAAAAAGAATTTATGATTTACCATATTTGTCTTTCGTTTATTTGCTCTTTATATTTTATAATACTTACTTAATACTATTTTTTTCTTTAACTTACTTATTAAATAGATAATTATTTTACTTCTTAAAATTCTATGAATCACCATATTTTTTTTTTTTTTTTTTTTTCCTTTAAAAATATAACTTACCTATATTTTCCTCCCTTAACTTATACGGAGTATATTAAATCAAATATATTTAAGGCAAAAAATATGTATTCTTCAATTTTGGTATCCTAATATTTTAAGCATTCAAATTGTAGATTTAGTATTATATTTTAAATTACATATGTTAATTATACTACACCATTTTTTTATTTTTTTTTTGTTAATTACATATATTCTCTTTTTTGTCACATTAAAATATTGTAGTAAAAAAATTGAAATTTTGTTATTATACCAAACTTTACCCTATCATTATACTAAACCATGTTTTTTTTTTTTGGTTATTTTCATAATTAGCAGATGTTCTCATACAAAGTTGAAACAAACAATCAAATCAGAACTTAATACGATTAAAATAACTACTGTAAAATATTATACATTAAACATTACAAATATTATTTACAACCACATCTAATAACTTGATTAGAAAATAAGATAATCGATAGATTTTGTACATACCTTTAACCTTTTAGGTTTACATATTCATTAGTTTTGCTATTAATTTGCAATCAAGCTTCTTCAATAAGAACTTCAAATTGTAAACGTAAAATATAATTCTACAACATAAAAGAAAAAAGGATCAGCCTGAATTTAATCAAGGTATGTTTAAGTATCAAACAGGGTACTTAAGAAATAAAACTATAAACACTCTTATCAAATACAAAATAAAAAATAGATTCAACACAAATTGTAATCATAATTAAACATAATAAACTAAAACTATTTTACATAGTATCTAGGAAGATATAGCTAAAGTTTTTGATGTAAATTAAATATTAAATATATATATACTAAAAGTAAGGGATGAAAATTTACCTAAAAATTTTCTAATGTATCCTAATTAAATAAGGTAATTATGTGTCATATAATTGTTTATTTTCAAATTATTATTTTTTTTCTCAATTAAATAAATCTTCAATTAATTTTTTTTTTTTTTTTTTGGAAAGTTCTAATATTGTAAAGATTTCAATTGTAGTTTTAGTATTATATTTTAAAATACATATGTTAATATTTTTTCATCTAAAATCCTAGCAATAGTAGAATTATAAATTATAAATAATACTGATATTAATTTTGTTTAGACCAATTATATCATGACAAACGTCAATTATGTACTACTGCTTTGCTTTATATATATATATTAGATTAGATATATCTATTAGATTTAAACCATTATTACGCGTGATATGCAACATACTCACAAAAAAAGGACATAATCTAAAAATTATTTGATATTGAGGAAGACGATATTGGGGACCGTCACTTGCGCTAATCATTTAAGAATTTCATTTGAAAATTTCAAATAACATTTATAATTATCTAACATTGTTATTGTCCCCGATTTGATTAATTTTGTGATTTTGATTTGTACTTTGCTTTTAATTCTGATACATAAAATTTTAACATAATCTACCTTTTGCACAATTATTCTTAATGCTAATTGATGCATGGTCAGAAGATGTGATAGTGGGACACAAGATGAAATACAAAACATGAGAAAGTAAAGAGGTTAATCATTCATCGTACATCATTAAAATTTATATCATCACTTTTATTACGTGTCAAACGATTAACTAAGGACGTAAAATGGGACACCAAAGTGACAGAGTGATACTCTGTCCCATTTTATGTCTCACTTAGTGTTTCATAACTTCTTATATAATCATTTATTCATTTAATCTTATATAATTAATGAAACGTATTACCATATAAAGTAATGAGACACCAAATAGAACATCAAAATGAGATAAGGTGATCCGCTCTGCCAAAGTGAAACAGAAGACCCGAACTGAATTTTAATGGGTCGAATTTATTAGTGGCCATAATTAGGGGATACTATATACATCAAATATAAAGCATAATTAGTAGTTAATTAGGAGTTTAGGTAAGGATTATGTAGATGATTACCACAAGATATCTTCTTATGTGGAAAGGTAATTCTAATTCCTAAAAACTTAGAAAAAGCTTTTTAACGGAAGTTAATCATAGAGTATAAAAGCAAAGTTAAAAAGTTTGTTAGGTTAATAAAGAAATTGTTAGATGTGAAATCCTCCAAACTTGATGTTAATTTGCTTGGTGGACAATTGAAACTAACTACCAAGTCTATGTTAATCTCTTGTTTAGCGTGTATTATTGTAGCACTTTGTTATTATTAGCAAGTTCGGAATCGTCCGTATTTCAGATATACGTAGTTTTATTCCTGTCCTAACGATGTTTAAGAGTTTAATAACAAGAGACTCGAAAAAAACCATTCGTGCAACAGTGTATTAAATGGTTGTTGCCTAATGATAAGATAAGTGGTCCTAGTTTTGAAAGCTAAATTACCCGGTTAAACTCATATTCAGATTCAGTTCTATAATTCAAATTAGTGAAAGTGGAATTGCAAAAAACAAAAAAAAAATTTAAAAAAAAAAAAAAATACCCATGAAGAACCTAGTAAAAATTAGACTTACTTTGTACAAAATAACAATCTTTTCTTTATATTTCACTTGTTTATAATAACGCGATAAAAATTTAATTTAGATTTTAATTAAAGGATAAAAGAGCACAAAAAAAAAAAATTTACTGTAAGTACAAAAAGTATTAAAACTTATTTCTTTAAATATTACTCCGTACAAATTTTATTTTTTTTGGTCCAAAACACATTGGTGTAATTTTAAATCTATAAGAAACAATAATTTGTCATTTGGCGGAAATATAATGACAAGAAAATTGACAATTTAGTTTCATAATCACCACTAATTATTTTCATAACTAACATTTTGTAACATGCCAAACTAGCGGGGACATGATTTTTCTACACCTACCAATAATATTATTAATATTAATGGGCGTTTCTATTGTCATTAAGGAAAAAATAAATGAATAATTTTGTACGTACGGAGTATGTATTTGTGAGTCTAATTTTGAATTTCTCGTGATATATTTTCATAAGATTCATTTTGAATTAGCAATTATTAAAAACATGCACTCTTTAATAGAACCGTCTTATGCTATATAAGATGGATCCAGAAAGAAAAGCCCACTTCAATTACGATACAGAGTACTTTTTTTTTTTTTTTTTTTTTTTTTTTTTTTTTTTTTTTTTTTGAAAAGATGATACAGAGTAGTTTTTAATTAACATTAGATTAGATTAGATTAAAAGTTACTCCTTTTGTTCTTTCTTTTTCCTCCCGTTTGGAAATGAAACTTGGAATAAGAAAATAATATTAAACAAATGATAATGGGTGTAGAGGAAATGGGTCCCACAAAAAGTAAGTGTCCATTTTTAGAAAGTGTTAGTATAAAATAGTGAAATCGGAGGAAAATAATATTTTCTTTTTAGAGTAAATGAGAGGAAAAAAATAGATTGAAGGGACTATTATCTTAAGTTAAATTATAGATTATTTTTGTACTGACCTATCATATTATAAGACGGTCTCATCCAGCATGATACTCAAGCCGATTAAAGGCTTAAAGCTAGTACAAGTATGGCCCATTTAAGTCCAAATATTTGACTAAAGTTACATAAAGTCTTAAGATTTTATTGGTAGGTATGTTTCATGTAACGTTTTATTCAAGTGCTATATATGTTTAAACTCATGTGATACAATCATATCATCTAACGAACTCTGTATCCACGAATATCAAACACAACAACAACAACAAACAACAAAAAAGAATTACTAATTTCGAAAATGGCTCGATATTTGGCCTTGAGAATACTTTTATCGACTCAAACAATTACAGCAGACGACAAGGCAACAATGCCTGAATATTCAGACATGGTCATCGTATTCGTCTGTTTACTATGTGCCCTAGTTTGCGTGGTGGGTGTCCTAGGAGTTGTTCGTTGGACGTGTCTTAAGCGTCCCTTTCCCTCCACCACCACGACCACGACCAGTATCGACAAGAACAGTGCTCCTAGTGAATTTTTCAAGAAGAAGATTGTCGAGTCTCTTCCTCGATTGACATATAAGTCTTCTCAATCAACGACAACATCTGATGATAATAACGCACCCCCAGTGCCAGTTCCAGAATCTGGTGAATCAGAGTGTGTGATATGTTTGTCTGAATTCATAGACGGGGATGAAATTAGAGTGTTGCCTAGGTGTAAACATGTGTTCCATGTCGCGTGCATTGACACGTGGCTCATTGGGTCCCACACATTTGGTTGCCCGTCGTGTCGTCAGACTTTGGTGGTCAAACAATGCCAGAAATGCAAAGTCGACGGTTCAATAAATTCGGTCTCCTTACCGACACAACCCGAGGCCGATTACTTACCATAGTACGTAATATAGTTATTAGTAATCGTACTATAATTAGGGCTTTCGTTTTTATTAAGTGATTATATCATGAAGAATATATAAATCACTTATTTTTAATTGCAATTGTTAGTATGTTTTTGTTTTTTTCTTAGTTGTATGTATAAGATTTTGTGTATATCTTAGCACTTAATTGTGTTTTTGTATAGAGGTACTTTGTGTAAATCTTTAGCTACATATTATAAAAAAAAAAAGTAAAAAAAATGGTATTTTAAATATTAATTATGCGCTTGATAAGAAAATTAAAACAAGATTTTACTGTATATTTTTTTATTTTATATGTTGAATGTTATGCTGAAAATCCTTAAATAGCGGTTAAGAAGTAACGTATAGAAGGGGAAAAACAAAACCTTCGATGTTCTTTTATACGGGGTATATCTTTAGCAAATGTACATATATGAGCTTAAGTTATGACGTGGATTAAATTAGTAGAAAAGTTCATCGATGATCGATATTGTTAATTTTCGATGATATTGTTATCGTAAAAAGAGGGTTGTGTGGTTCTTTACTTTTTGTGAGAAATAATTAATTTTAACATATATTTATTGACCACACATTCTGAATGATTAAAATAAAAACTCAATATTCACGGTTTTTTCTTGTTGCGATTTAAAATATGAGTTGATTTTTACAATTTAAAAAAAAGAATGGATAAAATACTTTCAAATTTAATCACTTCTAAAATGTGTGAAGAAATAGTTGAATTTTATCATTTATTTCACCGTTGGAAACTTTTTTTTTTTTTTTTTTTTTTTTTTTTTCTTCGGAGTGAATTAATAACCTATTTTTTTAATTTCGATTAGTATGATTACTAGATTACAAGGATATCAATTTTAGCTTAATGGTTTCAGATAATCAGATTGAAATTTAGTTTTATATAGAGAAAACGGTTCATTTAAGTCAATAAATAATTGAAAAAATCCACAATTAATTTAAAAGCAGTTGCAAATAGACGGTTTCAAACGAGAGTTATGTTTTATACGAGACAAGATGACATATACCCGAGATATTTAATTTAATTACAAACTAAAGAAATGCTGTGTTAATTTCTGTATACAAATGTACTTAATGTATAATTGAATTCATCTATATTTTTCAAAAGATATGTTACAACATTATTACAATTATATGCAAATTTATTTTTCCTACAATCACGGTACTCCGGCGGCATTACACGTCGATAGTAGCCTTGACCCGTCTCAAAATGTCGTCTCGTTGGCTTCGACCGCCTCAAAATGTCGTCTCAAGCAGAAGATTGCTCAGTCTGGTTTAATTTATCCGATTTGTTGGCAAATGATTCGAAAGGCTTCGATTCGATGCATATCTAGGCGTACTAGACCTAGTAGAAGAGCCTTCCATTTGCCGTCTCTTGTACCGTCTTTTGATTTCCTCCTCTTTCTCGTCGACAAATGCGAAGAATGACTGCAGACGTGAGGAGGAACCTGACGCTAGGCTGCGGCTGCTGGAGTGTATATCCTCCTCGTCAGGCGTGTAATGACGCATGAATTGAATCACCATTCGTCCGAAATACACGACTAAAGCGAGCAAGCACGCTAACCCTATGATGAGGTAGAGTCCCCAGAAGCTCTCGAGTTGTAGCTTGTCGACTTCTAGCTGCGTGTCCTGTGAACTGCACGCCCTTCTCTGCAGCCACTTGTCGTAAATCCTCTGTAATTCGCCGTTCTCTGAGACCCTTAGAATCGCTGTCGACATGTCTGTTGCCAGTTGAGATCCCCTCGGAAATGCCTGTGTAAATTACAGTAAATTACACAGACGAAAAGAAATTTCATTATATTACACAGACGAAGAGAACATGTCGATACTTACGAATCCCCAGCCGTTTTTGGTGAACTCAGGACCGATAATACTGAATTCGCACCTAGTCGAAAGGAAGAGCTCCATGTACGCCTTCTTGTCGACTATTGCAGCAACACCACCGTTTTTAGGACCCCTTCTCAGCGCGTCAGCGCTCTCGGTTTCAGACTTAAGAGCGACAAGACGAGACTTAGGAATACCGAGCTCCACATGTAAGTAATCGTAAACAAATGAGCCTTGTCGGTATCCTATAGGAACGTTACTCGCTACTAAACTTTGTATACCTTTCACAGACGACGACAGCTGCTGCACCGTCAGTATTGAGGTCAAGCTCGCAGTGTAGCTCGAGTTTATTATCAGAACGACAAAGAGCCATATGATGAGTACAACTCGGCCAAGCGTGCTCACAGTACTTTCCCCTGCGCAAACAACACGATAAATTAAGAAAATATAAGACGAGAAGAACATGTCAGAAGTCACGTAGACGAGCAGATTTGCTGAAGCGACAGCACTTACTATGAGCGAAGAACCAGGTTGAGAGAGTGAACCATAACATTGTCGTAACTTGCTGTCGAGGTGGGCCTCGAAATTCATCGTTGTGACGATGTTCGAGAATCCAAATTACAGCCCCGACAAAAATGAAGAATATCAATGTCGTAAACCACATCATTGGAGTGAATGGTCTTAGAAAAGCCCAAGCGTTTGACTCCTTTGTCTTCACTTGGGCTACGACAACTAAACCCGACTCCATATATGGCTGCGTAAAGTCTGCAACCCTCGTTCTGTTGGTGGTTATTGAAATATCACCAATTACGGCATCAAACACCTACAGTAAAACAGTAAACTCAAAACTTCGTCTTTTGATAAGTTTTAAAATAAGACGAGGAGAACAAGTTCTTACGCCTGCACGCATTTTGTCGATGAGATCATTGACGTTAGGGTTGTCGACACCATTCCCAAATGGCACCAGCTTATACGGAAGAGCGTACGGAAGCAAATTGACAGCAGAGTCGAAAACGTCAATGCAATAACCAGTGAATGTATCGGTGCTTGCTGAATACGATATAATTTCCTTGTAATCGACTCTATATGGAACTCCGATCTTTAGACGCATTCCATTGTTGGGGAAAACCCATCCACGAGGCGTCTCTGTGGTTTGCCCCGGCCAAAATACACTGAACAACTTCTTTGTCGAGCTCGCTTGGTATGACACTGCTGAGGGTACTGCTTCAGGTGGTGGTTGAAGCGACAACCCAGAGACGTTACTCCAATATCCAACAGTAATATGACCAGTCCCTACTACATTGACGATATCATAAGCGGGATTGATCAGATTCCTGTCGGAATCATACTGAATGTCACCGGTTAACCCTGTCATCTTCACTTGACGTACATTCGACAGAAGCTTTTCTCCTCCATCAAAGACGCGCATTGCGTCTAAATGCAAATTCTTGTCTCTCAGTTGAGTCAACATAGAACTAACTGAGAACGAAACCTTTCCTCCTTGACCGAAATACTCATCTAAGGCACGCGCTAGGATCCAAACCGTGTCATACGCGTACAAACCATACGTATTCAATCCAAACAACTCGTTCCTACTCCCGTCTTCTTTTCTAATCAAGTCACTCCACCGAGACATGAATTTCGCCTTAAGCTTAGACTCAGGCGTGTGGGAGCGCAACGTTAGTAGCCCCTGAACATCACTCAATAAACCGGAAGAAAGACGCGCATTTCCATTTGTGTCTATGATGTTAGTCAGCCAATCGGTAGCAATCCAAACATAGCCGCTATCCAACATATGAAGAGACCGAGCGACCTCAAGCACTTTTAAGCCGTGAGTAGGATACGTATGCAGAACAATTATCCTCGACTCCTGTAACGCCACCTGAAACAACACCTGTTTTATGTCTTCAATACTCGGGTCAGGGTTCATAGCCGCTTTGTAGCTTATCGTGGACTGATGTTCCGCCAACTGATCTTGTAAAGCGGAAATCCCATTTCTCCCAAAATCGTCGTCGTTATAGATTGCTGTCACTTTCCTCCATCCAAAGTAGTCCACAATGTCGGATATAGCTTTCATTTGAAACAGATCGTTTTGAGTTGTCCTAACGAAGTACGAATACTCGAGGGATGTAAGGGTTGGGTCTGTCGCTGCAAACGACAGCAACGGGACTTGTAGTCCCATTGCTAAGTACGAAATTACGTGTGCAATTGTAGATGACTGCGGTCCTATGATCGCCACCACGTTGTTTTCCATGAATCTCATCGCTGTAACATACAACAACAGACACAAAATTCTCGTAAAATAGCGACAATTCTAGTAGAAAACCCTAACGAATAACTACACACAAGGCTCTGATACCATATTAGAAGAACAATAACCAATTTTTACAACGGAAAGCGACTGAGAGATTAATGCTTACCATCAACGATACCAAGAAAACCGCTGCGATTGCTGCTTTGCATAGAAATGTTAAGTGTGGTTCCATGAAGAACAGAAGGAGAGGAATTCACATCATCAACAGCGGCTTGAATAGCGACTTTAGCAACTTCACCAACCAAGCTGTCGAAAGCAAAAATCGCCCCAATGTTCACCACAGTAGGCCTTGTTGAATCAGTACTTTCATTCACAACAATCAAATTCATGATCACAACAAACTTCAGCAACTTGGCAATCATAGTCGGTCGCTTAGCACAAACTCAACCCGACTCCCCTGAACAATGAAAGGGAATACTGTTAAAACTGCGTTTAAATAACGGTTTTTCTAACGTGCGCCCAAAACACACACAATAATTGGTTTAATACCTTACAGCAGGAATAACAGGAACATCAAGTAAAACATCTCTGAAAAATCAGCTGCATACATCAGAAATTTAATAACAAAAAGACAAATGCAGTAGCAGTACTAAATGGTAAACATAAGAATTGTGAGGCTGAAGTAAAATATGAGTGAACAGTAAGATAGGGAAAGGTGAGGGGACTACTTGTCAAATGAACATTAGTTTTCCAGGTGCATTTCACCCACATGTGCCCGGGCCCGGGACAGGGACGGGCCGCTACCCGCCAGCTTTTGTTTTCCAGGCTCGGAACCGGGCCCCAGTTGGCTTCAGTCCGGGCCGGGCCGGGCCTGCAAAGTCAAGACTTGAGTTTGGCCTGTTAGTTACTACTTACGACTGATCAGGTTCTTATCAATTTTATAAGGCACGATTATTAAGGAGTGATTGGGTAAGTGGTGGGTCCATGTTTTGATTTTTGTATGTAAAAAAGTTACTGCGAATACATAAATGACTGTGGTTTTCGGTTGTGCAAGTGGGATGGAACTGGGCCATCTTTGGACACGAGTTTGAAAAATTACGACGTTGATTGAAGAGCTAACAAGTTTAATCTAATACGAGCGATTCAGTTCAAACCCACCATTTAACCATTCTTGTCACGCATCACGAAATTGTCTACGTCTACAGCAAAGACGAATATAAAAGACTATCGGAAGGACAATGTATTAATGAATAGCCGGATTACTTTTATAAATCGAAGGCTTAAGAGTTGACAGTTAGTATTAGAAGTAAGAATGTGCAATTTCGTCCCTCGAAACCTAGGGATGACTTAAAGCCGGCGGAGAGAACTCCACACTGCTTATCCTTGAATCGCGTGCAGTTGCAAATCGGGATGCACTAGGCACGGTGGAAGAGCCGTCGTTCGAGTTCCTTCTCGGAGACCTTCTTATAACCTCCTCTTCCCTCTCATCGATAAACGAGAGGAACGTTTGAACTCTTTGGAGACGTGGAGAACGTGTAAGTACCACTGTCTGAAGATTCGACTCTTCATCCTTTGGCGTGTAATGACGAATGAACTGAACCACAGCTCGTCCGAAATACACGAGCAGAGCGAATGCACAGGCTAGCCCCATAACGAGGTACAGTCCCCAGAAGCTTTTGAGGTTTAGCTTGTCGACTGATAACTGCGTGTCCTGTGAACTGCATGCGCTTCGCTGCAGCCACTTGTCGTGGATCCTCTGCAAGTCGCCATTTTCTGATAACCTCAGGATCGATGTTGACAAGTCTGCTGCCACCTGTGAGCCTCTCGGAAATGCCTGCGTATTCACGAAAAAAAAAAAAAAAAAAAGTTACATACTGAGAGCTGTCGAAATTTTTTGACCCAAAATACTAAATCGAGTGATGAGATACTTACGAAACCCCACCCGTTTCTGGTGAACTCTTGACCCACGATACTGAACTCACATCTCGTGGAAAGGAAGATCTCCATGTACGCTTTAATGTCGACTATGGCAGCGACACCACCGTTTTTCGACCCCTTTCGCAGGGCTTCAGCACTCTCGTTTTCAGAGTTGAGAGCAATTAGACGAGAATCAGGAACGCCGAGTTCCTTATGCAAATAACCGTAAATGTATGACCCTTCTCGGTATCCTATACGATCATTGCTCGCTACCAGACTTTGTATTCCTTTTACGGAAGACGTAAGTTGCTGCACTGTCAGTATCGACGTCAGACTTGCAGTGTAGCTTGAATTGATTATAAGAACGACAAAGAGCCACATTATCAGCACGAATCTCCCAAGCGCACTCACAGTACTTTCCCCTGCGTAAAAAAATACGATAAACATAAGCGCCATAAGTCATGTACGCGAGTACAATAGTAGAAGCGACAGCAGTACAGCACTTACTGTGAGAAAAGAACCAGGTCGAAAGCGAGAACCATAACATTGTTACAATTTGCTCCCGAGGTTGTCCACGGAATTCATCATTATGTCTATGCTCGAGAATCCATATAACTGATCCGACAAAAATGAGAGACGCAAGTATCGTAAACCACATCACTGGAGTAAACGGGTCTAGAAACGCCCACGCATTAGAGTCTACAGCATTCACTTGTGCTACAACAACTAAACCTGACTCAATATATGGCAACGTAAAATCCGCTTTTGTCAATCTATAAGTAGTTATAGGAATGTCACCAACCACAGCATCAAACACGCCTCCACTCATGTTATCGATAAGCTCGTCGAGGTTGGGGTTACGTATTCCCTTCCCAAAAGGCACCAACTTATACGGAAGAGCGTAGGGAAGCAAATCAACAGCAGCACTGAACACGTCAATTGCGTAGCCTGTGAAAGAATTCGTGCGTGCAGAATACGAGAGGATTTCACCGTAATCAACTCGGTTTGGGACTCCAATCCTTAGATGCTGTCCGTTGTTGGGGAAAACCCATCCCCGAGGCGTCTCTGTGGTTTGCCCTGGCCAAATTACGCTGTACAACCGTCGACTAGAGCTTGTTCGGTTAGATGGTCGAGAGGACGAAGCTTCCGGTGGATTAACCGATAAACCAGAGGCGTTGCTCCAATATCCGACAGTAACATGACCAGTCCCGACGACATTGATAATATCATAAGCGGGACTGATCAGATTCCTGTCGGAATCATACTGAATGTTGCCAGTCAAACCCGTCATTTTTACTCTACGTACGTTCGAGAGAAGCTGATCTCCTCCATCAAAGACCTTCATTGCGTCAAGGTGCAAGTTACTGACGCTTAGATCGCTTAACACAGAACTATTTGAGAACGACACGTTTCCTCCTTGACTGAAATACTCATCCAACGCACGCGCTAACATCCAAACTGTATCATACGCAAACATACCGTAGTTGTTCAACCCTAACACGACTTTTGCATTCTCTTTACTAGTCAGATTACTCCACCGAGCGACAAACTTTTGTTTCGCCTGTGACTCAGGGGTATGAAAACGCAACGTAAGTAGCCCTTGTACATCGTTTTGTGAACCAATAGAAAGCGGAGAATCTGTATCTATGATATCGGACAACCAATCCGTCGCAATCCAAACATATCCACTAGACAACATGTGAAGAGCTCGAGCCGCCTCGAGAATCTTTAACCCGTGTTTCGTGTAAGTATGAAGAACAATTATCCTCGATTCTTGTACCGACACTTGATACAACAACTCTTTTATGTCGTTTATACTTGGCTCAGGGTTCATAGCCGCTTTATAGCTTATCGTACACTGAGTTTTCGACAACTTGTCTTCTAAAACAGCAATTCCATTCCTCCCAAAATCGTCGTCGTTATAGATTGCTGTCACTTTCCTCCACCCGAAGTAGTCCACTATGTCGGCTATAGCCGCCATTTGGAAATAATCGTTTTGAGTTGTCCTCACGAAGTAGGGGTACTCGAGAGACGAGAGGGTTGGATCCGAGGCAGCAAACGAGAGCAGCGGAACTTTTAGTCCCTTCGCCATATATGCGAGCACGTGAGCTGTCACAGACGACTGTGGACCTATGATCGCCACTACGTTATCCGCCAAGAACGACATAGCTGAAAACACAGATGCAAAAACCAAAATCAAAAAATTTGAAGAAATTACGGAATACTAAAAAAGGGAAGGTGAATAGAGAGATATTTACCCTCAACAATTCCGACGAGACCATTGAAGACGCTATCTTTCATAGTGATGTTAAGCTTCGTTCCATTAAGAACTAACGGGGACGAATTTACGTCGTCCAAAGCTGCTTCAAGTGCAACTTTTGCAACTTTACCAATCGTGGTGTCGAATGCAAAAATCGCTCCAACGTTTACTTCCTTAGGTCTAGCGTCAGCTGCGTGTAACAACCCGTTTTCCACCACCAATTCCGAGAGCAGCAAAACGATCACGAGCTTCAATTTCATAGTCGCTAAACTGAAGAAAGTTACTGAATCTTTAATCAGACTACAGAACAATAAAATGGCTGAACTTTCTTAAATGGGTGTACAATCGTCACATGGAACGAGAACAGCACTTGCAATTATTCTAAAGATTTCGACAGATATTTCGACACGTGAAAACGAATGCCACAGTATGAAAGGAAAAGAGAAGAAATCAGTAAGGCTGTGCAGTATAATACTCAAAAAAACGTGACGACGAAAATGTCAGAGGAAAATGACAGCAATTCATATGATTCAAGAAATAATTAACAAAACAGAAAATGCAATACATGCAGACAAATAAATCAATTTCAAGTCAACTAAATGATATGATGTACTCACAGTTGACCAGAAACTAGCAATTATTGCTTCATAATATTCCTTCATTTACTAAATCAAACAACTTGCAGACTTTAAGTAAGCTTGACAGCAAAGATAACTACGTAAGGTCGTCGAGAATCGATACTCGACACAACGCCTTTTGTACGACTGTCTACTGTCCACAGCAAAGCTAACACTGCGTAAAACCGACAATTAGTCAGTCAGTATCCAAGCACAGGTCCATGACATGATGATTACTCAGACCTTTTAGAAGCGCAATGTTTAAAGAACGATGAGGACGTATGTTATTCATCAATTAATATAAATCGTATATTCAGATTATTCACATTTATATTTCAGAGTACCAATGTCGACGAATTACTCCTAAGAATTAGTACAAGGAAGTACGTTAGTCGAATGGACTGTTTCAAGCAGGAAAGAATTCGTCGTGGCGTATCCTAGCATTAGTTGTCGCCTTGTCGGAAAATCTAGACATGGGGGAAGACCCTTCCACTCGCTTTTTCAGAGACCGTTGTATAACTTCCTCTTCTTTCTCGTCAATAAACGAGAGGAAAGTTTGGACTCGTTGGAGTCGTGGGGAACGTGACAGTACAACATTCTGTACAGTCGAGACTTCCTCTTCCTTGGGTGTGTAATGCCGCACGAACTGAATTACGATTCGTCCAA
Source organism: Dianthus caryophyllus (assembly GCA_023091065.1). Classification (NCBI taxonomy): domain Eukaryota; kingdom Viridiplantae; phylum Streptophyta; class Magnoliopsida; order Caryophyllales; family Caryophyllaceae; genus Dianthus; species Dianthus caryophyllus. Next base: position 39,426,430 of record CM041518.1, on the reverse strand, counting down.
AATACACGACCAACGCAAACGCGCAGGTTAGCCCCATAACGAGGTAGAGTCCCCAGAAGCTTTTGAGATTCAGTTTGTCGACTGATAGCTGCATGTCCTGTGAACTGCAAGCGCTTCGCTGTAACCACTTGTCGTAGATCCTCTGTAAGTCGCCGTTTTCTGATAACCTCAGAATTGATGTCGACAAGTCTGCTGCCACCTGTGAGCCTCTCGGAAATGCCTGCGTATTCACAGAAAAACCAAAAAAGTTACATATTCTGAGATCAGAAGAGTATGGCTCAAAACGTAAATTAAGTTATGATAAGATACTTACGAATCCCCACCCGTTTCTGGTGAACTCTTGACCAACGATACTGAAATCACATCTCGTTGACAGGAAGATCTCCATGTACGCTTTGATATCCACTATGGCAGAAACGCCGCCCTTTTTCGAACCTTTTCTTAGGGCTTTTGCGCTCTCGTTTTCAGAATTCAGTGGAACCAAGCGAGAATCAGGAATGCCGAGCTCCTTATTCAGGTAACTGTAAACGTAAGAGCCTTCACGGTATCCTATACGATCATTGCTCGCAATTAGACTTTGTATTCCTTTTACAGAAGACGTTAGCTGCTGCACTGTCAGTATCGACGTAAGACTTGCAGTGTAGCTTGAATTTATTATAAGGACGACAAAGAGCCACATTATCAGCACGAATCGCCCAAGTGCACTCACAGTACTTTCCCCTGCATAAAACACGATAAATATAAGCACCTTAAGTCATGTACGCGAGTAGAGTAGCAGAAGCGACTGCACTTACTGTGAGAAAAAAACCACGTCGAAAGGGAGAACCATAACATGGTTATTATTTGTTGCCTAGGTGGCCCACGAAACTCATCATTATGTCGATGCTCGAGAATCCATATAACTGATCCAACAAAAATGAGAGATGCGAGTATCATACACCACATTGTTGGAGTGAACGGGTCTAGAAACGCCCACGCGTTAGAGTCTGTGGCGTTCACTTGTGCTACGACAACTAAGCCTGATTCGATATATGGCAACGTAAAGTCTGCTTTCGTTAATCTGTACGTTGTTATAGGAATGTCGCCAATCACAGCATCAAACACCTGCATCAAAGCAATGATAAATGGTTTACGAAAATTAGTGTTTACGAAACCTGAATAAAGTTTGAAACTTACTCCTCCACTCATGTTGCCGATTAGCTCGTCGAGGTTTGGGTTACGTTTTCCATCCCCAAACGGGACCAACTTATACGGAAGAGCGTAAGGAAGCAAATTGACTGCAGAAGTGAACACGTCAATCGCATAGCCTGTAAACGCGTGTGCATGTGCTGAGTATGTTAATATTCCAACGTAATCTACTCGGTTTGGAACACCAATCCTCAGATGCTGTCCATTGTTGGGGAAAACCCATCCACGAGGTTTCTCTGTCGTTTGTCCCGGCCAAATCACGCTGTACAACTGTCGTCCAGCAGACGCAGCTTCTGGTGAATTAACCGATAAACCAGAGGAATTTGTCCAATATCCGACAGTAACATAGCCAGTCCCGACAACATTCACAATATCGTATGCAGGATTGATCAGATTCCTGTCGGAATCATACTGAATGTTGCCAGTCAAACCTGTCATTTTCACTCGACGTACATTCGAGAGAAGACGTTCTCCTCCATCGAAGACCTTCATAGCGTCGAGGTGCAAGGAACCGCTGCTCAGTGGACTTAACTCAGAACTATTTGAATACGACACGTTTCCTCCTTGTCTGAAGTATTCATCCAAAGCACGTGCTAACATCCAAACTGTATCATACGCATATAAACCATACGTGTTCAACCCGAGTAAACCGTTTTCATTCTCTCCTCTACTCAAATTCTGCCACCTAGACACGAACTTTTTCTTCACTTGTGACGGAGGGGTGTGAGAACGCAGCGTAAGTAGCCCTTGAACATTGCTCTGTGATTCGGAAGAAAGGGGCGACTCTGTGTCTATGATATCCGTGAGCCAATCTGTCGCAATCCAAACGTAACCACTCGACAACATCTGAAGAGATCGAGCCACCTCAAGAATCTTTAGGCCGTGTTTCGTGTAAGTATGAAGAACAAGTACTCGAGATTCTTGAAGGGTGACTTGATACAACAAGTCTTTTATATCTGCTGCACTTGGTTCGGGGTTCATAGCCGCTTTGTAGCTTATTTCACACTGTGTCTTCGCCAACTTATCTTCTAAAGCAGCAATACCATTCCTCCCAAAATCATCGTCGTTATAGATCACTGTCACTTTCCGCCATCCAAAGTAGTCCACAATGTCGGCTATAGCCGACATTTGGAAAAGGTCGTTTTGGGTTGTCCTGACGAAGTAAGGGTACTCGAGTGACGAGAGGGTCGGGTCTGAAGCAGCAAACGAGAGCAACGGAACTTGTAATCCCTTTGCAATATACGCGACTACGTGAGCTGACACAGATGACTGCGGACCTATTATCGCCACCACGTTTTTCTCCAAGAATGACATGGCTGACGGCAGACACACGCAAAATTACGATCAAAACTTCAAAAAAAGAACTGAAACAGTTAGGAAATTAAGGGAACTAAGGAAGGTTAATGGGAGATACTTACCCTCGACAATTCCAATTAGACCGTTGAAATTGCTGTCTACCATCGTTATGTTAAGCTTCGTTCCCTGAAGTACTACAGGGGACGAATTTACATCGTCTACAGCTGCTTGAATTGCGATTTTTGCAACTTTACCAATTGTCGTATCAAACGCAAAAATCGCCCCAACGTGCACTTCTTCAGCTGCACGCAGCAACCCAATTTCCACTGTCAATACCGAGAGCACCAAAAACATCAGTATCTTCCACATCATAGTTCCCTAAGCACAAATCCCTACAAACTGAAGGAAAGTACGGAAACCTTCTTAAACTAAACCCCAATATATATATCGACACATGAAAAATGAAACGCAGGAGTCGATATTAGATGTGAAAGGAATAATTGCAGCTTGTAGCAATCCTCAGACTTCAGTACTCGAAAGCGTCTAGAAGAGAAAGGGACAGCAATTCATACAATCGAGAAATTATTAAGATAACGAAAATGCAGAACATGCTATGATTATAAGATTTGTGGAGTGTAGAATATAATGAGTACACAACATACCAAGTCAACCAAAAAAATTGCTACCTTACTTTTTATGTATTCACAGTTGACTAACAGAAAGCAATTATTCCTTCATAATGTGCTCGACGACTTGCGGCAAAAGTTTCAACCTACTTCTTGTGCACCCATGTACGCCAACGGCTTCAACTGGTAGCAGTAAGGTCGTCGAGAGGTGGTGCTCGACAATGCATTTAACGTCTTTCAGTTTCAGCATGTTCATCATATGAACGTTGCCAGAGCTTGCAAGGCGTACTGGTGTAAGCGTATGGTCAGCGACTACAGAGTTACGTTTGCTCGTATCGAATATGGACTCCTGCCAAATGAGGTAACTTTGGATTAACATGGTTGAAACCAACTGATTTTAGAATAAAACCGTCGAACTTATTATAAAAATATTCAATTCTTTTAGTTATATACTCATAATCATTACTCCGTATATAGTGTCATGAATTCATTACGATTTGCACAAACATTTACCAATTTCACTACACCGAAATAAAATTATCCCGACAATATTATCGTGAGACCGTCTTTGTTCATTTAATATATTGAACATGAAAAACGTGATGATTTTAAAAACTTGAAAAAGACATCCCCACCAATTATCTTCAACCCTTCAAAAAATTGATTTCTTCTCATATCCCTGAAAATCTAATCTAATTTTGGAGGCAATCAAAACCAAACCAAACCAAAAAAATCAAAACTTTTTTTTGTTTTTATAATCTAAGAACTCTTCTAAATCTGTGATCAAATCCTAATCACATCAAAGATCAAAACTTTTTTGATCAAAATTACCAGAAAAAAAAAAATGGATTTTATAAACAATGAAAATGAAGGAGAAACAAGCTCAAACACAATCAAATATGCAAGAGAAGACACACCATTAATTGGAAACCCTAAAAAATCATCACAATTCAAAACATTTGCTAACATTTTTATTGCAATTGTAGGTTCAGGTGTTCTAGGGCTTCCATACACATTCAAAAAATCAGGTTATATTGTTGGAATAATCACACTTTGTTGTGTTGCATTGCTCACATATTATTGTATGTTATTGTTGGTTTCGACACGGCGAAAGCTTGAATCTTTGAATGGTTATGCAAAGATCAACTCATTTGGTGATTTGGGTTTTTGTGTTTGTGGTGAAATTGGTAGGTTTTGTGTTGATTTGATGATCATTTTGTCACAAGCAGGGTTTTGTGTGAGTTACATGATCTTTGTTGCAAATACAATTGCTCATGTTTTGTTAAACCCTAATGTTCAAAGCCAAAGTTTTCTAGGGTTGACACCTAAAAAATGGTTCTTGTGGGGTTGTTTGCCTTTCCAATTGGGTTTGAATTCGATACCGACTTTGACTCATTTAGCCCCGTTGAGTATTTTCGCGGATGTCGTGCAAATTGGTGCAATGGGTGTTGTAATGGTGAAGGATACAATGATTATAGCCCGTAATCGGCCAATTGTTAGGCCATTTGGTGGTTGGAATGTGTTGTTTTATTGTGTTGGGGTGTGTACTTACGCCTTCGAGGGGATTGGTATGGTTTTGCCCTTGGAAACCGAGGCGAAGGACAAGTCGAAATTTGGGAAAACTTTGGGGGTGGCTATGGGGATGATATCCTTATTGTTTGGGGCATTTGGTGCGCTAGGGTACTTCGCCTTTGGCGATGAAACACGCGACATTATCACAACAAACATAGGTTCGGGGGTTGTAAGCACCTTGGTGCAATTAGGGCTTTGCATTAACCTATTCTTTACGTTCCCGTTGATGATGAACCCGGTGTACGAGGTTTTGGAGAGGCGGTGGACTCATGGAAGCTATAGCTTGTCGGCGAGGTGGTTGATGGTGTTAGGGATCACTTTGGTGGCGCTTTTAGTCCCGAATTTCGCTGATTTTTTGTCCCTCGTTGGGAGTAGTGTGTGCATTGCTTTAGGGTTCGTGTTCCCGTGTTTGTTTCATTTCATTGTGTTCAAGGACGAGGTCGGTTTGGGAAGGTTGGTTTTGGATGGTGCCATTGTTGTTATTGGCATCATTCTTGGTGTTTCCGGTACTTACTCTTCTCTCGTCGAAATCTTCGCTCCCAAAGCTTGATTTTGTGCAAGTGTTTCTTTGCCTATGTTTCGAAAATGGCGAGAAGGGAAGAAGACGACGAAAATAACGGGTTTGAAGTTGTCGTCTAGTGGGAAAATGGATCCCTCCATTTCTGTCAACTGGACTTGCTATCAAAACAAAGAGTTATTGTATTTTGGTTTGTACTTTTCTAAAAAAAAAAATATCACCCAAATTGTATTCATATTGTATTATTATGAAATTTGTACATTTGTAATTTTGTATAACCATAGCCCATAGGATTGGTGAATGATGAATGTAAGATATGATCACTGTATTTTTGTGATCAAATGTTCATATATTTGGAGAGTTTGTTCATAAATTTAAATAATAAACCCGCTTGTTGTGGTATTTATTCTGCAATTGTTTGATCATAAATAAAAACCGCTTGTTGAATGTCGAGGGTAATTTAAATTGTTATCTTGTAGATTTAGGATTTAGCAAGGCAATTATCTATACATACGACCATGTATAGAGAGCGGATTTGCTGTCCCACTTTCATGTTCCACTTGGTGTCCCATTACTACATATGGTAATGGTAATAAATCTCATTGATTATAAAAAATTAATGAAAAATTAATTGTATAAATTAGGGATTTATTACCTTATCAAGTAATGGGACACCAAATGAGACATGAAATGGGACAGAGAATACTGAGTATGTTTTTGTTCGACCAATCAATTCTATTTGGATTTGAGTTAGATTTAATGACAAAAATGATACTCCCTCCATTCATTTCCATTAGCATCCCTTCTTTTTTGACACTATTCACATAGGTGAATAATTTTCGGTATAACTCGTAATGTATAAATAAAAATATAGTCATGTGAGATCTTATTTTATTCGTTTTCATATGTACAACATTAATATCAAATTTTTATATTTTTATACAATTTAGAACTATAGATATTGTCGTTACAAAATGCGTCTCGGCAAATGTGAAAAGGGAAGGGATGCCAATGGAATTGAATAGAGGGAGTAAAACGTAAGAACACGTAAATCATTTATTTATGTTCCAATGTTGAAATAAAGAAAAGGTAAGGAAGTTTGGACTTGTTAACTAGTGCTCCAGGAATTATAATGTTAATAGGATATTGTGAAGTTTAAGTGAAACGCTGATGACATTTCAATGTTTCCGATTCATGCATAAAATAAAATCCGTTCAGCCAGTTCAGTGTTATTATGTAATGAGCAGGGCCTTAACTAAAATATCTTACAAAACGACTCGATTATTAGTATACTACTCATACAATATGCTATCCATATATATTAGAATTTTTTATTTTTATTTTTTAAAATTTTCAAAATTAATAATAGCATAGACATAAGATCAATTGCATGAAAAATCAAATAAAAATGGCCAAAAAAATAACAATTCTATAGATAATCAATTTCATACAAGGAAACATAAATGGAAGGCCATTGATTTTGATGTCCAAATTATGAAAATGGAATGAAAGAGAGAAGATTAGGGAAGAAAAATGAGAGAATTATGGAACTATTTTTCTATTCAATGCCACACATAATCTAAATTAAAACACCCAAAAATTAAAAAAAATCATCTGAATTTAGGCAATTCTTGCAAACCCATTTCAATTTCATCCTAAAGTTTCAATCTTTACTCACAAATCATCAATTTTTTTTATTATAATTAATTAATTAAATTTAAAAAAAAAAAAAAAAAAAAAAGAGTGAAGAAATGTCATGTTCATCATCATCAGGATCATCATCAGAAGAAGAGGAATTTGAATCATATAGAAAAGGAGGTTATCATGCTGTTAGAATTGGTGATTCTTTCAATGGTGGCCGTTATATTGCTCAAAGAAAACTTGGTTGGGGTCAATTTTCTACTGTTTGGCTTGCTTTTGATACTCAATCCTCTGTAAGTTTATTATAAAACCGTCTCATATGAATGATACAGCTAATAGAATTTCTCTCATGTTCTTCCTTCTCTTATTGTAAAACCGTCCCACGTGAGACGGCCAATGGGGTTTCTCAGCAGCATCTCTGAGAAATGAGAGGCAGCTGACAATATCATATTAGAATTTGCCTGTCTTTTTTTTTTTCTTTATAGGGCAAGTTGATTGTGAGACCGTCTCACGTGAGACTGCTAATAGAATTTCTCTCATGTTCTTCTCTTCTCTTCTCTTATTATAAAACCGTCCCACGTGAGGCGGTCAATATGATTTCTTAGCAGCACCTCTGAGCAATAAATGAGAGGCCTGCCTTTTTTTTCTTTATAGGGCAAGTTAATTGTAAGACCGTCTCACGTGAGACTGCCAATAGAATTTCTCTCATGTTCTTCCTTCTCTTATTATAAAACCGTCCCACTTGAAACGATCAATAGGAAGAGCAATAAAATAGAGGCCTGCCTTTTTTTCTTTATAGGGCTAGTTAGTTGTAAGACTGTCTCACGTGAGACGGTCAAAAGAATTCCTTCACACCTCTATCTATCATGGTTGATTTTTCATTTCATTTATGTAGGAGTTTTGTTGAGAAAGATTCTATTTTTGATTCGGGAGTAGTTCTCTTATGATACTGTTGTATTAAATTGTGACTACTATCACACAGATGATACTCAAATGTGGTTAGGATTATTGTTACGATTTACTCAATTATGATGGTTACATTTTGTAAGCATACGACGGTGTCATTAGATTTGCGTATTTTGTTGAAATCATGAATTATTACGTTTGATAGTTGTAAGGCTTTATAATGTTTGTATCGTCGTATTTATTGCGACTACTGAATGAGGCGCAAAATGTATCTTTTGCCTTGACAGTATTCGGTTTATTTCAGGATTTCGTGGCTTTGAAGATTCAAAAGAGCGCTCCACAGTTTGCGCAGGCTGCTCTTCACGAAATTGAGGTGCTTTCAGCAATAGCTGACGGAGACACCTCGAATACCAAGTTTGTTGTCCGATTGATCGACCATTTTAAACACGCAGGCCCAAATGGGCAACACTTGTGCATGGTCCTCGAGTTTCTCGGAGACAGCCTACTGCGATTAATCAGATACAACCGTCACAACGCCCTAGATTTGAATAAAGTTCGAGAAATTTGCAAATGTGTTTTAACAGGCTTGGATTATCTGCACCGTGAACTTAATATAATCCACACCGACTTAAAGCCGGAGAACATCCTTCTCGTTTCTCCCATCGACCCGTCTAAAGACCCGGTCAAATCAGGCCTTACCCCGATTCTCGAAAGGCCTGAAGGAGGAAACCCTACAAGTGGAATCTCGATGAATTTTATCGAGAAAAAACTCAAGAGACGAGCCAAAAGAGCAGTGGCTAGGATTTCCGAGAAGAGGGCGACAATGGTAGGAGCTGCAGGACAAAACCCAAAGCCGCAGAGATCACTAGATGGAATAAATATGACGTGTAAAGTTGTCGATTTTGGGAACGCTTGTTGGGCAGATCAGCAGTTCATGGAGGAAATACAGACGAGGCAGTATAGAGCTCCCGAAGTTATTCTTCGTTCTGGTTACTCTTCTTCCGCTGACATGTGGTCGTTTGCTTGCACCGCGTTTGAGCTTGCTACTGGTGACATGTTGTTTGCTCCCAAAGGTGGTCAAGGCTTTAGCGAAGACGAGGTACGTCTTTCATTTAGGACATGTTCCATGTTCCCTCGGCCCTCCTTTGCTTTCTCTTCAAATGCAATATAATGCGTGTAACGTGATTGTTTCTTTCTTTCAGGATCATTTGGCCCTAATGCAGGAACTCCTCGGAAAGATGCCTAAGAAGGTGAGAATTATAACGTCTAAGTTCTTCCGTCACTAATATGGTTTTTCGAGACTTATGAGTTCTACCGTTGATGTCTCAAAATCTGAGTTCTGACACGATGCTGTGCGTGAGCAGATAGCTAACGGAGGAGCGAAGTCAAAAGATTTCTTTGACAGGTACGGTGATCTCAAGAGGATTAGAAGACTGAAATACTGGTCACTCGATCGACTGTTAGTTGAAAAGTACAAATTCCCTGAAACAGAAGCTCGGGAGTTTGCTGATTTTCTTCGCCCGATTCTTGATTTCGCACCAGAAAAGCGGCCTACTGCACAGCGGTGCTTAGAACACTCCTGGATTAACATGAATCCGACCTCCAATGAGAATTCAAACGAGAAACTGTGTGTCGGAATGACTAACCTTCATGCTTAGGCGCATGAGTGCAAGACGACCATATACGGAGTATAATATACATACAGATTTGCGAGTTTCTTCACGCTTCCTGTGCACAGTGAAGGATTTTAGAAACTGCTTCAGAATTCGGTTTTTGGTTTCCCTTAGCTCTAATAAGATTTCATGATCACCTCCCCCCACCCCTTTCTCCAAGACACAAATTTTGATCACCGGTAGTGTAAAATATTTGATTGATTTTTTGACGACGAAGTCGTTGTAACGACAGTTTTGGTTCAGATTTTAGCTTAAAAAAAGGTTGTAAATTTTGGCTACAATGAATGTCAAAATCGTGTTCCTTTTTTTCTGGCAGATGTATAATATTAATGATACCGACATCCTTTTGTAGTACATGATAAAATGATTTAACGGTTTGTTACGTTCGGATAACATAAACATTAGACGTGGCGTCCACTCATTTTGGCATATGGTTACGTAATCTGAAACACGTTAATACCGTTCAAAGTTATGCTATGCGTGACTTGTAGCCCTTGGTTATAACCAATAGCAGTAAACATAATCGAGATGATGATGCTATAACAGAAGGTTTTTCGTCAATAGTCAGTTAAGAATAACATAGACTGTATCGCCAGCCAGCTACGTACATATATCAAAAAATTATTGTATCAGGGATTGACGCATGTAAACAAATAACGCCACGACAGAGACATGAGATGGAGAGAAACAAATCAAATCATTTCATTCAATAATTTCAAGATCATACATACTGATACTATTTCTTTCTTGTAAATCTACAAAGTGAAGATCGCGTATCTAGCGCAGTGGAAAAAGGCACCGCACTTTTATTCGACTTTCTATCCTATATCACACACATACATCAGAAACTGAACAGCGATAATATACATTGTAGTCGACAAGTTCATACAATGCGACAAGAAGAAACAAAAAAAAATATACTCATACTATAAATGATACCTTTTCTACAAGAAGACTGATGAAAGTCTTGCCTTGATTGGCATCCCCCATCACGAGTTTGAAATGTCGACATATACGCATCAAACAATTCATGACTGTACGAGTTTGTCTTGTTTGATGCACTGTGACACTTTGAAATCCTGACATTTCCACGTTGGAGCAACCTCCACTGTACTCACGTTGTCTTCAGAACGATCCACGGAGAGCAGAACTAACTGACGCGCAGCTGAATGATCGGTTGTAGCCCTAGTTATCAGCGAGTTTGTCAAAGTCAATTCCTCATTAGGGTAAGCTTGATCCTTTGAACTTAACACGCTAAGCGGCAACTTTTTCTGTTTGATTCTACCTCGCTTCCTACCATTGGTACACAAATCATCAGACCCTTTACGCTTTTTCTCCTTTGGGTAACTCGATTCAGCTTCACCGCTATCCACCTCTACCTCGTCATCTTTACTAAATTTTGACATTTTCTCATCTAATTTAACGACACGAGGTTCCTCATTAGACCCTTCACAATCGACTCCTCCCTCTGCAACTCCATTACATTCTAGAGGCGATTTGACGGTCCCATCACCCATGGTAGCCAAATCAGAAACACCACTCTGATCATTCGTCAAAGCGATTTTGAGCTTCTTCTGCTTCTGATTCTTAGGGTCAGAACCCGGAGAATGTTTCGAAATTCTAGGAGAGCTATTAATAGTCCGATGAAGTCTCCTAGCTAGCTCCTCATCTTCCCCACAGTTCTCAGTCGGTTGATATTTATCGTACAAAACCTGAACAGGCACGTGCTTCTTCAGCTTGTTCCTCTTCTGGTGTCTGCTATCCGTCTCTTCAGATACCGACGCAACCAAATCCAGCGCGCTTTTCGCAGCAGCCATGGCCTTCGCAGCAATAGCAGCCTTCTCCTCGGCGACAGCTTTCGCTGCTTCAGCTGCGTTGGCAGCGCAAGAAGCTGCAGACTGCGCAGCCATAGCTATCTCCTCTAAGGACATATTAGATCCGTTCTTATAAGACCGCAATAAATTATTGAGACGGATATCAAATTCACTTAATGGACTCTCATCAATCGACAGGTTCACGTTAAAGCTCAGATTATTCTCTTGAGAACACTGTGAGGTGCTCTCAGAACAGCTCTGCTTTTTCAGTCCCGCTAATAAACGCTTTCGAGGGGGCAAACGAACATCAGGATCCAAATGATCAGTATCGAAACCGTTTGAATCCATCTCCTTTTCAGCAAAACATTTAAACCCACACAGCATGCATTTTCAACACGAAACGACAACCACCTTAAGCCACAAGAACTGCAACAGAAACACCCTCAGACTGATCAATACGATTTCGACACAAACCCCTTCATATCATCTGTATCTATCTATCTATTAACAGCCAAAAAAACAGCCCTAAATATGCAGGATTTAAACACAAATTAATCCACACACGTCCGAAAAACGGTATCAAAATGATGAATCAAACATGATATAATTCAGATTGTATTCTATAATGGGAAGGCTAAAATTAATCTACAATCATTTAAAGAGCTCAAATTCAATAATCTCACATAAATTACATTAAAATAAACTAAAATAATTGTTAATCACCAAAGTTATTAGCTTAATTATATAAAGCTCAGCATAATAAAACAAAATTCTTCCTTAACTAATTATTTTTTTTAAAAAAAAAAAAAAAAAAATGTAATGTCATTGATGAAATTGAGAGGTGAATTTGCATCAAATGATCAAATGGAGCAAAACCCAGGTGAGAATTGCAATCAATTGAAGTGGGTAGAAGAGAATTTTACCTGATCTTTGAGGAATATTAGATGGGTATAATCCAAAAAAATTAGGGTTTGGGGAAAAAAAGAGAGAGAAAATAAAATATAAAATTAAAAAAAAAAAAGGGGGAAAAACAATTGAAGACAAAGAGAGATTAAGATTTAAGAGGACAAGGTTAGAAGATAATTTCTCATTTTTGTGATTGGTTGAATTATTTTTTATAATAATATAAGAAAATATTAATTAATTATTAAATGTTTGTTGAGTTATATTATATGGTAGTTATGAGTTATGTCTAAGTGTCCTTTTGTAGCAAAGTTGTAATGAGGTCAATTAACTAAGATACATGCACTTTTTCCCCAAAAAAAAAAAAAAAAAAAAAAAAAAAAAAAAAAAAAAAAATAGAAAATATTTATTATGTTAGTAATTAGGTTCTAAAATGTGCAAAAAAATATGTTAGTTAATGCCTACATAGTAGCTTCTAAAATGTGCAAAAATATGTTGGTAATTAGGTTGTGTGGCCAATTTGGAGTTGTTAATTTAAGTTAATGCGTAAATGACGACATTGTATTGTTAAACAATCAAGAAATTGATTTGTTATGATGAACGGGATTATCAGATGTATAACATACGGAGTACTCTCTAATGTTTATCTGTGATGCTAGTTGTTCAAGGGAACTTTGTATATCATTAAGTCAACAAGAAATTCTCGTATAAATTTCATAAAGGTAATATTCTTCCATTCTAAATCCGAAGTATTTTATTCCTAGAAAATCCAACACAAGAAAGGTTGTTGTTTGTGAATAATTATCTACATATGTCTCGTTTATGAGACCGTTTTATGTGATGACAAACCCAGGCACAAAAGTAATGTGATTTTACGGTTTCAAACACGAGAAGCGGGTGTCGCCATGTGACTTCTGACCCCACACAAGACAAAAGATGAAGAGCCAAAATATGAAAAAACACAATATATAGAATATAAGGTACAATGTTCAGAGGCAAAGCTGCACCACTCTCCAAAGTAGTGATACTAAATATACAACCTTAAAAAATCTGCTGAAAATTTCAGAAAAATACTGTCAAACTGCATCAAACAATCACCATTCTCATATAGAGTTTAGTACTATATCAGTTTACTATATATACTACGAAGTACTATAAATCAACAATTTCGGAGCAGAACCCGCCTTAAGGTACTGCTCCGAAGACTCCAGGACTATACTATGAGGTTTCGTGGTCTACCAAGCACAGAAATCTCGGTATGAGATTCGGCTTGGCTTCAGAATGCAAACAATGACATTTGTCTATGGAAAAAATAAAATTAAATACAATACGACTGCATGAATAAGTGGCAAAGTGTTGGCGTGTTGCATGGTTTGGTGTTCGATTTGATTTTAAGGAATAGGATTTAGGGTTCGTGGAATGCTGCCTACCCGTAACACTTGTAGAATGGTCGTTTGTTCGAGGAACGACAGATCGAACACTGAACTACGCAATTGGGGATTAGCCTGTCATGTTATAATCCTCGGCTGATGGGTAGTCTGTATAGCTTCCCGGCACTTCCATCTTTCCAATCAAGTGGTCGATTCCTGCAAGAACAGTCAAGTGAATCCATTAAGCATGTACCGAGTATTTTACAATTCATACGCAATTTCTTTCGGTTCAGAAAATGTTTTTTACAGCGTGCACCCAACTATTGTTCCACTTATTTCCGTTATGATAGAGGAACGGAGATGGGGATGGGGGAGGTGATCAGCAAGTCTGTAAAGCAACGTCGCTTCTGACATCTCAGTTTGGCAAGCATCGTAAGTACTTAAGGGTTCACAGATCACAACTGCGTCTAGCGGAATGGAAAACTGAGAGACTACAATGTACTCCGTAACCAGTACGTAAATCGCAGCATATTGTCAGACTATCAGAGATACCACCTATTAGAAAATAAAAGAAGGGACAATATGCACCGCAGGTAGAAACCGAGAAAAACAAATTACGGAGTAAATAAAGTGTCAAAGTAATTGCTTAAATATATTCATTCACTTCTTCAAACAAGAAACATTATCTTCCTGAATTTCTCATTTTTATGATGTGTGTGCCATAATCCATATGTATATTACAAGTATATGTATCAGAATTAAGGAGTATAACCAATAAGAAACTAATGTAAATCCATACTTGGGTTCTGCAGGATGCTCTCATAGAACGCTAGTTGACTGAGACTCTCGGAAGATTTTGAACCGTCATCTGATGCAAAAACAGGTTCCATTTTGCCCGTGTGCGGGTCAACTGAATGCATGCCAGAAGTTATCTCTTGATTCTGGTAGCACAGGTCCTCAGCCCTCATAGCCGAGTTATTCTCCGAACCAAAAGTTTCAGGCTTCGTCTTCTTGTCTTTGGGTGAATCTGCATCAGTCTCGACTTCTGATTCACCATTGTTCTGCGCAGTGTTCAGCTGCTTCCTTTTCGACCTAGCACGCCTGTTCTGAAACCAATTGTAGACGTTTGTTTCCGAGATCTGCCCATGCTGAGACAATTCACCAGTTATTTCCTTGATCTTCTGTTTGCTTGGAGTTCCGGTGCCTTGGTCAAAGATCCGCTCCAAGATCTGAAGTTGCACCGGTGTCGGGGTCCACCTTTGCCTGGCAGATATCTTGTGACCGACAGCCGTCACCATCGGATCACAGTACAAATTCCCCAACCTCACCCCTGCCAATTTGTAACCAAAATGTCGATAATATACACGCACAACCAAACTGTACTTGTTCTACTCGTCTTATATTTTCTTAACTTATCAAACACTCAAGAAACCTTAGACACAGGCTACTAAAAAAAACACTAAACTTACGAAAATTTCAGATGACTTCACAAAGAGAGCATGTTTTCTAGCGACATCAACAACGATAATCCAGTTTATAACCACAATCAAGCTCGACTAATTAGGTATGTATTCACAAAACATACTTCTCCTCACTCCCGTTGCTAACTCAACATATTTCACCAACTTCATTTCCTTTATCTTTCCGTGCAAGTCCAAGTAAACAAACCCGAGAAAAACAGATGACAACCTAGCCAGTCGATTTGACTACTACGGCCCTCTGCTATATTCATTGATCGCGTTTTTAGAGTCACATAACTCACAAAGTATACAACTCCATACTTCCATTTCACAGCAAAATAGTCGAGACAAATCCTCAAATAAGACCGTTGCACGACATACAACAGCGTTACAACACTTTTACGCCACGTAACCGACAAAATTCCACAATTCAACAACTGAATTCTCATCCAAAGAAAAGTTTTTTCCAAAAACCCACCAAAACCCTAATACAATTACACCCAAATCACACAACCCACTTCCCAAAACAGCATCAAAATCCAAAATTTCAACACAATCAATCATCAAAACACTCAAAAACAATACAAATTAATCAATTAATCAAATCAAATCAAACAAAATTATCAAAAATACCAGCAAAATCTTACAACCCACTTCCCAAAATCCAAAATTTTCCACATTATCAATCATCAACACACTCAAAAACAAACCAAAACCAAATCAAAATCAAATTAATCAATCAAAATCAAACAAAATTTCAAAATTTCAAAAAAAAACATTTACCAGCAAGATCTTGTTGAGTGGTAATTGATTTATGCAACTCAACAAGCTGCTCACAAATGGTGGAATAAACAGCAATTTGAGTACGCAAAATCTCAAGTTGTTCATCAGTCATCACTTTCACATAAAACGCGTCGTTTAATCCATTTCCTTCCATACCAACCATACCAAGTTCTGCGTTTAGCATTCCGTTACCGTCGCCGTTACCGTTATCGTGTGATTGCTGTGACTCCATTAACTCACACATTCACTCACTCAAACTTTTTCCCGTTAAATCATAAATAAATAAATAAAGTTTTAATTTTTTTTTTATTTTTTTTTAACTTTTTTTTATTTATTTTTTCTGAGTGTTTTTGACTTTGAATGAATTTTGGGGGAGAGTGTAGACTGTGTTGGTAGAGTGAGTGATTACGGGGGAATTTAAGGAATTTTTGTTATTTTTTTATTTAATTTTTTTGGTTTTTTTGTTTTTAATTAGTTTTTTTTTTATTTTATTTTTATTTTTTTTTGTCTTACGCATGTGGATGACTTACCCTCCGCCGCTCTTTTGTCTTTTTCCTCATTTTGTTGGTTCGGTTCCCTGTATCGGCGCAGATTTGATCGAGTTATTTCAGTAATCGAGTTGTCTTTGAAATAGAGTTAAGAAAAGAGGTTATGTACTTCATCTATCTCAATCATTTGTTTACACTTCTCTCAAATGTCCCTTATAAAAAAGTTAAAGTGTAAACAATTTACTGAAACAGATGAAGTATATTCTTAATCAATTTGTTTTGGGTATTAACTTTGAGTACTTAATACACAAACTTAATTATAATGATGTCTTGAGAATTCGGTGAGCATTCAATCGTTTTTTTGTTTGATCTTTTGCATAAGGAATAAACCCAGCATCGAGGTTGCCTGAGAAAAGTCACTCTAATACTTGAGTGCTCGTTTTAGAGCGAGATTGATTTAGAGGAAGTTCAATTGATGCATTTTTATGCGTTTTGTGAATGAATTAAATTGAGCAATTGACTTTAATGTGTATTTATAGTATCTTATTCTTGTCCTTTTGTGACCTATGTCAATGGAAAATTGCCCTTTTTTTCTCTAATGTCAACCTGCGGTGGGTTTCTTTATATGAACTTTGACTCGATGGTCCCATGTGTTTGGTCAACCGGTGGTGCGAGACATAAACGCACGACATAACTTAAGTAGGGCTCAACCTGAGGTCCTAAGTACCATTGGCAATGTAACCTCTTATTGTGTCTAATCTTACTGCATGCCTCTCCGAGGGTTGCTGATAAGATATATGAGAATGATTTAATAAAGGATGATTTATTATGAATAGTTGTTGTATCGAATTACATATGATATTTAAACTATTTATACTAATAAATTTCACAATATTGTGAAACCTGTGATCTAAATTTAATACTAACTTATTCTCTAAGATAATAATATTTCCTAACAATATTTGGTATATTCTAATAATATACCATATTATTTATTTCTTCCCTAATACCCTCCCTCAAACTTATGGTAAGTCACCGACTTATCATGAGTTTGGAAATTAAAATACAATAAGCAATAAGGAAAAAAATGTCGACTTTTTTCATCTTCAAAGTCTTCATCTTCATCTATGCATACCCGACCACGGCCACACAATAGGTGCGTAACTCGCCAAGACATACGAAGGGTAACCATCTACCCACTTATCAAATACGCAGCGTAACTCGCCAGTACATACGAAGGGTAACCATCTACCCACTTAATCCAATACGTGTGCGTAAACTCGCCAGTATAATACTCCGTAGTGCGTAATCAACTCGCCAGTCAATACTTAGGTACAGACATATGAGGGGTAACCACCTACCCACTCATATAACTCATAATCATGTCACACGACATAATTAAAAAATACGCCCCTCTCAAGACACGGGGAGAGCCGAACGAACAATAACAAGATCATAAAATCTTGTCTTTTTTTTTTTTTAAACCGAAATTGTAAGGTAAGTAAATATTATGTATGTCAATAACAAATCCCGCCGGTGGGCTATGATATCGATAATATGCCCACCGGCAGGGCAGCGGAATTTTTGTGTTTCGGTCCTCAGAAACCTAATGGCTCTGATACCATGATAAGATATATGAGAATGATTTAATAAAGGATGATTTATTATGATTAGTTGTTGTATCGAATTACATATGATATTTAAACTATTTATACTAATAGCTCACAATATTAGGAAAACCTAGATCTAGCTAATACTAACTTATTCTCTAAGATAATAATATTTTCTAACAATATTTGGTATATTCTAATAATATACCATATTATTTATTTCTTCCCTAATAGTTGCTAATGAGAATTCGAAAAATGATAGTCATACGGTCACTAATGACCTTCAGTTAACCATGCCCCCATCGTAATTAAATTTGTACTTCAATTTGGTTTAATTGATCGTTTTATGATTTTTATTTTATTGAATAGCAGAATTTAACACGTGAAATATATAAATCAAGCTAAGTCTGATTCTTACAACTCATGATTATTATAGTTTGAATTTGAGGTGATTTAGACTTTAGATATAGTGGATTGGATCTGAGGTGTTAATTTTTGGTCATATGAGGTTGAGCAGTTTTAAGTCAAATTTATTTTCAATACGATTTTTAGTAAGTATTGAATTAAGTAAACTTTGAATTTCAATATAGATGAAGTTAATACGGTACCTCTTCCATTTTTATATTTTATCAAACCAATTTGGTTTTTAGCAATCTATTAACGCTTCACAATTTGAACAAAATTTACATAATTGAATGACTAATATTGGATATTATTATTTTTCTCGTTGACACTGTTGTTTTTGACTTTTATAGTAATTATATATGAAAAACACGAATTTGATTTAAATTTAACTTACCTTCTTCTTTTGGTGAATTATTATTGTACAGAGTAAAACTTTTCACATGAGTAGTTACTTAAAAAATGTTTCACATACTTTTTGTTTTTTTGAGGCTATGTTTTATATACTTTTGTATGAAGTACTTTGTATTCCGTACAAGCTAGCTAATTTCACGATCCAACCTTCTATCAAATAATAGTACAAAGCATATTTTTTACCACTAAAAAATGTTAGAGTATATAATCGATATTGGGCCTCCAACAATCAACTGAAACTTTTGATTAAGTTGGTTCCGAACATGGTATCAGAGCCTTGAGACTAAAGGTCACGGGTTCGAATTAATGTCAGATGGGGCGTGTTAGAGTATATAATCGATCTTGGACCTCCAACAATCAGTTTAAGCTTTTGATTGAGTTGGGACCTGTTCTTTCCAGCTTATTTTCACCTCACTTCAGTTCAGTTAAGCTCCATTCAGTTAGTTTAGTTCAGTTCAGCTCACTTCAGTTTAGTCCGAACAGGTTCTTGGTTCCTAACAAAACATGTTTTACGCTTTTACTCTGTATCAATTAATAGAGTCATAAATCGTTGCTGAATTTTTAAGAAATTAAAATTTAAAGAGACGAATAAAACGAAATAAAAAAAAGTCTAAATATACGGAGTACTTATTACAGAAATTAGCGGGAAAGGAAAAGGACCATTGCAAAAAAGTCGTGCCATTAACTTTTGACTCTAACTTCCCTTCGTCCTTTTTTCATTTGGGATTTGGCATCAGTTGGAAGTTGCATGGGATTCCATTTTCCGTTCCACTTCGACTTATGGGTCCTACAATTAAATTTTTGGGATGACTTTTAAAACGGATAAGTTTTTCGTGAGACGGTTTCAGATTAATTTACGTGAGTCTAATTATAGTTAAGTAAGTGCAAAAACATACGGATCATCCAAACTCACTGATATAGTAATATATGCACTGGAAAAAATTGTCACAATTATCAGTGAAAATATATAAATTGTATAAGAATGGTAAATATGATATCACAAATATGACTGAAAAATGTACTCCATAAAACTCATATAAATGAGTAAATGACTAAAATAAGATCGTTTTACTATAATTTATTGTACTCCTAAAACCGTAACATACAAGAATTAGTGTTTTTAAAATAAAGACTATCTCACGTAAACTCACCACCCGTATTCACACTTTTTCATTGTCTTCTAATATCCACCGGCCATTACTAAAACTGTCCCCGATCATCACCTTGGAAGGTCAACGACATAACCCTATCGCATGCACTGCCCGATGGCCGATGGTGGGTAATATGGGTGCTGGCCGATGAGTGGTAATAGATGGGACAAATGAGAATTTAGTTCGAAGAATAGGTTATTCATTTTTTTTTTTGAAAATGAATGGAAGAGTTTTGTATTTTATTCGAATATGAGATCTATTGCTCAGGATACTTCAGTTGTTACCACTACGACATGACATCTTCTGTAGAGAGTTCGATATTTACAAAGAACTTTCAAAACCTTACACTTCATGGATTCAATTTGGACTTGTGAGTCATTCAGCTCAACTAAGTAATTTGACCCATTAAACAAATTTCATTACATTGTTGAGCCCAAATTACATTGAATTAGTTAAAATGGGCTCATTAATCTAATTATCCAAATTATTATTAATTTATTAATTAAGGGGAAAACTAATGCCACGCGTCTCTTGGCTTAACCACTACATCCTACAATGTTTATTACTCCCTCCTCATCACAATGTTTATCACATTTACCTTTTTGAGAGTCAAATTTTTAAAAGTTTGACCGTCAATATTTTAAAATGTATAAACAATGAGAATATAGCAATAGGATATTCACATTCGTCGTTAAAACATCTTTCCAAAAATTATATTTTCAACGAAAAACGTCATCTACGGCCAAAGAAAAAGACGGTCAAACTATAACGTTGGAGACCGTGTATAAAGTAAATGTGATAAACATTGTGATGAGGAGGGAGTATTTTTTTAGTGGGGCCCACATGTAGAGAGGTTTATTAATTCTATATTTTGAGTGGATTAGGGAGTGACGTTACGTCCTCCCTTAATTAATGGATTAATCACCAAACACAACCTTAAAAAATTCGCATCTTGTCAATCACCGATCAAATATCCTTCCACTTATACACATAAGACTAGATTATTTTGCTTTTCCTCGTGGTAAGGCATGGCGTTATTGTGCCATAATGCGACCTCAAAAAAATAAGGGCCCTAATTTATTTATATTGATATTATATTAAGGGCCTCCGAAATTTTTGGGCTGGCCCTGTTTTCCCTAAACATTTCACTTTATCTTATCTTAATTACAGAGTACTTGAAACGGTTTACTCCTTTCGTTCTAGTGAGTTGTTTACACTTTAATTTTTTTGTGAAAGATATTTGAGAGAAGGGTAAACAAATGACTGACACAAAAAGGTGTAAATTAAACAGGTATTCCCGTTTTAATGAATAAGAATAGGAACAAATTCTAAAATAAAACCGTTTCATGCATAAAACGTCCCGTAAAATGTCAATTTTATTACGGATCCTCCGTAGTGGATACTGGATAATAAATGAATTGGAGAAATAAATAGAGGAAGTGCAAAACTCGCCCATATATTCCCCCCCAAAAAAAGTTAAAAAACCAACCACCATCATCAATCACTTTGATTCTCTTCCCCATGGAGGCGCGTGAGGGTAACGCGCCACCGGTGGTGCTAATAACGGGATGTTCAACCGGCGGTATAGGCCACGCGCTGTCACGCGCGTTTGCGGACAGGAATTGCCGGGTGGTGGCGACGTCTCGAAGGCGCGATACGTTGGCTGATCTGGAGGGCGATTCCAGGGTGTTTTTGCAGGAGCTGGACGTGCGGTCGGAGGAGAGTGTGAGGCACGCGCTGTCGAATGTTTTGGAGAGGTTTGGGAGGGTTGATGTTTTGGTCAACAATGCTGGGGTCCAGTGTGTGGGCCCACTTGCTGAGATCCCACTTTCCGCTTTGCATTCCACTTTTGACACTAATGTTGTCGGTAATTTACCGATTCATCCATTTCTTTACGTTTCTTTAAAATTATTCTAAATTCCCGATTTTAATAAGTACGGAGTACTCCATACTATCACACCCTTGTACGACCAGGCCCGACCCGGCCCGACCCGGCCCGGTCCGTCTAGTTACCCGTGATTTGGGTGGCCCAACCCACCAGGCTCGTCCTAGTGTCCTTTTAAGCTGTTTTATAACAAACACGTCGAGCTTGAGCCTTAATTTTGAAGCCCGGCCCGCCATCTACATGGACCGGTTAAGAGCCTTGAAAATGAAGCCCAGCCCGTGGCCACCTTAGATTCAGTCATATGGACCGGAGTATGAAACTAAAATGTAGTCCAATTATCATTTGTTACGGATCAAACTTCTAAAAGATACGGAAAAAAAACATCGAATTAGTGTTTGATTTACCTGAATAGAAAGGTAAACAAATGACTGAAACAGATAAAGTAATAGTTAAGGATAATTCCGTAATATTATGTCGTGTTTCAAGGTTTTGGGTCATGTCCTTCCTGTTGTTGTAGTGGTCGTCGTCGTCCTTTGTTGTTGGATGTGGATATTGTTGGTTCGATGTTGGTTTTCAAAATAAATGGATGAATTTTCTTTTCACTCTATAAATTTTGTCCAATTAATTAGAAGGTACGATTTTTGCGAGTGTAGTAAGTCGATCCATTTTGCTAATCGTCCTGAACAATCATTCCACTGTGTTGCACAGCCGCGAGAAATTGTGAGGTACCAGTAACTTTTTTTCGAATCACGGATTTATGGGTCTAAAATGAAGTGTCGGACATGGGACATGACATCGAAAGTGAAATGTCGAAGGAATATAGCTCCTGATGCGTACCCTTAGTAAAACATGTTTTTGTTTTGTATACATATACGCAGGAACCATGCGGTTGATCCAAGCTGTGGTACCGCACATGGCATTGAGGAGGAAGGGAAAGATCGTAAATGTTGGTAGTGTCACTGTGTTGGCACCTGGACCGTGGGCAGGCGTTTACACAGCTTCGAAAGCTGCTATTCATTCTCTTACCGACACACTAAGGTTCGCATCATACTGAGGCCTTTCATCCAAATTCATTCACTCAAAGTTTACCAAGTAAGAACATGTTAAAGTCGTAAGTCGTGAGTCAAATAATATGATTGTGTTTGATTCCGCAGATTAGAGCTCCAGCCATTAGGCATCGACGTTATCAACGTTGTACCAGGTGCAATACAATCAAACATCGCAAACTCAGCCATCTCCTTGTATAGCCAAATGCCGGAGTGGAAGCTGTACAAAAAGTACGACGCAGCTATACGCGACAGAGCTAGCAAATCACAGGGACCTAAATCGACCCCTGCAGAGGAGTTTGCGAAGAAGACGGTTTCTGCTGTGCTGAAAACAAACCCGCCTGCTTGGTTCTCGTATGGCCATTTCTCGACCATCATGGGGATCATGTACTATGTGCCTCTTTTTGTTAGGGACTTTATTCTACGACGTGTTTTTAAATGTTCTTAAACAATTTATCGATTCATGGTCTTAGGCCCTTTCAGTTTAGCATCATTCAGTCCGATTCAGATCAACTCAGCTCAAAGAGGTCCAAAAGAACAAGGTGTGACCGACAACTCACCGATTGTTTACATTTGAAGAGTTTTTAAATGATGTCGAATGCTTGTCGTTCTTGATTACATTTGAAGAGTTTGGAGCGAAGCTATTGGTTTCAACGGCGCTTTCAACGATGCTCGATTCACATGGTTCGAAGAGACCGATTACTAGTTTCCCGATTAAAAACTCCAATCTACTACGGAGTAATTCATTAAGCACTAATAAAAACAGTTTTAGTTTTTGACGAACACCCCAAATTGTTTCACAACTTTTTTGGACTGAGATCATATAATACACGGCCACACGGGCTATTGCTTAAGGTACCTCCGTGCTAACTACTAGATCATTTCATCTTCGGTATTAAATTGCTGTCTCATTACAATTCTACGGTTCTACCGAGGTAAGCCTTCAATCTGTCATTATATCATTCAACACATACAAAATCAACCTCTTCTTAAAATAATAGCGTGAATAATCGACGTAGGCCTTGTTTTTTCAATTTAATTTCAGCTCTTATAAGTTCAGCTCAGCTCCTATAAGCCCTACTAAGCTTTAATTTACACTGATTTCAGTTCTTATAAGTTCAGCTCCTATAAGCCGAAAGAACAGGGCCTTAATATACAGAACCGTAAAATTATACCAACCATTTTAGTCTGAGCGGTACCGAACCGAAATAAGTCAAATATAATTTGCGTAGATAAATTGGCAAAGTAGAAGCACAAACGTGTATCATGGCATAAAAGCATGCATCATAATAACAGCAAGTCGTAGTCAAACCATCTCCACCTAACATGTCCTTCATTACAATTACACATATCAACGTGAAAAACGAAATTGAACGTCTTTTATTGTTTTAATTAACTTTACAAAAATAATAACAATAATAATAATAATAAAAGGCATAAGGAATATTAAGTACAATTTGTGATAATATAATATAATACTCTGTATTAAATTACCTAGTAATTAATTACATTATCTAGTCATTAAAGACATTATTATTATTATACATCTTGTCCTTTAATTTGTTCTGCACAACAAAAAAATAACTTCAATATAAATGTCGTATTTACTATACTTTATCCTTTTTTATGGATTTTTTTTTTTTTTTTTTAATATTTTAATATAGATTGTGTAGATTAATTTATAAAAAAAACTTATGAATATATCTCAATTCAATAATTTGATATAGTAAAAAAAGCAAGCAAGGGTAGCTAAAGAAAAACGATGGTGAACCAACTGACCTATACATAGATCATAGAATAACGAGTAACAATATCTTAAACAACATATGACGAAATTTCAGTGATCAAATTACGTTGTAACTCTGAGAAATCGATACTTGCTTGATGATCATTAACCTGAAAATTGAACATATATTTGTATGAATAATCTCGCAGTACTAAATAAAATATTGGGGTTAATTATTAAAATATTTATATGCAAATAGAAGTATTTCATATCAATTTTTTGTTAAAAGTATACAAAAATTATTTAAACAAATGTTTGTAATATATTATTAATCGTAATTTTTTTAAAAAAACTACGAGTAGTTTTTATTTTCACTCATTATTATAAACACTAATGATGAGCTATATAATGTGCGTGCACTCTAAGTCTTTAATGTCATGGTAACTTATCTATCAGTTTACTAGCTACAAAATGATGGATTTTCTAATATTTACAGTACTTATTATTCAGTATTTAACTAGTTATTTTTAATTTACTGGGCGTACATTAAAAGATAAATATAATTTTTTTTTTTTAAAAAAAGGTTTAAAATTACTTATAAAACATGAAAATAATAATTAAATTACCAAATCACAATGGATGATGCACTTCCAATATTTGTCAACTATTGAAGAAAAACAAGCAACAACTTCAAGGCCTTCAATTGGTGAAACTTGTTTAAGCAATTTAGAAGTTGGAAAACCTTCTTTTCCTTCAACTTTCACACTTATTTCAATCTCTATTCTTCTTGCAAATGTGTGTATGCTCACATTATTATTATTATTATTATTATTATTATTATTATTATTATTATTATTACCGCGATTATTACTATTATTAGTACTAATTATAATATCGTTACCATTTTTATTATCACTTTTTTTGGAAGATGAAGATGATGAGGACGACAACGACAACGACGACGATTTCTTTAGCTTGTCTCTCTTGTCTTCAAGCTCTTTTATACTTGTCTCCAAGTTTTTGATGTAATTTGTAGCTTCTTCTAGGTCATCACATGTTGATGATTGTTCCTAAAATAATACCCATGTAAAATAAATAATTACTATATGTATTCATAAATTTAAAACTTATGTTAATATATGTTTCCTACACATGCATGCATAAATATATATGAAAACAATACTAATTTTAATTTTGTTGGTTTCATAGGATGCACAAGGTCATTATAACGAAGGAAGAAAATCAAATTTGTAACATACTGACGCAGAATACCTCCGTCTTTACCAGTTTACCATGACATCTTCGGTTATGGAAACAATAATTTGTATTACACTTAAATTTTTGTTTTCATAATTACAAAAATAGTTTTGAACTTGCATTGCATTAAATGGATTTAATTAATTTAATTAATTAATTACAATTAATTAAGAGATTAGGGAAGAGAAAATTACTCGAAGATATTCTTGAGGAAGGAGAGAACGAAGAGATGATAAAAGGTCAGACATTTTGTAGGCTTGGAAATTACAACTTATGTTTTTTTTTTTTTTTTTTTTTCTTTTGAGTTTGGTGTTCAACTTTCAATTAATATCATCCTATTTATTTAGATATCATATGATGACATGGATTTTATTTAGCATTATTTGTCAACTTGTCCTACAAAGTGGTAATAACTCTAGGAACAATATATCCATATAAAACAAAATAAAGAGCTTAAAAAAATTATGGTTAAAAATATAAGTCGTTTTCTATTTACAATATAAGCGTTTGTTTTTTAAAAAAAGAAGTTAATTTTTTAAAAATTATAAAAATTATACCATGAGATTCATCATGAAAAAATATTTTCATACGAGTACTCATTTCATTATCTTATCTTTTATAATTTGGGAGATATTGAACAGAGAAGTTGTCGTCTCGAAAAGTTAGAACGACTTATATTTTAGTTAGCCGATACAAATTTGATTGCGGATACAAATTGCTTAGTTATTGATTGACTATATTGTACTATTAATTTGGCTCTCTTGTAAAAGAGTAACGTAACATGCAAAATTTGTAACGTCGTTGCTATTATACAACTTGTTCAATTATTGCTCTCTTATTGTTTTTGATTGTGTTCTCTTTTTCAGTCCACATCTCTCTCATTTAATCTTTGATTTTACGAATTTTTCGTCGAATCGAACAAACGTTACTTGGTAGTTGGTACAATATGGTCCATTACTCGATTCAACTTGTAAATATATACGGAGCATATAGTTTTCTTAACATATATTATGTGGATTGTTGACGATATGATTATTATCTATTATTGTTTTGATTGCGTTCTTTATTTGTTTTTCAAAAATTTGTATTCTGTTCAATTTACTTTCGTATTAAACATATTATCTTTAGTTTTCATACAATTTGAAGGCCTCATTTTTAAATTTGACAAAAATGAAATTTTCTATATAACGTCAATTAAAAAACCTGATACACTAACTCGGCATGCGTTATCTAAACGTTCCTTATACTTTATTCACCGAGGACGGGCCACCAAACATATGGAGTGAAATATATGATTGTAGGAAAGTGGATGCTTTAGAATCTCTAATTACCAATAGATTCAAATGCATGTAATTAAACAATCATATCCATTTTTAATTTAACCAATTAATTACTTTAATCCTATTTTTTTAATCATCAATAATGATCAATTTACCAATGTGTTATGAGAGGTGCGTTTATTATTATAAAAAAAAAAATAGCATAACAAACAATAAATAGTCGGTAGATATGCTTCACTAAATTACTTTAATCAAATTATTCTTCCAAATAATATAATGGGTTTGATTGAATCTAATCGGAACCAATTAATTTTAAAAGTTGAGGACAAATAAAATCATGTTCTTTTCAACATTTTCGATTCATTTCGATTCGATTTATTCGATTTAGTTCGATTTAGTTCATTCCATTCAATTCGATTCATTCCATCGATTCGATTCACTTTATTCGATTCGATTCATTTATTCAATTCAGCATAACTATATTATTTAATTGAACTTCATACATTTCAATTCGATTCATTCCATTCGATTGATTCGATTCATTCGATTTAGTTTAGTTCATGCATTCATTTGATTCGATTCGATTCTAGTTAATTCGATTGATTCGATTTAGTTGATTCATTCTAAAAATCCGAAAGAACATGTTCTAAGTGTACTACGTATATAACTTTTTAAACTGTATATATAAAGATAATGTACGTTGTCCGTACTTCGTATTTGGTATGCACTAGTTTTTGGGCCTACTTTACTTGTATTATTATTATTATTATTATTATTATTATTATTATTATTGATAAGTGGAAGCTGAGCGAATGTTCCCCAACGTTTGTCTTTTGCTAGTCACTTAAAATATTTTCGGTTTTTTTAATATATTTTTCAACGTCCAGTAAAATCAGCTTAATTTGGATATGTATGAAATTATATTTTATGCCAAGAGGGCCAACTTTTAGGGCATGGATGAAATGAAATGAATCTTAAACTAGTTACGTATAAAAAAATTTACCGAATACTAGTTTGAAGATATATAAAGCCAATAAAATTAGGTATGATACTCTAATTCGAACCCGACCTAATTTAACATTTGAAGTTCGAATTCAACATACTAGTGATTAATTTGATGAATCGGGAGAATCGAATTTAAGATCTATATGGTAGGGTTGGGTATGCGTGTATTCTTATTAAAACACAAAGATATTGGTACGGTACTACTACTACGGGTGTGATGGGCTAGTGACATTAATTAGTGGACCCTTCATCTAGAATTTGACCTTATAGTTCGGTAATGAGTTTCATTTAGAAAAAAAATAAAAAAAGAAAATCGTATTCATAAAAATGTATGGCTAGTGACATTATACTTCTATTTCTAAGAGTAAATAATTAGCGCTAATTCAGGTTGAAAATTGTTTAGAATAATGGTATCCACAAAGGTTCGGGATTTAACTAACCATAAAAATGTACTCATGCGTGACGTTTTTAGGCCATTTTTGAAAATGAAAAGTACTCCATAAAAGAAATTGAAGATTAAAAAACGCCGTATGTTTCGGCCTTATGAACATCAAGTCAATCGACATCTTATCGCGTTAAACTTTATTTATTTCTCTTATCTTCTTTAATACTAAGATCGATCACTTCTAATAATGTATGGTTTTATCATAAAGACTAAAGAGATTCGAAACCATAATCATAACTAATTTGGTTAGTTGCTTCGTTTTAGTTTGTTTAAACGAAAGTAGATTGTGACAGAATTAACGTGAACTACTATTTTAACGCACACTTAAATATTGTTTTTATAGTTGAAAAAAATAGTATTTTGGTTGACACTTTAATTATTGGTGTCTCTTCACGCTGAAGTCATGGATAATACTATTGGATATAATTCCAAGTTATAGGACCGGTTTTTTCCCGCTTATTTTCAGCTTCGCTCAATTCAATTCGCTCGCCTGGGCCTATTCATCGATTCAACTCACTTCAATTCGCCGCTTTATTCGATTCAAGACAAATTATATCATTTAATTGAACTTCATTCATTTCGATTGATTAATTTCGATTCGATTTGATTAAAAAGTCTAAAAGAACAGGTTCATAATCTATTATAACTACCATTTTTCGAGTTCGAAGAAACGGTTTTACCGTCCTCGGTTGTCTTTTCGCTCAGTAATAAGGCTTGAGAAGTGAAGAGTACATTACAGAAGTCGAGAGACTAAAAACAATAAAAACGAAGCAATACGTACAAAATGGAATACAAAAGAAAAAGGGAAAAAAAAAAAAGCGACGTTTATGAGAGGGCGGAGTGAGTTAGGTAATACGAATAAAACGGGTACTGATTAAGTAAATATTGTACCTTTTCCGTTTCAGTCAATTGTTTACCCTTGACTTATATTTCTCTCACAAAATAAAGCAAGCGTAAACAATTTACTAAAACAGATGGAGTAAATATATAAAAGATCATCTTACACAATTTGTCACTTTTGTACCAAAAAGTGAATTCGTTGCGTATGACTATCTTTTACCGAGTGCGTGAATCTAGTAAAACGTCGACTTCAGACAGACGAAGCCAACCAAAGAGAGGAGGGGGACAGGATAAATCAGAATATATCAATGAATTTGTTCTCAAATCTCAACCTAAAACGTGATTCACGAAGTGTATGATATAATGCTTGATTTATAGTGAAGCTCAAATCAAAAGTAAACAAACCCTAACCAATTTACCATGGTTAATTGAAAATAACCATGGTTAACCATAATGAATCAGCCAAGGTCCAAAACTAGTAAATCCTATGGAAAATCAGACTTAACTCAAAACTAGTGTTACAGATTGTTGTACAGGTGCTCTACCTTAGACTTTTCTACTACTATTACTCTAATTTTACCCTATCTCGGAAAGTACTATACCTCGTAACTCGTAACATTCAGGTCCCTAATCTCTCGAGTCCCGGCAATTTCGACTAAAGTCCAATGTCAGAGGTCAAACACAAAAATAGAGAGTACATCTAGTGATACATTTTGATCGAGGTCACGAGTACTACCGTCAGAAAAGAGACAGCGAAAGGTAAATCGGAGTTTAATTACTGAAATTGATGAGGATGTGTGTAGTACCTCATGCCCGGCGGCTGAAGTGGACGGAAACTCGGAGCACCTGGTGGCGGCGGCTGCTGCTGCATCATCATCATCGACTGTTGTGCCATGGGCATTACTTGCGGTTGATTCATTTGCATTTGGGGTTGACCCAAAGGCGTCATGGGGCCCATCATGTGGGACAGTGGTGGCGGCGGTACCGGCGGGCCCGGAGCAAGGGTTCCGTAACCATGAGGGGCCACGCCTAAAGCGGTTGGAGTCTGTAGGTACTGAGTGGTCGGGCTTACGGTCTGCAGTGATGGCGGGTTTACCAACATCGTTTGGTACTGATGCGCAGACATAGCTGGTGCGTGACCATTGGGGTCGGAAATTGAAGTCGGCTGATCTGGCGTCGAAATTGTACTCGGTGTTGACCTCGCAGGTGTGGGGGGGTATGGCTGTGAGCTGGAACTCGTCTTTGCTAGAGCTTCAGCTGCGAATGATGATAGGACAGAAGACATAATCAGCTGGGAGGAGCTGGAAGCTGCGAGCCTGTCCGCTACCTCAGCTGCAATGTCGGCGGCAGTCTTCTTTGACGCTACATAATTTTCATCCGTGAGCCGCTTTCTCATGTTATTAGCTTCCTCGGCTTGCGCTTGAGCAACCTGAGCAGAAAGCAGGAAATATTTAGTAGCAGTATTCTCTCAAGTGAAACGCCCGTCACAATGTACAGTAGTCGGTAATCAGGTGAAAAGCCCGAGCACTTCTTGGGGCAAGCTCTAGACGTGACACATGACTCGTAAGGCAAAAGCCACATGCTTAAAACCATCAAACATTTCTCAACGAATCATAATTGAGGATGGATACATTATACACAGCGTTACACAGCTGTTTTTACTTTCTAGACCATAACACCGTCTTGCACAAGCTTTGATGAAGCTAGAGTAAACGTTTTCATGCCGAGAAGGGGTTAGGACTTAAGAGCTCAGTTTGTATGGCAGACCAAATTTTCTGTCAGGTATCAACACCTCGACAAATTGATGGAAATTGGTACAATCCACAAATGCATTATTATTTCATAAAAAACAAAAAACAAAACAAAAAAATTGACGGACCTGCATTTGTGTACGGATATTCTCCAGTTCAGATTCCTGCATGTGAGGAAAATGGTAATATATGTCAGAAACTTTTACGTCATGTTCTACTCTTAGTAGATCTGTGACTACGAGACAGAAAACTGTCCAGTAGATGGCTGGAAACCATCTCTTACTACAAGAAAAACGGTTCAAACTTTCATACGGAGTATCCAAGAGCAACACTGATCTTAGTCCGTTACCTGTTCTTGAAGTGCTTCTCTCAGCCGGGACACAAGCGCCACTCTATTTGTTTCAACCGACTTGAGTTTCTCGATACACTCTTTCAATATCTTCTCTTCGTCCTCCAATTCTTTGGCTAAAGTTTTGCGCTTTGGGTCCTTCACTGAAAAGCACATGATCGACTAAGATTATCAAACTGTACCGCATTTTTAATGCATAATCAGACGAACATATCACATCTTAAAAAAAATAAAACCTAAATTTCATTTTGATTTTATGCAATACTCCGTATATTTTACCTTGTGAGCATGCTACCTCAACATCGTTATCCATTTTCCTCACACGGTTAACTGCAGACTTGCACTTGTTCATTTCTGAATCTTCAACGGGCTGTTCATTATGTACCACGTGGAAAGCTGACACAATTTTTTCCGCTGGACCTCCAACAGATAGTTTCTGCATACGTATGCAAAAAAGATTCAAAAAAGGCACGCACGAATTCAAAAGTAGGATGCATAACCCAAATGGCCTAACACAAAATTTCCTTTCCATTCATAGACAAAATACGAGCAAAGAATGCAAGAGAATGACGAAAAATAAAAATAAAAATAGTATCTCACCGTCCGAATAGAGCGTGAATCCCTTCTTACAATCTTGACAGCCCGAGATCGCTTCTTGCTGAACTCAAGAGGGGGAGGAGCCTCGTCTGCAAGCATTATATCCTTCAACTTTTGTGGCTTAGAGCCAAAAACTTTTCTTTCTTCCCATATGTTTACCTACAAAAGCATTGCAGAGTATTGTTTAACTTTGTCTTCGTAAATATATCTAAACATGAGACATCGAATGCAACGTTCCAACATGATTAACGTAAACACAATGAAGAAGTAAAAGAGGCATTACTTTTACTCCGTAATATTCTAAATACGAGTATATTGTATCTATCCATTTCACCCATTTAGCCCCGTAAAATTATAGTGAAAATAATATAAAATCCAACTGAATGAAATGGAGGGAGAAATCATCAAATTTGATGATGACTGTGTCCTTTGACTCAAACCATATGTTGAAATGTCAAAAAAAAAAACAGAAGATATACCAATCTCGACACCACTTTCTTTCCTTGATCATCGCCCATGTTGTTAACATCCTTGAGAGCTGCGGGAAGAACCTTCCAAAACTCGGTAACAAACTCATTCCCTTTTCGTTTGCTATTCTGCAGAATATCATTGGCGAGATACAAAAGATGGGTTTTTTGGGCCATCTGCGAATTGTGAAACTGGTTTTTCCATGTCGCTACAACCACTTCTGCCTTGCTCCGATGAAAGATACACCAATGCGACAGTGCTAAATTACGAATTAAGGATTTTTTTTTCACCGTAAAAGTCACGTATAGATAGAGGCATTTATTACCTTCAACAATCTTTCAGAAAGTCTTTGACAAAACATATACAGGCAAATCACGAGAGTAAAATCAAAGGAGAGATAGTCGCTAAGGTAATTGAACAAAGATCACCCACGACAGATCACGTGGCCAAATTAAGAAAATCCCAAACACAGACTACAGAGCGATGCAGCCAGCAAAAGGGTCGTAAACTAGTCCACCCAGCTACTAAGAATATGCATTCCGAAAAGAAAACACAAACAAAACATTGTAATCTCATACAACATATAGAGGATTATAAATTTATAACGTTCTAAACCATGAATATTTATTCATATAATCCGTTCATCTTTTCCGGCTCAAGGGATGATTTCAATCTATCAAAAGTGCAGTGAGGCGGACGACTACAAAGTTGCCAACGAACAACATACACTTTACAACAAGGAAGCTGAAAAGTTCAAGCACGCTAACATCTTCGATAACACTTTTAAGAACTTCATCCGATTTGGTCATCTACTTTCCAAAGTCGATTGTTTTGATCAGGTAAACTGCGCTTATCTGAACTTGAACTAAATTTAGTGTAAATTTGTGAAGCAAGTATCTAAATGAAACTTATTTGAAACGAGTTATTTTCAAAGGCACATCAGGCAAATCCTTGCTCCTCGTGAAGGGAGAACTATTTCCAAAGACATACGGTGGTTTTACTCCGTACTTTTTGTGTGTGCGTATAAGCTTACAAAGGGTCAAATAACATCCCACTTGAGTTTTTTCTATGCACTTCACTTTTGTCACTTATTGACCCGGTTTAAGGTTGAGACAGATATACCCGTCTTAAATGAGAATTTGTGCCAACCAAAAGCTACGGAAAATTGCACACCAACACGTCTTGTCAAGCGTAGCGTGACCTAGCCGCACTTGAGGTGTACTTTCTAAAGCTACTAACAAAGGAACAATCGGCCAAAATGGCCAATTAAAACGTAAATTGATCGATTTTGAGGGCGACTTAACAGCACGAATCAAGCATACACATTACAATTAACCGCATCGTGCACGATTTCAAAGGCATTACAATCTCAAATTAAACCCTAAATTCACAGCAAAAGTAGCTCAAACTTAATTGTATGATTCAACAAACTCAAACTAACGAACAAATCAAGCCAAAAAAAACCGAATAATCGCAACGAAACCAAACAATAACAAAAACAAAAATCAAAATAAACAAACAAATAAAAAAGGATACTTTCAATACATTGTTGAGTACTGTTGAGTTTGGCAAGTTTATCAGCCAAAATTTGCTCACTGAAAACGCTGTTCATCTTCTTCTTCTCCAAAACCTTCAAAACTCGAGGGGTATTATCGTAATTTCACACTCGAATTTCTGCAATTCAACTCATCCACCATTGTAAACCCTAAACACTATTTTAATCTAAAGAATTTTGAAATTCAACGAAAACTGTAGAATCTTTGGAATCAAAACAAAAATCAATTACTACACAATTAATTCAATTAATCAACTAATTGATTTTTTTTTAAAAAAAAAAAAAAAAAAAGGGAAAATTTTTGGTTTTCGAAAAAAAATAAATTAAAATTAGTGAAGATGATGAGTATGTGAGTAGAGAGAAGAAGAGATTAGAGGGGTGTAAAAAGTTTACGACTTTTTTTTAATTGAGCCGGAATTTAGACCGGGTCTAGCAATAATAAGTGGGTTATCGGGTTTCGGAACGGGTTTATCGAATGTGGTATCGGTTTATGTTCTGTAGATCGTATAGATCGAGTAAACTCAGATAGTAGGGTTCAGTCTCAATGGAAGAGGAAAACAAAAAAAAACTCATTTTATGGATCGAGATAGTGCATTGGAGGATTGTTTCTGGATTACACATGAGGAGTAGTATGTTAATCTTATATTGCGGTAGGTAAAGATGGTACGGGTAGTTTTTACAGTTGGGTTCAGTCTCAATGGAAGAGGGAAACAACAAAAAAAATTCCTTTTTATGGATCGAGATAGAGTATCGGAAGATCTGTTTCTAGATTACACTTGAGGAGTGGTATGTTAGTCTTATATCGTGTTAGGTAAAGATGGTATGTGTAGTTTTTGCAGTTGGGTTCAGTCTCAATGGAAGAGGAATAAAAAAATTCCTTTTTATGGATCGAGATAGTGCATCGGAGGATCTGTTTCTAGATTACACATGAGTAGTATGTTAGTCGTATATCGCGGTAAGTAAGGATGAGACGAGTAGTTTTTACAGTTAGGTGTACTGATTACTTTATAGTAACGTTGTTTCATACTTCATACGGAGTACAATATTAAGTTATTGGGTAATTCTCATCTGTGCCCCTAAAGGAATGACTTTTCTCACTTGTACCCCTGCAATTCTCTTATTCTCAGTTATACCCTTGACATTTATTAGTGAAGGTCATATGTGACCAAAATTGGTTTAAATGTTAATTGGAGCTAGGGGTGTAACCGAGCCGATTTGATACCGAGCTCATGGGGGCTCGGAATCGGCTCCGAAATTTTTTCTCGAGCTCGGAATCAGCTCTGAATTAACCGAGCTCAAAAATTCAAAGCTCGGAATCGGCTCAGAAGAAGTCTCGAGCCCGACTCGAGCCCAATTCAAGCTTTGTTAGATATTACTTTCAACGTTTTTTTTTTCAATATCCATTAAAATAAATACCTATATAACCATTTTATTAATATATTTTAGGGAAATTCTACGGTGTACCCTCCAACTTTTTCATTTTCTACCGTGTACCCCTCTTTTTTTAGCCTTACACAGTGTACCCCTTAACTTCATTAGTAACTATAAACCGTGACCTTATTACAATTTAACGTTAAGTAGGCGCTAATTTTGAACGTTTAAGAGGTGACATGGCACCTTTTTGCTGACTTGGAAAATGACGTGTAAATCCCAAATAAAATCAAGCTGTTTAATTTATTTTGAACCCAGCAACAAAACCCGACATGTCACCTCTTAAACGTTCAAAATTAGCGTCTACTTAACGTTAAATTGTAATTAGGTCACGGTTTATAGTTACTAATGAAGTTAAGGGGTACACTGTGTAACGCTAAAAAAAGAGGGGTACACGGTAGAAAATAAAAAAGTTGGAGGGTACACCGTAGAATTTCCCTATATTTTATTAAAATATTGATCACATGATATTACAAATAAAAACTATATATACTTGTAGCAAAATATAATGTATATACATAGACTAAATTATACGAGCTCAAATCCGAGCTTCCGATCCGAGCTTTACTAAGCTCGGAATCAGCTCGGATTTAGCCAAACTCGGCTCGGAATCGGGCTTGAGATCAGTTTGATCGAGCTCGAGCCGAGCTTTGACCGATTTGATTCCGAGGGCTCGTCGAGCCGGCTCTGATCATTTACACCCCTAATTGGAGCTATTAAGTGTCACCTTAAAATCCAATTAATTTTGGCGAAAATTAGGAAAAAGATCATAAAAACGAGTTTCTTAATTGGTGGAGCATAATTGAAATCCATGTCATGTGCTTAATTAGTGCCAAGAAGGCAATTAATTTACTCCAATTAACGTCTAAATCAATTTTGGTCATTCTTGATATTCACTAATAAAGTTCAGGGGTATAATTGAGATTATGAGAATTGTAGGGGTACAAATGAGAAAAGTCATTTCTTCAGGGGCACAAATGAGAATTTCCCTAAGTTATTTAATACGGAGGGATTAATACAAATGTGCTTGTTAAGTTTACTACGGAGTACTACATATATGAGTAGTGAATAAACGAAATAAGTAGGGTTTCAAATTTTCATCGCCTATAAATAATAAGGTATGTATGAGTAAAAAAACTTGTATCGTCATAGTTGGTGACCTGGTGAGGTGGTATGTTAAGTGAATATCTTGTATGGTGGTGACCGATGAGTGAGAGAAAAACCGATGTACTACATAATAACACACTCTGTTTTACTAATATCTTTATTATGTGTGATTACTATTAATGACTCAATCTAAAAATTGAACTGGGTTAAACCGTTTAGCTATTGAACCATAATCAGATTTAAAGTATGTTCTTTTCGTACTTTATATTGTTTGAAATTTAAAAATTGACATCTGATTGCTAGTGTTTTCTATTTATTTTTATTTTTATTTTCTTATCAAACAAAAAGTAATTCTTCGAAAAGACCATACTTTACAAAGTAAAATACTAATCATACTCACAAGTACAAATTATAGTCAATAATATTTTCTCTGTCTCAGTCAATTTGTTTACCTTTCTATTTTCGGACGGAGCAAAATTTGACCTTTTTCTTCATATGATAAAATAATTTGATCCTAAACAGTCAATGATTTTGAAAGATTTTGCTGTTGCTTAAGTGATTTTGGATGATGATAGAGTTACATTTCAGTTTTGCATGGTAAAAACGATACATTTATGCCCGGTCCCAAATCAAAAGATAAAAGACAATTTTTCACCAGACTTAATCCTTCATTCATGTAGTAGATAATTTTGCATGATAAAAGACAATCAACCAGTACTATAAGTACATTTTTGACCGTCAGTAAAACTGTAAAAGATGATTTTTCACCAGACTTAATCCTTCATTCATGTAGATAGTTTTGCATGATAAAAGACAATCAATCAATACTATAAGTACATTTTTAACCGTGAGTAAAACGGTAAAAGACGATTTTTCACCGGACTTAATCCTAATTCATGTAGATATCCAATCAAATTGATAGCAACTACTACCACACTCCCATTCCCACTTCTGCTGCTCACACTTTCATCACGTAATTTCTTCATTTCTTCATTCATTCAATCAATCAATCAATCAATCAATCAATCAATCAATCAATCAATCTTCTATGTTTGTTTTTTTTAATTTCTATTCAATTGTTAATTGTTAATTTCATCTGCATTTTTTTTTACTACTTCATCTAATTATTACTCCTTTTTACTCTACAATAATTCAGCTGCACAATTTTTTATTTTTTTTTTACCCTTTTTTTTTACTTTCTGCGATCAATTTCGCTGTGTAGTAACTCATTATCGTTGTAAAAATCCCTAATTTCTTGTTATTTTATGCTTGAACTTTGTTATTTTATCGGAATTAATTGGTTGTTCTAAGATTTCGGTGCAATGATTGAAACTGGAAATATAAATAAGATCTGAAATTGAATTGATATTTTGATACTTTAGGGTTTTGAGAGTATCAACAGTGTGTCTATTGTGTCTATTGTGAGACGGTTTTACGATAAATTAATTTGAGTCTTAAGGGGGTACAAAAATATAAAGAAGATCCGCTAAAATTATCAATAAAATCGATACAAATGTTATGAAAATGATTTACGATAATATGGTACCGTCATTTTCATTGAAAGGGGTACAATATTTTATTATAAGATCGACTCATACAAGAATTTGTATTACTGTTTTAGATTTTGGACTGATTTGTTGATTGTTTATACAGGCATCTGTGATGGTTCTATGATAACTTGCTGAATTTTCAACCATCGAAAAGCGGTGTCGATAGTCTAGAATCTGTTGATTTTTTATATTCTGTTTAGTTATTTTTTGCAAAGCTGGCGGCTGCGACTGCTTGGAGGTTTCCTGCCAGCAATGGCGACGGTCATTTGCCTAATGATCAGGTAGAACCTCGTCTTTCTGTTGTGTTACATTAGCTTTCACATGTTTTCAATATCGGTGTTTTTAGCTTAGCTGGTAAAATTATGACGGGGTGTCGTGATACTCTTAACGCTTGACATGGGTTATGGTTAAATTCAGTCAGCACCGAAAGTGTACCCTTTTGGCTCTATATAAACAAAGATTATGAATGTAGGTGTGTTTTGTGTTGTAAGAAATAGTGGGTATGGAAATAGAATGGTTTGTTCGAAATCTCGTATGAGTGTTTCGGATCCTTTTGGATATACTCCATCCATCCCACTTTACACGTCCTCGACTCCTCGATTGGTTTTCCAAAATCCCAAAATAAATGTCCTGAGTCTAAAATTAGTAGTGCAAAGTGCGAAGATTATATCCTTTCCCAATTCAATCCCAATGAGATTGAGGGGTAAAAATGGTATCTTGTTGAAGGGTTTCAAAATCTATGCTTTAGTTAAATGAGGACATTTAAAGTGGGATGACGGGAGTATGCATGTTTCAAAGCCATATTTCCATACTAGTTTGCTTTGTTTCCATACTAGTTTGTTTCTATATAATACAACTTTGGAACTGATCGAACGCCTCACTGCAAGAAAAGATTATATCCATTTTCCAATTTGAGTCGTTTTAAGTAGCGGTAAGAAAATTGTATGTGGAAAAGTTGAGTTACTGTAGGGGTGCATGATAACAAATTGTCAAATGTAGTTTAGAATGTCCGGTAGCACTTGGGTACAAAAGAAGAGTTTTTGCTGTTAATTACGTAGTAGACTTGTGATCATCGACGGTAGAGGCTACTGTTTATCACAGTATTTTTACTTCCCTCTTGGTTTTTAACTACTCTTGGATACTCCTCATTTCTGGTTGCTGCAGGAAAGAAACTTGGATGGTAAAGTCCAAGATTCTGAGCCTTCAACTGCTCCATCTGTTGCAAAAATGAGTTTAAGGTATAGTTCTCTAGTTGGCGTTTTTGTGTCCCTTTTTTTCTTTTTTTGTAAAGAACATTATTGTGGCCTATAGCTATACAGTGGGATCCTGCTAATGTCCTCAGCTGTTATGATAAGCTGTAATTCCATATAAATGAGCTTGATACTTTAAAAGAGCATCTGACATACAATTACGACATTTAAGTGCTAAAATTTTCCCACCATGATTTTTATATATGTGAATGTGTTTAAAACATGTGCACCTTTATTTTCACGTCGTTTGAGTAGTATAGTGCAGGACATTGGACTGATGGAATTCACCATACCATTGTGTTTTGCATAACTTGTCTGGATTTTCTTAGAATGTGCATCTTTAAGATCACCTACTTCATAAGCCATTTGGTTAAATCTTTATTTTGCTGAGTGGCCTGGACTTCTTATGTCTCATAAATGTTGCCGTGAGTAACTTGTATCGTGACATGTATGTGCAGAGACCGTACAACCAGTACGGAGGATCCAGATGGGACACTAGCTAGTGTTGCTCAATGCGTCGAGCAGATGAGGCAGAACTCAACGTCTGTGAAAGATAAAGAGTATTCTCTGAGACAGTTGCAAAAATTAATTGAGACTCATGAGAATGCTTTGAGTGCTGTAGGTTCTCACTCACAGGCAGTTCCCGTCCTTGTTTCTCTTTTGAGATCGGGGTCACTAACAATCAAAATACAATCTGCTCATGTGTTAGGGTCTCTTTGTAAGGAAAACGAACTCAGGGTTAAAGTTCTACTTGGAGGTTGCATTCCGCCTCTGATTGCGCTTCTGAGATCCAGCTCCTCTGATGGTCAGATTGCTGCCGCAAAGACGTTATATTCAGTTTCCCAAGGTGACGCCAGGGATCATGTTGGCTCTAAAATATTTTCTACCGAAGGGGTTGTGCCAGTATTGTGGGGATTGCTTGAGCGAGGGCGGGAATCTGGGAATCTGGTTGATGAACTATTAACCGGAGCTTTAAAGAATCTATGTGGAAGCACGGAGGGATATTGGCAGGCAACAGTTAAAGCCGGAGGGGTTGATATCCTTGTAAAATTGCTAGCCTCTGGTCAACCTGGTACGCAGGCAAATGTGTGCTATCTCTTGGCGTACATGATTATGGAAGATGCGTCTATATGCCCTACTGTGTTGGCTGGTGAGGCAGTGAAACGGCTTCTGAAATTGCTAGGGCCTGGTAATGAAGCAGCTGTCAGGGCTGAAGCTGCAGGAACGCTTAAATCCCTTTCTGCCCAGTGCAAAGATGCAAGGACTGAAATCACTAATTGTAATGGGATACCGGCATTGATAAATGCTACAATTGCTCCGTCAAAAGAATTTATGCAAGGTGAGCATGCACAAGCATTACAAGAAAACGCAATGTGTGCTCTGGCGAACATATCTGGTGGGCTGTCGTCAGTCATTTCGAGCCTGGGGAAAAGTCTTGAATCTTGCTCTTCACCTTCTCAGATCGCTGATACTTTAGGGGCTCTTGCATCAGCTCTTATGATATATGGTGAAGAAGCCGAGTCAACAAGAGCCTCAGTCCCTCAAATTGTCGAGCAGACATTGATTAAACAGTTTAAGCCTCACTTGCCTACCCTCGTACAGGAGCGGACTATAGAGGCACTTGCTAGCTTGTACGGGAATTCTATTCTCTCAAAGAAGCTTAGAAATTCTGATGCAAAACATTTGCTGGTCGGTCTGATCACGATGGCTACTAATGAAGAAGTTCGAGATGAGCTGATAAAATCTCTTTTGAAAACTTGTGATGAGGAAGGAAGTCTCTGGTATGCTCTCCAAGGACGTGATGGTATTCAGCTTCTAATTTCCCTTCTTGGATTGTCGTCAGAGCAGCAGCAAGAATGTGCAGTTGCTTTGCTTTCGCTTCTGTCAAATGAGAATGATGAGAGTAAATGGGCTATTACAGCTGCTGGTGGAATCCCTCCATTGGTTCAGATTCTGGAGACAGGCTCTCCAAAAGCCAAAGAAAACTCGGCGACAATTTTGGGGAACCTTTGTAATCATAGTGAAGATATACGAGCATGTGTTGAAAGCGCTGATGCTGTCCCTGCTCTTTTGTGGTTACTAAAGAATGGAAGTTCAAATGGGAAGGAGATTGCAGCCAACACATTGAACCATCTAATTCATAAATCAGATGCTTCTGCCATTAGTCAACTCACTTCACTGCTTACCAGTGACCTTCCGGAATCTAAAGTTTATGTTTTGGATGCACTGAGAAGCATGTTGGCCATAGTATCCCTTAATGATATTCTACGTGAGGGCAGTGCTGCAAACGATGCAATAGAGACGATAGTTAAATTATTAAGTTCGGATGTGGAAGAAACCCAGGTAAAATCGGCTTTCACTCTTGCAGGGGTCTTTCAACTTCGGAAGGACCTGCGCGAGAGCGCAATTGCAGCTAAGATTCTCTTGGCTGTCATGAAACTTCTGAATTCAGACTCAGAGAAAATCTTAGTAGCTGCCTCTTCTTGTCTTGCTGCTGCTTTTGTCTCGGTAAGGGAAAGTCCAGAGGTTGGCTCCATCGCCAGGGAAACATTGCCTCGTTTGATCGTGCTTGCGAATTTCAGTGCTCTTGAAGTTGCTGAGCAGGCAACATGTGCCGTAGCTAATGTTCTATTAGATGTTAAAATCTCAGAAAGAGCTTTACCTGAAGATGTCATTTTGCCCGCCACTAGGGTTTTGCGTGATGGCACTCTTTCCGGCAAAACTCTTGCGGCAGCTGCTATTGCTCGTCTATTGCGATGGCGTGTGATTGATGATGCTACAAGTGACTGCTTGAACCTCGCCGGTACAGTTCTTGCTTTAGTATCTTTCTTGGAGATGGCAAAAGACGGCACTTGTGTCATATCAGAAGCATTAGATGCGCTTGCATATCTGTCACAGTCAGGCGTCGTGGATGGGAAAATTAGACCGCCGTGGGCAGTTCTTGCAGAGTCGCCAAGCTACATAAGTCCAATAGTTGCATGCATTGCAGATGCAGAACCTGTGTCGCGCGATAAATCTATTGAAATCCTGTCAAGGCTTTGCCATGATCGACTAACTGTACTAGGGGAAACGATATGTAGTTCATCTGGTTGTATTGCAGCAATCTCTAAGAGAATTGTTACCTCAAGGGACAACAATGTTAAGATTGGAGGTGCAGCTCTCCTTTCGTGTGCAGCCAAAGTCAACCTTCAGAGAACAATGGAGGATTTGAATGACTCATATTCATGTGCCCATCTCATTCAGGCTCTTGTAGACGTACTTCGTGCATCTCAATCTTCATCGGAAGACGAAGAGGCTGATAAGCATGACGCAGTTAGCATTTGCTTGCACACCAGCGAGGAAGGGTCAAAGAAAATTGCAGCAAGAATCATGCGTGGTACTGATATTATTGTGTGGCTACTGTCCGTACTTGCTTCTTATGATGATAAAGTTAAAGATGTTGTCATGGAAGCAGGAGCAGTTGAAGTTGTTACCGAGAAAATATCAATATGTACTCAGGTATCGTACTTGCATGATGTTGGTTTGTATTGTTATCTCTCATTTTTTCTTTCCTGAAAAAAAAAATCCGTAATGTTGTTCTGCAATTTAGGAAAAGCACTTAATTTTTTTTACTGTTACAACATCAAGAACAAATAGTAAGGAATCTTCTCTCTTATAAAATAATTAAAATTTCATAACTTTTGTGTCAAATATTTTTTTTTTTAGTTGATCAAACTACTATTAAAAAATTCTAAAACATCGTATACACAAGATTAACTGAACCTTTTTGTTTATTATTCATAGAAAAAGAAATATGCATAATGCTTTTCTTTTCCTCTCTGAAAAAAGCATAATTATATGATAGTTATTGCAGATTGACTTCAGTGAAAACAGTAGCATATGGTCTTATGCTTTACTGCTGGCAGTTTTGTTTCAAGGTAAAGAAATATGTGCCGATGCAACCATGAAATCCATTTCAATTCTTGGAAATTTGTTGAGGTCTGAGGAATCAGCGAACAGATACTTTGCTGCGCAAGGGTTGGCCAGCTTGGTCTGTAATGGTAGCCACGGAACTCTTCTATCTGTTGCAAACTCAGGTGTTGCTGGTGGACTTGTTGCTTTGCTTGGCTGTGCTGATGAAGATATATATGATCTCCTAAAATTGTCGGAAGAGTTTTCTTTGGTTCGTTATCCTGATCAAGTGACTCTCGAAAGATTGTTTGAAGTTGATGACATTAGAGTTGGGGCTAATTCTCGGAAAGCAAT
Source organism: Dianthus caryophyllus (assembly GCA_023091065.1). Taxonomy (NCBI): domain Eukaryota; kingdom Viridiplantae; phylum Streptophyta; class Magnoliopsida; order Caryophyllales; family Caryophyllaceae; genus Dianthus; species Dianthus caryophyllus. The sequence continues at coordinate 39,382,829 of CM041518.1, read as the reverse complement.
TCCAGCCCTAGTTGATCTACTAAAACCTATTCCTGATCGCCCTGGGGCACCATTTCTAGCACTTGGGCTTCTCTCTCAACTTGCAAAGGACTGTCCCTCAAATAAGATGGTGATGGTAGAATCAGGTGCACTTGAGGCAGTGACCAAATATCTCTCACTCAGTCCTCAAGATGCAACTGAGAGAGCAGCTACTGATCTGTTGGGGATTCTGTTTGAAACTGCTGAGATCTGCAGTCACGAATCTGCATTTGGTGCTGTGACTCAGCTCGTAGCCGTCTTGCGCTTTGGTGGACGAGGTGCAAGGTACAGTGCGGCCAAAGCTTTGGAAAGCTTATTTTGTGCAGATCATGTGAGGAATGCAGAAACTACTCGACATGCTGTGCAGCCTTTGGTTGAGGTATTAAACTCGGGCTTGGAGCGAGAACAGCACGCTGCAATTGCTGCACTGGTTAGGCTGTTAAGCGAGAATCCTTCAAAAGCCCTAGCTGTGGCAGATGTTGAAGTGAACGCTGTAGACGTTCTTTGCAAGATCCTTTCATCGGACTGTTCCTTGGAGCTCAAAGGAGATGCTGCTGAGCTCTGTTCTGTTTTGTTTGCAAATACGAGGATTCGGTCTACTTTGGCTGCAGCTCGCTGTGTTGTGCCACTGGTGTCTCTTCTAGTTGTGGAATTCACTCCTGCTCAGCACTCAGTTGTCCGTGCTCTGGATAAACTTTTAGACGATGAGCAGTTGGCCGAACTAGTTTCTGCTCATGGTGCAGTTATTCCTCTAGTTGGCCTACTGTACAACAAAAATTACTTGCTCCATGAAGCCGTCTCAAGAGCTCTGGTGAAATTGGGTAAAGACAGACCTTCTTGCAAGACGGAAATGGTGAAATGCGGGGTCATCGAAAGCATTCTCGATATGCTCAACGAGGCACCTGATTTTCTTTCTGCCACTTACGCTGAATTGCTGAGAATATTGACAAATAATGCTACAATTGCCAAAAGTCCACCGGCAGCTAAAGTTGTTGAGCCTCTATTCTCGTTGCTATCACGATCAGACATCGGTCCAGATGGACAGCATAGTGCCTTACAGGTTCTCGTCAATATTTTGGAGCTCCCACATTCTCGTACCGACTATACCTTGAGCTCTCACCAGGCTATTGAACCTTTAATTCCATTGCTAGACTCCCACGTTCCAGCTGTACAGCAGCTCGCTGCAGAGCTTTTATCTCATTTGCTGTTGGACGAACACCTGCAACGGGATCCATTGACCCAACAAGTTATCGGTCCGCTAGTAAGAGCTCTTGGATGTGGAATTCACATCTTGCAGCAAAGAGCTATTAAAGCTTTAGCTAGCATCGCTCATATTTGGCCGAATGAAATAGCAAAAGAAGGCGGTGTTGTTGAGCTATCCAATGTGATACTAGTAGCTGACCCTTCACTTCCTCATGTTGTGTGGGAATCGGCTGCCTCAACTTTGTCGTGTATCCTACAGTTCAGTTCAGAATTTTATTTGGAAGTTCCCATAGCTGTTCTCGTAAGATTACTCCATTCTGGCTCAGAAAACACCGTAATTGGGGCATTGAATGCACTTCTGGTGTTAGAAAGCGACGATTCAGGCACTGCTGAAGCGATGGCTGAGTGTGGCGCGATCGAGGCTCTCTTGGAGCTCCTTAGATGTCATCAATGCGAGGATGCTTCTGCACGACTGTTGGAAGTACTACTTAATAATGTGAAAATTAGAGAATCTAAAGCGTGCAGGGCTGCAATCTTACCATTGTCTCAATATATTTCGGATCTGCAAACACAAGGTCAGCAAGCGAGATTGCTCGCTACTCTTGCATTGGGCGATCTGTTCCAGAATGAGGCACTTGCACGATCTGCTGATGCTGTTTCAGCTACTCGTGCGTTGGTTAATTTGCTTGAAGACCAGCCAACCGAGGAATTAAAAGTTGTGGCTATTTGTGCTCTGCAGAACCTTGTGGCTTGCAGCCGATCAAACAAACGGGCTGTTGCCGAAGCTGGTGGAATTCAAGTTATACTTGATCTGATTGGTTCAAGCGATCTAGAAACTTCAATTCAGGCAGCAATACTCGTTAGGCTTTTGTTTTCCAACAACACAATACAGGAATATGCCTCAAGCGAAACTGTGAGGACTTTAACTGGTAAGCCGTGTTATAATATCGTCCAGCTACTTCCGTAATTTATAATTTTGAACTAAATATAATGTTCTACACGTTCATCCAAACTGCAGCTGCAATTGAAAAAGATTTGTGGGGAGGTGGAACTGTAAACGAGGAGTATTTGAAGGCATTAAATGCATTATTTGGCAACTTCGCACGATTACGAGCTTCTGAACCTGCGACTCTCAGTATACCCCATCTCGTAACCTGCCTCAAGACAGGCACAGAAGGAACTCAAGAAGCTGCTTTAGATGCTCTAGTTCTTTTGAGACAAGCTTGGTCTGCGTGCCCTGCCGATGTATCTCGTGCGCAGTCGATAGCTGCTGCTGACGCAATCCCGTTGCTTCAGTACTTGATCCAATCTGGTCCGCCTCGTTTCCAGGAGAAGGCTGAATTTTTGTTGCAGTGTTTGCCGGGGTCTCTCACCATCATACTTAAACGCGGAAACAATATGAGGCAATCGGTTGGAAACCCAAGTGTCTATTGCAAGCTTACATTAGGGAATACTCCACCCAAACAGACAAAGGTATGTTACTTCAAAATTGTCGCAATTTCACGTACGCATATGAAAGTCTCAGAAGAATTATTTGTTGTTTTAAATTCAATAGTCGCATTAGAAGTATGATTGAGAAATCCGAAACCTGAAGCTGAAGAAATGCTACATGAAGCTTTTCATTTGCCTTTCACTAATGTGGATTTTCTAAACACGTTTAACACAAAATTAAGTTACGAGGTTTGAGTTGAATGCGTAGATTTTAAAGCGCAAGCCAAGTTAGCGAGTTGATCATTCTTCTCGGTCATGAGTTGGCGTACAAAGTTCACGTTATCGTCCATGTATTCTCCACAGGTTGTATCGACCGGTCCAAATCCAGAGTGGGACGAAACATTTACATGGTCTTTTGAGAGCCCTCCTAAAGGCCAGAAACTGCATATTTCTTGCAAGAATAAGAGCAAAGTCGGAAAGGTACGTTGTATTTTACGTGAAGAAAAGTTTTTCAGATTATTTTACTGGTAATAAAATTTGGGCTACACGTAAATCGAAAAGGCCGAATGAGAGCGGAGTAGTGAATTATTTGATCGGTTACATCACTATTCACCAATGATTTAATTTTCAGAAATTTTTTTGCAGGACTTTTCAAACAATTTTGGTCGTAAAGCGAGATTGAATTAAAATTAAAAAATCGGCAATTAAAATTAAAATTTTAAAAGGTTTCTTATATGATCAAAGTCGATCACATGAGAAATTTAAAGTTCATATGCTATTTTATGACAAAATTTTCTCATCATTTTCGTCATTTCTAATCTTGTTCTCTTTTGCAGAGTTCTTTCGGAAAGGTGACAATTCAAATTGATCGAGTAGTGATGCTGGGCGCAGTGGCTGGCGAGTATACGCTGCTTCCCGAAAGCAAGAGTGGTGCATCAAGAAATCTCGAAATTGAATTTCAATGGTCTAACAAACCGTGAATCTCCGAGTACATATTTTGAACAGACATGTAGATATATTCGCCAAAGGCGATCCTTCTAATAGTGAAAAAATATTCGGCTCTAGTAAATTTTAAGGGTGATTAATTTCTCTCAACTATAGTAATTTTTGAAAGTGGTTCTTTTTACCAAGCTCACTTGTATTGATTTGTTATGCAAGTGTAAATAGACATTTGTACGTATTTTGATTTTTGTACGTGATCGTATGTAATTGCAAAATACTCCGTATGTTATTTTTTGGTGGTAATACTTTTGTGCCGTGTGTATAATGTATTTACCCAATTTCAGATTATTGTTTACCGTTGCGTTATTTCCCACTCATAAAATAAATAAATACTGTATACGGAGTATAATTTATCGGAAAGTAAGTGTACTAATCACCCACTTAATTGAAAGAGTAGGTCTTACATAACACCGTCTCACAGGTGCGACAACTGCTATTAAAATTATCGACTAATTAATTGATCAGAGTAATTTAATTTAGTTTATATGGTTTTCATCCTCATGTGAGTAGTGTTAGTGATTTGTTTATCGATTTAGTTTTCCGAACAAAACAATGCACATAATTTACGAGATTTAATTCCGAAGGAGAAATAAAATTATTAGGAGTAGGTCATTCCACAAGATAAAACTTACAAATTTTCTTGTCTAATGACGGTTAGTGCCTCAAATTTAGATTTTATTACAAAATCGTTGAATTCTCTGTTCCGGTGTTTTAACAAAACATAATTTATGTATCGCAACTATTTATTTGCCAACGCGACAAAAGAAAATACTAGTAAGATGCAAAAAAACGGAGCTTGCGGAAAATTTAAACGATAGGATTTAGAATCGAACATATCTCGAATAGAGACAAGAAATTTAAATATATGAGTCACACTAGGAAGTACATTACACGATATAGCAATTAATACTCATAACAAAAAAATGAAAAAACATGGCACACTCTAGACTGATTTGATACTAAGACGTTTTTATTATTAATCGAAATACAAACACACAGATGACGTCATTTTATTTTCCTTAGATAAAGATCTCGTTAATGGCCCGACCCTCTAATTTTGACTTGTCCATCGTATTGTCGAGCTTCTTAAGGTGAGGACGCTCAAGGTCCTTGCTCATTTTCCTACGGTACATTTCAGCGAAGGTGATGGCCTCTTCCATCACCGGCTTCTCGCCTTCACTGACTGTCAACGGGTACACCATTGCCTCCGCTGTCGGGTATTGGAATGTCGCCATCGACAGCCTGCCTTGGTTCGAGTTCACCACTGCTCGGTGTTCCGCACTTGTGAACCTTCCATTACTCGCGTACTTCACCCAATAATAACATAAATCATAAATCAATTCTCGCGTACTATATCAATTAAATTAGTGTCATGTACTATATAATGTATTGACGTGTTATACATAAATTTTTATAGCGACATTTTTATAGGATCGTTATACAGAATAGGAGTATAGGACTGATAGTTATCAAGTCAAATTTTAGACTATTACAGTCATGAACCAAACCTAACATGTAAGACAGTCTCATATGACAATTTTATGTTTTTTATCAACGAAAAGAAAAAAAATGCATATATGGACTTACATAGGCATGATCACCAAGATTGACGACAAGGGCACCAGGAACAGGCGTAACAGTGATCCAAGTCACACCGTCATCACGGGTGGCTTGGAGACCGCCAACCTGATCCTGGTACAAAAGAGTAATTGTACCTGGATCAGTGTGGCGGAGAAGGCCAAGGGTTAAGTCGGGTTGAGGGCACTTAGGGTAATAGTTGATCATAACCCTTTGGTCCATCTCAACACAGGCTTTGCTAAGGGCCTCGGTCTCGAGGCCCATAGCTTCAGATAAAAGCCCAAGTATCTTGTGACTTAGGCCCATCATTTTGTCACCGTAGTCTTTTGTCACTTTTCTCCAACCCTCGGGCTTGTCTGGCCATAGGTTGAAGTCTCCACTCTTGATCGGGTACGTGCATTGTGTGACCGTCTCTCGCCAATTCTGAACTAGTTCCCCCTGCAAACGTAAATTCTCGTTTGAGACGGTTGTATTCATGCATACGTATTTTTATAACTATGTCTCCGTTTCAGTACAGTTTAGTTTCGGGTTTCTTTAGATTCTATAAGATTTCAGATCATTTGTGCTGAGCACAAATTTAATATACGATACGACCTTACTTGAACAGGATCTGTTCTATAGGCTCGTACCTCTGTATACTTGAGATCAACAAATTTCATTTACGATATACTTGGTAACTTAAAATTTTAGTCCACCCTAGAAGGTGGGCTTATAACGGTGTTACCTTAACATTATTTTATTTTATTTTTTTGATAAGGACGTTAACATCAATTATTGATTATATTTATACGACAAAATTCAATTATTTAATACCAACAAGATATTTAAAATGTTACGGGTATATCCAATTAAGGCCTCAAATTATGACCACCTCAAATTGTTTGCTAATAATTTTATAGTTTTATAGTAAAGTTACATAGATTTGTACATTTACTACTCACTCCGTTCCAGTAATTTGTTTACAGTTCGATTTTTTTGGGATTTGAGAGAAAGTTAAACAAATGACTGACGCAGTCAGACAGAAGGAGTAGTTTGTTTTTTCTTATGTCAATGAGAAGGCGCTAGGCCTTTATAACAGGGAGGGAGATTCGAACCTTAGACTTACAGTTCAGGGTACCTCAGTCGTGACAACTAGGTTCTGACATCCTCGGTTAAAATACAACATTACAAGCTTATAGAATACGACAGAATACAAAACATCAACACGCGTACCTTAAAAGGACTCGACACGAAAAAACTCCCGGGCTTACCGCCCGAGGTATCGAACCGCTGCTTCTCATGAGCGGGCAAGTTAAAAAACTCGGTACTAAGCCGAGCCATTTCCGAAATGAGTAAGAGGTCAACTCCATGGTCAACGACCTGAAAAATACCCCAAGACTCACACGCCTCCGTAATCTTACTACGAATGTGAGTCCTCTCGCTGCCATCATCAATGCCAAGTAGCGAAATGACGGGAATTTCGTCGCTAAATTCGTTGTAAGCGACTTTCGGACGCTCGTCTTCGTCTCTTACGAAACTTTGGTTGATGAATTTTTGGTCTACTAATTCTGTCAATGTAGTAACATTTTTTTTATCTTCTTTTGTCATTTTTTTTTTGTTGAACAAATGAGTTTTTTTTTTTTGTTTTTTTTTTTTTTTGGTTGGATGAAATAGTGAGTTTCGACGTTAAATGGATGGTCACATTTATAGTGCATATATAGTATGATTTTCACTTTGATATAAGAGTATTATTTTAGGCAAGTAATTAAAGTGCATGTTGTTTATTACGAGACCGTCATCTGATTATATATAAGAATTAAATTCTCGTGAATTTGAAAAGTATGTGAGTTCTCTAAAAAAAATTGATTTGATCGGTGGAATTGACAATTAATTATGAGGATTAGGTAATTAAATTTTACATTTATGGAAGAATTGACAATTTATGGGAAAGTCTAATTCACGCTCACGTGATTTTAAAAAGTCGAACAAACATTTTTATTTCAATTCATGAGAATGTCTAGTTCCACCGTTTTTTTATTGGGGTAACCAAACACAATTAAGTATATTATAAAACCGTTTTACGTGTGAAATAGTCGACCGAATTTATCAGCTTTTTATTTACAGTATGAGCACTAAAGAAGTGTTAACAAATGGGTATTTAGAATTTCTCATTATTTTAGAATTTGGCTATACATTTTGTAAGAGTACATATTTATGATACAACATTTATTTTTATATTTTTAGGAGATATCGGAAAAAGGAGTAACATATTAGTGTAAATACATAAGAAATTGATATTTAATATATTTTCAACAAACTTAAAATACAAAAAGAACAACACACAAAAATATATCCTCATAAATTCAAAGGCTCATGTGCGGTGAGGAGGGTCATAATCATGCCAACCAATTTCATATGCAACTATTGTGTACGACTACATAATATACACAAAATCTCGTTTTAAACGGGTCAAATATTTAATATAAGACAAAAGCAAAATTTATGAACACTATAAATAAATTGTTTCACGTATGAAACGGTTTTATTTTAAAATTGACCCATATATTTAAGTATACACTATGTACGGGACATCTTAGACTAGCCTTTTTATGGAAATGAGTAAGTATTATGAATGTGTGTATTGTGCTCCATATTTCCCAACTACAACAACTCTACGACCACAAATGGTACAAGTGTACAAAATTTCTACAATATCACCCCTTTATTGTATTTTTATTTTGAGTTATGTATTCAATATAATTAATGAGTTGGTCTTCCCCAAAACTGATATTAAATACTAAAATATAACCGTTTTATACATAGAACGATCAGTAAGATATTAAAAATTATTGCATAAATGTTATAACATCAAACGAGTTGTTATATTGTTTTATTGACTTTTATACGAATACAACGATCTTACAATATAATTACACAAATCGAGTAACCTGTTTTAATTTTGAAATGGGTCAAGTATGTGAATTGAGATCACCTGTCCCATTTTTATGTCTCATTACTCTATATAATAATAAATTACATTAATTACAAAATATTAATAAAAAAGTACATAAAAACGAGATTTATTACTATATGAAGAAAATAAGACACCAAATGAGACATAAAATAAGACAGATGATTCGTTTTGCAAATGTGTAGGTGATTCTTTGGATGACACAATCTTTTCTTTCCCTAATCTCTATAAATTCACTTTTGTACATGTTTTAAATTTATGACGAATATGCTCATTTAAACAAGATTTTTGTATATAATTAAAAACAAAATAGACAAATTTTAACATACAAAATAAGATTGTTTCATGTGTGAAAAACCAATATATATAATTTGTCAGCACCTAATTTAATTCTCATAAAAAAAATAAAAATAAAAATAAAATAAAATAAAATACTACTCCGTAGAATTTTTATAGTGGTGACTACTGACTAGTGAGACAATCTTTTATAATACACTTAGGTCATGTTCTTTTCAGCTTAATTTCAGCTCAGTTCTATAAGTTCAGCTCAACTCCTATAAGTTCAGCTCAAAAATCTTCAGCTCTTATAAGTCTCACTAAGCTTTAATTTACAATGACTTCACCTCATATAAGTTCAGTTCAGCTCCCATAAATTCAGCTCCAAAAAGTCGAAAAGAACCGCCCTTTCTTTGAGAAAAAACCGTTGCACACATGCATTTGTGGGTGGACATTAAATAAATGGGGCATATAAAAACGAAAAAGAAAATAGAGAAAAAAAAAAAAACGATACGTGGTGAAGCAAAAACCACAAGTGTTAGGAGGGCATGTTGATTGTTGAGTAATTAAAGCGGCCCATTTTTTACGGGCCTAAAGTCCCGTTGTTATAGCCCGCCCGCTTGGTGTGTGGTACGGAGTAACCGGTAAGAGTCAAATTATTCACATAATCGATTCGCTCTGATTTCGTTATTTGTTTACAGTTTTATCTTGAAATAAAATAATTAATGTTTTTATTTGAACTAAAATAATTTTAACCCATTTTTTATTTAAAATCACCTAGATACAATGATCCTCTTTTCGTCTCACCGATTTTCATATATTAAAATATAATTTTATACGAAAAAAATAGTCACTTTGTGCCTCCTCCAAATTAAAAAGTTAAACAATCAGTTGGATGGAGTATTTTTTATTATAAAAAGGCATTTTTTTTATTTATTCATAAATTTTTTAAAAAAAAAAAAAAAAAAAAAAATGAATCCCATTGTCGTAAAATATTTAGTCGAATTTTGTACAAAATCGAATGATAAAAATCAATTGAGTAAATAAAATAATACTCATATTCAACTCCATATTGTGCATTTGTTTTTTCATACTTGTCGATGCGCATTTTGTAACGATAATATTTGTGGTTTTACTTTATGAAAAATTATAAAAATTAGATATCAATATTGTACTTAAAGAGACGTATCTAACAAAATCACTCATAACTACATTTTCACTAATACGTTGCACATATCTTCGAAAATTTTCTACCAATATAAATAATGTCAAAAAAGTAAACTGTACAGAATATAATTGAATAGAGGAAGTAGGACGTAACCTCTTATGACCCGTATTTAATGAGCATACCCGTAAGGCCGTAACCCCGCAATGCAGCTCCATACGGAGTACTCCATTGTTAATGCATTCATATGACCAAACCACTAAACCAGGCCACCAAGGCAATTAGGCAACAACCCTCTCTCGGTTTTCCGATATACGAATAGTGTCATGACGGTATTGGATGGTACCAAATTAGTTCGTACTGTAAAACACAAAGTCTAAAGCGAGACGGTCTTACAGTAATAGTGCACTTAATTTGGCATTTTAAACTTTTAAATGAGCACAAATGAGTTCATCAAATGAAGTCATTAAATATAATAATTCCAGTGCAATAATGTATCATGTCTCCCCATTTTCGTCACCGAAGATATATTCATTAATTGAACAAAATTCGATAATATTTTTTTTTATATAATACAAAATGATATAATTTGATTCGCAATGGTAAATCAATGTCTGAGCTGGAAAGAAGGTTAATTTTAACGAATGATAATTTTGGTGAAAATAAAATAGGTAGTACGGAGTATAAAAAGTCAATAATTGAAGTACATACCGTAGAGCTTATAATTTTTATGCGGTTTCAGAAGATTATAGGAAATAACTAAAGAAAAATATTTCACCGGGTAACATATATTGGATTACGTTATATTAGTACTCCGTAATACCGAGTACAATATAAAACAAACTTGAATATTAAAAAAATTGTACTCCCTCCATTTCAGTAAATTGTTTACACTTTTGACTTTTTTGTGAGCGAAATTTTAAAAAAATGTAAACAAATGGCAGAAACAGATAAAGTAGAATTTTATTGTGCTTCATTTTATCGAACTATGCTATGGAACGATAATTGGGCTCATTGTAAGCGTGATTTTATACAATTGGGCTAGCCTTGTTATTGTCTCTTCAATGTCCGGCCCACGTGAGTTTGTTGTTGCTTCTTCGAATTCACAACTAATCTTTTGTTCTTTCGGTTGAAACGGATCAGACTGAACTGAGCTGAATAAAATAAGAATAATAGTACGGAGTAATAATAATAATTAGAAGGATCAATTGTCAAATATCATCTTTAAAAAACTTATTTTGTCAAACACTACCTTTAAAAAAAAACTGTCAATTACCACCTTTAAAAAAAAAAAAAAAAATTGTCGACTATGACCTTTTGGCTTGAATTGACTAAATTCTAACATTGACTTATTATCGGAAATCGTGTTTCTATTCATTTTTTTTTCTTCTTACTACTCTCAAACTCAAATCTCATCCCTCAAATCTTATAATACACCCCTAAAAACTCATCCCAAAATTACGTGCTTCAGTGACCAAAATATCGGAATTTACACTTATGTCAAACTCAGGCCAAAAGGTGGTGTTTGACAAAATAAAATTTTTAAAGGTGATAATTGACAATTTATTTATTTTTAAAGGTGGTGTTTGACAAAACAATTTTTTTTAAAAGTGATGTTTGACAATTGATCCTATAAATAAAAGTGTGAACAAAATACACAAAATTAAAAAAAATAATGTAAATTTTTTGAAAAATTGAACCTTTATATTTTTGCCCATAGTTTGTCGTTTACAAGTAGTTGAGTTAATCCATATTTGTATCATTGTATGAATTACTTTTATCATTCTAGGCAATAACTAACAAGACATTTATTTTAACCATTAAAATGCATCAATTTTCTCCATTCAAACTTTTACTCAAATGTGACTGCGATCCACGATAGTTAATCGCGTAATAATTTCAACTTTGAAATATTAAAAGTAACTAAAATTTGGTGTATAGACAACAATGTACTCCCCGCCAAGTCTAACCCAAGTAAAATTGTGAAGTACCTATAACCTATGTACTCCCTCTATTCAAATCCATTGACATCCTTTTCTTTTTCACATTTGCCGAGACGCATTATGTAATGACAATATCTATAGTTCTGAATTGTATAAAAATGTATAAATTTGATATTAATGTTGTACTTATGAAAACGAATAAAACAATATCCCACATGAGTACATGACTATATTTTTATTTATACATTACGAGTTATATCGAAAATTCTTCACCTATGTGAATAGTGTAAAAAAAAAAAGGGATGCTAATGGATATGAATGGAGGGAGTATTTATTAACCGAGATACTAAATGTCAATAAATGTGCTCAAGATTCTTTCTCGATCGTTTAATTAGCTAAAATCATTTTCATATAACCGTGGTCCGTGGACATAGGCAATTATGTGAAGGTTATTTCAAAGCATTAGATTTCGCGTCAGACAGCTTAATTAGCGCATCAAAATTAAAGTATCCATTTAAAAGATTTGCACCGATCATATTACTGAGTAAAAGTACAATCACCTTCACATCATGTAAAAGAGAACATTTTACGCTTTGAAATAATTAAAATTTACACCGCACAAACTTATGAGATAATTATGATAAAGTAAGAGACCGTTTTACGCATGATCACCATTGTATCTCATTTAATACTCATAACATATACAATAAATCACTGAGAAATTTTATCCGACTTTTAATAGACTTACACAGTAAACTAAAACGATCCGACACAAATTTTTCAAAACTTAAAAAAAAAAAACAATAAGTTTCTCTTAAGACGGGTTATCCGTTTTAATCTTAAAACGGGTCAAGTACTCATCCACTTGCACGCATAAGACAAAACACTTTATTTTTTTTCCTACACTTTTTACTTTGTTCTTATCCTAACGATTTGACCCGTCTTAACTTAAGACAGATATACCCGATTTAATGTATTATGAATGCAATGGCATGGCAAAAAGTGTGAGAGTTATGTGATGAATGAGAAACCAAAATTGAGTGTTTTCAGTTACAAAATACAAGTACATGGATGGTTTGGTTTGGACAAGTGTGACACACTCAACCACTTATAACTGACATCGGTTTTTATGACATGAAAGGCGTACCCAAAGACGTTGGAAGACGACAACCAACGTTCTTTCCGAGTGCACAAACACTACTTTGATTGGTCATCCCTCATGGTCCTATTGGGCCCTCTTGCTTTTGTATCGTTCGTGAAACGATTTCACGATAGACTGATTGATACTTATAATAGATTTTTTGTGATATTGTATCACGTTGTTTCACTCGTGAAATTGTGAATATGTTGTTTATTAGTATAGGGTAGTCATAACGCCACTTACATATGTACTCTTCCACTCAAAAATTAATCGTGAAATTTTTAAAGTGTATTAAAATAATGCTCTAGGATATTAAGAGGTATTGACAAGAGTGGCATAGTATATTTTTGAGTGACATTATCAATTCCCTTCGTTTACGGAGTACTATTTAGCTTGTTAGAAATATATTTGACTGTTTTGATGGTTTCGTATTATTAATTGAATGTCTAATTGTCGAACAAATGGCAGTTGATGCATGACTGTTTAGATAATTAGTAACTTTCAAATATCAATTTTATATAAGTTTTTGTATTAAATTGTTTTCCTAAAACAAGAAATGACTTGTGAAATTATGACAATTTTAGCACAATTAATAATAATGTTTTGTATACAACCGACGAGTGAATTGTCATCGTCATACTATCATTCTTATCCTCATAAATTACGAAATATTTTTCCATTTTAGATCACCAATGTCTAGTAATTGTCAAGTTTATTACTCTTGTTGAGTGAATCTACATAGAAATTTTTAAAACTTAAAAGTAATACTATCATTTCCTACGAATTAAAGTGTTTAATTTCTAAGTTCAATTGTTTTATTAAAAAAAAAAAAATTTTGCTTCGCCTGATTTTTTTACACATTTAAATTCACCAGCTATAAAATATTTCTTTACATAGCAAATTCTCCAATTATAAAACTACTTGGTTTATAACTTTATAATATGACTTCGCATTAGAACAACTACTAATTTTAGGGGGCGTTTGGTAGGGTGGTTTCAGGAATGGGAAAGGGAATTAAAATGTTTAATTCCCTTAGGAGGTGTTTGTTTGGGAAATTTTGTCTTTCCCTTTCCTCTAAGGGGGCGTTTGGTAGGGTGGTTTCAGGAATGGGAAAGGGAATTAAAATGTTTAATTCCCTTAGGAGGTGTTTGTTTGGGAAATTTTGTCTTTCCCTTTCCTCTAAAAACCTTTTCAAAATCCCCTTATCACTCTTTCATTCTTACCCCCCTCCCCCTCCTCTTTCAGATTTTATTCTCCTCCATTCTCCCTTCTCTCTCCCTTCTCCCTTCAAAAAAAAAAAAAAAAACCTAAAACCCATTCCGGCAACTCTCCGGCGACTCTCCGGCGACACCATTGCTCCCTTGCACCGTCCTCCACCTCCTCCCACCGTGAGTAAGCTTTTCTCCTTTTTTTTTTTTTTTTTTTAAGTTATTAAAATTGTTGAATGCGACCCCACTGCCCGTTTCCGGCGTCCCATGCCGCCTCCGGCCATCTCCTGACACCTACGGCCACCCCCCTGCCGCCTCCTCCAGCCGCCATACCGCCGGCACTCCTGTCCCATTTCCGGGCAGTAGATCTGCCTTCCTCGTTTTTTTTTTTTGTTTTGTTTTTTTTTTTGTTTTATATTTATTTGATTATACACATTATATTATATTGTTTGGGTGATTATATTATTGTTTGATTATACACATTATATTATATTGTTTGGGCGATTATATAAATTTGTTTGATTATATTGTTATTATATACTCCCTCTATTTCTTTTTGTTCTTCCCATTTCAATATGGAACAAATATTAAGGTGGAGAGGTTGTGTGGGTGAGATTAAAGTAGAAAAATAATAAAGTAAATTGTGTGGATGAGATTGGTTAAAAGTTGACAAAAATAGAAATGGGAAGAAGATAGTGGAATTTCCTTTTTGGGAAAGTGGGAAGAAGATAGTAATTTATTATAAATTTGGGTGATTATATTATTGTTATTATATATGTTATATTATAAAATTGGGTGATTATATATGTTATTATACATGTTTATATTATTTTTTTTGTTGTTGTGATTATAAATTTGGGTGATTATGAATTTGGGTGATATTACAAGTATAAACATATCAATTTATTGAAATATTGTTTAACCATAGAAGTATTCATGTTTAATTGTTTTTTTAGTTATACTTGTCAGTGATATGATCTTTATTTTTCTTACAGAAATGGCTCGTTTCGATCTTTCTTTAAGAAGAAGAAGATATTTGGACTTTATTGGTGAAAATGGTGGAGGTATTTAAGTGATTGATCGTGGCATGTTTTGTTGAACGCTATAATTTAGAACTTCATTGCGGAATGTTTGTATTTTGGAATAATATTTTGTTGAACGAAACTTTGTTGGACAAGTACTTTTGAAATTATGGTATGTTTGTATTGTGAACGATTATTTTGTTATCACAATGCCCATTTTATGGCAATGTTTGTAAATTGTTGGTTTTTTTTTCTTGTTTGTACTCCGTAGTAAACTTCTTTGAAAAAATTGTGATTTTATTAAAGATAAATTGAATACAATTTTAAAAGTTAAAAAATATGATTTCAGCTAAAAAAATAGTTTCATTCCCCTGTTTCTTACCAAACAGCTACAAAGGGAATCCACAAGATTATGAATCCCTTTCCAGACTGCACCAAACAACAACCTAAATTCAGGGTAATCTGATTCTTTTCTCCCTATTTCCCTTTCTGATTCCTTTTCTCTTTCCTCTGCACATACCAAACGCCCCCTTAATGCAATTCTCTTCTTATTTTTTTTTTTTGGACATAGATTTTGTTTGATGGAACGATTTTTATCGGAAGTCTACTAATACTATACGGAGTAATTTGTAACCACCACTCAAAAAAAATATAAAAAAAAAAAAAAAAAAAAAAAAAAAAAAAAAAAAAAAGGTAAAGGGGTAGTGGGCTATGGTCGACATGCAATTCCAGCAGCTTCTGTATTGGACTCAGGTGATGGGCCTACTTTCCTCATCTCACGCCACGTTACAGCCCGTTTTCATTTGGCCCACTTCTTCCCCCCATTAACATCACACTTCACTTCAAAAAAAAAAAAAAAAAATGTTATTTACTTTTTAAATAATCTAAAATTTATTTGTAGAAAAAATATTGAAATCATTTAAAACTTTCCTAGTCTTTTAAAATTTTATTAATCCCATTTACCTTTTTAAATGTCAAAGTTTTGTAACTTTGACTATATACAACAGAAAATCTACAAAAAATGTTATACGATAATAATATATTTACATTCGTTATTAAATTATCTTTCATAAAATTTGATTTTCAACCAAAAATTTACATGTAAGCGATTAAATACATGGTTGAAGTGGCGCATTGGAGCCCGCGAGAAGTTGAAGTGGGACTAACATTATAGCACAGAGTGAGCCTTTTAAGGGTAAATAAAATCTAAAAAAAATACGGAGTATATTCTAAGTTTCACTCAACTTACAAGAAAATAGCCTCGTAAACTTTTAAAATTATTGCGTCAAATATATACTAGCATTAGACATTTTAATTAAGGAGTAAAGGTCCATATTTAATGACTAAAATTTCTTATAAATCAATAATAAAATCTACAGAGTATCTAATATGAAAATCAATGATTAAGTAAAATGAAAAATAGTAGTCATCGTCACCTTCCAATCGTTTTTTTTTTCCCAAATTTGCCGATGCGGATTCACTATTCCACTTTATGTCTCACTTATGTTCTGCACACTTAAAATTTTGACACCTTATTATTCATCATGATCAATTTAATTATTTTTTATATCATAAGCTGATGTGATATGAATATGGGACTAAAAATCTGCTCTTGTAACACCTTAGCCTTCACATTCTTCATCCACTCGATCAAAATGTTTCATTTCGTTTAAGTTATTTATCTAACTTTTTTTTATAATAAACATTAATTGATGTTTATTTTTGTAATATATAATAATTTGATATAAAATGATCATTAATTTTAAATGTACTACATATAAACAATTATAAATGTACTACGGAGTACATATGATTATTCACTTTATGTCATCCACGAGACTATATCATACAAACACATGACTCTCACGTACGGAGTAATTGCCAAAGTTGATTATTTTTTTTTATTAATTGTCAAACACAATTTTTAAAAAATAAGTTTTGTTAAACACCACATTTAAAAAAATTGCCAATTACCACATTTTAAAAAAAAAAAATTGACGATTACGACCATTTGGCCTGAGTTGACCAAATTTCGATGTTGACCGACCAGAACACGTTTTTTTTCTTCATCTTTATCTTCTTACCTCTTCAAATTCAAATTTATATCCTTCAAAACCCAAAATACACCTCCTCTAATAAAGAATTTCATCACTAAAACCTAGAAATTTATTCTTCCAACTTGCTTCGGTGACTAAAATGTCGGAATTTAATTGACTTAAGTCAAACTCAGGTTAAAAGGTCGCGTTTGACAAAAAAAATTAAAAGTAATAATTGACAATTTTTTTTAAAGGTAGTATTTGACAAAATGCGCTTTTTTAAAGGTTATATTTGACGATTAATCCGATCTTTTTTAAAAAAAAATACACGAATATTAGTTGTTCAACTTTTTTTTTTTTTTTTTTTTTTTTTTTTTTTTTTTTTGAGATATATATTTATTCATTTCATATACGGAGTACTCCGTAAGTCTATAACATGTGATATGCTTTATACCAAACTTAACGGTCATCATTCCATCAAATGTTTTCATTTTTTTTCATCATTCCGTCGTTCCATCACGTTATTTATGTATAGGAACAATTATTTCGTGGGTTATTATTATACTCCAGTATGGCCGTCACGTGAATACATTTTAAGTATGTATGAAGTGAGAATATAATAATTATTTCGCGGGTTATTATTATAACTAAGTTTTTTTTGGAGTGTAACCGTGCAATAGTATCTGAATATATTTTTGTATAATATGAGTTTTTGAATTTATTATTAAAGATTTGTCTTTAACTTTTTCTTTATTTAAATATAATATGATAATAATATAATTAATCACTACATAGATTTGAATTTTATAATAATCTAATGATTTGTTACAAGTAATTTGATAACAAGTAACGACACCAATAACCATATGCGTTTGTTCTCATTTACATTCCGATTATAGATTACTTATTTGATACGGAGTATATTTTTATTTACTGAAACGTCTAAAAGTGTTATAATTTGAAAGTATAAACCTTCTTTTTAAAATTATTTGTGAATTCAATTGTAATATTAGGCTCGTTTGGTTCAACATGGAAGATAAAGTTTTCGGAAAAAAATTTAAATTCACGTGAGGTTGTAATTCACGTGAATTGTATAAAGTTTTTTTTGTTCCTATTTGGGAAGTAAATTCATGTAGGAAGTAAGATTTGGTGCATGACAGTAAACCCTAAAAGGTTTCATTTCGAAGTAAATTAATTCATAAACATTTCTATTTTCTATGAATTGAATATGCAGTTAAACGACACCTTACTATAATCACTTAATTGAATTAGGAAAATGATGCAAACCAAAATTTATTAGAGCTTTCTAGACGCATAAAACATTCAATAAGTTTAGAAAAAAAAAAAAATGATAAACGGACTTTAATGGTAACCGCATGTAATTGCTTTTTTGCTTTTTACGTACATTCTAATTAATGAATACTTATTCACTAGTTCCTTCATATCACTAAATTGTTAACGTTTACTTTATTTTATAAGGGGAAAATAAAACAAACATTAACGATTGATTGGGACAGAATGAGTATATATTTATTTATTATAAGTATTACAATTAGAGATTATAAACATTTTTAGTAAAATATATTTGGAACAATTACCAGGAATAATCCAACCTATTGGTGAACTTCCAAAAATAAACCAACCTATTAATAATCCCACAATAAACCAAAGTTTGACAACAACCTTCTCTACATAAACCGCACCCAAATTTAACCGGCTAATAACCTGCTCTAGTAGGTTATCTTCTTTCTTCACCACTTCACCTTAGGCATCAATGGCTTCCGTGAACAACACCGTCAATGGTCACCACCACCGGCACCGACACTGCCACCATACTGCTGCCTATCCTCTAAAACTAACCACCGGAGCACCGTCCCTGCCATCCTGCCATTGTCGTCAATGACCACTGTCGTGGTCCCCAATTTTCTAGCTCCCTCCTCATCGCACCACCGTCATATGCTTCCAACTCTCCATCTCTCTTTCCCTTATTCTCTCGTCCACCGGAGTCGGCCACATGTATGGTTGTCTTTCCCCTCTTCCCGTTGTCTATTATGAATGAATTTTTATGTTAGTTTACACACCACTTAGAAGGCTAGAAGTTTCTTCCTTCTTTAACACTAAATCAATCAATTTCAATTCCACCTTCGCTACCTTCATCGTCGTATCCTGCCTTCATGGCAGTATAAATAATTTTGAAAATAAAATTTTGGGGGAATTTTTTTTTTTTTTTTTTTAAAATAATAATTTTAAAAATAACTTTGTGAAAGGAGCCATAGAAATTTGAGGGATTTTGAAGGTTTTAGAAGGAACGAAAATGACGAAGACAAAGGAAAGAAGAAAAGAAGTGGAAGCGTAGGATTAAAACAGCCCCCAAAAATTAATTTACCGGCTTAACAAGTAGCAGGTAAATAAGTTTAATAATGGAAGAGGGTGTGAATAAATGGGTTTATTGTGGGATTATTAATAGGTTGATTTATTTTTGGAAGACTTCCAATAGGTTGGATTATTCTCGGTAAATGTTGAATATATTATTGTACCATAATACCATATAGGTAGTGAGGAGAACACTCTAGAGAGTATTAGTAATTAGTAATTACAACTCAATTTTAATTGCTGTTTTTGGTAGTGGACCAATTTTATAAAACGAGTATTGTGGTTATGTAATTTGCTATATTTACCTTTTATTCGATGCAATTATACAAGTCATCTCACATGCCAATTGCAGTAAAACATTTACTAGTACTTGAAAAGTATAATAGGGTGTAATGTAGTGAAATAAATAACATTTAATTTAGTTGGTCATGACTCATGTGATGCATCTTTTTTATCAAATGAAATATACTCCGTAGTCGATTGTAGGTAAAGTTAAAAAATTTGATAATTGTAAAGATGTTACGGTCAATTGATTTATCCAATAATTAATCTAATACTGTAAAAAAAAAAAAGTATCAAGTAATTTTATTGACCTTACTACAGAGTATAATTCTACGTGTACACAAAATAGAATTACTTTCGTTTGTTAAATTATACGGATGTATACTTAAATTAAGATTGATATACATATAACGTATTGAGTAATTCTATTACGAGAAATTATTTATTTTATATATATATTAATATAATAAAATTATTATTTTATAATACTGTATATTTGAACAAATAATTTATTATCCTTTTCATGGGGGTGAGAATTCATGTGTTTCACTTGGAAAGCACATAAATTGAAAACTTTCATGGTCCTTAAAAAAAGAACATTTGATTGGCTGCCATATTTGTTTTATGGAAATGTAGAAATTTGAACTTCTCTAGAACTTTCAAGGTCTTATATTTACATCTTTAGTCTTTAAAAATTAACTAGAAATTTAATCCATCTATGAAAAAATTAATTATTTTTGCCAAATATACTTGAAAGTGCTTGAGCAAACTTAATTTATACGAATTTGAATTCTAGGAAATTTTATATTTTTGATCGGTTAAATAACTCATCAGTTATAAAGTACTCTTTAATATACGAATATCTTTATATTCGAATCAAATATAAACACATATATTCTGTTATTATCGTTAATTACCGTTAAAACTTCAATTATCAGAAGTCTTAACATTAACCATCATTAAATTATCGAGTCAAAAGCATTAATTACTCGACAACTTCATACTGATTAACCCTATTGAAATGCATTTTAGACATAGACGAAGTCTTAGTCTCTGTTTGGGAAAACTAGCTGAATAGATAGATAAAAAGGTAGCTGAAATTAACAGACTGATAAGCTAGCTGAAAGCCTGAAACTAATTACGGAATATAATGTTTGGTAAAACAACTAAAATAATAACTGAATTGAAGTAATGACGTAAAGAAATATGATTATAATTTTATGGATAAATTTACAAGAGAATAATAGTAAACAAACTTGTAATCAATTAACTTATTTTCTTAATAAACTACCTGAAATAGTTTTTTATTTTTTAATAAGCCAACTGAACTAACTTTTTATTGTATTTCAAGTCGACCTGACCAAACACATCCCGATAAAACAGATAGTTAAAATTTTGGTCGAATCAACTAGCTGATTTATGCAGCCAAACATAGCCTAATACTTCGTGAGACTCCATTTGGAAAAAGTTAATTACCAAATAAGAAAGAACCACAAAACACATGACACGTGGGAGGCCATAACACTAAAAATAACTCTATAAAAGAAGGCCAAACACGCACTACAATAATCAATCAAACAAAGCAAAACACAATAAAAATAAAAGTGTTTTTTGAGAGTATTTTTTTTTTTTTTTTAGTGAAGTTTTTTTTTTTAAGTGAAGTAGAGTACTAAAACAACTTCCCTTAAAATAATTTCTCTTACTTTTTTCTACTCTTGGAAAAAAGTAAGATCCTAATTTTACGGCTAAAATTTAAAGAGAAGTTGTTTTTGTTATTATTAATATTCGAAAAATAAGTTAAACCACAAATACGAAAGTTATTTAAATAAAAAACAAAAAAATGTTTATTGAAAATTTTAAGGTTGAGTCACCAAATGTAGAGTACAAGGATGGTGAAATTCACTCGGTTTACGATTACCAAACCACCGAGTTGGTTCACGAGAACCGTAAGGGGTCCGGTTATCAATGGACCGTTAAGCCTAAGACGGTCAAATACGAGTTCAAGACCGAGACCTGTGTCCCCAAACTCGGGTACGTATTTTTTTTTTACGTGTATTTCTTTTTCCTAGTATGGACCCCACAACATACATGTAACGACCAATAAAATATTAAATCCCTAACTTATACCCTAGGTGGGCCCCACAAAATTAGAGAACTTTTCAACTAATATGCTTTGTGAAATGATATACAGTACGTTGAATAATTTTATTAGCTGTTGTACGCATGTAACGGTTTTACGGTTGAATTACTCGAGAACGTAACTAGATTGTGTGATTGTGTGTGTGTGTGATGCAGGGTGATGTTGGTTGGGTGGGGTGGCAACAACGGTTGCACTTTAACCGGTGGCGTCATCGCTAACCGCGAGTAAGTTTATAAATTAAACTATGTAATTTTCGTAATTTTTTTTTGCGATATTTTCTATTTATTCGATTAGAAATTGATCTTCTGTAAAACCGTCTCATATTTTCATACGTGGATAGTGCTGGACTAATTACTTTATAACCACTTTTGACGGTGGGGCAGAGTTGGTCTGCTGTGAAACTGTCTAACCGTTATTTAAATTAAATTAAAATTCTCTGTATTAACTATCATTATTTACGAAAGTAATAATGTTAGATCGTCTCATTTATAAATACGAAATACAGAAAACTTTGTAGCAGTTGTTACAAATATATGGTATGACGTAAAAATAAAATAAAATTATAATACCGAGTAATATTTAAATTGATTTCGACGAGATTAAAGACAACCGATGTGTCGATTTGAAAGAGTACATGATGTGTAACATTTCCTTTTACATCTGTCACGAGAAAAACTAGGACATGACCTTATGATATCAAACGGTGTCCGATTCATTGTTGGCTTGTTGCATGTGATTTTTGTACTACTCGACGAGGTTGCGTCACCTGATGGTACTTATCAAATGTGACGGTTACATATATTTTTGGAATTTCGTACCTTAAACCCGTTAAATGAGAGGATGATACTGAATTCCGACGTACTTATACTATGTTTAACACTAGGATTTCATAAATTTAAGTAGTGAAGTTGAGTACTCTGTCTCAGTTATTTGTTTACACTTCTCTCAAATCCTGCTCACAAAAAAGTCAAACTGTAAATAAATTACTGGAACGGAGGGAGTAATTCGTTTATGATCTACAACAATTATATGATACTCGTAATAAATATAACCGATTGACCTCATTTGTCGTACGACGGCCTTAGCGTGATTTGATGTGGATGACAGGGGTATATCGTGGGCGACCAAGGACAAGATTCAACAAGCTAACTACTTTGGATCACTCACTCAAGCCTCGTCGATTAGGGTTGGTTCTTTCAATGGAGAGGAAATCTATGCTCCTTTTAAGAGCCTCCTTCCTATGGTATATATATCCTTCATACCCACTTAATTTCCCGTCTAATCGACAAAATTTGATAAATCGTCATGTGAATGCAGTTGTGTTAAAACTCACTTTGGCCTTTATTTTAGACGTGTACGTTTGTAAATTGTGGTACAATCGTGTTAAAACAAAAATTCATAATTACAGTCGCCCTTTGTGGTCCTACCAGACTCGAATCAAAACTAAATTGAATGGTTTACACTAAAAACAAGTGAATAAAGACGTTTGATTACGTCATAATGAGAGCGGCCCTTGTGGCCCTACTACTAGACTCGAATCTGAACTAAATCGAATGGGTCCGATGTACACAATCTTACTTGTATAATACAAATCTCGAGAACATGTTTTCATGAATCGGAATCTTCTTGATGAAACAGGTGAACCCGGACGACATTGTGTT
The DNA here is from genome assembly GCA_023091065.1 of Dianthus caryophyllus. Classification (NCBI taxonomy): domain Eukaryota; kingdom Viridiplantae; phylum Streptophyta; class Magnoliopsida; order Caryophyllales; family Caryophyllaceae; genus Dianthus; species Dianthus caryophyllus. The sequence goes on along the minus strand of CM041518.1, from coordinate 39,359,400 downwards.
TGGGGGATGGGACATAAGCAGCATGAACTTGGCGGACGCCATGACCCGGGCTAGAGTCTTTGACATCGATCTGCAGAAGCAGCTACGACCGTACATGGAGCACATGGTTCCTCTCCCCGGGATCTACGACCCTGACTTCATCGCTGCTAACCAAGATTCCCGTGCCAACAACGTCATTAAGGGCACTAAGAAGGAGCAAGTTGATCAAGTCATCAAGGACATTAAGGAGTTCAAGGAGAAGAACAATGTCGACAAGGTTGTCGTGCTGTGGACTGGAAACACTGAGAGGTACAGCAACGTGGTAGTCGGCCTAAACGACACCATGGAGAACCTCTTGGCTGCTGTTGAGAGGAACGAGTCCGAGATTTCCCCGTCGACGTTGTATGCGTTGGCTTGTATTCTCGAGAGCATTCCCTTCATCAACGGAAGCCCTCAGAACACGTTCGTTCCTGGACTTATCGAGTTGGCTATTAAGAACAATAGCTTAATTGGCGGAGACGACTTCAAAAGCGGTCAAACCAAAATGAAGTCCGTTCTCGTCGACTTCCTTGTTGGTGCCGGTATCAAGGTATATTTCAACCGATACTTATTCCTTATATAACGGTTAATTTTATATTTATTATAGCGGAATCTAACTTATCGGACACGTGTAATTTGCAGCCAACGTCGATTGTGAGCTACAACCACTTGGGTAACAACGACGGGATGAACCTCTCAGCGCCTCAGACATTCAGGTCCAAGGAGATATCCAAGAGTAATGTCGTCGACGACATGGTTGCTAGCAACGGTATCCTCTTCGAGCCTGGGGAACACCCTGATCACGTTGTCGTCATTAAGGTATAATAATTTCTCCACGTCTTTGAACAAATTACAGTTTTATAAGGAAATTATATTTGCGCTTAATAATTATGTTCTCGTGCAATTGTCCGAAAATGTAGTATGTCCCGTACGTGGGTGACTCCAAGAGGGCCATGGACGAGTACACTTCGGAAATTTTCATGGGTGGGAAGAACACCATCGTCATGCACAACACTTGTGAAGACTCTCTATTGGCTGCTCCGATTATCCTCGATTTAGTCCTCCTTGCTGAGCTCACTACTCGCATCCAACTCAAGGCCGAGAACGAGGTATTCCACCCGTTTTAAGCTTAGTTTCAAAAATTTGTCACGGTTAAATCGAATATACGTTTTCTAATTTTGTTTTCCGATGAATTTTTCGCAGGGCAAGTTCCATTCATTCCACCCGGTCGCTACCATACTTAGCTACCTCACCAAAGCCCCTCTCGTGAGTCCTCGACTCTTTTTGTTTTTACCTGTTTTGGCTTCTTTTGTTGCACGAATACGATGAGGTAACTATAACTGGTAGGTACATAGTGTCACGTCGATTTTGTGTGGGTTCCACACCACTAATTAGTCTCATCAACTCGACTCTGATGTCCAAGTCTCACGAGTCGATTATTTTACGAAGATTCTTGTGTTTTCGACTTAATTAGTAGTTGTCTAAATGCCACTTCTAGTGTAACGCCTTTATTTATAACCAAGTTGCGCCTTTAGCAGTATCATTAGATTCGTATAATTAAAGGTGTACGATGGCGATCTTCTACCATTAATATAATCGATAGTGTTGATTTAATTATTAAGTCAATAACTAACTCGTGTTTACCTTTTCGGAAAACGACAGGTGCCACCAGGCACACCAGTGGTGAATGCCCTGGCAAAGCAGAGGGCAATGCTCGAGAACATCATGAGGGCTTGTGTCGGTTTGGCTCCCGAAAACAACATGATCCTCGAGTACAAGTGAGCGTATAGTCGACTCTAAAAGCAGGCAGCAACCGCGCTAACATTCAAGAAGCTTCGGCAATAAAATATATGTGACCTGAAAGCTCGATTCTCCAGCGTGCTCTGCTGTTTGTTTTGTGTTTAGCATTTTCTGTCTGTCGAACTCTTCTAGCTATTGTGTTTGCTTGTTTTTTTTTTTTTCCTCTTTAGTTTGCGGTATTTGCCCTCTTGTTTTGATGGTTTGCAATTCAAGAGCGAATCGTTTTTTATCGTGTAATTACCGTATTATTAATGCAGCTTTTTCTTTTCTAGTATCTCTTTGTGCACCTTCGATGACTTCGATCTTCACTTGCAATAGCTATTTCCTTCTAGTTTTCGGTTAAAACACGGTGAAAGAGCTATTGCAAGTGAAATTGGAAGGAAATAGCCTCGAACTATGAGCTATTACTATGGTTATTAGATCAATCTATCAGTTAAACTAGCCGACATCTGTTCACGACTCTCACCGAGTCGATTGAAAGTTTTGAACCCTAGTCAAAGTTATCATCCCGTTCACCCACAAGGCCACAATACTTCTCTTTTAGCCTCGAAGTGTGAGATCAATCTATCAGTTAAACTAGCCGACATCTGGCCTCACGGCTTTCACCAAGTCGATTGAAAGCGATTTAAAGAATGGACAAGTGCAAGGGGGCCATAGAGGAGTGAAAGCCATGTGCAACATCTTAGTCTAAATGAAGGACACATTTCTAGGAGACTAGTAGTTACTACTTTCTCCATTTCTTTCAATTCTATACATTTGCTTTTTCTTGCGCACGTCGATGTCGCTTGCTTATATCTTTGAATTCACGTAATTCTGAAAAATATGAAATTTGAATATTAATAATGCTCTTGAAAAGACAATTAAAATAAGATCTCACATGACTATTTTTTATTTCATATATTAGACGATATATCGAAAATTCTCCTCACTTTTAAATAGTGTACAAAAAGTAAATGTATAGAACTGAATGAAATAGAGGAAGTACTAGTTACCACATACCTCACTTTAATTGCCATAATAAGTGCAAAAATTGAAAAAGGATCCCACACCATGCAAAATTTTAAGGGCACTTTTGAGTTTTGAGGGTGACTTTATAGGACTATTCATATGGTGTCATTTATATGGTGGAGTTGTGGACCTTCCCTTGTTTATGTAGGGTGTGACCACCCTCCAATAATAGGGGAAACACCTTTGGAGGCCATGGCCCGCGGCAAGGCCTACAGAAACGAGTCTGATTGTGATTTAATGGATTTTTATTGGTTACGGTATATGATATGGGATACCCGATACCAGAAGGAATAGACATTTTTGCCTATTGGGACATCTCATTACATTGTTATTGGACAATAGATTTTGATTTTGTATCAGTATTTGTAAGATAGCACATGTGTAAGATTCTGACGGCAATCAAAGATACAAAATTATTAGTCAATGTTTTCGCAAAACGTCAAACTTTGTTTCCGATTCTCCAAGTGTGTTTGAGACCAGAGGTGCAATTGAATCACTGAAAATGTATCAAAGTTTATTGGGAAAAAAAATTGAACAAAACTTTTTAAAAAAAATATAAAATAAAAAGAGGAAAAAAGAGGTCCTACCGGGAGTCGAACCCAGGTCGCTGGATTCAAAGTCCAGAGTGCTAACCACTACACCATAGAACCCTTTGATGTTGATATTTCGTACATAATAACTTATTAATATTAAACATTTAATTTTGTTTTTATTTAGTTTTCCACTAAATTTCTGCAAATAATATTTTTAGAAAACGACATTTCTCTTCTACTTAAAAAAAAAAAAAAATGGGTTTAGCCAACACGCAATCAGTGAAATTCAAACTTAATGATGTCGATTGTCGAGTTAAGTGTTTGAAGAGTTGTAATAATAAAATGAACGCTTTCGTCTGTCCGATAGACTTATTGGCTCGAGTGCTCGACACTCGACAGTGCTTCACAAACATTTACGTCCGATGTTACAAGAGGGGTACATTATATGACAATAACTTTCTTACTTAACGACCGACTCGTATAGTGTATGTAGATACATTTAGACATATTAAGCGACTTCGTGACCCTTAATTAGGAAACTGAAGTGGCTGTGAGTGGAAGATTGTGCTGTCTGACAATGTTATAGAGCTCGTGTTTTCAGGTCTCGAATCCAACATGTTGCGTATACTGTGAGTAAGCTTCCGACTGCATCGCTATGGGGGCTCGGGTTACATAATCTGGAAGATCAAATGCATCAACGAGCTCCTTTGCGACGTTTCTTACTTGAAAGCTTAGGTAGTCCACCAGCTTGTGAATAGCCTGAAATCCGAGGAACCAACATCATGGTTAGCACAGACTGAAATTTAAAACCAAGTGATTTTCCGAAAACACTCGTGAAGGTGGACCCTAGGTTGGTCCAGTGGTATCATTTACGGGACCTGGCTCGACCTAACTTGAATTCGGGCAAAATGAAACTTACAGGACCCGAATCAGCCTGACCCGCACCTGACTTGTACGACCCGTTTGCCAGGTCTACCTCGGACAAAGTAAAATTCTTTCTCTTAAATGACCCTTAGCCAAACAATACCTTCGCTTTGTTGGGAGCAACGTAATCCACATTGCGGTAAGTTCCTATGTCCTTCCAGATACGGTCTAAAGCATATAGATCGCAGGCGAGTTTCAAAGCAGCACGACTACTCTCATCGGGGCAGCTGAGAGAGAACACAACAACGATCAGTGTTTCAAACTAAGAAGCGTTCAAATACAGTACAGTATAACTTGGCTAAGCACTTAAGATCGGAAGGCCAAACCTTTTGATTGCCTCGATGAATTTGGCCAAAATGACGGATTCAATATGAGACTCGGCTAGAGTCAGAAGGTGGTTCAAGCATCTATTCCAAGCTCCAAAACCACCGAGAGTTTTCGAGTGCTTGTTAAGTCGGGCAGCTGCACTTTGAAGAAGTTTCGAGGTTCGGTACTGCAAAATGGGAGAAAAAAATATTGAAGCCAGCCACGGTTTCACAAGAACCGTCATTAATCACAAAACCTAAGTCGAAGTCTGTTACCCTGAACGCATCCAGTTGAAACTGCGGGTCTCTAAGATGGTCTACTCCTTCCCAGCGAGCAGTAACGGGATTTGGCTGACTGAGATAAGTGTTCATCGATTCCCTCAAGTAGTTCCATGTTACTGTGAAAGTATTCCCTTTGAACTTCTCCTGATACCTTTTCAGAAGGTCACCTGCAACCTAATTGACACGAAAATGCATATGATCAGCCTAGCAGCCTCGCTAGTGCAAGTATGCATAAACATATCCGGAACGACGAAGTACTGACAAAAAGTACGTAATCTCATTGTGACCGTATTCAGGTTTCTAGAATCATTCTAGAATAAGCAGGTTCGAGTACAAAAAGTAAGCTTCAAAAGATTTAAATGTAAGCAAGCAAATTCACCACAAATAGTCACGAAAGAATCAGAATCACAGCAAAAGCAGGACACAAATCATGTTTATCATGTTCACTCATCTTAAATAGTTAGAAGTTTGAAGTTCTTTTTAATGTCAAGTTATCTGAAATTGTCTGAAGTTGAGAAAAAAAAAAAAAAAGACAAGTGGAACAACCTGTTGCAGAAGCACTGTGTTATCACCTTCAAACGTCTGAAAAATGTCGTGATCATTCCTCAAGGTACCAAACCTGTTCACAGCTGCATAGCCGTGGCCACCGCATGATTCTCTGCAAATACTTATAGCCTTGGCGGTGTATGATGTCACATACGCTTTAAGACCTGCTGAAAGAGCATGCACATCACCCATAAGGTCCTCATCGTGCGTCCGTTTCATTTCAGAATATTTCTCTACCAAATCAACTGTTGCAAAGTGGAACGCGTACGTTGACGCCAGCATAGGCATCAGTTTGTGCTGGTGAGATTGATAATCGAGAATACTGATTTCTGGCTGCCTTGGAGGTCCGAATTGGTGTCTCAGAAGTGAATATCTGATGGCAATAATCGACACAATCTTAAGTACACCGACTGACGAGGAAGCAAGGCCAACTCTTCCCCCCACGAGTTCTCCTAGAGTTGCTGCGAATCGTTTGTTGATGGTAGGAAGACTGCTTGTATACTTCCCATCACGTGAAACGTCCCCAAAACGATTAAGCAGATTATCACGGGGAATTCTGACGGAGCGAAATCTCAAAGCTCCATTGTCGACTCCATTCAATCCAACTTTGTGACCACAATCGTGTATTTCAACACCGGGAAGAACCTGATGGGTGTTCAAATCCCTTATTGGCACGATAAAAGCGTGAACGCCCATATCAGTGACACCTTTCGCGTCATGACTTGGCATCATTAGCTTCGCAAACACGGTAGCAAACTTGCCGTGGACAGCAGCGTTTCCAATCCACCATTTAATGGCTCCATCATTGGGTGTATCAATCACAAATTCATCCGTGAAGGGATCAAAGGTGGCGGTAGTTTGCAGACCTTGGACATTTGAGCCTTTTAAACACGAAATGAGGCATTTCAGTAAAGAAAGTCGTTAGTCATGCGAATACTCAAGGTACACACTACACAGTCATACAAGCGATAATATTAGTCATAAGTTCATTACCATGATGAAGTTCCGTCATAGCGAAACAACCCATATAATCAAGGTTGTCGATTCCATCAAAGTACTTATCCTTATGTTTCTTTGTTCCCAGATTCAGCACAGAACCTCCCCACAAACTGCAATCACATTTCAAATCATTAATAAAACGAGCTACGGTTAATACTAATTACTCTAACAAATGACATACTCCTACAATCCCTAACCCAATCGAAAACGTGAATAGACAAACCGAGTTCAAACACCATCCTCTCAGTCAAAATTCACAAATCACAACATTGCACCATAGTATATAGTATAACTATTAGCCAACGCAATTCGCTACATGCGTGAAAAACGTACCAATTGCGAGTTATTTTGAGGGGACCTAAAAGCTAGCACGGGTAGTCACCCTATCCTACTTTTGCTTACCTAATAATGATCACCTGTTAGAGTATATAATCGATCTTGGACCTCTAACCATCAGCTTAAGCTTTTGGTTGAGTTGGTTCTTGACGTGGTATCAAAGCCTTGTGATAAAAGGTCACGAGTTCGAATCTCACCACCCCTCACTTTCAAAGTGGTATATATCGCACTGTGCGGTAGGCTCCACGCCTGCGTCAAAGCCCAAAAGGGCATTCGCGTGAAGGGGCGTGTTAGAGTATATAATCGATCTTGGGCCTCCAACCAGCTTAAGTTTTTGGTTGAGTTTGTTCCTGACATGCTTACCTAATAAGGATCACCTTAAGCCTTCAAGTAATCACGTTTTATGCACTAAAACCCGCCTAAAGTGTTAGACCGTCTGCCACAAGACCTACTAAGGCCCTGTTTTTTTCCGCTTTATTTCAGCTCATATAAGTTCAGCTCAGCTCAGCTCCTATAAATTCAGCTTTAATAAGTTCAGTGCTATAATTCGCTCAAACAAGTCAAAGAAAATCGTGTACCACTAAATCTCGCAATAGCGAGTGGTCACCTTAAGCGTTAAAATAAAGATGATTTCATACAAACATTTGCGAAAAACAACCTGTACTGAACACCCAATTTGATACCAAGCGACATATCAATACTCCCAACCGCCTCGACAATCGCGAAATACAAACTCGGGTTTTCGACAACGTAACGAAACGGCTTAATTCCAGCTTCCCTAACCAAACCAATTAGTTGCTTCGCACACAATTCTCTGTGATCATCCTTGAGAATTTCAATTGGAGTTTGCAAATTCGGCCTCGAATTGAAATACTCGAAAACTTTCTCTTGCACGTCTCTGTACTTCCCCCTCATGTAATTCGACAACTCCGCCGTGTTCACCGCCGCCAATTTCTTCGCTTTTCCGGCGCAGATTTCCGCTTCCACCGCCGCAGCTCCGCCGTCGTCGGTGGTGTTAGGGTTTAGGTGTGATCTCAGCCGTTGGATTCGCCGGTGAATAAGGGAGAATTCTTCCGCCGTTGGATTTGACATTTTAAATTTAAATTTAAATATAAATAATTTTGGGATAAAATTGTTGAAGAAAAAATAAATGAGAAATGAGTTGAAAATAATTGAAAGTGTTTTATTGCGTGGGGTTTTGGTAGTTAGATTGGGTGACGTGGCAGTCTGTGATTGGTTGAAGGTTTTGGCGGGTGTTGTTACGTAAGTACGTAACGTCGGTGTTTAGGCACGCATTTCTGGGTCGAGTGGTAGACTTGGAAAAACCGGCGAATAGTTGTAATATTATGGTATGGCCGTATGGGGACATGAGAGGTTGTCTCGACTTTCTGGGTCGAGTGGTAGACTTGGATAAACTGATTCGACTCGATAAGGTTGATGTGAGACTTAATGTTGACTGATAATGGCAACTCGGAATTGACCCAGATCCCGAATTAATCCAATCCGACCCAAAATCGACCTAGAAGGCTGAAACTCTAATTGACTCGACCTAAGACTATCTAACTTGAAATGGGCCTGATACCAAGTATGTTAATTGTTAACTGACTTGGAATTATTTTAGAATAATCTATTTGATATTGTCTGGTCGATTAACTCATCAACACAACATACAAATAGAAAATTCTTTAAAAAAAAAAAACAACTTTTTGCAATTTGACCCAAGAAGATTCCGATCCAAATATGATCCGGCTCGACCCGAATTGACTTGATGTGACCTGGTAACAGTAGAGCCGAAATGACCTGACCCAATCGATTTATCGACAAAACCAAAATGACATGTGACCCGTACCCGGTCCGATTGACCTGTTTGTCAGGTGTAGCTGAACTTAATCGAATGAAGGAAATTAGTAAATTGACAACATAATGTGAATGAAATGATTGAAAACGTAGAATGATATCATGTTTGGGTGATAGTGATCATCACATTGATGATTAGGGTTGAGATGGTTTTGGTTAGCTAGATTAATTCCTGGTGTCCTAAAAGATACTCCCTCACATTTTCTTTAATCTTCCCACTTATTTATTAAATGAGTGTATTATTTTAATCAAGTGGGAAAATTAAAGAAAATGGGAGGGAGTATCGTGTACTGTAAGTTTGAAACCCTCATAATTAGAATGAGTAATTGAGTATGGTGTATATGTCTCAATCATTGTTTAAATAAAAAATAATTATTTTTACCAAAATAATTTTAGATTTGCACTTGACATTAAAAGAAGGAAAAGTGATTTTAAAATTTTGCATCAGTTATAAGTGGTAGAGCTGATATAGTGGTATAAATGAAATCATTTTTAGGTGGGTTTGCACAAGGGGCCTACTTTCATCACCACTCCACCCTCTACCGGCTATCACATGCTTAGTCTTAACGGTAGGATCACGGTGTCGCTAATTTGAATCCCCTTGAATTTAGAATTGATTATAACTACGGAGTAGAAGACCAGATGAAAATTTGAGATAAGTTGGGCCATTCAAGTGCCTATTAGTGTTGAATGAATTTTATTTAATTCTTATAGTCACGTCAACATATATCTAGTTAAAAATTTCCATCATAATGATCCATTGTGTCTCATTATCATTTTCAATTTTTAGCCCAATTAACATAAAATTGAACTAAATTTAAATCTAATACTCCGTACAATAATACATATTTCAAAATTATTTTGAATTTAAATTGGCGGATTTGTCATCTACTCTATTTATTAGAGTTTCTCCTATATTATCTCAAAAAGAAAATTTAATATGATGTTACCAATGGTGTCGAGTTTCCGGTACAATCTACAAATTCGATCCACATAGGCCTAATAAGAGGCTACGTTTGAAAAACAACTGTATAATTGAGGCGAGTATACAAAAGTGGAATATATATAATTTTTTTTTTTTTGTTTTCAGTTGATTTTAATATCATTTATATGCATAATTTGATTCGTTATTAATGAAATTTATCGAGAATATCGTTTCGGTTTTACATTTGTATCAAATCAAGTACCGGGTCGGGTCATCCGGTCCCCGAACAGTAAAGTTCCCGCGCACAACAAATTGAAATTCACACAATCACACACTCCCTTCTCAAATTCCCCGCTTCTTTCTTCCAAATATTCCTTTTTTTTTGTTCTCCCCCAAATCAATTTCCTAAACCCTAAATCACAACTCAATCAACCCTAATTTTCCGACGAATCACATCTTTTCATCGTCGATTAATTCACCTTTATCTTCCTCTCAAGGTCAGTAATCAGCTCTCTGATTCGCCGATTTTTCTCAATTTCGAATTATTACTTTCATTCTTTTTTTTAATTGAGATGTTAAAGATTTGATTTTTGTTTTATTTGTTAGGTTTGATCTGATAATGCTGTTTAATTTGTGTGATTAGGGTTTTGAATCTGCGAAACTGAGAAGTTTTTTTCTGGGTGAAAGAAATTGTTGATTAGGGTTAGAATAAATGGGTGAAAATAAATCTGTGAAGATACGGAGTGATACCGAGTTTCGTCCCGTATTAGGGGACGTAACAAATCAATTGGGGGAGAAAGGGTTTCCATTTGTTGATCGTAGTTCGGTGTCGAAACCTTTGAGTGGGAACAAAAGAGCTGCTGAAAATGCACTCGACAGTTCTCGTTTGTCGAAACAAATTTGCGCTGCAAAATGCCCGAAGACTGCGCCCAATAATAAGGCTGGGTTGTCTCCCTTGAGAGGCGGCAAAACTTATCGACTGAAAACTGGTAATGAGATTAAAGAGCGTTCTTCTTCGGCTTTAGATAGCATCAATTTAGGCGGTGAAGATCAGCAGCTGATGAATGTTGTAAAGGCGGAGGATTTGGGTAAAGAGGGTGTGGTTTTGAGCGAAAAGAATGTTCTTGAAGGTGGAAGTGAATGTCGAGGTGAGGAAACGAGAGGTATATCAGATGTAGGAGAGAGTGAATTTAGTCCGGAAGAAGTTGGGACTCAAGTTTTGAGTGATACCGGAAAGGGTGTTGGTGGCGATTTTGTGGCGTGTAGTTGGTCTGATTCAGTTGAGACTTCAAGATTTGCGGATTCCCAGGAGACGTGGTCGTTTGGACTAGAAAGATGTACGCTGGTGAAAGGCGATGGGTTGAATAGTTCGGCTTCTGCTGGCGTGGATTTGCTCAAGAATTGCTCTTGCTCATTTTGTACAAAAGGTCGGTGGAATGTTTAAGAACTCGTACTCTTCCTCTTTAAGTTGTTTGAAGTCTGAACTCGGAAGTTTATTGTTTTTCAAGTGGTTTGTATTCTGAAGTTTTTGATCGGTTAAGAAAAATATACGGAGTAAATAAAATTTGAACAGGTTCTAACTTAAAGGTGATGAAATTTGCTGTGTGATTGTTCGTCTTTTCCTTATACAATATTGGCAAGTAACAGCTGAGAGCCTGAGTTTGTATTCAGCTGTAACTGATCTGTTATCGTCATCTCATAAAAACGAGTCGAGTTATATTTTTATGACTCATTGTTGCTTTGACTTACTATGTCTTGATTATCTTGCGTAGCTGCGTATATATGGTCTGATCTGCAGTGCCAGGATGTTAAAGGCCGTATATCAAGTATGGTTCTCATTTTTATCCTTCACACAATTTCTAATGCTTAATTACGGCGTTCAAAAATGAATAGTGCGACTCTATTTCAGTATTGGCAAAGAGTCAGAAAGAAGCAAGCGATTTGGTTCGAAAGTACTCGATGGAAACTGCGACAAATGAACCTCGAGGGAACTCTAGTATGGCTCCGCCCTTAGAAACTGGTCTACAAACTTTGTGGAAGTCACTTTTTCTCCACATGGACAACGTATACGCTGCTGAAAGCAGCCAACTTGTAAGTTTCATCGTCTCAACAATCGAGCCTTTTTTTTTATGTTATGACGTCTGCGTATAATATTTTTTCGTTTTTCAGTTTTTGTAGTGTTGTAGTTGTGCTAAAGTAGCGTAGGTTTTTATCGTACGCTTTTATATTCACACGTTTATTTATCAAACGTAAACTTTCTTGCAGCAGTCCAGTTTTGCCGTTTTGAATGACGTTAGAGAAGACTACAAGATGAATTTGGCGATGATCAATGTAATGCCACCGGAAATGCAGCAATGTTCCTCTGATGATTTGATAAACTAGGCAAGTTTTTAGTCTTCTTTAACACTTTTCTTATTCATTTCATGTGCCTCACTTCTCGGTAACACCATTAACACCTTTGTATCAACTGTATCTCCGTAATTCAGCCTCCGACTGATGTAACTTTCACCAGTTAGGTAATCTGATCACATTAATCGAGCTGTCGACGTAGCTAAACCCTCCCGTGTATGTTCCTTTGCTCAGTAAACTGTGATTACACAGTAGAAAGTCGGTTCTTATAAGGAGTACTAGTCTTAGTAGTCTATTACAGCAACAACGTGAGTACACGACAATCATCAAGGACCCTGTTGATTTAAGGCATAGTTAGCGCTTTTTTTAGTCATACGACTATACGAGGCTATGCTATGACCTCAAACTGCTTATTGACAAATGCAGCTCATTCCGTCGGGTCTGAACTATTTTTTGTAGTCTCTGTTAGAGTATAAAATCGATCTTGGGCTTCCAACCATCAGCTTAAGCTTTTGGTTGAGTTGGTTCCTGACATGGTATTAGAGCTTTGTGACTAGAGGTTCCGAGTTCGAATCTCACCACCCCTCACTTTCAAAGTGGTATATATCGCACCAGGTAGGCGGGCTTGTAGTGTGTCCACGCTTCAAGCCCAAATGGCATTCGCGTGAGGGACGTGTTAGAGTATATAATCGATCTTGGGCCTCCAACTATCAGCTTAAGCTTTTGGTTGGGTTGATGTGACTATACGAGCCTCAGATACATATTAGCAGATCATTTCAACCAGAATATTACGATGATATATTCGATAACATTAAACTAAAGTCAAAAGAACAAGGTCTAAGTGAATATGCCTAACATAGCACCTAAAACTTTATTTTAAGTTGAAATGTACTGGTACCAATTAGATAGGGTTATTAATTATTTAATTAAGTTAAATAGACTTTAATTATACACTACACTAATAGTATGGTGCATAACACATGTAGTATGTTCAACTACATGGGCTATAATTGGTTAATGTTAAATCATGGAACACTTTATCAACATTCTTTTGTGTTTATCTTATAAATAATCAAGTAATTAATTAGTTGAAATTGTTGTCATTCAAAGTGATAATATATATTAATATTAGTTCTCTAATGTTAAATTGTCAACTACATTTTGTGGTGTACATCATAGCTTGCAACATGAAGTTGACCTTTAATATAATTTTTAATGTATTTTTTTATTTTTTTTTTATTGTATGGAGTACTCCCTCCCATTTCTTTTGATCTTCCCACTTGTTTAATAAATGAGTGTATTATTTTAATCAAGTGGGAAGATCAAAGAAAATGGGAGGGAGTATTTATTACGAAGTATTTTTAATGTATTTTTTTTTTTTTTTTATTGGAAATACGGTGCATAATGATCAAATGATGATTGATGATTGATGATTGATGATTGATGATTGTTTTCAACTGTTTGCTTGTGTGTTAAGATGAATAGTTGACATTTTATAGGTAGGTCAACTTTGATTATTGGGTCATATTTATTGTACCAATTATTTTGCGATAAAAATGTTTTATGTTTCATTGTTGTTTAAGTTTGTCATTTACACAAATTCTTATTTAAGACGGATATATCTGTCTTAAGACGGATCAAGCATTACAAATAAGACAAAAGACAAGTGGATATAAAAAAAATGTACTTCGTAATAGATTTGTTTTTTATGTGCAAGTGGGAGAGTACTTGACCCATCTTAAGCTTAAGACAGGTAACCCGTCTTAAGTAAGACTTATTGTGTGATCTATTGTATCGTCTGGGTTTGGTAAAGGCATCTTTGCAGCCTATGAGTTGCATTATCGGAAAGTTATCGGTATATGTGTTGTATCTCGTTATCGAAATTTCAAAGTTTATATGCCCTTGCGACTTGCGTACATTATGTGTTTAAATAATAAAAATTGTTGTGATTCAAATTAAGTTGAGATGTGTTGTGACTCGTGAGAAAAAGAGTAGGATTGAATATGATGTGTCGATTAAGATGAAGTATATTCGGGTTTTAGTTGATAGTCAATACAATTTACGGAGTATAATTTTATTAGATATCATTGCTATTTATAATTTTAATCCTAGGTCAAAATTCTAATTTGATTCTAAATACATAAAATCAATAATTAGCACACAAATAAGAACACGTTTTTTTTTTTTGAACAACAAATAAGAACAAATTAAGTAAACACAAGTAGAAGAAAAAAAATGTTTTGTCTCATGTGTGAAAGTGGATGAATATTTGACCAAATGTAAACTGAAGACGGATAAACCGTCCTAAGAGAGACTTGTTGAAATAAACAAAAAGATGGAGTTGACAAAAGAAAGAGTGTTTATTAAGTAAAGTAAAAGAAAACACACACATACTTAATAAAGTACTTCGTACTTAATAGTAGTGGAGAATTTCTTTTGTTATTATTTTTTAATTTATTAATATTCTCCTCTATTTCAAGTCTTCAACATTCATATAAATAGCATGCTACTTCATTCATTCATTGCATACCAAAACATCAAAATATTCACTTCAAATAAAAGAAATTCCACAAAATTCTTACAACCAAAAACAAATTTTTTAATACTAATAACATGGCTACAACAATAGATAGCTATAATAATAATAATATTACAAATACTAATCACTTTAATCTTGTTAATGATGAGCTAATTAGTGCTCTTCAACCATTCATTGATTACACTAATAATCCTTCAAATAACCCTTCTACTTATAACTACATGTTTCCAAATTCGGGTTTCAGCTTAAATTCGGGTTTCAGCTCAAGTTCGGGTTTTAGGTCAAGTTCTGGTTTAGGTTCGAGCTATAATGCTAATAAAATAAACCAATATTTGTCACCAAAATGTGTGTCAATGAAACAAGTGAAAAACAAGGCTACAAAATTGTATAGGGGCGTACGACAACGTCATTGGGGGAAATGGGTTGCCGAGATCCGACTACCCAAAAACCGAACCCGTCTTTGGCTCGGGACCTTTGAGACAGCCGAGGCGGCCGCATTGGCTTACGACAATGCAGCCTACAAATTGCGTGGAGACCACGCAAAACTGAACTTTTCTGAACTGAAACATCATGGGGATTTTGTGTTGGGGCATTTTGGTCATTTTAAGCCGTTACCGTCTTCTGTGTGTGCCAAACTCAATGCCATTTGTCAAGGTATGGAGGGGTGTCACACACAGAAGAATTCAGGAGTTTCTAGTTTTGTCTCTAATTCAATAAAAGAGGAATTTGGGAGTAATTCTGAGAGTCCGGTGTTAAACACAGATTCTTTGATGAAACGATCTCATAATATATTTAAAACTGAGGAGTTTTACGAGGAATTGTCTCCCGATTCAGGATCTAGTTTCTTGAATTTCAAGGAATGTGGTTTGGGTGATGAAAATGTTGAGAGTCTGTCGCTGAGCAGGTTTCCTTCCGTTGAAATTGATTGGGCATCTCTTTAAAATTCGTTTCTAGGCATTTATACGACATATAACAATTTTATACTCCGCAATAAACACAAGTTATACACTTATATAAATATTATAAAGTGGTTATACGTCGTATGTAATAACTTTTAAGATCATAATAATCTTCTACAATGATGTTTTTAACATTTGTGGATGAATTAATTGGTTTGGTGGTAATTTTTTGATCTGCCAACCTATTAAAGTGTCTAGGCTTGTGTATACGATGTATTTGTTTTAGTAATTGGTCACAATTATAAATTTCAATGTAATGTAATTTGTGAGAGTTATAATGTAGGGTTTTAACCTTTGTATATATATCAATAATCTCAGTTAATCGTTGTTTTTATTACTAATCTTTCTTTAATCGATATGAAACATCATATTATGTATTATATTACTTCTACAAAGTATTACGGAGTATAATTTTAAAGTTCAATGAGGATATAGAAGCTAGATAATTAAATTAGTTGATAAATTTTGTGAAACTTTCATAAAAAATTGTATAGAATCTCGAGTCGATGACCTTTGCTACCAATTTACGATGAAGGGATAGCCTTAAAAAAGACGATATTTTTAGAATATTTTTTTCGCCCATATTAAGGTGTATGGTGACTACTATTGAGTAAATAATACCTGTCTAACATTGGTTAAAAAAAATTGTCCGTTACAAAACTTACTCTACGATCAAATACAATGTATTTGAAACATGTGAAAGACACAATAAATTAAACAAACAAACATACAATTATACAAATACTTATATGAATTTATTTTTAAAGCACAAACATTGATACATGGGGAAATATGCCAACATGGGTGATTATTTGATAATATGGGATGTATTCTTTGCACTTCAACAAATTTGATGTGAAGTCCAATGAATTTAACATGTCAATTCTATGAACTTCAATTTCCAATTTATAGAGCAAAGTTCAATGATTATCTTTTTTTTTTTTTTTTTTCAATCGAAACGCGCACTATTTATTTATTTATTTTTTTTGGAAGAGGATCAGATTTCATTTATATTCCAATTCCAAACAATTACATCATAGATAAGGAGCAATATCCTCCTCCCTCACACTATTCTCACATGAAAACAATCGAACACACACTAAGTGTTTAATAGATAAAAGTAGTTGCTCCACAGATAGACGACCATCTGTAAAGATACGTCTGTTTCGTTCTTGCCATATAGCGTAAACACTTGCGACAAGAGAACAACAAATCCACTTCTGCCTCCAGTGCTTCCCCCTATTGAATTGCAACTGCCACTTGAGCTCACCTTTCAAGGTCTTTGGTCGTCTTTAAATTCTATTCCAACGAAGGACGCCTTCCATAAGCTGGTATGAAAACGGACATTGAAAGAATAGATGTTGTAGGGATTCAGCTTGACATTCGCATAAACTACAACGATTAACCAAATAATACCCTCAAGCCACAAGATTGTCAATTGAGGGTAATAATCCCTGCACGGCTAGAGTACACATCAGAGCATCCCTTGGTCGAATAACGCGCACTAAGTTGCATTACAATAAAAAGAAAAATTCAAATCTAAGACGCTCAGAATATCTCCGTCTTAGCCTAGTAGTCTTAACCACTAGGCTAAGACCTCTTCGGTAGTTCAATGATTGTCTTTTAATACTATGTAAAAATTTGAAATCACTTTTAAGTTAAAAGAATGATTTTAAATAAATGCATATTAATAATAACTTATTAATATAAGAGACAATTCTTTTTCTAGATTTTAGTTGATAACCTTTTACAATGAGTAGTGTTGATGCCACGGCAAAATTGCCTGGAGCACGGGAGTGGAGCATTGAAAAGGTGGGTCCACCAATTGTGACATTCATACAGTCTCGTGGAGTAGATCATCTACCCCATGGATTTATCATCGATCTCCCTTTACAATTAAGTAGTGCAAGACAAACATTTTACAGTAACATGCTATAAGATCATCGTATATGTACAATTATACAAACTATAAAATACCATATTACGAAATACAGAGTATTTAATAACGTGTCTTCATTTATTATATAGTGTATGAACCTTTTAAAATGTGAGACATTTTTTTGAAGACTAACTCGCTGAAAAATACAATGTTTAATTCCAAACATTTATCTTTACGTACACTTCATGAGTTTTACAGTCATTCCAAGAGCTTAATTGTAAATCTACTATTACTGTAGGTATTTTTTCATACGTAAGAATTATTATTGTTTTCTTATTACTGATTCTTATGTTTTCTTTTTAATACGAGTATATTTAAATAAGTCAAATGTGGATTTTAAACTTGATTTTAGCTAATGCACGCAATTTTAGACATTATTGGAAAAAAAACATCCAATCAACATAGTCGTTTTTATATGTCATGAACTTATAACATAGGGCTTGTTCTGTTCGAACTATCTACATATATTAGAGAGAAAATAATAATCTTACTTCATGAATTCCGACAATCAATTTCGTAATTTTCGTTCATACCAAGCATAGTTATTTTTTACTTATTTGTGTGTTTTTTCTATTTTAATAATTTAATAACGTAAAGTCACAAGCTAAAGCCTAAAGTAAAGTATGCACAATAAAGTTCCAATAAAAAAAAATATTATTTAGCCATAAAATTATTTTGTTTAGCTTATCTTGTGACCAATTCAAAGCATCAACATTAAAAGAAATTAATAGTAGCCATACACAATAGTAGAACATGTTACACTTTCTATGTTATTTTTGGAGACGCATCTTTTTTTTTTTTTTTTTTTTTTTTTTTTTTGGTGACGAGGGGTTTAATCCCCGCCTGCGATTCCTGGCCACCACTCCTGGACCATGTAAGCCACCCCAAAGAGGCCGCCGTGATACCTCATGCCTAATTACCCACCCAGTGAAAGGAACCCGTGACCTCTCAATTCCTCGCCAACGCAGTTTTCGGCGCAGCTTTAACTCCGCCGCCAGACACTGTACCGGAGAAAGGATCCTCCTAAGTGATCAGTATACTGGACCTATAAGTTACCTGACTCTGCTATCGCATCCTTGAACCTCCTTCGTACCTCATAAGACTGATTTCAGACCTCTCCTTTTAGTCGAGACACTTCGTACCTTGGTTCCACGGGATCAGGAGCAGTCTTTAACTCCAGTTGGAATTTGCATTCTAGTCCGTAACCCCTTACAATTTGTTACACTGGACATTAGTTATGGCTTTGCCGATCGGGATCATTGAGGGCAGGTTCTACAAACTGCTTGGGCTGTTATGATATTGTGAGTTGTGACCACAAAACTTATATTGCATGCATCTACTATTTTTCATTTTACATATTTGGCAATAATATAATTTTTGCTTCATGATTTATATATGTCAAGTATTTTCCAAGTAGGTCAATTATTATTAATTTTTTTTTTTTAGGTTTACTTTATCGCAGTTTAATGAACAGTACCTTATCATGAAACTTTCAATATTCAAATCAAATATGCCCTATAAATAAGTATCTGTGTGGTATTGATTTTGTCTGTTTAAAAACGACGACGAAAATTAGATTTTTGAGATGAACTCAAGTTGATAAGACTCGATCGTTTACACACTTTATATACATAACTAGATAACTACTTAACTATTTTTGACGTTATTGAATAATACGGAATTATAATATATGAAAACTTAATATAATTTAATATTAATTGAATCTACAAATTATTTACACTATATAACAGTCCCATAAAAAACTACTCCCTCTGATTGATCAAGTATTAAACATCTGACTATTTTTTTTTCGGTCATAAATGAGGCACTAGGCCAGTACAACGGGGAGGGGGGATTCAAACTTGAGACTTACATACTTTTCAGGATACCTCTGTCCTGATCACTAGCTCAGGACATCTTCGGTAATGTCTGACTAATTTTGTGAGGGAAATTCTAGTCAAATGTTAACTGTTTGACCGATCAGAGTACCTAGAACTCCGAATTCAAAATGAATTGAATAATTTTGGGCAAGGAAATTGTTCTCAGCCCACATGTTGAACTAGGCAGTAGGCCCAATATGAGTATGAAACTAACATGGCATGGTTCGTTGGTTTTTGGGCTTCAGCCCAATATAGTGTGAAACTAAAGTTAGAAATAAATAAATAAAAATAAATCATTTTTGTTTTCTCATAGTATTTTGATTTTATCATCAAAACCTAATAATTTGTCATGATTACAAATGTTTTTAAACTTGAGCTCCAATTTTAATGTGTAGGGTTACATAATAAAATTCTTAGTAAGCAAATAAATGAAGTTTAGTGTAATGCAATTAACTCTCGATTAATTGGGTTGAAATAATTGTTCGAGTGGTCTTATAATAAGATTGTCCGTACAACAGTTTGTCTAACATAACTAGACGCAATATTTATCGAGTTGGCACGACCCACGAACTGATTGACCTATAATTCTGCTAAATCTAGATTTTTCAAAAATCGAGTATTTGACATAGGTTGACACAATATGTTACTCCTAATTTGATTTACTAATTCACATAAAAGATGATCAAAGTTTTTGAATACAAGACCAAAATAGTTACGTTAAAATGTAAAATTTGACAGCATAATTGGAAATACAGAAGATTATCGAATTAAGAAGCACACAATCTGTCAATACCATTCAATATGTGTCGATTCGTATGATATTAACAAGCATGACACGATAAATTAACTAACTGTATATGAAACGAATTTATTTAACAGCTTAAAGATAAAACACGAGTCGATCTAATTATATCATCAAACAAAGACCATTAATAAGTGAAACTAATTTTTTGCTTTTATATGGATGCTAATGATAGCTATGTGAAACCACTAATTTAATATTTATGGCGAAAGAAATTTAAGTAAATCATTATGTTGTCGTGACTTGTGACTTGTGACTTGTGACTTGTGACTTGTGACTTGTGACTTGTGACTTGTGGATTAGTGGGGAATAAAGTTCTTCGAACATCTGACCTATTATAAAAGATGAGCAGAGAGTATAAAGTATGTATTGAATGTATTGAATGTTTACAGTAGAATTACAGGGCTTTATATACTAACTTGTACTAGAGTTAATCCTATACAAAATATTTATAAAGAAGGAATGTTTGCAAATTGATTGATATGGATAATCAATCAATACGTGTGAATGGCAGCTAGAGGAGAATTGGTTATTCTTCTTTCCTTGATTGTAGGGATGTGTTTTGCTTTGATTGAGTCATATCATTTGTTTCCTTAATATTCCCCCGCAAGACGGACTGTCCGGTGACAAGGCCGATCTTGGATAGAAGTGCTTCAAATCTAGGCCGCGGGAGAGGCTTGGTCAGGGCGTCGGCAAGTTGGTCGTCGCCATTGATGTGAGTGACCCGCAGTGTGCCTGCTTGTACCTGTTCACGCACAAAATGAAAAGCCAATGCTACATGCTTCATTCGAGAATGAAAGACAGGATTGGCGGAGTAGTGGGTGGCACTTAAGTTGTCACAGTATATGGTGGGTGGGGTGGCTGAGGTGAGGCCAAGTTCGTGAAGGAGGTTCCGAACCCAGAGCATTTCGGAGGTCGTGTCAGCTACAGCGCGAAATTCTGCTTCTGTGGAGGAGCGTGCTATTGTCTTTTGTTTCTTTGAGGACCAGGCGATCGGGTTTTTGCCAAGGTAGACTAGGAACCCGGATGTTGACAGGTAGTTGTCTTTGTCGCCAGCCCAATCAGCGTCACTAAAGGCATGAAGCTGGAGTGGGGTGTGACGGTGTAGTTGTAGTCCAAGTGTCATGGTGCCGTGCAGGTAGCGAAGTAGGCGTTTTAGTGCTGTCCAATGGCTTTGTTGCGGTTGCTGCATAAATTGAGCTAGCTTGTTTGTGGCAAAAGACAGGTCGGGCCGGGTGAGAGATAAGTATTGGAGACTCCCAACCGTGGAGCGGTAGGTAGTGGCATCACACGGAGAGGTGTCAGTGTTGGCTGTAAGGGGAGGATATGATAGCATAGGCGTTGGTGCGGGTTTGCAGCTGAGTAAGTCATGCTTTTGTAGGATGTCGTGAATGTATTTTGTTTGGGAGAGTATGTAACCTTTGTGGTTTGGTGTGACTTCGACACCTAGGAAGTAGGATAAGGAGCCGAGGTCTTTGAGAGAGAAGCGGGCAGCAAATGTCGTAATGAATTGTGTGAGAAAGGATTTGGATGGCCCTGTGACTATTATGTCGTCTACGTAGACGAGCACATATAGTATGCTGGTGTTTTGGTTGTAGATGAAGAGAGATGGGTCGGCGAGGGAGGCTGTAAAACCATAGTGTAGCAGATAGGTTTTGAGTTCTGTGTACCAGGCACGGGGTGCCTGTTTAAGACCGTATATAGCTTTTCGAAGTTTGCAAACATGGGTAGGCGTATCAGAATTGATGAAGCCTGGGGGTTGATTCATGTAAACAGTCTCGTGCAATGTACCTTGGAGGAATGCATTATTGATGTCAAGTTGTCGAAGGGACCATCCTTGACTGAGAGCAAGTGAGAGAAGGAGTCGAATGGTGACGGGTTTAACTACTGGACTGAAGGTTTCCGTGTAGTTAATACCGTGTTTTTGATGGAAGCCTTTTGCGACTAAGCGAGCTTTGTATTTTTGGATGGTGTTGTCGGGATTATATTTGACACGAAATACCCATTTACAGCCGACAACGTTGTG
Organism: Dianthus caryophyllus; assembly: GCA_023091065.1. NCBI lineage: Eukaryota > Viridiplantae > Streptophyta > Magnoliopsida > Caryophyllales > Caryophyllaceae > Dianthus > Dianthus caryophyllus. The sequence goes on along the minus strand of CM041518.1, from coordinate 39,337,373 downwards.
AGCTTCATGGGCTGGAACAAGGGACCAGGTTTGGTTCCGGATTAAGGCATTGTACTCTTCTGTCATGGCGGTATGCCAATGGGAGGATGCAAGAGCTTGTTTGGTTGTGGTGGGAAGAGAGTGCGGGGACGCAGAGATGGCAAGCGTGGCATATTTTGGATTGGGTTTCCGAATGTTATTAGAGAGGCGTGTGACCACTCTCGGTGGGGGCTGCTCATTGACCATGGTAGTAGTGGGTCTGGGAGTGTCGTCGTGGGCGGGTGGGATAGGTGTTGGCATAGGAGGAGGAGAGGTAAGAGTGGCAGCACGTGAGGGAGAGTGAGCATAGAGATTAGAGACCACATTAGGTGGCTCGGTGGCAGAGACAGTAGGCTGGAGTGCTGGACCGAGGGGCCTGGTGGAGTGGCTGTTGTGCGCGGTGAGCTGGTTTTGTGAGGCAAGAAGATGACTGGTGGGTCACACCAAGAGTTGAGGGAAGGAGGTGGCTCCTGTGGTCGAGAGGTGAGACTAGGGTACGGGAATTGTGTTTCAACAAAGGAGACGTGACGGGACGTATAAATGCGATTAGTGCTGGGTTCAAGACATCGATATGCGCTTTGTGTATTCGAGTAACCTAGAAAAATGCAAGCTTTGGACCGGGGTTCAAGTTTGGTCGCAGTATAGGGTCGTAACCAAGGGTAACAGAGGTAGCCAAAGGCACGGAGTTTTTGATAGTTCGGAGAGCGATTAAATAAACGAAAGTAAGGTGAATCAGAATGTAAGGTGGACGTAGGTAGTCGATTGATAAGGTATACAGCCGTATCAAAAGCATTAGACCAGAAACTAGGTGGTAACTTAGCGTGAGTGAGAAGGGCAAGACCCGTCTCGACAATATGACGATGACGACGTTCCGCAAAGCCTTTGTGCTCGGGAGTATGAGGTGGTGAAGTGAGATGAGAGATTCCATTTTCAAGTAGAGTGGGTGTAATTTTTATGTATTCACCCCCATTGTCGGAAAAGAATTGGATGATCGGGCGATTGAAGTATTTCTCGACAAGAGATTTAAATTGTTTGAAAACAGTAATGGTGTCAGACTTGTATTTTAGTGGGTATAACCAAGTGTACTTAGTAAAGTGGTCGACGAATATGACGTAATATTTGAAACCATCGTGTGAGTAGATCGGAGAGGACCAAACATCGGAAAAAATTAAGTCGAGTGGAGCACGAGAAGTAAGACTAGAGACGGAAAAAGGTAATTTGTGACTTTTATTAATTTGGCAAGCATTACAAAAATCAAAAGTAGAACTAGAAGTAGGCAGACTAAATTTATTTTTGATAAATGAAAAAACAGCAGCAGCAGGGTGCCCTAGCCGATGGTGCCAGAGGAGGGCTGAAGAGACCGTAGCAGAGAAGGCTCGGCACGAGGAAGGGCTCCAGAGGTACACTCCTTGATCAAGGGTGCCGTGGAGAAGGATGCGGCCCGTCGAAACATCCTTAAAAAGAAAAGCAGAGGATGAGAACTCAATGACGGCATTGTTATCGGTGCAAAATTGAGACACAGATAATATATTACGCGAAATTAGAGGAACATGTAGAACATTACAAAACTGAAGTGAAGACGAGGAAGTTGGAATTGTAAACAAACCTATATTGGATATAGGAAGAGAAGAACCGTCACCAATGACAACATCATCCGGACCATCGTACGGAGTGTGTTGGGCAAGGATAGAGAGGTCATTGGTAATGTGATGTGTGGCACCACTATCAATGAGCCAAGAATCAGGAGACGGCACGGTGGCAGTAGCAGTGTGGACTTGTGGACGATTATTATTGTAGGCACGATTTGGGCGGGTGTAGGGAGTAATGGTATACGTAGGGTGAATCTTCTTGAAGTTCCGGCACACAAGGAAAGTATGGCCTTTGTAGCTACAATATTGGCATATGGGTACTTCCTTAGTAGCAGATTGGAGGGCAGTTGAGGAATCACGAGGAGGGTAACGGTGAGAAGTAGTCCGAGAGTGAGCAGCAAAGACCGTGGCTGGCAAAGAAGTGGCCGCAGTAGGTTCAGGGTGCTGAAGTTCATGGTTCAACAGTTTCTCGTGGAGGGCGTCAAAAGAAATAGGTGTGTCACGAGCATCCACCGATTCTTTTATAGCGCGATAGTGGGTCGAGTCAAGTCCTCGGAGAACTTTGGCAGTGATATCCTCAGAGTCCATTGGCTTCCCGAGTAGGGCAAGTTCAATGGTACAAGACTTTATGCGATGCATATATGCGGTGATTGATTCAGTCGGAAGTTTGACAATAGATTCAAGGCGTTGTTTAATCGAGTTGATATGAGTCCTAGTTGGTCTGCCGAATAAGGACTTTAGAGTGTCCCACACAGCTTTGGATGTCTTGCATTCAGTAACCTGACCCGCAATGGAGTCTTCGAGGGTGCCGACAATAGCACCTTGAAGAAGGCTGTCTTGGCGAGACCAAGTCGTAAACGCTGGATTCGCGGTGGTTTTGTCACCGGAAGTGAGAGTGGCGGTAGGACAGGGGTGAGACCCGTCTACGAAGCCAAATAGTTCCATGCCGTCGAGGAAGGCACGGATCTGAAACGCCCACTGAGTATAGTTAGCAGTGGTGAGCGTTTTGCACTGAGACAAGTTAACGTAAAGGATCGGAGCCTCGGAGTCCTTGGCGTTAGGAAGGAGAAGCGTGTGACCAGACATCGTGGAGCGAGATTTAAAACCGAGGATCGTCGGCGGTTGATACCATATAAAAGATGAGCAGAGAGTATAAAGTATGTATTGAATGTATTGAATGTTTACAGTAGAATTACAGGGCTTTATATACTAACTTGTACTAGAGTTAATCCTATACAAAATATTTATAAAGAAGGAATGTTTGCAAATTGATTGATATGGATAATCAATCAATACGTGTGAATGGCAGCTAGAGGAGAATTGGTTATTCTTCTTTCCTTGATTGTAGGGATGTGTTTTGCTTTGATTGAGTCATATCATTTGTTTCCTTAATATTGTCATTAGTAACTCAACATTAACCATTAGGTTAATATATTTTCTTTCACGGCTATTATAAAGAACGAATGATAATAAGTTGAAGATCGTCAAACTTTTAACGGCCGACAATAATGCATCCAATTTTTTTTATTTTTTTTTTTTAAACGCTAAAACGTGAGATAACATATTATCACAATAATTATCGAATGAAAATATCCATAACAATCGATAAATGCCTCGTAGTATATAATGCCTCATATTACTTCATTATTTCCCCTATACTCTCTATTTATAAATTTATAATTTTTTTTTTATCAATATAAAGTACAATATCAATATAATGAGAAGGGGATCGACTTGTGACCTGCTCTTTCCTCTCATTTCGCCTGGGCCACCACTTCGCCTGGGCTTCATTCAGCCCATTCTGATTGGGTCACCATTCGATTCGAAGACAATGATGTAACTATAGATAAATTTAACTTCATTAAGTTCGATTCCTGGGCTCTAATTCACTGATTCTGGATTCGGGCCTGGGTTCACTATTTCGATTCGATTGGGCCTAATTCGCCACTGATTCTGGTCACTTAAAAAGTCCGAAAGAACAGATCCTTAATACCTATCGTCATAGACTCACAAAATACTTTTATCCTGACGATTAGACCTGGGCATCTTCGATTATATAAATATATAATTATAATAGAGGGTCCCTTAAACATTATATTTACCACTAACCGAGCCCTACCACCAATTTAATTTGGACATACATTAAATGACAAGATTTAGACATCCATTTGTATTTTATTTCAACCAAATGTTATCATTTAATTTGTGTTTGACCAAAAATGATGTACGATAGATGCTCTGCCTCGTGTAGCCCGTGGTATGAGTGTTCATACATTTTGTTACTTTTTCATATTATTATAATTTTTTTTTTTAAATTTTTTTTTTTTTTATTTGTTAAATGTTGGCCTAATGTTTCATCATATCGTACTAAAATAATTGCAAGTTTGGTTTGATACGGAATATAAATTAATGTAGGGTTTTTCTCGTTCATATTATCGTAACGTATTTTTTTTTTTTTTTTTTTCAATTGTACCCATGCTTTAGCGTACTATTAGCTATACAATTAACCTTATAAAATAGTCCCAACTGTGATCAAATAAGAGTAAATCGTTCAATTTAACCATTATTTTTGTCTCATACAATTTCAACTTTTTTTTTCCTAGTTTTTTCCTCTACCTTTTTGCATATATTTACTTTGCTTCACCTCCATTATTTTCGGACGTGATTTAGTGGTTATAATTTTGTAAGTCTAGAATCTTTTTTATTCTATAGGATGAATAAGCTTAACCACCTTCTTATAAAAAAACAAAAATAAAGGGAGAAAAATTGTAGGATTAATGTCTGAAAATAATGGAGGATGAAATAAAATATTTAATGCGAAAAGATAGATAAAAAACTGCAAAACAAAAGGTAAAATTTATATGAAACAAAATTAACAGTTAAATTTGACAATTTACTCTTATTTGATCACGGTTGGATATATAAATATAAAAATTTTAAAAAATATTTGAAGTACTAGCATGTAAAAAACCCTCCATAGTACATATTATACAAAATACTTATACAGTTATACAAGATAAAAACACTATATACTCGATAAAAAAGAGTTTTCATTTATATTTTCCCATTAATTTTGTTAGAGTATATAATCGATCTTAGGCCTCTAACCATCAGCTTAAACTTTTTGGTTGAGTTGGTTAACATTGATAGTATCAGGCTAGTGAGAGAATAAGGCCCACGCTGAAGTCTTTGCCGTGTGAGGGGGCGTGTTAGAGGATATAATCGATTTTGGGCCTCCAACCATCAGCTTAACCTTAAATCATTTTGTCTATATATTTATACTTTATATACAGCAGTCTTATGTATATAGGACAATATTAACATATACATAGTATTCTATTCAATTTATCGAATTCTTATCATTTGACGAAAATCTCTTTGTAAAGATGAAACGATAAGAATATGTTGAATCGAGTAAAGTAATAAAGTTAGGAAGTAAATATACAATTATTCTAAGGTGTCTTCATTCACTACAATAATGAAGCTAAATAGTGACGGACTATATATATATATATATATATATATTTCTTTCACCAAATGTTTCCTAAAGTATTTTATTTAATCACTCTATAAAAAAAAGAGAGACTATTATCATGGAAAACAAGTTTGGTCTTCTAAATATCACTTGTATTATCATCTTCTCAACTTTGTTATTTGCTTCTTCTTCTGTAAGTGTTTACTTAATATAATTTCTTCAACTTTGTTTTTATGTTTTCATTTCTTCTCATGCTATAGAGTTCTCGTCACCGTAGTATATCGTAGTTACGGTAAGGTCGTGTTCTTTTGGACTTAATTTTAGATCCATTCAGTTCACGTAAAGTTCATCGGATACTTGGTTCGCAAGTTTACACTAAAATACTCCCTCCGATTCTACAGGTTCTTAACGTTTGACCAAAACTCCCCTCACAAAAATGGTCAACGTTAAGAAACCTGTTGAATCGGATGGTATTTGTGAAGTTTTATTCGGCTCAGATTAGATAAGTTCATTTTAAAATGTGTAAACTTTGCATTTCACTTAAGTATATTGGTGGGTAAGGTTATACACTGCTGTTTGAAATCAACTCAGCCAAAAGTTTAAGATTTATAATCAGATTTACATGTTTCAAACGCGTGATCTCTACTTATAAGGAACTGATATTATGTTAGAAATCAATTCTGTTAAAAAGTTTAAACTGATGGTTAAAAATCGTAGATTAGTTTTATACTCTAACAAGTTATAGTGCCTTACTTTAATTTAAATAATGTTAGTATAAAATAAGGCTTGATTAAATTTAGTATGATCTATAGGTGGCTAAGGATGACTACAGTTGCGTATATACGATATACGTGAAAACGGGCTCGATTATCAAGGCGGGTACGGACTCAAAAATCACCCTAGAGCTCTACGCCCAAAACGGTGACGGTGTCCGTATCACGGACATCGAGGAATGGGGCGGGCTAATGGGCCAAAACTACGACTACTTCGAACGGTCCAATTTGGATATTTTCAGCGGTAGAGGCCCGTGCCTTGAAGGGCCTGTTTGCGCGATTAAAGTCATTTCTGACGGGGCGGGTGCGCACCACGGTTGGTATTGCAACTACGTCGACGTGACCACTACCGGGCCCCATGACGGGTGCGCCCAGACAAGTTTTGATATCGGGCAATGGCTCGCAACCGACACGTCGCCTTATGAGCTGACCGCGGTCAGAAATTATTGTCCTAATGACGGACTTGACACTAAACGCGGTACAATTAAAGTTGTACCGAGTTTAAAAAGTGTCACGTCCAATTAAGTTTGGTGTGTGTCTAATTAATTGGCCCAAATTATTTTGAAATGAGTTACGCGTTGAGTGACCAATAAAATTTATCAGCATTTTATTTAATGTTGATATTAAATGAAGTGCTACGAATTTTTATTGGCCGTTTTATGTGTGAAACGATCCTGTAATAGACTTATTTCGTATTATGTTAAGTGAGGTTTGGTTTGGTTTGGGTCTACTTCACTACTCGTAGTACTTTTGTATCCAACCATTGTGTGGTGTTGAGCTATGTAATAATAAAGGCCTAAGTTTTATGCAACAAATTGTGATTTTTTTTTTTTAATTTGTAAAGTAAATTTATTGTGGCAAAAACGTTGGAATTATTTATATTTTATCTGTCTCAGTCATTTGTTTACATTTTTTTTAAATTTTTCTCACAAAAAAAGTCAAGTCGTAAACAATTCACTGAAACGGAGGGAGTACTAAAATTTAGAGTATAAAGTATAACTCGGGGATTAAGAGTGATTATTTTCAAAAAGAATAATAGTTCACAAGATTAGGAAAACCTAGATTTACCTAATTCTAACTTATTCTCTAAGATAATAATATATCATAACATATATGGTAGATTCTAATAATATACCATATCATTTATTTTCCCTAATAAATTGTCAATACATATTCGATAATATTATCAAGGTTACAATGATTATTTTCGAAAAGAAAAAAAAAGTTAAACTAAATAAATAGGATAGTAGTATGCTTTTAAATGATTCCATATGCCAAGAGATTAAGAATTGGTCATATTGTAGTAAATGAGATCTCAAAAACAAAAGAATAAGACAAGTCAAAAATGAGATCGGATCACAAAAACTATACATTTAATTAAATAATGCATTATAAATTATTAAAAAAACTAGGGGGAAAAAAAAAAAATCAAAAAATATCTTCATACAGCTAACTTATCATATATATTTTGAAATGTCATTTTCATTTAAAGAAATAAATGGAGTATTATATTGCTGTCAATCTTAAGAAAAATATATAAAAAGGAAATATATATTTCACATAATCACATAATTATTTTGTTCCTCTTGTATACTCCCTAAGTTTTTAGAAGTTAAAACTCTTTAAAAAGTTAAGTAGCAAAAAACGTTCAAAGTGTTGGTTGGAATACGCGTAAAAAAGAAATGGAACGAATAATATTATCACTAATTCTTGTGTAAGTTAGGACTTACAATAAATTATTGTAAGTCCGCCTCATTTGTACCCGATTATATAGCATTTGTACTATTTAAGTGATAATTATGATTAATTGTTACTAAATTTTTTTAGTACCTCTGTTAGTGACTTTAGTAAATTTGTTTCATGTTTTTACCCTTTAACTGCAATTTATACCTTAGTTTCACATTAACTTAGTGTAAGTTTAGCCTTACAGAAGAATTACTGTAATATTATATGTAGCCATGCATGGTATAATTTTTTCACACTTATATTTCGGGGTGAAATTGACAAATTTTATAGTGAAATCGTATTTATAAATAAAAAGTTGAAATTTTTTATTAATTGTTTACGCGTGAGACAATTTTACGATAGATTTACTGTCTAAAAATACTAATATTAATATTATTCTACTTCATGCATACTACTCCGTACGATATATGTGAAAGAAACAAAACATAATAACTTGATAAGTGGAGAGGGAGTGGTATAAATGTCATGTGATCCCAATTTTCAACGCAAAAAAATTATGAATAATGTTTTTACGAAATCACTTGTACGTGCATAATGTAGATTATTATTGAGTAGTATTAGAATATGCTCCGTAATTACTTTTATTGAACTCTATACATTTGTTTCAGGCACATAAATCAATACGAAGTACGGAGTATATATTATTTTTTATTTATATATTTAATAATATTATATTTACAAAAATCATAAAAAATTAATATTAATAATACATTCAAAAAGCTAATTATAAGAATTATAACAAGATATTACATGACTATTTTTTGTATTATATGGAATATGTTAAAAAAAATTCCGTATATCACTTCTAAAAACAGTGTCTGAAAAGTAACTATAAAATTCAATGGAATAGTGAAACATTTTTTAAACATCATTTACTCGAATGCTTAGTAAAATGTTCCATCACATGAATACCATTTCAGTAACCAACTTAATCAAAAATAAAAACATATCATATCTACAATCTAGGTTGCACGAACACTTCTCCAAATCAACGTGTCCGTGTCGGACACCGACACTTGTCAGATACACATTAATACGTGTCAGACACTTGTAAAACCGTGTCTGGTTTTTCAATGTATTTGGAGCCGTGTCGGACACGGTTTGTGATATTTGGAGCCGTGTCAGGCACGATTATTCGTAATATTTGGACATTGATCGGACACACGAAACGTTGTTTTCGGGTTCCCGTACTTTAGTAATTGACAATGTTATTGTAGGTTTATGGTGGCTACTTGGGTTCTTGGATTGCACCAACACGGCGGAGAAGGTCTTGGACACACCTTAAGACACATCCCCAATTTCCAAACTGTAAATTCCTTTTATTTTAACATTTATATTGGTTTTTTTTAGCTGTGTCCCGTGTCCTAATAATTTGGAGTGTTGTGTCTTGTGTCTCGTGTTGTGTCCGTGTCTGTGTTCGCTTTTGTGCCACTTAGTCTACAATCCACCCAACTAGATATATATCTAATCCGATGATTAAAAATCTAAATTAATTTTATAATTTAACAATACTCACAATAATAAAGCATTATACAATTATATTTCGGTGAGTCTCTTGTGAGAATTGAGACCCACGAACAACTAAAAAAAATAAAATCAATCAAATAACTAAAAAAAAAAGGTCCCCGTAACATTTCAATAATCATCCTTCGCGTAAAAAATCTCACATTACATTATTATAAGACCGTCTCATCTAAAAACTTGCTACTCCGTATTATAGAAAAATGGGCCAATCTTATTGATAAGACTTTGCCACGACCGTCCATTTAAATAAATGAGATCAAATCAAAATTATTGAAGTTTTTATACGGAGTATATCGTTCATCGTAAATCATTTTTAGAGAAACTTGTGAACCAAAAAAAACAAAAAAAACAGAGAGAAATGTCAACAATGAAGAACAACACCAAAATTGTTGTACTCAATCTCATGATCTTATTATCCGTTTTATTTGTTGCATCTGTAAGTTTTTATAATTATTTTTCGTGATTAGATCGTTACGTTTGTTAGTATACGTAAGTCTTCTGTGATACGTTCTAAGCGTATAACACGGTGTGGTCCTTAAGAAACGTCGACATTTGCATTTTAGAATTTGTATTTACGATATTTCGTTTACTTTGATTCTTGAGTAATGATGACGGATTTCGATATGATACATTTTATGTGTGGATCTGTTGGTAACATTTATTAGATTATAAAACTGAAAAAACATTATACGTGACACGTTAAATAGTACTCGTACGTACATTCGTCCATTTACTACATTTGCAACAAATTGTTCGACGGATTTACTGAAATGTCGTATGATTAACTGTATAATTTCATTGTGAATCTCATATGTCGACGTGAGTACAATTTTCTTAACTTATCGAACACATCTTCGTTTTAGCGTTGGTCAAACATATGATTTGCATTTAAATCTGATTTTTTTCGGCTTATAAGAACCGATTATAGATAATTGGATTGGATTGGATAACAGGCGGACGAGTACAATTGTGTCTTCACATTCTACGTCAAAACCGGGTCAATAATCAAAGCGGGAACAGACTCGAAAATCAACCTCGAACTTTGGAACAAATATGGCGACGGTGTTAGGATCACGGACGTCGAGAAATGGGGTGGACTAATGGGCCCAAATTACGACTATTTCGAGAGGGGTAACGTAGACGTTTTCAGTGGTCGTGGGCCGTGCCTTAGTGGGCCAGTGTGCGCCTTAAAGGTCGTGTCAGATGGGTCTGGCCCACACCACGGGTGGTACCTCGACTATGTCGAGATTACCACCACGGGCCCACATAAGGGTTGCGCGCAACAAAAGTTTGAAGTTTATCAGTGGTTAGCCACCGATACCTCGCCTTATGAGCTCACTGCGGAAAGGGACTATTGCCCTTATGATGACCTTACTAAGGGCCGTGCGACGAATTTGAGGGCCGTTTCTTCATCTTAATTAATTGGGTCGAGTTTGGGCCGAAAACGGGTGGTTTGTTATGAGATTGAGTGATTGATTAGTTCATGTCATGTGCTTTTTGTTTTGAGGCATGTTTCAAAGCAATGTGAGTGTTGTTCAAATGTCTTGGTTTTGTTTGCCATAAGATTGATCAATTGAAATGATCTTGTATTTTGTTTTCATTATAATATAATATAAAAGAATTTGCAATTATGTGAATTTTTTCCGTCTTCTTTATTTCTTTTTGGATAATCCTAAGGTGAGTATCATTCGGTGTATAGTTGCAACCGTATTTTATGTCACAACACAAAGTTCTCATAAAGTAGTCATGTTAATAATTGATTTTGGGGTAAATCAGACTAAACTTGTGAAGTGAACTTTCTCTCTTCCTTGTTGTAAGATATCTCAGTTCTCAAACTCTTCCTTCATTGCTTTTTTATGCCACAAGTTCACAACACGTAATTCTAAATTGGGTGTGTAATTTTACAATGTGTAATTTTGAATGTCGTTTTACTGTCGATTTCAATCCTGAATAGTGTAATTAAGAATCATTGAATATAAACCATGAACCTTCCCAATTGAAAATGAGAGATGTTTAATAAAGAAACAAAATAAAAATGGTTTTTTGTCTGATTGAATTGTATGGAGAATTGTAGATGCATTTCCAATATTTGACATGGTTGGTTTGAACTTTTATTCTATTGTTTTTTATACTATAATCAAAAATCTAGAAAATTCATATCTACGTCATTTTCACTCAAAGTATCCGTACTTATTATCCCGTAATTGTTACTCTTTCCATTTTTATTTAATTAGTCTCATTCGACATTAGTTTCATTCAACGTAATTTTAGAACGAACAAAAATTGTACCAAAACGTAACTTTTTTTTTTTTTTTTTTTTTTCCATATGATCAATAAGAATTTGATAGAACAAGACTACACAGTAAAAAAAACAAAAACACTGCAGGCAAAACATTTTAACAGCAAAGAATGACTGATTCACATTGTACCCAAGTAAAAAAAAAGGAGTTATTTCTTCCCCTTTTTCGCACCTAATAATCGCTTGAAATCATACCGGCGACTTAAAAACCCGACAAAAATAATTTCGCAGACTGTCCATTTCCTTCACAATGCGTTCTAAATCTACGGGTATTACAACAAACGGATGAAAAATGGCGAGGTTTTATGTTGGTATGCTAGCTTATGTAATCTTTGATAGTGCACTCTAACGACTCGTAATCTTCACCAGGCACGTTTTCTACAATAACACCGCTTCTGTATACTTTGAACAATGGCACCGAGCTAATGCTCTCTGATTTCGTTAGGCTCTTGTTATCTTCAACCTCCACCTGAATAATTGCGGAATAGTCGAGTTTGGGTTCTTTATTAGAAAAACACGATACGAAAAATGTAGCGTAGATTATGCTAACGATATAAGATAAGAGACTAACCTTGCAGAAGATCACAGTTGGGTATTTCTTGCTAAGTTGTTCCATGAACTGTTGCGTTCGTTTGTCGCCTGGCTTCTTAAGGAACCACGCCACCGACAAACCTGATCAAACAGCACCGTGAACGATCGACATTAAGCTCGCTTCGTACAAAATGCCTTTAAAATTGAGGAATTTATTATTCTAAATTCTAGAATATGGAGTAGTATTAAATTACCAGGCCAGGATGTTAAGTTTTTGAAATGCTCGCTGCTTTCGATTTTAACTACACCGAGATCTCCAAATTTCATATTTGACACGTCTTCTCCACGCTGCTTCTTTAGAATTATTTGGGCCTCGAACAACGCCTTTGCCACATCCTCGTCTCCCGGGGACTCTTGTACGAGGATTTCGTAATCTCTTACGGCAGCTTCCCATTTTCTTAGCTACGGAAACAAAGATAGAATAACATATATATGAACTCCAACATTACGTCACATTTCAAACGATCAAAACTGAGAAATAATATATACCCTGGCATTACAGTCGGCTCTTCTAAGCCTGGCTTTGGAGTATGAAGGGCGTACGTTGAGCGCAGCGTTACAGTCCTCGACTGCTTTCTCAAATTGGCCGAGCTTGATGCGACACGCAGCTCGGTTGCAAAGTAAGACAGAGTTGCATGGTTCATGTTCAAGCCCTTGACCATAAGCCACACAAGCTTCTGAGAACCTTGCTTCTTTGAAGAGGTCGTTTCCGTGGGATCGAGATGCTGACACTGCTCGAGCTCTTCGAGTTACAGCACCTACATCTCGGTTAGATGAGTCTAATTTCCCCGCAAGTTGAATTGCTTCCAAAGCATCGTCAAACCTGCAAAACCCTTTCAAGCTCTTCAGCACGACTACAATGCATAGTTTCAGAACCATAATCGATTTAATTTTCCAGAGTTCTCCCTATTAATACTCCGTATAAGTTGTAACATTACAGCAACATTAAATCAGCTTTTCTTTTTAAAACTTTGCACAAATCCTTCATACTTCTCTCATATACTCGAATTCAATACTCGTTATTGTTTTTGAGTTTTTGACCCTTCTAATTACGGAAGGACATCTTCATCTTCGGTATGTTTTGACAGTAAACTGACATAGATACGCTTACAGAAGTCTGAGTTTTACTGTTATCTACTCTCTTTCACTTACACCATCCATCCAACTGATATCCATACCCTTTCCTTTGAGAGACAATTATCTAACAACGTTAAATGACGTCCAAGGCAGATTACCTTGTCAAATTTACAGATCACAAAATCTATTTAGATAGAAACATGAGGCACTCCTCATAAAGTATTCACCAAGACGAATCATACTCAAGTAAAACAGGAAATTTCAGCATTGTTAATTCAAACAGAGTATTTCCTCTTTTTTTTTTTTTTTTTCCGTGTTTTTTTTACCACGTTCGAAGAAGAAAAGAAAACAGGGATTAGTATAATACTCTATTACCCTCTAAAGGAATCATGTAGGACTTTTTGAAAGTAATGGTGGGGTGTGAATAATATTTGGCAATTAGCATAAAAATATACTTTAAATTAAATCAAATTTCTCTAATCAAACATACTGAGCTGTCAGACGATACGTGATTACCATGATTATCAAAAAAGCAACAAAATCAACAAGGTGACCCTTTTGCTAAATCAGATATTGCTCTTTTCGATATTGTTAATTAGAAAGGACCTTTAGTTGTATCCCAAGAGCGAAAACCGCAATTGATGATAAAGATTGGAGCAGATAAACAAAACTTTATAAAAAGCGAAAGACCAACCTTCCAGCAGCCATGTCAACCTGAGCCTTGATCACCAATAAACTGGCGTTCATGGTAGGACCGAAGAACTTTGTACATTGATCCACGTCGAAATTTGGACCGTTTGTTAATGTTATATCAGCATCTTGATGCCTGTGAAGCTTCAAATATGCTTCGGCTTGCAGCGCAGAAATCTGTGTTCATGTAAATATAACACCATTGTTCAGGAACTTTCGTTAAACCGGTAGAAGAAACATTGCAGTTATAATTACACTTTTGTTGACGAACAAATTAAAACGAAAGACGACAAACAAACTGACCATTGGTGCAGAATCTGCTCCAGCAGATATAGCATTGCCAGTTTCTCTAAGAACTGTGTGCCAATCTTTTAGCCTCTTTGCGTCATCGCATTTCTTCAGATGACCTAAGACGGCTTTCGCCTTACTTGTCGCATCTGGGTCTGCTTCGGGCCCTGCTTGTTTGAAATGATACACGGCCTTTTCTGCTTCTCCTAATCTAACAAACACCGATGCAAAATTAAAATAGCGCAAAAATCAGCTATAGCAACGCTAGAATTTGTGGCCTCGAGTATTGTTTAGATAATGATATGATAAATTAATATCGTACCTAAGATAAAGATTTGCCAAACGATGATGAGCCCTATGGTAATGTGGTTCGATACTAATGGCTTCTCTACACTCAAAAACGGCCTCAAGGAGTCGTCCAAGGGCGGTCAAAGCCGCACTCTTGTTACTCCTGTAAGAAGCCTGAGACGGGTCCAAATCGATTGCCCGTTCATACAATGCCAAGGCTTCTGCAAACCTTCCATTCTTGTAATCCTCGTTTCCCATTATCTTCAACTCCTCGGGGTCCATTCTACAGGACAACGCTCGGCAGAGCGAACTCGAACCTTGCATTGCCTTACCACCTCCATTATTTTGCAGCATTCTCTGCTGCTGCTGCTGTTGTTGCTGCTGTTGTTGTTGCTGTTGCTGCTGAGGCTTCTTATTTACTATATTCCCCACACCATACCTCGAAAGATCATTCTTATTAGTCACCTGGTGTTCTTGCCTATTATTATTATTATTATTATTAGTCGCGGGTTTTGTATACGCGTAAGCTGATCCCCCAGGTTGCCGTAAGTTCCCTAAACTGCTATGAACCATCACATTGCCAGACGAAACACGGACGAGATTAGCCCCTCCTCTGTTCCTCTGGTTCTCAGCTAACATCATCTCCAGCTCGCCTGAGATTCCCAGAGATTCGTTAGGGACCGTCTTTCTCGTGGTCGTCTTTACCTGGCTTGGACCATTGTTCCTCGAAGCCGCAACCACACATTTCTGATATTGATGTTGCTGCTGCAGATGCTGATGCTGATGCTGCTGCCTCTGCTGTCTCTGTTGTTGATGCTCTTTCACAGGAGGGATTTTAGGTTGCGATTTCAAACCCCCAACACCCGAGGAAGGTTGAGGGGGAACATTAGCTTCGAGGTCATCGAAGCTACCTCTTCTATTCTTGGAATTATGCCCAGCACTCGGAATTTTCATGGGACTATCAATACCATTAACGCTCCCATTTTGGCTAGGGATTGAACCTGTAGAAGTGGTTCTCCTAGGCCAAAACTTCCTCGTCCCAAAAACCGCGTTCAAAAGCCCACATCCCGATTTCTTATCCGGAGACGAAAGATTGCTCATCTTTTTTTTAACTTTCTTATATATTATACCCTTCAATCTTAAACACCCATGCATACAAAATGCAATGACAAAATACAAAAAGAACAACAAATGGAAGAGACTAAAAGGGTATGAATGTATGATTGATGAAGGGAAAAGAAGGGACTAAAAATCAAAAAAACAACACACCAACTCTCCCTTAAAAATGTAGGTTAGATGATCACCACATTTCATTAAACAAAAGGGTTAAAGAGTCCTTAAGGATGAATGAATGCCAGCTTTCCTACAGTTTTCTTTGTTGATCTCATGCACGTATTTTTGTATGGAGTTTTTATAATTTTATTAAATATAAAATAATAAGTTGACAATGTAATGAAGGTGAAGGAATAATGAGGTAGCAGGTAAAATGCTACGAATTTTTTTCATCAACTTTTAAAATATTGACCAAAAGGAAAAGACAAAAACTATATTGCCTTTTTTTTTTTGATGGGTTAATTATTTTCCGAGTATTATTTTTAACCTTTTTTTTTTTTTTTTTTTTTTATTATTTTTTTATTATTTTTTTTTTATTTTGTGTTTTTCTTTTTTCTCCTTGTCTCAATAGTGAAATTGATTTCCATCAGCAAAAAGTTTTTGTTTGGGCATTTGGTTGATGGGACAGAGAAAAGATAGGGAACCTAATCGTGGGGGAGGACAAGGATCTCTAGAATTTTGGAAATTCATTTTTATTTTTATTTTTGTTTATATAAAAGTCAAAATAAAGATCTCCTTGCTTGTCTTCATAATAAAGGATTATTTTATTTATAGTTGGGTCCTTGTAAATTTAGGAAAATAAAAGTGAAAAAAGAGAATTATTTTTGTATAATTATAAATCCTAAACTTCATTACACGGTACTCCTAAGAATATAAAATCATCTAAGAAGCAATAATTATGATGATATCATGACAGAAATCAGTCTAACCAAAAGTTTAAAACTAATAGTTCGAGGTGCAATATCGATTTTATTCTCTAAAATTTGATGATAATATTACTTTTGTGCACACAAAAAGTTAGAGAATAGTAGAGCTATAGCAACTCCACCATGATTATTGATCAATCATACCAGAAAAGCAAGTACAAGAAAGAAGAAAGAGTTACAAAATGCACAAAATAATGAATGCATTACATGTTCTTGTCTTTTTTTAGCAGGAAGTGTTCACCATAATGCATACAAGCTTCAGTTTCAATTTTTTGATAGGACGAAAAGTCGAAAACACAAATGTACAAAATGCTAGTTCAAATTACAGACCAAGGACATGACTTGATTCATGCAAATCACCTAAACTATCCATGTTGATGATGTTTATGCATTTTTAGCCACCATCTCCGATACCATATAAAGAGGGAAGGGAGTGGATGAAAACCGAAAAATTAGTCCTTTTCTTTCATTAATGCGTAATGTTAGGGTACAAACCCAAGTCTCATATCGGTTGAGAAAAGATGAAAACTCATCTATATAAATGTCCACAAAATATAATAGTATGAGGTCTTTTGGGAAGGAGCCTAAGAGTAAATCCGCGAGGGCTATGCCCAAAGCGGACAATATCATACTATTATGGACCATACACTCCGATGCAGCAAGCGCCCAACGTCAGTCGTC
Organism: Dianthus caryophyllus; assembly: GCA_023091065.1. Lineage (NCBI taxonomy): Eukaryota > Viridiplantae > Streptophyta > Magnoliopsida > Caryophyllales > Caryophyllaceae > Dianthus > Dianthus caryophyllus. The sequence continues at coordinate 39,320,295 of CM041518.1, read as the reverse complement.
AGCACTTCCATTATAACCCATAAGAAGTTAAAATCCTTTATTTTTTTAATCCGTATTTTGTTCCCTCAATTTTAGTCCCCCGTCTCTCCATTCATACAATGCCAAAAAGTCTACGTCCAAAATTAACTCAACGAAAAGCTTAAACTGATGGTTGAAGGTCCAAGATCGATTTTATACTCTAACACACCCCCCGAGGAGTGGTAAGATTCGAAGTTGTGACCTATAGTCATTAAGATCCGATACCATGTCAAAAACCATCTCAACCAAAAACCTAAACTAACAGTTAAAGCTCAAAAATCGGTTTATACTCTTAACAGTCTATGCATCATATTTTCACAGCAATGCATAGGACATAAAACTGTATATCAATTGAAAATGAAATCACACTTCTGTATTCTGCTCAACAACCAAAGAAAAAGATGGGCTCAAATAGTGCTGAGAGGTGTAAACTAGTAAACTACTACGTACTACGTAGTAAAACAGAAATGAAAAACAGACATGTATAGTAGAGTCTATAACACGTTTGTTCACTTCAGTTACTTCAAATCTACCGCTAAATACCAAATAGAATACGGATATATGATCTATAACTGAGAATGCTTTATATTAATTTCACTTCAGTTACTTCAAATCTACCGCTAAATACCAAATAGAATACGGATATATGATCTATAACTGAGAATGCTTTATATTAAGGGAAAAAGTTATTTAAAATATCGCGTTCGATAATGTGATTCACTATAATGCTTTATATTAAGGGAAAAAGTTATTTACTATATAAATATTTTTCATTTAAAGAAAATTGAATTAAGGGACAAAGGAAATGAGGACCTTTTATTATGGCGCGTAAACTCCATCATAACTTAATAGCAAGTCCTGAGTAGCGTCCAAAATCTTGGCCATCAAAACACGACACTTCAAGCGCCCTGATCAAGACAACATAATAAGAATAATACGAGTAAAAATTAAAGGTTATTTTTAAGGACAAAATAATGATACCATATTAGAAATGGGCTAAATACAAATCCTGTTATATTATTATATGTTCGAATGTAATCTTCGATATTCTGTAAGAAACCCTTTTTATTTTAATTCTAAGACGCATCTGGATCTCATTCGTCACATAATCCACAACATGACTAAGTACGGATTATTTATCATATACTCCGTAACTGTTTACAATCAATAATAATTTTTGTCAACAAACAAATGGTGCAAAACATGCTACAAACTGAACAACCAACAACGTTTGACTTTAGAATCACAGGAAATGAATACACTTCATCAGAATTTTTAAGACTTAAAAGACCATTTCTTCTGTTTTCATTTTGCACATCGTGCAGGTCAACACCATACCATGAACAGAAACTCGAAAGATACAGCACAGCTGTATACACAGTATTAACTAAATATTGATAAACTAATGCCAATTTGCGAGCCAATCAAACATCAATGACAACGCTTTTACGGAAACGATTACGACACGCAAACCGAAACATTTTTGGAAGACAGTCCTATGCATTAGCAACAACCTACACGCAAACCGAAACAATTTTGGAAGACAGGTCCTATACATTAGCAACAACCTACATTATTTCCTATCGAGTAATTCTTCTACGAAAATGTTGTGACTAAAATCTGGCCATTATGACGCTTACTGTGATTATTATTGAATAGATGTGACCACATTGTAATCTCTAGAAACAGTCACGTATTACTCAATAATAGTCAGAACAAGCTCTGTAGTGATCATAATATAGTCACAATTTGCTGTCAGTATGTGTAAAACGGTTTCATAAAAAAAGAATCGGCTTCCTACGGATTGTCCTCAAGGCAAGGCCTTAGGCCAGCAAAAACCTAGTCGACATTCGAACTCTTCTTCATCAATGTAGCATTCAGAAGAATTTAATTTCATCTACTCGGCCTTCATCTATATGTCACTATTCAGAAAATCGAGGCGATTTTAGGTTTGTAGCCGAGTATGGAGCTCTAGGCTGCCACAATGACTTCACAGACGAACATTTCGTGTACCGAATAATTTGTTCAGACTGCACGAGACAGACAAAGCAGTAACACTCCCTCATTCCCTTACCCTCAAATATCTTATTCAAACGAGCTCTGATTTAGCGCAATTGTCTTCACAAAATCGAGCAAAATATTCGAATCAAACGAGCAAGGCTTGCAGACGGATTAATAATCTCATTAATGCTTAATACGAAGTATATAATTATACTCGTAGATCGACATCAATCGAGTAATTTGATCAACAACTTCATAGTTAATTGCTCTCAACATTGATCGACCTAATTATCCCCCCTCTTTCGATTTTCTTCTCCTATAACTTCTCTCGGTGTTTAACACGACACATTGATCGTATTCATCTCAATTAATACATTATTATACTCAATTTCGTGAAAGACTCTCGAGTAGTAAATGCAAATATCTCAGCATCATATCGATCGACATTTACTTCTGTACAATGTTTTCAATCAACATCTACCTTTCGCCGTCAATTAATCACATGTCTGAATATTAATTTCCGTTTAATCTGATTAATTCTTCGAACTCAAAACCTAATTCGGCAGATTAGCAATTCAATCGAACTCAAAACCTAATCGAAGCCTAAATTTTCGGCAAATTAGCAAGTAAATCGAACTCAAAACCTATACAAACCCTAACTTATCGCAAATCAACAACATCAACAAATCATCAATCACATATAATCAAAAATAAAAACAATAATTTATCAAACAGCAAAGTCAAATAATCTAAGAAACCACAACAGAAAAGAAATTCAGCATGAAAAACCTCAAGAAAATGTAAGTGCAAACCTTTGATGAGTCATGAGAATCGCGCAGAAATCAAAGTTTTCGATCTAATCTTCGGAAAAAAAAAATCTTCAGTAATTAGCAAGATCTTCTTCTTTAGCACGCCATTGTTGAGATATTTTAGTGCAGTAATTGTCGCCATTGTTTTTGAATTGGAGAAGTTTCTGCGTTTTTAGTACGGAGCAGTAGACTATGGTGTTGTGTTTTGGCGGGAACTTTTTCTTTCTTTCTTTCGGGTCGGGTCGGGTCGGGTTACTGTTTAGTGTGGTTGGTTCAAAAGTTGAATCGGAATTTCTATCGAAAGTAGTCAGAACGAACCGAAGATGTCATAACTTAGTGGTCAGGATAGAAGTATTCTGAGCAATAGATCGTAATGACAATGGTTCTCCTATCAGACAAAACACTTATTATTAGCATGACTCATGAGATATAGTTTCAAGCAAACATTGTAAAATTCTCGATAATTTCATGCGCGCATTGTAGAAATCACTATTAGTAGAGGTGACCAAGGGCTAATTCGGGTCTGGTTGGCTAAACTCGAGCACTGTCCCTTGGGATGGAAGATGGTTGACTCTAATTCGATCTAGAACAAGAAAAAAAAGTTACAAAATTACGGGCCAGGCCGAGCCAGCGTCCAAGCCACATCTATGAGCCGGCACGCATGAAAGCCACCTCCACCAAGAAGTAAGTGATTAACTGATTGAACCCGTTTGTTAAGCCACCTCCAATTAGAAGATTGAGCCCGAGTAAACGGCACAAACAATATCGGGCCACATTAAAAAGTTCAACTTGACCCAGCTCATGTCCGGCTTGAAACCAGTTGATCTGTATTTAAATCTTTATTCACGAGAGAAGGACTAACCCCTAGCTAAATTATTAATCGATTTAACACACGGATAATAGTACAATGAGACGGTACAATACTATGATGAGACGATAGTATAACACGGTGGTCTAGCATAACTACACTTATTGAGGGAAGATGTATAACTAGACGCCTCAGATGAGATTTCATCCTGAATTTTATAGCCGAATTCAGTCTTTCATGGAAGGCTTACATAACAAACCGAGAACTAACACGTTGAACACGATTTTATGCTACACCAAGAACACGATTGTGTCCGAAACCTGTTAACAAATTGTCGAGTGTTCCACATGACTTACAAAAACAAGAGAAGCAGACTGATATCGACCCAAATTGACTCTCCTAGTCTCCTACATTAGCATACGACGAGTTTTCATCTTATTAATCGCAGCTGCAGGATTCAAGCTCTTAGGACAAGTTGCAGTACAATTCTTAATAGTCCTGCACCGGTAAAGCTTGTTCTTGTCGTCAGTCAAAGCCTGTAGCCTCTCCTCGGTATAATCGTCTCGACTGTCCGACACCCATCTGTAAGCGTGTAGCAACGCTGCTGGACCTAGGAAATCCTCCGGGCTCCACCAGTACGACGGGCATGACGTAGTGCAACACGCGCATAGTATGCACTCGTATAGTCCGTCTAGCCTCTTCCTTTCTTCCGGTGATTGCCTATACTCCCGCCCATCTACCGGCCTTTTCTTCGTCTTTAGCCACGGCTCAATCGACCTACAACACCAACAATTTCAATTCGTTAAGATCGACTTTCAAATTAAACCTCCTAAAATTGGAGCTAAATTCCACTATAGAAATAAGGGTGGTGAGATTCAAAGCCGTGCTGCCACATGGCTTAGGACCATTACGTCAGAAACCAACTAAACCAAAAGCTTAAGCCAGTTTTATACTCTGAATAACCAAATGAAAGCTTATTAGCAAAATGAGTGTTTGATTGGTGATGTACTTGTATTGTTGATAGAAGTTAGTAAGATCAACGACAAGATCCTTGATAACGAACATGTGCGGAAGTGGAGTGATCGTGGTCGGCTTAGTAGTGTCGGTATCAATGGGCTTAAGGCAGGCAACCGTGTTTATACCATCTATATTCATCGAACACGATCCACATATTCCTTCCCTGCACGACCTCCGATAGCTCAAAGTCGAGTCGTCCTCGGATTTTATCTTTTGCAATGCATCCAACACCTAATTCAAGTTCAAAACTTTAGCCATGATCAAACACAAAACCGAAAAATTATATCATTATTCTCTTTAACAAATTACGTTTTTATTAGCATCTAAAAAAAAAAAATTGAATTTCTTAGTTCACATTATATAGCACAAGAAAACTTTACATGCAAGGTATATAATTATTTAACCTAGAATAATTAACAACTTGATAGTTTTATAACTTTGACCGTCTATAATTCAGATTTTAAAATGATCAAAATTATTTTTACAAAATTATACTCGAATTTTATGATGAGAGAAAACTGTGTTCAAAGTGTCCTCTTGGAATTACAACTTTACTTTCATTGGTCATATACTTTCAAGGGCACATGTTAGAAAAACCGTTAAATAATTCAGCACCAAGTTAATCAACAAAAGACAACAAATGCGAAAAATAACGTACCATAGGACCGCAAGTCGAGAGGTCGACGAAATAAGAGCGAAGGACGGGTTTTCGAGACGGAAAATCAGGGTTCCACCGGTAAATTTGGAACTCTTTCTTAAGGGAGTGTACCTTAGGATCATGTAGGGCAGTTTGGGTTTCAAGAGCTTGTTGTGCGTTAATTTGGGCTGCAGGGTGACCTTTAAGTGTAGGGAAGTTGTGTGTTTTAGGGTCACTAATAATTGTGCCTTTGGTAGCCCATTTCTTCATAAATCCACCTAACCATTTCTTCGACATCGTTTTCTAAAGCAAAAGTGAAAATATTTGTATTACAATAACTGCTTCCAACGGTCAAAATCAGATTAGGAGTTACAGTGAAAATATTTGTATTACAATAACTGCTTCTAACTGTCAAAATCAAATCGAGTGTTACAATTACGATACAAATACAACATAAACCACGTACAGAATTATACAAGTAACTTACACTCTTGAATGTTGATTATGTTATGAACTTTAGTGTGTGTATGGTGTAGTGTGTGAGAGAAATGTTGTCAAGTTTTGGTTTTTATGTTATGGAGGTAGTAAGTTGTTAGTAGTGGACACTTGGGTGCATGCATGAATAGAGCGTGTGAGCTTTGTATTTAAGATACTCGTATAAGTTCTTTTATTTTAAAGGTGTCCTTTTAATTTTTATGCAGATGCAGATGTAGATGTAGATATAGATATAGATATAGATTTGATAAGATTAAATTTTTAAAGATTTGCTAAGAGTAGAGTCGGTTAAGGGCCGGGCTTGAGTTGATCTGTAGCGTGTCAAGCCGCCCTCAGCTTGCTCGTACTTGTAAAATTAAGGTTCGAGTCTAAATCGTTACTTGATTGGGTCGGGCACACCATATAAATTACGGTCCGTTTGATGCTAGGCCTAGTTGGCCTGCATAAAAATGTTTACCTCTAAGGTAGAGGTGAATAGGCGATTAACTATGGGCAAATTCCATTATAGAAAAGCTCTTTTCTATTATAGAAAAGCTCGACTCGACAGTTGAACCCGTCTTTTATGAATGAGTACATTTCTAAATGAGTTTTACCCAATTAGAATTAACTTGATCTTGTCCTCCTCCCTAAAAGACCGACCCAAGGCCAAGTGTAAGAGGTATGGTTCGACTTATCTCGACTCTTGGCCACATCTAGTGACATCTAAGACTGAATAAGTATGATTTGGATAGTTAAGCGTCACCAAGTTTAAATTGAACCACTACAAACAATTTAAAAAACCTCACAAAAAATGTAACTCAAGGTAATATACTTTCACGACATCCATAAATACTCAAATTAATCGATAAACAATTTTTATATCTTAAACAGACTTGTCGAGTTTAAATCCTAAAAATACAATTGGTTAAAACTCACTGTTCTTTTACCCTCTTATCGATCTTAAATTCAAACTGAACCGAATAATATTAAAAAAAAAAAAAAAAAAAAAAAAAAAATTGAAACGACCTAGAAATTTAGACGAAAGATCGAGTAAAAATTCGTAGGCTTCTCTTCAACCATACTCTGGAAATCTGGAACTAACAAGTAATTCAGCTCACTTTCTCACTTTTTAATTTTTTTTTTTGTTTCTGCAAAACCCTAATTTCATAAACCCTAATTTCTAATTTCCCCCCTTAATTCAGTCATTTTGCCTTTGAGAATTGCTGCAATTTTACTCGATATTGATTCGATTTGACGAATTGCGTATCGTATCGTATCGTATCGGTATCGATTCGTGGGAAACTGTTTTCAGTTTCGTTTCGTTTCGTTTCGTTGATGTTGTTCTCTTTTTTGCGTAAATTGTGTGAATCTGTAAATCTCTGTTTGATTTCGATGGACTTTCTGTACTGGCAGTTGATTTTTTTTTTTTGCTGGTTTCGGTCTCGTAAATTAAAATTGCATCACTAGGTTGTTTGAAAATCGTGTTCGTTGTTTTTACCCAGTGCGCATTTAAGGTAGCGGTTTCTTGTTCTTACCATGTGCATTGTGTAGGACTTGTTGCCCTGAGAAATAGTTAAGAGTGAATCTAAGTTAATGTCGTCGAGTCGATTACAGTTTGAAGGCAGATTATCTTTGATGGTGTCATTAGCTTGAATTCTGCAATTTCGAATGTCGTTTTTGATATGCTGAAATTGGTTGGTAATTTTTCATGTAAATTCCATGACAATGATTTTTGGAGCCATTCTTGCTATCTGTGTCCTCGTAAGTCGTAAGTTCAACGTTTGTGAGTTCAGTAGCGAGATTTCCTATTTACGACAACTTTTGAACATTTTCCCTACTCGTATTATTTTTTCGGCGTATTGTACTTCTGATATCATATTAGAAATTCACGCTTTCCTAATTTTGAGATACTCATATTTGGCATGAATAGCGAAGGATAACTCGTGGATAGCAAGGTGCAAAATTCGAGGCGATTATGGTTGGGGGAGCTTGACCGAGCTGCCTGTATGGTGTAGATTCCCGAATTATACTTTCCTAGAAGTGGTTGGATGTGCATCTGAATTTTTGGGTACAAAGTTTTCGTTTTCGTAGCTTTTTAGGTAGTTACTAGCATATCAAAAGTTTCGACAAATCTACTTTCTTTTTTGCTGTCTTCCTCTCGATCTCCTACAAACCATGGAAGATGACGGAATGGAAAGTGAAAACCCCAAATCAGTCAAAGAACTAGCAGCAGAAGGGCAGAAGCATCTAGAAGATACAGTTGATGCAGCCTTTCAGATTCTTTCTGCGATGAATGACGAGCTCTGCAACCCTGCGTTGTGGTCAACTACTGCGTCAAGTATGCCAGAGAATGGCACCGCTAACGGTATCCTAGGCAATGGGCACGCTGACGGTCTAAACGGTGATGTTTCAGATGCCTCTCATGACATGGGGGGTAGTGCTTTGGATGAAGCACGGCTTCGTTATAAGTCTTCGGTGAACTCTCTTCGTGAAATTCTTAATGCCATGCCTGATTCCCAAGAGGTAAGTTACCACGTTTATTGCTGTCGGTATTAATTTGGTTGTTGGGTATGACCTCGTGTGTTGGTGAAATATAGGTTTCTTTGAGTTTCTTCTGCTTGCTGAAAGTGATAAGTTTTTCTACGTACCAAAATGTGGACCGTGGATGTGGTTTTATGACTACTTTAGCTTAATTTTATATTGCAGTCGGTAGTTAAGAAATGTAGCGTAAGAGTACCTTAGTTGCAAACGGTGAAACCACAGTATGTAGAAACGTTGGGCGTATTTTACAAGGACCTAGCATGCTCACTTAAGATCGACATTTCATTTGCCAAGGATTAAAAGTAAAACTAGGAAGTTTTAATTCTGCTTAATAATTTGATAAATAAAATTAACTACCTGCCTGATCTCGTTAATTTTGTCTAATATCACTTCAAAATGTGATAAAATACGTTCTCGGTAATCTCCAAAACCTTTATAATGCAGTCATGTTTAGGTGTCGTAGCCCTGATTTAAAAACTACGATCTACTGTGTTTGATACGGAGTACATCTGATCTATGCAACTTTGGTTTCAGGTAGCAATGGACAGTTCTCCGTCACTGGCAGATGTAGACGAGATTATGAAATTAGAAGAGCGAACATCGAGTTTGAAAATGGTAATGTTGAAGTGTAGTTATAACTTTTGAAAAATATCTCTTTGGTAGTAATCTTCGGAACATGACTTTTGAGGCAACTTATCCAAAATGCCATCTATGCAGGAGCTTGCAGAGAAAAACAAGCATGTGAAGCATCTTATGGATCAGCTGCGTGAGTTGATTACGGATATAGCTACTTGGCAAAGTCCTTGTTCAGCGGTGAGATGATCTCTTTTTAATGCGTTACGCCAAATTAAAGAATCAGCTTCATCCAACGAAATTGTTACAGGTTAGTAGTTATGCTTCATTTCTTTTATTTTTTTCGTTTTTGGCTTTCGTATATATCTGATACTCTTCAAATTTTGTGTTGTTTGCTTTTAATTGTTACAAGTTAGAGGTTAAGCATCTTTTCAGACTTTCTTCCTTGCACCTTGCCACACAATCAACACGTATCGTCTTTCATTTAACGGAAGCCAAATAGTTCAGAACACTAATTTCCAAAGGATTAATAACGTAGCGCAAAAGCGTTACCTTTTGACTTTTTTTTTTTTTTTTTTTTTTTCTGGCAACATCGATTCCGTGTAGGCGGTGTAGCTGGTTGTGTTAGTGGCGTAGAAAAATTGACAAAAGTACAAAGCCAAAAAAAAATATTCCTATCAATTATTAGACTTAAAACTCTGATTGAGGAATATTTCCGAGCTGTAAAAACATTCAATAATGGCAACTTGGCAACGCTGTTCCCCCTACTGATATTGATTTGCCGTAGCTTGTGCTTTAAACTCCAATCAAATCAACGCTTGGGTAGATCATTCGTTAGGTTTGAGGATCTGATACAATCGCTCCCTTTTTAAGACGAGTACATTAGGCTGTTCGTGTATGAGGTTAGCAAAATTTTAAGGATGACTCTAATAGTTCTGCCCACTTCAAAGATTAAGACGATTATAAACGGAGTACAAAGTAATTTTCGACAATGGTCAGATGTGTTTCTTCTCCTCAAGCAACTAAGCAAGCGATGATCGAGAGGACCTTTTAAAATTCTAGATTCCAAAACGCTCGACTATATAGTAAATTTTCCTAGGAGTTTCAGTTTGTTTTCAATTTGTGACGGTTTACCATCATACTTTCGACTGGTTTAGAGTATGTCACTTTAGCATGCATTTTCTTTCTAAAAAATCGCTTTTAGGCTATTTCGACTTCAGTGTCTCGAGATTTGGCTAGTTACTTTTAGGTTTGCCTAGCTTCAGTTTTAACTTAATTTTGGAAAAGATTACTTTATTGTGTTTCAACATTATTTTTGTCGTGGATAAAAATTTGGTGATAATACTCTCAAGGTCATTAAACTAGGAAATTAACCAAACTACAAAGTACGGAGTACTTTATTATGAAATACGGAGTACTTTGTTGTTTTAGTCCCATAAACGTTCTTCTCTCTTAACTTAATATCTCCCATCTTTTTAACTCTGTAGTTGGACTGTGATTACGACACAATACTCAAAAGAGTTTTGTCACTGTCTTACTCGTATCCAAATTGAAACCTGATACCGTTTTGAAACGGGAAAAGGCAAATAGATGATATTACTCAGTAGTCGATTTCGCTCGATTAGCCTATTTAACTCGTTTTTAGATAGGATAAAGACAAATAAGGTGAAATTATCTTCGCTGTACGAATCTATGATCTTTTTAAATCAACCAAAAGTGTGTCGGAGGCGCTCTCGCTCGTCTATGATGACATATGTGATACTGTGTCATTGTTCTTAGATTGAAACCCTATAATCTTTTTGGATAATTTCGTTGTTCTGTCATAGTAAGTGCACTCGTTTCACTGATGTTTCAGTTATTTTGTATGTTATATGGAATTTCCATCATATGAAAAGTGCTCCGCCTTTAGTGGCCGATGTACAGTATGATTTTTGAGTAAAATCGTTGTTACTTGCAGCTATGGAAGGTGTGAGAACTGTGAAGAGCGAGAAGCGGGATTTGAGGCTGCGTCAACGGCCACGGCCACAGATTCTCATTTGGGTTGGAAATTTATTAAGATATTCACAATATACATATATTTTGGTTTAATTTCGTAATTCTACTTATTGTTGCTCGCGCTAGTAGGGAGTGACAAAAACCGAGGACGCTGTAGGCAGCAAACATGGCGTTGATATTGTTAGGTTTTTTCAAGACTGTTTCTTCTATGAAGTATTCGTAGTTGGTTCATGTAATTTATACTCGTACCATTATTCGAGCTATAGTTAAAATTAAAAATCCAAGTCACACTTTCTTACGAGGAGGTACAAGATTAATACAATATATAGGACGTAATTCAAATCGAGACTTGGTACTTTGGAAGATTTTCGTCTCAACCATTTTAGCTAAAAAAATTGGCATCCTAAATTTGGTAAAATTCTAAGTGTACTTGTTGCTAGAGGTGGCAATCGGGTCAGTCGGGTCGGGTTTGGGTCGGGTCAAGTCGGGTCGGGTCATGTCGGGTTCGGGTCATGTCGGGTCAAAGTGCCCTTTCGGGTCGAGTCGGGTTCGGTTCGGGTCGTCATCGGGTCGGGTCATATCGGGTCAAATAGTGTATCGGGTCGAATTCGGGTTTGGGTCGGTCATTATCGGTCGGGCGATTTTATCAAATTATTTCAATTTTTAACCACTAAAATAAGTATTTTGATCGTTATTTTATTTAATTACTTCATTATTAAGTTCAAATATATCATTCTAAATAATAATTTCTTTAAATCCAATAAAATTAAGGCTTAATAATTATCGGTCGTCGATTTAGTCGAATTCGATGTCGGGTTAGTCATCATCGGGTGGATGCAGGTCGGGTTAGATCGCGATTATCGGGTCATGTCGGGTTCACTGGTGTCATCGGGTCGGGTCGGTCGGTTCTCGGGTCACAATATTTTGGTCAATCGGTCGGTTTTGCTCGGGTTGAATTGGTCACTCGGGTCGGTCAAGCTCACAATTCTACTTGTTGCTCGTGAAAGCTACATAGTTTTCCTCTTTTATTTTCGGGTGTAAATTGATTTATTATTTAGTGTTTTTCCCATCTATATTTTTTTACTTTTTCTAACTGTATCCCTGTGTTTGGCGTATTACCAGTTGTACCCTTAAACTTATGAAATTAATTTCAACCTTAACAAAACTACAATAAACCATTAAATTTAGCCATTAATCTTTGGAAAATTATTGACTCCTCCTATATTTAATCAATCATTTATTAGTCCATATACCCGTATACCTTTATCATATATACGGAGTAATTTTTTTTTTACTAATGAGTACTTTTATCAACGGGTGGCGAGTTGTTTATCTGAACTCGAGGTTTCGAAAACTCGAGCAACTATAATACTCCCTCTGTTTCAGTCATCTATTTACAATTCTCTTAAATTTTCCTTACAAAAAAGTCAAACTGTAAACAATTCACTGGAACGGAGGGAGTAAAAAAAAAAAAAAAAGGGTACTAATGTTTAGATAAGGACATTGTCATTTTCTTTCTTCCTTTCTCATATGAAAATTCTCTCATTTTTTAATATCTAAATCTTCATTTCTTTCTACTTACGAAATCCCTGATTTAGTTCACTATTAATGGAGCTTATAATTACACTTTTTCGTCATTAAAATGTCTTCATTTATTTATCACAAATATCATATTTTCACAAATCTTTGTTAAAAGTTCTCAAGAGTAAGTTTCTTTCATCACCTACGTATATGGTCGTTAACAATAGTGTTGTATGCATATAACAGACTCATTTCCGATATTGTATGCTTTATCTGTCCTCAGGTGATATGGATTCCGGGGACAATGGATGTATACAATCGTCGAGTATTTGTGATAGTGGTGGTGGCGAAACCATGTCAGCTTTCTTTAACAACACAGCGACGTTTCAGCTTTATCCTATCAACAACAGTGCTTCATTTTCTCCTCATAATCAGCAAAATCAAGCAATGAACTACGATTTCAATCCGCTTCCTTTTTCACGGTCTCCTCACGATTGCAACCCAAATTACAATAATAATAATAGTTTGGGCGATATGTGGCCCAAACAGTATAGCTATCGCTCGACTGTGCCATCTATTATAAATGATTCTGACGGTGGCACCAGTCTTAGCAACCAACAACAATTTAGCACTTGCGCCACGATATCTGATGCACCAACCAGCAAGCTCCCAGTGACGTCATCACTCAAAAGCTCAACCCCGTTGATAGATGATCACCAAGTAAGCGGTGGGGCTGGTCGAAACCCGAGGAAAAGGTCCAGGGCCTCAAGGAGGACCCCGACAACCGTGCTAACTACCGACACTAGTAACTTCAGGCAAATGGTTCAAGAGTTCACCGGGATACCCACCCCTCAGTTTCCAGACGCCTTTTCGAGCCAAACTCGACTAGGTCTCTTTAGAGGGTCGGGTATCCAGCTGCCTCTGTGTTTTATGAGGCCGTTTTATCAAAAGATAGTTCCTCACAATCAAAGTAGTACAACTTCGACTGCTACTGCTATTGCTACTACTACTGCTATTACTACCACTATGTCTGCTGACGGGATTTTAAATCGTCAACGTGTGCCTAATGGCTCCGTTGATGATAATGGTGGAAACTACGATGGTATCAGAACAAATGCAGCTACAACCGACAATGTCATGCCCTCCGAAAATGGTGTTACTAAGGGCGAGTCTATTGTGGACTCGTGGGTTTGTTCATCTCACTAGTGAGCCGGGTTATTTGAGTCACGTCGTGGGATCATAAGTACGTAAAATCTTATATAACTAAGATATAATTGCGCTAAATTAGTTACGCCTTTACTAATTAAGGTAATAGTTCGTTGCTTTGCTATATATACTATATTTACAAATATTTTCTAGGGTCGTAGCATTTTTTTTTTTTTTTAAGACGAAGGGTTGAATCTCCGGGTATTTGTAATACCTGCAAATCACATGTCTTGAGTAAGTCATCCCTGTGATGACAAGTGAACCGCCTGCTTTGTCCAAGTGAAATGGAACCTGCGACCGTAATTCCTCCTTTTGCAAGTTTTTGAGACATTTCTGAACTCCACTAGGCTGGAGGAGTCAAACCCAGGGTCGTAGCATATTAAACCATCAAGTTTTCTTATAAATTAATCTCAATACTTTTATTATATATTCATTGTTTATATATATGTAATTAACTTAATTAGGTAATGATATGTAATTGTTCGCATATATTTTGATAATTTCATTATGCTTAAAAGTCTCATTTGATACGTTGATCATTAAAAATCGATTATAATACTTCCTCTGTTCCTACGAATTGTTTACACTTTAACTTTTACGTAAGGGAGATTTAGAAGAAGTGTAAACAAATGATCGACACAGAAAAAATACACAATTTTTATCAATTAATGTGTCGAAATCAGTCACAAAAACTAAAAAAAAAAAACCAAGCAAAACGAGATATTTCAAATTATTAAAATTTCTATGAATATCATTGGTGGGTCATAGGTGGATTTCATGAGCCCACATTATTTATTGGTTGCCACTAATTAAAAGATAAGCACCTTTTAATTAGTTTCCTCTATAATAGCCAAAATTTGAGTACCATATATATATATATATTGTAATTAATGAAAAGATGATGATAACTTTACTCTAGCATGTAATTATGTAATCACTAATGAGATATTGATGGCCTAATTTTGAGTACCAAAGATCTTGTAATTATGGTGAGTTGATCACAATCTTCAAACTATGATGATTTTGGTGAAGTATGGAATTTAGGACATTTTTTGTTGTTGAGTAAGTCGGATAAAATGTAATCAATTTAATTGAATTAGTCAGTAAGAATATCATGTAAGTTAAAATAAATAATGCTAGAGTTAATTGGAGCTAGACGTCAAAAACTTTCCTGAAAGAAATTATGCCTTCACTATATGACAGTATTTTAAAATAGATGTGTTGGGTCTGCATCCTTATTTTCGTCCACTCCCTATCTTTCGATTACTAAAATTTTAGGCCCAATTTACTAGTAGCCTACTAGTAACTAGGTCTTAGCCCATTTATCTTACGCTCGCTCGGGCTGGAGACAAGGCTTCCAAGCCAAGGTCGCTTATGAACGCATTTTCTAATGCTGAAACCTAAACTAACGAACAAAATAACAAACCGGTGAACACTTTGAAGAGACTTCCGATTTTCTTGGCCCAGTACCTTAGCCATATAGGGTAAATCAACCGAGACATGTCTTAATCTTTTTTTTTTTTTTCTTTCTTTTTTTTACGAAAACTATATATCTTAACTTATATACCACACATAATCTCACACATAACTTATAAGCACACATATTATTCCGTACTATTTTTTCCTACATGTGGGACAATCAAACAAACTACTCGAACAATATACGTGACAACTATTAAAGTCCGAGATATTGACGAATAATTTATTATTATTATGTAAACTAAAATACTCCGTATTATATACGATAATCGATATTTTATTCCATTTTTAATGTTCGTCTCCATTGTTTATTTTGATCAAAAACTAAGAAATGAAGTGAGGCCCATAACCTTCATGGGCTGCGCATGTCCGACTGTTTGATGACCCAAAAACTTAAAAACTTAAGGGTGTTGCTCTTTCCCCCGCTTAATTTACTCTAATGCCCGCGTAATTTACAAATATGCCCTTTTCATTTGTCCCCAGAAATTTCACTCAAAATAAAAAACCTAAAAAAACTATACAATTAAATTGCTTAATCTTCAATCTAAAAAGTTGATTATCAAGGTACCACAGTTAGATCATCGAACACGAAAAATTTTTATTTACGTTTCCAACCCTCGTCGCTAATGAATTGTGAGGAGTAATGGGAATTGACATGGATCGGAGTGAAACTCAATCATGGTTGAATAATATTAGACTTTTACATTAATCTCCAATGCTCACAATAAAAATCAACAAACTTGAGAAGTACACCATTATTATCTCACCCCCTTTCTCCTCCTAACTCAATTTTCTAGAAAAGCTTAATTAAAAAATTATTAAAACAAATTGATATTCACGTATCTAACACATAAATATCAATCCATAATCATTCTAATTGAAGAATACGAGAATAATTTGATTTAGTTTGATTAATTTTGAGTTCATTTCATTTAAATGTTAAAGAGAGAAAAGTTTGAGATTTGAAAGTGACAAGGGCAATAAGAGTAAAAATTATGACAAAATGCGGGCGTTAGAGCAAATATCGCGGGTGAATGAGCAATTACGAAACTTAAAAGTATAAACCTTTTCACATCTTTTATTTTCATTTTCATTTTTTACTTTTTACTTTTTGTTTTTTAATTTTTTTTTACTTTTTAAACTTTAAATTTATATCATATTCTTTTTTATGACATACATAAATCAAGAAATTTACTTAACTAGTGTTAGAATTGTCTTTTGTATACGATATTGAGTGTCAAACGAGTAAACTTTTTTGGGGTGAAAAATATTGTGATACTGTTCATCACTGAACTAATATAATTTACATATTTTATTGTTGGTTTGTTTTGATTTAAGTTATCTCCATTACCTGCAACATTTTTTCCCTTTTATTTAGATCGCTAAAAATTTATGTAACGGGTATTTCTCGAGAAATACACAAGCCAGTTCGATCTCAACAAAATCTTTATGAACTTATAAGCGTTTTAACTACCATTATGGCATTATATACCGTATATTTGTGTTATTAGTATGACATCATATATAACATAAGTACTTGTAATCGAGTAATTTCGTCGATTATATGTAAGAATTTCTATGTACTCAAAAATAAATTAAAAAAATAGCATTGTAAAATCTAATTGGATATCCACTTTAGCTGCCACAAAATTAGCTTACTTTTAGAGTTTTGGAGGCAAAAATTAAGTCAACAATGGATTAAAAAAAAAGCTAGGTTAACATGAGAAAAGGGTCATTTACAAGTAAAATGAACTCTTCAAAATTATGAAAGGTTAAATTTGCAATAAAAATATCACTTGCTTAGTCTAAATCCCACATAAATCATTAAATCATAATCCACTCAACACCAATCATTTTTCACATTTCATATAAATTTTGTAGTACAAGAATAGAAAATCTAGTTAATTAGTTGCCACTAATTTGTCTAGTATATCCCCCACTATAGTTTATATTGACTCTTCATATCATCATTATAGTTAAATTAATTTTATTTTTTTCTCAATTTAAGTCATTTGTTTACCTTTTTTTCATTAAGCATTGATTGATGTTGTTTTCGTAAAATAAAATAAATGTGAACCAAAATAATTTTAGCACAGAGAAAATGATACATTTACAATCCATCCCAAAATAGAATGATAAACAATACGCCAATATGGAGTAAAATAAATGACTAAACCAGAGGGAAAGTATTCATACAAAATATAGAGTCAAGAGTATTA
Source organism: Dianthus caryophyllus (assembly GCA_023091065.1). Lineage (NCBI taxonomy): Eukaryota > Viridiplantae > Streptophyta > Magnoliopsida > Caryophyllales > Caryophyllaceae > Dianthus > Dianthus caryophyllus. The sequence goes on along the minus strand of CM041518.1, from coordinate 39,302,997 downwards.
AATATGATGTAAAGGGGAATTGAATCTGCAACCTACTATTATTACAGCATACTTCCGTCCTGATCACTAGAGCAGAATATTTTCGGTAGAGAGTGACTGTTTGTAGTGAAAGATACTCTAATGCTCCTATATATATACATATATATATCATTGCATTGCCCTCAAACTTATTACTCTCTTATTCTTTCACTATAATTTCAAATTTTAATGGCGGATTCTTGTATGAAGTGCGAACTACGAGTCATAGCAGCCAAGAACATTGAAACAAACCCGAAATGTAAGTATTTCGTACGATGTTACATCTCTAAAGGAAACAATAATACAAGTTTCCAAGTAAACACTAGTGAAATTATGTCAACAAAATTAGATGAAGATTGTGGTTTTTGGAACGATAGTTTCTCCTTAGAGTGTAATGGAGCACAAAACTCAATTAACAATCTTAAAGAAGACAACATTGTGTTTGAATTGAGATGGAGAGACATGATGATGAGCCCTAGTTTCCTAGGGCAACACAGTGGTGGGTCCCACCTCTATGCGCGTGCAGAAATTTCGTGGAAAAATGTTTTTGATGCGCTAGGCGGCATGGAAACCCTAAACTGGGTTCCCATGACTCGTGCTGAAAAAGTAAAATGTGAAAAAAACTATACGATGCCTCCTCCTCCTCCTCCTGCTCTGCAGGTAGGAATTAAGGTGGAGACATTGCTAGATCTTTCGACAAACAAGATGTCGAGTGAGGAGATGAAAAGGAGGAGGAGACTCGAGAGGTTGAAGAATCGAGACGAGTGTGGGTGTAGTTTGAGTAATGGAGGGTGTTGTTCTTGTGTTGATAATGAACTGCTTTTAGTTGCCGAATCTTTGAATCATTTCTAGCTATAAATGTAATTGAATCTTGGTGTCGATTCTAAGTTGTGTATTGATTGATTTTACATATTTCGATCCGTTCATATATTTGATAGAGTTTTATTACGAGTTTGTACTTCGTTTATTGATTATAAATGTAATATACATATCTATCGGTCTATCAGTTGTACCATCGGCCATCTAAATAGCAAACCATGCAACTTCCACTTTGCGCTCGAAAGCTGTACTATAACGTAAAGAATCTACCCTTTAAAAATCAAGCCAAAATGATGATAAAATTCTAATAAAAAAAAATTAATAGTAAACTTATTTATAAATTATTATGGGGAATTTTCTTTCGAATGTAAATTATAAAAATGTGTAAACGAGTTTCAAAAGATTAAAAAAAAAATGAAATATAAAATCGACTCCGCTGGGGATCGAACCCAGAATCTCTGGTTTCGTAGACCAGCGCCTTATCCATTGGGCCACGGAGTCTTGTTGTTTACTCAACTTGTCATTTATTGATTACTCCTGATTAATGTGCTCCATTTATTTATATTTTGAGAAATTAATGTGACCTTTAAAGTGAAATGAAATTTTACTGAGGAAACTGTTCTACGTTAACGTGAGAAAAAACAATCACGACAAAAAAAATTATTGAAAAAAAAAATAGGAAAACAATTCACAAATAACTAATGTCAATATGAGAGGTTTCACATTAACAATCGTGTGAAACCGTCTAGTAGAAAGTATTTATGCTCATCGAAGTAATGAGAAAGTCTTGGATGAAACGATCTGAAGCTAGACGAATTATATTTCTAAGGCCCTCGAACTGTTTTGGGATGGTCGTGTGTACGGTGTACCCTAAGATGTACTCTTTAGATCGATATCCCCTTTGTATTGTAGAATTATGAAACTTCTTATCTAACGACGGGTGAATTTGACTAATCAATTGTTGGGATAAACCGGAGGTCATTTCGTCGAAACTAAATTGTGATAGTTTCATCTTGTTATTGTGTGAAACCGTTACATTACAAATCATATAATCATATGAACAAAGGTCGTTCTACGTATACATTCACTCGATGAATTATTGATGAAGGAAATTGACATATGCATTTTCAACTATATGTATACATGTATCCAGTTTGTTTCGAGGGGACTGCGATATAATTAACTAAACTTGAAAATTTAGAATTTACATAGATTTATAAACAGAGTTTTGGCCGATTTGTCTAATTCTCAGAGTTAAGTAGATCAACACTAGGGTTCCCACACTCGACCTGAAAACATGAAATAAATCATTCATTAGACTTTAAACAATGTACGTACGACAACAAATTGATGTAATACTCCATATTTGTTTTTGGTGTCGACCAAAGTATCTTCAATTCACAGGAGTCATCAGTCGATAACCAAAACACTTCATTAAGAATATAAATTCACTGTTCATACCCGTCAACTTTAATTTTATATTTTGAGCTAATAATAATTGAAGGCATATTTATTAAATTTGATACCAATTCTTGCATATCTAATCCTCAAAAGTTATAAAGCAGATATCCCTCCGTTCCAGTGATTTGTTTACAGTAAAAGTGTAAATAAATGACCGAGTCAGATAGAGTACTAGTTATCCATTCATTTTTATTTTTTTCCTTTTTGTTTGTGGTGGGGATTTAAAAGCATCATATACTTCATAGCCTAGCAATTTCGATGTAAAAGGACAATGATAAGAAGTCATCGACGTTAAGTCTAATTATAGAGCTTACATAATCGAGAAGAGGACGACAATTTGTCGCGAATCAAATAAACTCAAACGCTTGCATCGTCTCCATCTAATATCAGCTCCATCATAATCGCGTTCTACCTGTGGTGTCTCTTCTAATCAATAGCGCCAAACGTTAGTTAAGATCGACAATTAAGCAAAACTTTTCAAAGAATAATATAAAAAAAAAAGTCAAATGAGACTAATTAACTGAAAGACAGGGTTATATACCTTTGGTATCAAACTTAAGTAGCATGAGCATGTGATTCACCAAAGGCTGTATCGGGCCTCGTTGTATACGTACGTTGTTCTGTCTCCTCAACGGTTTCTATAAAAGAGGAATATAACGAGATTGTTTGGATTAGAGTATGAGACGATTTTATGACACAAACAGATTAGAAAACGTATAATTTACGACAGTCGCAAAACCGTAAACTTACTGATAACGCGATTTCAGTACTTCCATTGTTTTGGTTAATTCTCGAAACATCAGTACCACCCGACTCCAAATCAACCGTTACCACAAAAGGCGGAAATGGGTCGACGGTTTTGTAGCTAATCAGTGAACCATCTTCACAATTCGGGCCTTCTAAATTCGACCCTAGTTGTACATTGGTTGTTGTTTCCTTGGCTTCCTCGGTTAACACCAAAATTCGACAAAAATCGCGTCCCTAAAGCATCATATCAACCCGATTTTTAGTATTTTATAGTCCATTTTTATCATAATATGTGACGAGAATTTTAAATAATTTCTAATCAACGGTAAATAAAGTGACAACACGTAATATTGATAAAAAATATTTTGTATAGTAATGGTTTCGATAAAAAATTGCTAAAATCAAATGACTCATTTTTTTAATGAGCGTTTAATTTCTCTAATATAGAATATTGTGTCCAGTAAACACATGTTAGAAAATTCAATTATAGAAATAACACGAAGACGGTAATTTAAGATGAACACAATGTGGAATGAACCTGTTCTCTTGCATCAGTAGTCATCAGAGATGATGGCGAAGTGAAGAAAAAAAAAAGAAAATTATAGATTTATATACAATATTATTTATAAAGATTTTATTTGTATACTCAAATAAAATTTGTTTTTGATGAAATATATATATAGTAATATAGTTAGAGATAGAAGTAGAAATATATGGACATTAATGATTATAGAGATTCTCTATTGTTGTCATTATATACATATGATTGAAGGAATGAAAAGTTAGAAACCAACTCAAATTCGAAGTTCGAACTGATTACAAGCGTCTGATATCATATCATAAACTGATCTAACCGTAAAAAAGAAGTTAAGCTGATAAATAGTTAAAGCCGAATATCGATATTATACAGAGTAATTTATTATGTATTAGAGAATTATTATATTAGCCAAAACTACAAAATTATCGAAATTTAATGACCGATTTTTAATACCTTAACATTAATTATGATGTATATGAGGGAGTAATGCGTACAAAAATGTTATTATGTTAAGTAATGGTGATTTGAACCCAAAATTTGTCATTAAGTTTTGGTGTTATATATTATGCATGTGATGAATATATTATGTGATTCATGTTTTCCCCTATAAAACGATAAATAGCAAAAGAAACCATTGAAAATTATATCTATTGTACGAGTGATAGTGAATATGTGTCACGGGTGATCTTACTATTTTTCTTTAGACATTCTCCCATCTCATTCATTTTATGTTTATTTATTAATATTTCTTAAATTTCGTTACTATATTAGTCTTATTAATACGCAGTCGATTTGTACTTTTATTATTTGTTACAGTTGCTCTGTCAAATTCATTGATGGACGATTAGACAATCAATTTTGTCGGAAAGTTTTTGTATTTGTAAACTTCACATTCAACATTATCGAAATGAAAAAAAAGTTGCAAATCTAAAAAAAAAATGTTGCAAATTTAGCAAATTGGAGGGCGTAACTTATCGTGATTAAATTTATATGATGCTGAAAAAATTTAAAAAAAAAAAAAATACATAAACGACTCGTGTTGAGGTGTCTTTTGATAAACCCGTTGCAAGAACTCGACAGTTTTCATTATTATTAGAAGGCCAACGACTAACTACTGACATTGTTCTATTATATCGTGCTAGGCTTGAGAATAATATTTGAAAGCACACAGTCCCTTTATAACTTGAGCCGTGCCCGATCGTTAAGTTACTATTTACTCAAATCAAAATTATATTTTTACAACCATCTACACGATAAATTATCATTTTTTTTCTTATTAAAAATGTACCTATCCAATTATCCGACACAATTCCAACTCTAAAGTAATTAAGGAGGATTAACACAAGTACTCTGTAACAAGTAAAGCAGGCACAACCGACTTGACCTGAAAGACCCATCCCAATAGACCGATCCAAACCCAAATTGATACTGAACTTAAGACCCGAACCCTTGATGCAACAAACTATATATAATCCAACCCGAATGTTTAATTTATCGCGACAAATAGATTATCATCCACTGATAACTCGATATTAGTTGACCTGAAAATGACCTGAACTCAAAATAAATCAACCCGATTCAAACCAGATCCAAAAAAAACAAACCTTAAATTAATTTAATTTAAGCTGACCTGATCTGAACTGAACCCAATTGACCATTAGCCATGTTTCACAAGCCCTAAAAGTCCACAAGTTTTTTTTTTTCTTTTTTTTTTTTTTTGGAATTTTTGTATCCTCCCTTCTCTTTGAGGATAAACAAATTCACAACCTTATCTCAAAACCTCATTGTTCATGGAGTAGGAAATTAAAAAAGAAAATATTTTTTTACAAACACAACCAAAAGAAAAAAGGGAAAAAAAAAAGAAAAAAAAACTCAAAAAAAATGTTGGCAACATTATCATTATCATCAACAACAACACTAACACTCCCAAAAAAACCCTCAATTTCTCCAACAAAATCATCATTCCATGGGCTTCGATTTGCGTGCACAAACATTAGACCATCTCTTGTTCGATTTCAAGCACAACCCTCTTCAACAATGGTGGTAAAAATGTCGAAAAAAGAGGAAGAATTGAAGGAAATTAGAACCAAAAGTAATGAAGAAATTAATGATGAAATTCAACAGCTCAAAGGTGAACTCTTTATGCTTCGTCTTCAAAGATCTGCTCGTGAGAACTTCAAGCCTAGTGATTTTGGTCGTTTGCGCAAAAGGGTATCTCTCCATTTTTAATTTATTTATTTATTTTGGTTAATTTTTGTTCCCAATTTTTGAAACTTTTTGTGATTTTTTTGGTTTTAATGTTGATATTGTTCATGGGTTGTTACCAATTTTGAATCTTTTTGATTAATTTGTGTTGATTTTGTTCATGGGTTGTTCCCAATTTTGAATTTTTTGTGATTTTTTGATTGATTTTTGTTATTTTGAGCTGATTTTGCTCATGGGTTGTTGCCAATTTTTGAATCTTTTTTTGTGGTTTTGTGATTGTTTTTGGTTAATGTGTTGATTTTTGTTCATGGTTAGTTCCAAATTTTGAAACTTTTTGTTTAATTTTGTATGCTTAGAGTGATTGATTGTTTATATTAATTGTGTTTGTTGATGATTTAGCACAATGTACATGCTTCTAATGTTGTTATTACTCTCTTCATTTGGTAAAATTGAGTATGTTGTCTCAGCTCAATTCAGTTAAGTTCACATGAAATTAGTTTCGTTCCGTTAGTTAAGTTCAACTCAATTCAGCTTAACTCTGTAAGTCCTAAAAACGAGGCCTTTATATTGTCTCGTTGTACCCGTATTTGACATCCGACAATTGATTTGGATAGTAGATTTGCAACTTTTCCAAGCATTGTTCAGTCCAACCCTTGGATAGTAGATTTGCAATTTCTGATTTGTCGCGTCTCTCTAGGGTAATGAACTTAGAATATGAAATTTTTTTACGGTTCATGTGTTGAAATTTAGCGACTTGGAGTGTGGGACAACATAAGCCGTTCATATGGTGTTCTTCACTATGTGCGTGTGTAAATAGTGTTGTGCTCCGTATTATGTTTCTTGGTTCTCTTCTTTTGAACAGCATTGTTAGGTTTATGGCACTTTAACTCGGTGCTGCGAATCTGTTGTACATCGTAACTTTGAAGTACACTTCGCGACAAATTTTGACGAATTCGTGTTTGCCTTAGGTAGTCTTATTTGATACCGCTGTCATAGGCTTTAATTTCGAAGGCCTGAACTAACCTGCAAGATTCGATTATAATGTTATCTACGTTGTCATGGAGACCATGTTTAGACATGCGCGCAGTGATGAGATTGATTTCTTGTGAACTAGGTTGCACGCATGCTCACGGTGAAGAGAGAAAGGGAGATAGAACAAGGAGTAGGAAAGAGGTTGTCGAGAAAACTCGACAAGGAGTGGAAAAGAAGCATCATTCTCAAACCCCCTCCTTCGCTGCTCAAGTTACGAGAAGAGAAGGCTACTGCTGAGGCCGAGAAAGCCTAACATCCTCGACTCCTACGACTAGAATTTGTATTCGATGTAGAGTTTTCCACATTTCCATGGATGTATCTCGATTTCTGAAATCATTTCATTTTTGTATCAAATGATCGTTGTCTGAATTAGCATGATTAAGTTTTTGTCGATACTTGCCTCTCGTGAGATACGCGAAAGGATGGTCCATATATGAACCAAAACGGAAAACGACCTATTTTCACTTCTATTCTTCGGTCTACCTAATTTTTATTTTCGATCTCGATCTTTCGGTCTACCTAACTTTTGTGTCAATCATCGGTCCAGTCCAAGTTGGTCCGATCCGGTCCGGAATTGGGCCATTGCTCTCCCCTACATTATGTAGCCTCATAAACTATGCAATCGAAAGTGGCCCAGAAAATAATCACAAATTTAAAATCACATTTTCAATTTTCATTCAAACAAAGTACGGAGTAATATTTATTACCATCGATTACTCGAAATGAACCATTTTATTAATTGACTCAAGTGGAGGGGACTTGGACCGAAATGACTCGAACCAACTTGGTTCATTTCGGATGTTTTAAACGAGATGGTTCATTTTAAGTAATCGATGTTTTAAACGATCATCCACTTGAGTCAATTAATAACCTATAAGTAGAGTAGCAATGACTCGAACCAGCCTTAGTCACAATCATCCGAAACGATCCGACAACTGGATTTTGTCGGATGTTAAATCCGAAATGACTCGAACCAACCTAGAAATAAAATGTACTACTTCTCTATGGGCTTGTTATTTTGGTACATGGTTGTTAGATGATTAAACTTAATAGTATATGGACCATTTAGACATGACCCAAATATTTGTAGATCCTTTTTATTTACTCTAAAATTAATTTTGGCACAAAACATAAAGTGGAAATTGAGTTTTTAATTAATACTCTATAAAATATTGATAACCAAACTAAAATTCTATGAGTATTATGTAGGTTTTTTTACATATAAATTTAGGATCACATTTTAGTCGATCGTGTCTATTATTCAAAATAGTTATGGCAAATCGCAAGTAGTTTTGGACTAATATTGCTGCTCTACTTATATGTTTTAAACGAGATGATCGTGACTACTATTGACAACTTTTATATTTCATCCGTTTCGGTGAATTGTTTACAGTTTGACTTTTTTTTAGAGAAAAATGAGGGAAGTGTAAACAAATGACGGAGACAAAAGGAATACCTTTTCACAGTGGTTAACTGGTTACAGAATAATCGACTAAATATATTACTTGCATATTCTCTGCGTTTATTTATTTATTTATTTATTATTTTAATTTTTTAATGAAAGAATGTTTACAAGATATTTAAGTGAGACAATGAAGATGTAGTGGGTTTTCCAAATCTAGAAGTAGGGTAACATGACATTCATAATTATTTCTGCCTAATTCAAGGCTTCCATTTCTTTCAACATACGATAATCATATCAACCAATTATGGCAATTGTTTCGCATGAACAGTTTTAATTACTTTGGGGTCATATCATTCTTGTCATTTGATTTAATTCATATTATTATTGCTTGTTTAATTTCTACTTCCTCCATTCCGTTTGATTCTATACGTTTGACCAAAACACGGTAATTAAGGTAGAAGAAAATCAAGTGGGGTAGATAATGGAATTACTTAAATACCCCTACTTTATTGTTTGCAAGTGGGTTGAGTGGGTATTAGTGAAGGGTATGTTGGTCTTTTAGTTTAATAAAGTAGAGACTAAAATAGAAATGTATAGAATTGATTGGAATTTCCGAAAAAGGAATATGTATAGAATCAAATGGAATGGAGGAAGTATTATTTTAGTAATAATGCAAGTAGTATCAAATACGAAGTACGGAGTATCAAATATCAATAGATATTAATTTTAACAGTTTTTCTATTCTATGTCCAGTAAGCATAGGATAAGAAGCACAAAATGAGAATATTCCCACCATTTTTCTCATTGAATATTATAAAAATTAATTAAAAATATTTTTATTCTCGTGAGATGGTGTAAAAATATTTTTCTCATTGAATATTATTATAAAAATTAAAAATATTTTTTTTTTTAAGACCTGCAGTTTTCTAGCTTATCCTTATTATTGATTGCCAAATAGTATTCATGATCAACCTAACTATTATACGGTTGCCAAATAGTATTCAAGATCAATATAACTAGTTTTTATTGTACGTTTTATAATAGTGTTAGTTGTAGGTAGCAACGATATGATAGACAAGTACAGAGCGGATTCTCTCTCCCATTTTCATATTTCACTCGGTATCTCAATATTTCATATATTAATAGATGGGACACCAAATGGGACAGAGAATCCGCTTTCAGACACGTACGACTCTAAGAAATGTAAACCTTCCGTGTAATGCTACTTATATTTACTGATGAAAAACAAAAAATCGATTATAAATGTTGAAATACGTCGTTAATATCAATTTCCAAAGGAATGGAAGGAATAGTATCTACAAAGTCGATAAGTTGTTAGTAGTTTTGACGCAAGGTTTGGAACAACCAACTTAGAATGTGATAGATGAATAAATAATTTGAGTTTGTCGTATCTATTTGTTACTTAGATGATGATTAACACTCACTAATCAAATCTTATTATTTTAATCTTTCATTTTCCTCTATGAGATTGAAGTGGACAAATGAGATGCGTAGTAGTTAATCGCTTCTAAGTTATAACAATCAAATTATATTCATGCTACGGGGTAAAAGTCCCTCGATCTTCGTAAAGTCTCATCACTTAGCTCACTTTCTACACAAATTATTTTATGATATAGTCTACTCGTCGTAAATAAATATACTCCCTCCGTCTCGGTGATTTATTTACGTTTACTTTATACACATTTATCGATGTGAGGAGAGAGATAGAGATAAAAAACTAATAAAATAATAATATAAGTACAAAAGAGTCCCGCTTGTTTAAAATTATCAAATGTAATTGGTTAAAGGAGTAGGGGTCCACCTCCCACATGAGTTAACCATGATCATTTATGGAAAGTGTAAACAAATGACCGGAACAGGGGGAGTAATAATATTCACCAGTAAAATATATCTTTTCTGATTCATTCATTTGTTTACTATTATATCTTGGAAATGAATGAATATCAACTAACCTTTTTATCTAACTTAAAATTGATTTAATATTCAAGCAAAACAACATAGGTACAACTATCTTCTTCCAGCCTAATCGATTTTAAAGTTTTAAAGATAATTTAGATAGAAAAAAAATTGTCAATTCGTGTCCGTTTCCAAAATAAAAAAGATAAACAAATGACTGAATAAGAGCGAATAATCATTCATGTCCAGTTTTAGACATTTGTTATAACATTCACATTCGATCAGTCGATTAGAATAATTAAAGATACTCTAAATTATACGCCGTAGTTGAATTACAAATATAATTTGTAAGACGGTTTTATAGAACAATAACTATAACTACGAATTGAAGTACGATATATTGATCGAATTCCATAAAACTTAAAAAGTCAAATTTACCATGACATTGCCAAAAACTCATAGTCAATAATAATATATATAGTGTACTTACTTCAATTCCTTTTTCTTTGAGCAAGAACATAACCGTTGAGAAAATAGTGTGACATTTAGAACATAACTTACTCTATTAACTACTCTTACACACGGTTGTGTCTCAAAGAAGATAGTATATAGAAGTACTTCAAATATAATTTACATTTTAAGATTAAAAGTCTAAATTTATAACACTACTATTATCTCGAACGATAATATAATGTTGTAAATATAATTGAAAATATTAAACGTAGTATCTGCAGATAATTAGAACGATATATGAATATATCTTCTACGAGATCATATTTTTAGAAGAATAGAAAATAATTATATTTTTAAAAAAAATACGATCTAAGTTTTGTCATCGATGTCATGCTTTAAGAGAAGTATCTCACTTGATTCACAAGCTAACTTAATTATTGATTATATATTCATTGCCTAAACATAATTTCAATTTTTGAAACAATGAAATTAAAGAAAATTGACATTTATGATTTAACTATTAACCCAAGTCCTTTTCATATAACTAACACAAAAATGACCTCTATGCAAACCAATGAAAATGCTAAACCTCTAGGGCTTTTTTGTAAAAAAAATAAATAAATAAATAAATAAACATTTGAGAGCATTTTCACTTTATATTTAATTTCAACTTACTCCTTCCGTTTCAGTGAATTGTTTACAGTTTGATTTTTTTGTGAGGGGAAAAAAGTCAAACTGTAAACAAATGACTGAGACAAAGGTAGTATAATATTGCGTATGACCTTTTATTTCCCTTCCTATTCATTTTTTTATGCAATAGCATAGAATTACATTCGTAAATGATACAGAGTTTAACAATATAATTTCTACACAAGTCATAAAAATGGCTAACATTAGTTACTACTCCATCTGTCTCGGTCATTTGTTTACACTTCTCTTAAATCTCCCTCACAAAAAAGCCAAACTGTAAATAATTCACTGAAACAGAGGGAGTACTTCGTAAATTATAAAAATGTAGAATGATACATACATAGTATAACAATAGTGTACGTAGGCGGAAAATATAAGTGCAGTGTGTCACCATATACGTAATTAGACAGAAAATATTACTACTCCATATGTATAATGATATTAAAATTCATTACTACCTGTTCACCTGATAATATCGTGATCTAATACCGACTAACATTAATTCGAAAAAAAATCATAAAAATGTATGTATGCCGACAAATGATCAATTCAACCCCATACGTGCACACTACAAAAATATAACAAAATCATTGAATATTTGCATGGGACTTTATAACACAAAAGACATGCAACAAAAATCCAATTCAATAAATAAACTTGTTCACCGAAGTACATGGCGATCGAGTTACGTTCATATATGTTTGGTAATAAGCTAATCAGTTGTTCAGCTGACACTAATCACAATCATTATTTTTTTTTTATAATTAAAGAATAATAATATTTTGTTCACATCATAATTATTTATTTTAAAAGAATATATTTATATTATAAAATAAGAGATAAAAATTAAATAAAATCAGCAATCACATTGTTTAGATGTGAGAGCAGGTCCACCCGACAAGGAATCTTGGTAGAGGAAGTAATCTTTTTATTAATTATTAATTATTAATTATAATTATAATTATAATTATAATTAATTATGTTGTGTTTTTACCAAAATCTTCTTCTTCTTTGGATTATGTTACACTTTTTGTTCACTTCTTGTTGTTTGATTATGTTACAATTGAGATTATTTACTTGCTTGTTATACTTTCAAGATCGTATATAATCGATTTATTAGGTTAAATTTTGGTTAAGTTGGTTCATAACATGATATTAAAACCTTATGACCGATATCATTTACCAATAAAACCTACGAGACAAATAAAAGAAAAACCCTAGAACGCATGAGAGATAACTATTTGTGTGAGAGTGCTTAAAAATATAATAAAATCGTTTTATCTACGTTAAGTTGACATAAGTCATAATTATCATGCAAGCAAAACCTAATTATCTTAATATTAGTGGGGCCCTGTGTCTTGAGACCCCACTTCGATCAATGTAGCTCTGCCACTGGCATAATATCTGATTTTATTTTAATATTTAATTATATCGTTATAACACCGGATAAATTTAATTAAACTGAATAATTTTTACTTAAATAAAATGGTGTCAACATATGTAAAATTAAAATCTACATTGCTTCTTCTAACAAGAAAATGAGGTAATTGTATGAATTGAAATTTTGTCTAGAAGATAAAATAAACTTATGGCTTGCTTATTATATAATAGTCAGACAATATAAAAGCTTAATTAGGTTAGAAATTATGTAACTTTAAGAGTAAGTTAGTTGGTAATTTCCATGTTACAAAATTAGAGTAAAATTTAGAGTTGAAATTTGTAAACACAAGATCTCATGACGCATTACATTTGTCCTAATCTATTCCTTAGGTCAATAAATAATACTGCATGATGTTTTCCTGCATTAATTATTTTTGATATGATTAATTGATTATATTGTTCAAATTCATAAAATTTGAATAATGTATTGTGAAATCTAGACAAAAAAAAAATAAAAAATAAAAAATAAAATAAGGGGTACTATTCTTTTGACATACTCGAATTTGATTTAGTACCATAGGGTTAAAGATTATATTGCACATAAAATACGAGTATTAGGCCCTGATCTTTTCGACTTAGCTTGTAGACGCTAAATTTATAAGTGTTGAGCTAAGGTTGTAGGAGCTGAATTGAACTGAACTTATAAGAGTTGAACTTATAAGAGTTCAGCTGAACTAATATAAATTAAACTGAATTTAATTATATGAGATGAGCTGAGCTGAATTTGTAGGAGATGAAATTAAACCGAAAAGAATACGGCCAGGGCATTGGCCTTAACCCTAGTTATACTAGTAAACCTAATAAATACACCGTTGGTCATTTAATTAGGGTTTAGAATATAATGTATTTAACAAGTTATACTAAACTCTGTATTTAAATAGTTTTCATCCTCGATCAATTCAGATTATTCTATTTTTTTTTTTTTTTTTAAATACTCCTTTTATTGCACTCACTTTAAACCATCTCACACGTGCGACGGGATATATGCAACTAAAATGTGTCTACTTTAAAGCATAAAGTAACTATTTTAACATTTAAAGTGACCTTTTTGTTGAGCTTTAAAGTGGTCACATTTGACGTTAAAGTGATCACATTAAGCATTAAAATAGTCACATCTTACTCATAAGAACTCTGTCGCACACGGAAAACGGTTATTATTAATTAACGATGGCTCTACTAATTATTGCTAGATATATGTTATGGACTTTGGAATGTAGTCGATGTTGAGAGGTCTTAATAATCAACTAGGGAGTACATATTATTAGTAGTATTAATTAAGATTGATAGAGAATGCAATATACATGTGTAATAATAGCCAGGTGTACAACAATTAATTGGTGTGTGGAGTTTAGTTAGCAATAGTTAGGGCATTATTAGGTTAACCATTATCATCATATTAATAAAGACATGTGTCATATTGACCTTATTGTGTAGGATGTAGACATTATATATTTATACATGCATGCACATTTCTTGGAATAATATCCATATAACTAATTAAGTACGTGGTATATAAGGAAAGTATTTATCACTTCAATTTGTTTCACATTTAGAATGAATATAAATGATACTCCCTCTGTTCAACAATATAAGTCGTTTTCACTTTTCGAGACGACAACTTCTCTCTTCGATATCTCCCAAAATATAAAAGATAACATGATGAAAATGGTACTCATATGAAAGCATATTTCGTGAGGAATTTAATGGTGTAATTTTTGTAATTTTTCAACTAGTAACTTTTTGTAAAAACAAAAAACAAAGGCTTACATTGAAAAACGAAAACGACTTATATTTCTGAACAGAGGGAGTATGTTATTTGTTTATTTTTTTGATTAAAATCTATTTGAAGTATGTTTTTTTTTTTTTTTTTTTTTTTCGTATAATAAAATAATTATGAAGGATATGATGTTGATTTCACCTAAATGATTTTAAATGATAATTGAATTACGTTGTAGTTTGATATAGACAGAATTGTGCAGTTACGCCCCGCTTGAAATAAAATGGTAAACAAATGTATATCGATAGAATATGTTAATAATTGTACTGTGTTACAACTATTCTCCGTATATGATTCAATCATAAAGAAAAATCACGTATTTAAACTTAAAACAATACTCCGTATATGATTCAAATATCAACTTACAATTTATATGAAGAAGATAATCACGCTACACTTATTAATAGAAAGATACACAAATAACTAAATCATAGAGAATAACACGACGTGTTTCTGTTTAAACGTTTCTTATGTTACAAGTTATACAACCATAATGTAACAACCATGTAGAGAAAATAAGGTTAATAAGGTGCAAAATCGGGATTTATGTTTCTCTTTTCATGCAGGGACGTGGGAGATGATGACAAATTATTTAAAAGGGCATTAATTAGTACGGAGTAAGATATTATTAACTTACGCTTTAATTAGGTTAAATAACGTAATTATGCTCAATACAACTTATATAGCATGTACGTTACTAAATTACTATTTATATGCTTCACATTTAGCTTTGAAAGATGTTAGAAATTAGGGAGTTTGATGCACCAACTATTCCTCCAGGTCAAATCTTATGGTATATCGATATAATATACTACGGAAAATATATTTTTTCCGTTACAGTGATTTGTTTACACTTTTTTTATTTTGTAAGAAAAATACTCCATCTGTTCCAATGAGATAGCCCCATGACCCCACTTTTCTTTTAGAGAAGTATAACAAATGATTGAGATAAATG
This sequence comes from Dianthus caryophyllus, assembly GCA_023091065.1. Taxonomy (NCBI): domain Eukaryota; kingdom Viridiplantae; phylum Streptophyta; class Magnoliopsida; order Caryophyllales; family Caryophyllaceae; genus Dianthus; species Dianthus caryophyllus. The sequence continues at coordinate 39,287,540 of CM041518.1, read as the reverse complement.
AAATATTTTCTTTTATCTCACGTACTTTAAATATTAGTGTGAAGGAAACAAAAATATTTAAAGTCATATTACTAATAATTGTTAATTGTATATAAGTATTTAAATATACATTTCGTTTTTTTTTTTTTATCACAAGGATATCTAAATATTAGTGGTTTATAAAACTAAAACATTATCCTATGAAAAGATGATGAATTTTGGGATACAAAACATAAGAAACTGTTAGCATGTTTTTTCTTATCCTTATAAATTTAACTTAAATTTATTGTTGAAATCATAAATTAAAATGTTACGGTAATAATAAAATTTCTAATTACTCATATTAATAAGATAAAATATATACACTCCCAATATGTAGTTTAATCCTAGATAATCCACATCATTCGTCATTGGACACTACAATTGTTATAACTATAATATGTCAAAACCAAAATTGAAACTAGATTTTATCGTGTATAGACTATAGTTCCAATCAATACTCCATAATAGAAATTTAACAAATATATAAAAGATCATTAAACATTGTCGTGAATTAAAATCGTGTACATTTCTAATAATTCACGTGATGAATTTCACTGATAAAAGAATATAAATAAGAATGTTTTTACGAAAGCATAAAAATAAGAAGTTACTATATATCAAAACCTAATTGATATATACTCCACATTTGACATTGATAATTAGAAAATAATACTATATAAAAATTGGTTACAAAAAGCCATGCAATTAAAGACGAAAGACTTAACGTACTACGTATTGCGTGCATGAATGATAATGTTCCTACCAACAATGACTTGCCAAATGTATTGACTCTTTCATACTTGAACACTACTCACTAGTACTTCCTCTTATTTTTCGCCTAAATTTATTAATTACATGTTGATATGATCACCTACTCTTTCGTACGTAGTATAGTATTTAGTATATATAGTATTATTTTTATTTCGATTGTTTATACTATGCATGTTTTTTTTTTTTTATTGATGTACGGAGTACTTAATTAGGCCATTATTGTGTTCATTCATGTGTTTATTTTTGAAAAACGGTGAGAATAAAATGTATATATATATATATATATATGATATATGGATATATGATACGAGTTGATCTGAGAATTGCATATATGTATTGTGTACGATATAATTCACTTTGCAAATTCATGTACGACATTTTTATTTTCATTTTAAGCGCATTATGTACGACATTTTAGTTTTCATTTTATATAAGAAGACGTAACTCATAAGGTTAGCATAACAATATTACTGAGAGAGTTAATCATATAGCTGGTTCGCAAAACTTCTCTTGTAATAAGCCTATCATCAATAGACGTCCCTTCAATTATTAAATAAAATTGTTTCGGTATAAATTAAGAACATATTCATTGTCTGTGGAATAAATATGAATGATGGCTCATTCTTACGTTAGTATTTTTACACGTGATATATATACTTCTAAATAACGATTATATATACTGTACAATTTATTTAGTTGACGACAATATTTTTTGATAAATAATTTTTAAATCATAGTTTGACTTTTTTAAATCGCAGATTGTAGTTATGCATTATTCTAGACCATTATTCTTCAATCTATTTGTGCTAAGTTAACATCTATTTAGCATTACAAGTTATACGTAGACATATCATTATCATTATTTTTTTTTTTTTTTTTTTTTTTTTTTTTGGTGAAGATCATTATCATTATTATCGATACAACGATTCTATAACCATTTATCATATAAATGAGATAATTGTATAAGTAAGCATATTAATTATGAGTACTATACTCCATAGTGACGTGGTTAATATACTTCCTCTGTTTTAGTAAATTATTTACATTCTTTTGAGAAGGGTAAACAATAATTGACTGAGACGGAAGAGTGGAAGACGCAGTATGTAGTATAACTGTACGTATAATATATTATATATAACCTAAAAGTCAGCTGTAATTGGTACATACAATTAACATACTCCATATAAAATTGAATAGTAATTTAAAATGATTAAAAAGGACTAAAATATATATTTATATAACTATATATATAGAGGGAAGCATAGTTGTTGGTAGGACTCCAAGGGAGCAGGCAACCAAATCACAAGAAAAGTTTTGTGGAAAACAATTCAATTCAATAACACTCACACATTTTTGTGACTTACTTACTTAAGTCACTTACTATGGGACGCTCTCCTACTCGTGATGAAATTGGCCTTAAGAAAGGTCCTTGGACTCCCGAAGAAGATCAAATCCTCGTCAATTTTATCCAAAAACATGGCCATGGTAGCTGGAGAGCCCTCCCTAAACTCGCCGGTACGTTTACCGTCTGAATTTAATAATTTACTGTTCGTATAAATAATTATATGTAATAGTCTAGTGGTCGATGTAATGGCCTAGTGATCAGGTCAGATGTTTGACACCCCCCTATGCAAAACTGGTCTTTAGTAGTTATGATTCACTATAAAGGGTAAAAAAAAAAATTGTGACCATTTTAAATTTTACTATAATAGTAAAGTCGACATCTAATTGTATTTGTTTGTTAATTTTAGGTTTGAATAGATGTGGTAAAAGTTGTAGATTACGATGGACAAACTATCTAAGGCCTGATATCAAACGAGGCAAATTCTCCCCGGAGGAGGAACAATCGATATTGAACCTACATTCCGTATTGGGCAACAAGTAAGTTATATCATCAACATTACATATTATCTATGTCAAAATGAAAAGCTACTAATAAAAGGAATTGATCACTAAATATGAAATCATAATTAAATATTTTACATTCAACAAAACATATTATATATCATACCAATACAAAAGAATGTCTTAAAGTAAAGTTATTATTATACTTGACCATAATATAAGACTTAAGCTTATCTAATTGACCATTTTTACACTAAAACTTGCCTATCAAATATAATTAAACAAGCACAATAATATGTTTTCCTCAATTTAATTTCTTCCTTTATAGGTGGTCGGCAATTGCAACACATCTGCCAGGAAGAACAGATAACGAGATAAAAAATTTCTGGAACACCCACCTGAAGAAAAAGCTGATCCAAATGGGTATTGACCCAATGACACACCGGCCTCGAACCGACATATTTTCAAGCCTACCCCATTTGATAGCCCTAGCAAACCTCAACAATTTGGTTGAGAATCACTCTTGGGAAGAACAAGCTATGAGGCTTCAAAGTGAAGTTGCTAAACTTCAATGCTTACAATTTCTTCTACAACCTCCTAATACTTCTAATTATCAAATGCCTAATTTAGATATGGACACTCTTAATCTCTTAAACTCCCTCCCTTCTTCATTTAATCCAAAAGATAATTACAACAATAATGTTAATAATAATAATAATAATAATATTAATATTAATAATAATTCAAACCCATTTGATGGAATGATGAATGATCATTTACCTAGTCTCAAAAGTTTGGATGATAATAATGATAATAATAATATTAATAATAATATTAATATAAATAATATTGATATTAATAGTCATATTGGATTAAGTAAAGGTAACAATGATGACAATATAAGTAACATGATTATTAATGATCATATGTTACAACCATGTGATGAATATTCATTGTTAACCCAAGGTGAGGAAGATTGTTCACCTACTTCACCTTGGCTTCCTTCATTGTCGTCTTCGCCATCACCCCCACCAACCACCACGGCCGCCACCACCGCCACCACCATGACTGCCGCCATGTCGAGTAGTTTTTGGCCGGATCTTCTACTCGAGGACGACCCCTTGTTCCATGAGATTGCCTAGTGATACCGTTATTGTGCATGCACTTGTACATATATAATTTCAAAATATTAAGGTTTGGATTTTTTTTTTTACCCTTTTTTTTTTTCATGTATCATGTGTAATATTGTACGGAGTATATTGTTTAGTATATTAGTATATAGTTATATACATATACATTACACATTACATTGATAAGTAGGGTAAAAAGTACGGAGTACTATGGTTTTGGATATAGTTTTCATATTATTACTTCGTAGCTAGTTTAATTTTCATCTTGTAAAAGAGGATAATATATTTTAGTAAACGTATGTTTGTTATATGTATAAAAAAATTGTCTACTATTAGTACATGATACCGAGTAATAATTTTAACTACTCCGTACATCATTTAGTGACTATTTTAAACTTTAAAATAGAGGGTGCCGAGGTAAAATAAAGTTACTACGGAGTAACAAAATTTGATAAACTACGTACTTCTAAAGAAACTTTAATTTCTTAGTTTAGTCATTTCATATATCTTTTATTTAGACAAATTGTAAATTTATTTTTACACAAAATATTAGTGAAAAACGATATTAATATCGACTGTAATGATCACCATCGAATTACCTAAAGAGAGCCAAAAAAATCTTTGATGTGTAATTTTAATAAAAAGAAAACCAACCACACTAAACATACATGAGTTAGAATTATTTTAGGGTGTTGTAGCCAATTCGATAAAGCAACTCCACAATTAAACTGCCTCACACGTAAAACGATCAAATGAATTATTCGATTGTTCATTTATCATAAATATTACTCCGTATAACAAGTTGCCGTGAAATTTTGGTCATCTCAGATCACACAAACAATTATCTTATTTCTGAAATGACAATTTAATATAAAACGGTCTAATTTTTAAATTTATCAACTCGATTAGAAACCAGTAAAAACAAGCACACGTAGGGTTTTAATTAGTTCAATACTTGCTCCCTTTTTAAGGACGTAATTAATAAGAAGGCTAGAGTTGACTAAAACACTTAACATTAATTTCAAAAGAGTGACGTACAAGTATATATCCACTACTCGTATTTATTATGGGTCCTCAAACTAGTCGTAGTAGTTAGGAATACTATAATTTTAACAAATTTCGGATATTCTTAATTAATTAACTACGGAGTACTCAACTATGGAGTACGGAGTAATTATTTATTGACCAAATTTATTCCATTGTTTTATTTATTATATTACTAGTAGTAAAGCCCGTGCGATGCACGGGTTTTAAGTATGACATTGCAAAAAGAAAAATCAACTCATCAATAAGTTATATTTAAATGATATTCTATAATTTATTATTATATACCCAAATTAAAGATCCGTCACATTTTATAAATAAGATTATTTTGCTACTAAATCAAATAATTTGTTTTAGTTTTTGTTACAATATTTTCACTAATTAATCATCATGGGGTTAAAATGAAAAAAAAATGTAATTAAATATTTTCATATAGATACACCTTGTATTAAGGGTGTTTCAATATCACCAGTTATATTAATATACCTTGTTTTAATTAGAGTCATTGTATATAATATAAACCTACAAAATAGAAGATGAAATATCATTAATAAGTAATCAAAGTAATATGTATAGAACAACTATAAATAAAGAATCAATAGCAAAGCCAAGCAATAACTATAAACAAAAACAAATAATAGCAAAGCAAAGCAATGACAACAAACAAAAGCAACAACTATAAACAATAACGTAAATCAGTAAATGCTTCGGAGTAGATTAAACCAATATGAAGACAAAATTTCAATGTACATGAATTAAGCGAGAATTAGTTTATATAATTGGTATCCACTGTTATAACCATGCTGAAACTCTTCAAAATTCAACAAATATTATCTTTAATTATTTAAAAATAATAGATAAGATTATTCAGAGAAATTTTAAGTTTTTTTTAGACTCTAGTAGGATTTAAATGATCTAAACTATAAAAAGATAATATAAATAATATATAGCATAATTAATTTCTTTATAATAAAAGATAACCAAATAATATAATATCAAAAATATTAAAATTTTAAATGAAGAATTTTAAAAAAGCTGGATTCTCTCACGTCGCTCGAAAAAACCTTCAATTATATAGATATATTGATTGTCTTGATTTTGCTCATAAACATTGAAAATAGGGTTTACAAATAGTGGGAGTCTGCTCGTTCTTTTCAGGTTAATATCAGTTCATATAAATTCGGCTCAATTTCTATATATAAGTTCAGTTCTGACATAACAAACACAAATTTAATTTACAGACACAAAATTTATGTTCAGCTCTTATAAGTTCACTCCCATAAGTCGAAAAGAACAGCGTCGAATATCAGTCTCTTAAGACAAAATAAATTAATGCACGATATTACAATTTTGTATTGGACTATTAGAATGTAAGGGTAAGTGTACTTACGTACATTTTCGATAATTAAAATAGATAATTTACATTATGATTATTGTCTTATTGAATCCGATTATTGAAATCTCGACTGCTTGTAACAACTTATATTGCTCCGTATACGAATAATTTGTATTGAAAATTTGATTTCAGATATTATGTACTTCGTACTTTAATTTTTGGGATATTCTATATGGTGCCCCTCAGTTTTTCAACTTTCTACATGGTACCCCTACATTTTTAGAAACATACATGGTACCCCTAATTGTTATCAATATCCATAAGTATATCCCTGAACTTTGTTTTCAAACAATTAAACTCAATTTTAGGCTTACGTGATGACTTGGATGCGTAACCAAACTTGTCATTTATTATCTCATGACATAAAGACTCTATTAAGCTCAATATACATCAACAAACCTATTGTTTATTAATTTATATGGGTTATAAAATTTTACGACAAATAAGTTACTGTTTCTCTACAAAATTATCACGTCTAAGATAAATATTGAGTCTAATAGAGTCCTTCTGTCATGGGATGATAAAACCAAGCTTTGTTATACGCCCAAGTAATTATTTAACGCTTAAAAGTGAGTTTAATTGTCTAGAAACAAAGTTCAGGGGTATACATACGGATAATGACAACAATTAGGGATACCATGTATATTTTCGAAAATGTAGGGGTACCATGTAGAAAGTCGAAAAACTGAGAGGTACTATATAAAATATCCCTTAATTTTTTCTATTTCTCTATTATGTAGCATGGATTAAGCCAACTTTCTAGAAGGCTTAAGTTTAACAATGTGTTTATGATAACAAGTTTTTATTGTTGTATTTGGATCAATTTTTTTTATTCTGTACGGTATCGATCTAAAAACACTTATATAAATCTAAGAAAATACTTCACTCTTAGTGATTCTTACATTTATAAATCGAGATCGAATTACAAATTTATTTTTAATTACTACGTGTTCGAAAGAAATTATCTTTAATTATTCATAACTCAATCCAAATTTATTTTGTACGGACTATCTTAGAAAATTGATAGCCAAAAAAAAAAAAAGACGTAAGTATCATTGTTGACTTTTGTCGGTGAACAAAGTCAAATGAAATACCTGCACCACCATCAACTGTAGTACGTGATGCGACTAAAAAAGCATAATTTTCTGGACATGAACGTCGATTGCACTAAGTAAAACGTAACAACGAGATAAATTCATAACTTTACCTCGTTGTTATGTTATACAGGCTTTTGTTAGTAACTGTATCATTGTTATTTTACACAGTACACTTACTGTAATTTCAAAAAATTTAAAACACGACGAAAGCCGCCTTTTCAGAAGGGCATAACTCAAGTCGAGCCAACTAAACTTGACCCGCCTGGCTAAACCTACATTTGGCCAACTATATATAAGTCGACGATACAGACACATTTGTATATGTGCCTAGACTTATACGTACCTTGTGATTCTTTCATCCAAATATTATACTTCGTATCTACGAGACTACGACGGTAAATTTTTTCAAATAGCAACGAAAAAACTGCACCACCTAATCTCACTACATACCCTACCTTTGACATCGAACCCAACATTTTTTATCATGTTTTTCCCTTTTTTTTTTTTAATGTTAAACATATGAAAAATTAAGCTTACGGTTAATAATGTTAGTTAATGTCGTAACATTGATTTATTATCGTTTCTTTTCTTTACCGTTTTGAATTAATGAGTATAGTTATTATTGGACTTTCGGCTTCTGGTTCTTATGAATCCATCTTACGTTATAAGAAGTTTTGGCGGAGAATTGGTCCCAAAAAAAAAAAAAAAAGGTCATAAATATTGAGGACAACAATTTGTCAAAAATTCACACCAAAAAAATATATTAAGAAAATAACAATTTTATAAACCGATGTAACAGAAATTAAAAGATTACGTAAAAAAGACTTTTAAGGTCCGAAGTTGAACAAGTCCATTACCCTACAGGTAAAGACTCGACAGGACCAATATAACATTGAACAAGCCCATTAACAAATCAATTGCGATATTCTATTATTTATCCCGAAATTTCACTTACATAAAGGTGAAAAGTTTACTCTTTTCGTCTTAAATTGTCTGAAGTATTTTATATTCAAAGTAAAACTTTCTGAGTTTTCTTAAATTTTCTACAATTTTCTAAAATTCGGTGTATTTTTGTGACATTTGACGCGCTATAAAGCCCACTTTAGTGCAATCAAAAGAGCAAATTTTGAAAGACCTTTTATTGTTGTCGTTTTCATTCCACTGCTTATGTATTAGTTATCGTCCTAGGTCTGAGATCACTACTGCTCACAACCTGGCAAGGTCTGTCAGGCGTAGATGACTCTTAGACTTTTTCCTACCGGCAAAAAAAAAAAAAAAAAAAGCGCAAATTTATTGCACTTTTAAGTGAGGAAACACAAACTTATCACTATACTATGTATAGAGGAGTTAAGTCACGGATATATCAATGTCTATGCCTAAAAAAAAGGCAAATTGTAGGACACTAAAAGAGAGAAGTGAAAGCATTCAAACATCACTTTTAACATGTATTTGCCCTACCTTGTCGATAATGTGTGTCGTAAATCGTGATCGAGTCATAAGATATTTATGTATCTCTGTATCCTTGCACGCTATAAATACCGAAACTACTTGGGTTAACAAATACAGTAGTCGTGAGGAATCAAACAAAAGAGAGGAACATGTCGATTGATGCGTTAGCTATGGCGGGTGTCGACTACAGAGCGTACGGCAGGAAGCTTGAAGAGACGGAAGTGAATGAGTTGGAGACGACACCGAAGTATCTTCTTGTGGAAGGAACTAAGGGCGAGGGGAATCAGAAACTCCGACGACAGAACATGCAACGGAAAAGCGTGATTGCACCAACAACTTGGATGAAAGGTGTTGCATCGCCAACTACTAACTAGGGTTGACGATTTTCCTCAACCACCTTACGTATATGGTATCCTTTACTTGTACGTTCTTAAAATGATACACATATTTATCGTACATGTGGTTATTCGATGCAACTTTCAATATGGGTCGTCTAAAAAATTAGTTTACGCAGTTAATCTGAAAATCTTCAAACAATTCGAGAAAAACGCAACCATGACCAACTCATAGCAGATACACAACTCGATATAATTAAATATAAAGGTTTATTAAGATTCTCAGACACAGACTCGACTGACTATACACGGGGAAAAATAACACTGTCACACTATCGGAAATTATACCAGACCGGTTTACCCGAATGAACTGAATTATAGCAATTTTTTAATTACCTGAATGTCCTCATCATCTTCCGCCTGACAGCTCGATGGCGTCTTGATTATTAATGGAATCCTCACCCCAGTCGAATCTTCTTTGTAGACGTTCGTAATCTTGTCGACGAGTGACTTCCACATGCTGCCATTCTTCCCATCGTTCAGCGAGACCCTCTCCTTCGAGCATCCTCACCACCTCAGACATCATTGGGCGTTCTTCTGGTGATGCTTGAGTACATAATAATGCGACTTTGATCATCATCTCCACTTCTTGAATGTCATAGTTTTTGTTCAAGTTCTTATCGACGATTGCGTCTAATCTCTTCTCTCTTTCCAGCTTCTTCACCTGCAAAGCGTATAGATTACAGACTTGTTCTCCTCGTCGTAAATCAATTGATGAAACCGAATTTAATGGCAGAATTGAAAGATACAAAGCATCGTACATGATCAAGCAACAGCACGTCGTCTTCTTCTTCCAAGCGTGAAAAGTCGATAGCACGTTGGCCAGTCACAAGCTCAAGAAGCATAATTCCGTAACCAAAAACATCCGTCCTTTGGGACGACTTTCCTGTGGATAGATACTCGGGAGCTATGTGTCCCATTGTCCCACGTACCTGCGTAGTCACATTAGTCTTTCGAACATCTACCAACTTTGCTAAGCCAAAATCACCAACTACTGCTTCAAAATCCTCGTCTAGTAGAACATTAGCTGCCTTAACATCACGGTGGATGATCTTCGGGTTGCAATGCTCGTGAAGATACTCTAAACCACGCGCGGTTCCCAAGGATATTCTTTTTCTTGTCGGCCAATCCAAAACCGCCTCCCCTGCTTTCAATTCTGTGGAAAAACATGGAAAACTAAGATGGTATACCAGTAATGTATCGACTAGGTTTTTATAATGAAGGGTTTTTCTACGAGATACGCGAAAGAAAGGGTGGTCATGGTACCTCGCAGGCGGTAAGCGACACTTAGGTTCTGCATGAAAGGGTAGACCAAAAGTCGTTCAGTCGGGGTAGTACAAAACCCGATTAAGCGAAGTAAATTCCTATGCACCGCTACGCTTATCATCTCCACCTCACGTTGAAACGCTGCATCACCTCCTGGACTTTCATAATCAGTCAACCTTTTCACGGCGATTTTTGTATTATCACCAAGAACGCCTTCATAAACCTTGCCAAAGCCGCCTTGACCTAGAACGTTTTTCTCGCTAAAGTTATCCGTTGCTATTTGCAATTCCCTGTATGAAAATCGCTTAAGCTGGCCAAATGCAATTGTACGATCAATTTCACCAGCAACATCGACATAGACTTCAGGCTTGAAAGCCTTATATCGACTCTTGTATACGCAAAACGCCAGGATAACAATCAGTAGTACACAACCAAGGCCGCCAACTACTCCAACAATAACTCCGACTTTTGTTTTGCTTGAAGACCCTGAAGTAACACAACATATTGCACATCAATAATCAGTCGATACTTCCTCATGCATAACCTCGCAATTTTCATACTCCATAACTGCCAAAGGAGCACATTCAAAAACAGAAAATATTGTCATGAAATGCGTTCCTACCTGTACTATTGTTATCGGATACACAACGGTAATGAAGATCACCGCCGCAGTTCAACTTATTACCAGTGAAACTGCAATCAGAAAATCACATATGATGATTGCTGATAACAATGAATTTTAAGGAGTAAGTACTTATGTTGTCGGAAAATCGTACTTGAATTTCGGAACTTGGAAGAGTTGACCAGGGATGTTGCCGTTTAGCTGATTTGACGATACCTGGCTGCAACCACAACCCACTTTACATGAGATACAGACAACGACATTTGCCATAATAACTCGATTTTTTATTTTGGATTTACTTACAGGCTGATTAAGTTATCTAGTCCAGACAGTGAGTCGGGAATACTTCCCGAGAGAGAGTTACCGCTCAAAATCCTGCATGGGCAACCGTTATGTCAAAAGCGGTAACTGTAAGTAAAAAGGGAAACAGCAGATACAATACAATTATACAATTACGAAAGAAACATAGATGTGGTACTACTCACAAATATTTAAGACGTTTAAGATTACCGAGGGAGGGTGGTATTTCCCCGGTCAAGCGGTTGTCCTCTAAATCCAAGCTAGTTAAACTGGTTAAATTTCCGAACTCTTCGGGAATCGTGCCAGTTATGGCATTCCCTTGCAGAGACCTGCATAAACAATGCAATATTAACATATTTACTTCATATAATAGACTACCAAAGAAGAAAAATGCAAAAGAAATAAAATCTCATCACCCAAACCGTCATAAATGCAAGTCCATATAAACCTACGGGAATATAATTTTATGATCCCTAAATCACGTGAAGCTCGACAGTCGACACAAAGCTATGTGAAGTACCTAAGAGATTTTTTTGTGTATGAGTATAATCTTCATATGCCTAAAAGTAAAGATTTGTAGACATAATATACCATTTTCAGAGATAAATAAAGTGATCACGTTTGAATTTGTCCAAATTTACCCCATGCCATAAAGCTCCCGTCAAACATGAAACAAAAAGTTTCTCAAAAGTCAAAACTCTCAAGTGTAAAATATAAGGCAAGAAACAAATTTGTCCTTGACAATTATGATTGTCGGGTTACGAAGGTTAAGATTGTGTATAACAGACTCCTTACAATGCCATAGACGGGACAGGGACCTTGGAGGCATGGGGAAATGTTGCCGTCAATGTCAGTGATTGAAGTTTACAATGTATTCACGGTATAAAACAATAAATGCATTGTAAGAAACTGAAAATTAGTGAGCTCATTCATGTAAGGTAAACCTACAGAGTCGTAAGAGTCTCAAGGACACCGATTTTAGGAGATAAAGATCCAGACAAACCCATGGATGACAACGTCCTGCAAACATATTGAAAAGAAAAACAACATGAGCATAGCGATATACACTAGAATAGCATGCATATGGATTTTGAATGTAGAGTGTTACGTACACTGAAATAACTTTCAAATTCGGAGGATCACACATAACATTTGACCATGTGCACGGAGTCACTTGATTCGGGTTCCAGTCAGTCAGCTGACTGGACGAAGCGTTTAGTGAAAGTTTCAACTCATAGAGCGCAGCCCCTGAAAACGAAAGAAACGTCACAAATGATAATTAGAAAACACTTGTATCTAGCTATAGATACATTGAATTCTTTTATATCATGAAAAAAGCGGTCGACGTTGACCCAACAGAAATCGATGCTATAATTACTTAAGTCATAAAGCGAGGTTTTAAAGTCGTAGTTCACAGATTTTGGCATGTTGCGTGATTGTGCTAACAGAAGTCAATCTACTCGATCAGTACCTTGAAAATCAGCAATAACACAATGAAGAAAGCCGACAAACGCCAAAACAGCAACGCAAAGTTCTGCCTTCATTTTGCAATGCAAGTCTCACCGCTTTCAACTACAAACCAAACAAAATGCAGCAAAACAACACCATCTCTGCACAAAAAAATGACAGCAATTGAATGATCAAAAACAATTCTTCAATTTAAGAAAGTTAATCTCCAAATAACTCAGACTTGTTTAGAAGAATCCAACAATGGCGCGAACCCAAGCGTCGGATCAATGTGAAGTGTCTAGTGTCAAACACGAGTACGCGAGTTAATTTTCGATGAAATCCCACTAAATTACTCATCAATAGAGGAAAATCAAGTTAAAAGATCACAAATTACTAAACTTTCTTCAATGACTGATGATCAAAATGAACCCAACATCCACAATTTAAGTAACTTTTGCATCATTTTAAAGCTTACCCAAATCCAATTACTGAAATTCCAGAGTTAATTTCACAAAAAAAATCAATCTTTTTTTTGGGGGAGGAAAATCCAAGCAATCACAGATTTCTGAAATCAACAAATCAATTTACCATTTTCGCATCATTCAACTAAAAACAAACAAAAAGATTTCAACTTTCATGTCTAGAAACAAAACCCACATGCCAAATTAATAGATTAACACTTCAGAAACTAAAAATCAAAGTAAAAGTACAGTAAAAAGTTGTAAATTTAATCAGATTTAAGCAGAAAAATGCAGAAACTTTTTGTAACAATGAACAGTCACTAACAAAAAGAACAAAGATATCAAAAATAATTAAAAACAGTAATTAATTAGTTAATTAATTAATTTACCTTTGGTTGAAATGATTTTGACCAGAAAAACAGATGTGTTTTTTTTTTTTTTGTTTTTTTTTTCAAAGAGAAGCTTCTTGCTTCAGAGTTGTGTGATGCTGCAACTGCAAGTGTTGTGCAGGTTTTTCAAGGAAAAAGATACTTCCTCCATTTCATTCAAGAATCTTTGATATATCGTCTAATATATGAAATACTCCGTAAAAAATAGTCAGATCTTATTTTAATTGCCTTTTCGAGAGCATTATTAATATTCAAAATTCATATTTTTCAGAATTATGTAACTAAAGATATAAACAAAAGAAAACGTGCATCGACGTACGTGCAAAAAACAAATGTATAGAATTGAAAGAAATGGAAGAAGTAGTTCGCCAAGCCTAAAAATACAAGAAATACACTTAAAATTCGTGCGGGAGTCGAATCTTACAATAAATTATTGTATTCACGTGATAAGTATGATTAATTGTTATTAAATTTTTTAATACCTGTCACTTTTGTAGATTTGTTCATGTTTTTGTATTCTTTTAGCTGCAATTTATACTTTGATATCACAATCATTTAACGTGAGTCTCACTATTAATTACTTTCATTTAATATTGTTTTATATTCTTTTTTTTTTTTACAAAATTACTAAATTTATAAAGTATTTCAAAAGGAAAAAAAAATTATTACCGACCTATTGGCGTTGGCCTCTATACTCATATAATGATAGTAAAACTACTCAATACTTCATTTAATGTTTTCCATAAAAAATAATAAATTTAGTAATAATCTTATAATAAAATTAGTCGAGGTAATAATTTTTATCAAACTTGAGAGTTAAAATACGCACTTAAGTGTTACGATCATTTGTTAATTTTTTTATTATGAAAATTAGTGTATATGAGTGATGAGTGATTTTTTTTTTTTATATAAAATTAAAATATAATCATATTTTGCTCTAGAATTATTTAGGCATAAGCAACATTCTCCTAATTTAATGATCATTTCAGACCAACTTATAATATTACGAGTAGAATATTATGAAATCGTCAATTTGTTAAATTTATTATTTTTTTAAAAAAAAAAAAAAAAAGATAAATAAATAATTATTATTACAAAGTTACTAAATATAAGAAGTATAAATGTAAATTAGTATACACGTATATACTTCATTACATACATTTTGGATTGCGATCCTCTGGAGTAACTCTACCGTAGAGTTACTCCATTTTTGTCACATTACTTGCATAGAATAAAAAATTTCTTTTCATCCTTCACCCAAACGGGTTCACCAATTTTATGTAGGGTATCTTTTGGTTTGGATTCGGCGGCGAAGCCGCCGGAACATCCCGGAAAAGAGTTTAGGGTATAATTTTACATTTTTACGGTGCCGCGTAGCGGCACTGTAAAATTGAACCCTAAACCCTTTTTCGGGAAAAAAAAATCGATGAAGAACGCATACATGGGTATTTGTATAAGAGAATTATCAAAATTAAATAAATTTATTATGATTATCAAATTTAAAAATCAAAATTTTAGAGTAATTCTACGGTAGAGTTACTCTAGAGAGTTACTGATCCTGACACATAAATTTTCAATAAAGTAATCCGTATACTTATGAAATTTGACTTGCTTTTACGTAAAAACCGGATAATGTTCACAGAAAAATGGGATTTACACACAAAAACCACAAAGCACTTCACAATAATAACGTTCCTCACCTTCCTCAGTCAGTCCTCAATATTTTTGGTCAACCAAAGTCTACTAGGAAAGTGTGCTGTGTTACTGTGTATACTACTCCCTCCATTTTTATCCAACGACATTCATTCTCTTTTTCACACTTATCGATACATATTTTGTAATATCAGTATCTATAGTTTTACACAAATTCTTGTATAAAACGGGTAATATCCATTTCATACAAGAAACGGGTCAAATAATTGAATAAGACAAAAGTTGAAAGCTTTGAAACTAACAAAAGATTTGTCTTTTCTATGTAAAAGTCTAACTACTTGATTCGTTTTACATATAAAAGGATAATCCGTTTTATGGGAGACTAACTCCTCCGTATATGACTATATTTTTATTTATACATTAAGAGTTATATCGAAGATTCTTCACCTATGTAAATAATGTCAAAAAAGAAAGAGATGACATTGAATTTGAATAGAGGGGGTATAATTCTAGGTAATTTTATTGTAAAATCATTTATATGTCTATAATATTACATTTTGTCTTAAAACACAGTTATTTTTTTAATCACTTTTTTTTCATACATTTAGGGGTATGATAAACACTATCGAATATTTAGTGACACTTGTCTAACTTTGGCAATAATAAAAAAAAGATCGTCTATAACAAGACTTACTCATAATCTAAGTTGCACGGACACTTTTCCAAATCAACGTGTCTGTGTCGGACACCGACACTCCTCGGACACAAGTCAATATGTGTCGGCCACTTGTAAAACCGTGTCCGGTTTTTTAAATTTATTTGGAGCCGTGTCGGACACGGTTCGTGATATTTGGAGCCGTGTCGGGCACGATTCGTAATATTTGGACACTCGTCGAACACACGTAATGTTGTTTACGAGTTTTCGGACTTTAATAAATGACAATATTGTAAGTAGGGGTGTAACCGAGCCGATCTGATACCGAGTTCATGTAGGCTCGGAATCCGCTCGGAAAAATTTTCTTGAGCTCGGAATCGGCTCTGAATTTACCAAGCTCAAAAATTCAAAGCTCGGAATCGGCTCAGAAGAAGTCTCGAGCTCGACTCGAGCCCAATTCGAGCTTTATTGAATATTATTTTCAACTTTTTTTTTCAATATCCATTAAAATAAATATCTATATAACCATTTTATTAACATATTTTATTAAAAAATCGATCAAATGATATTACAAATAAAAAATATATATACTTGAAGCAAAATATAATATATATACATAGACTAAATTATATATAAAATTGAAAACGAGCCCAAATCCGAGCTTTACTAAGCTCGGAATCGGCTCGGATTTAGCCTAACTCGGCTCGGAATCGGGCTCAAGATCAGTTTGACTGAGGTCGAGCCGAGCTTTGACTGATTTGATTCCGAGGGCTCGCCGAGCCGGCTCTGATCATTTACACCCCTAATTGTAAGTTTATGGTGGTAACCTAGGTTGCACGAACACGGCGGAAAGGATCTTGGACACACCTCAAGACGAATGTCCGATTTTCAAACTGTAAATTCTTTTTATTTTTAATATTTATATTGTTTTTTTTTTTGCCGTGTCCCGTGTCCGTGTCCGTGTCCGTTTTCGTGCAACCTAGCTCATAATATTAAAGGCTTAAAATGGCGCCGCAATGATATAAAACATCGCCGGATTATGTTTTACCAAAAATAGTGCTAGGTAATAAAACATCCTAAGACTATATTAGAGTATCTTTGGGGTCAACAAACCAAAAAAATAAAAATATAAAAGGTGTATTTTCGAGTGAATCACTCAAAAATCCTCAGTTTTCTCAAGTTAATTACTCGCAAAAAAACCTTGAATTTTCTCGAGTAATACGCTCGAGAACCGCCCTTTTGTTTTTAATTTTTTGTTTTAATTTTCTAATTAATTAAAATTGTTTTAAAATGATTAACTTATGGATGTTGAAATTGAAGGATAAAAATTTGATTACTAAATATGATTAATCATCTAAATAAGTGGGGTCAAATTTGAAAATACAGTGTAATTTGGCGATATTTTACTTATTTGTGGCTCCATATTGTAACATGGATACAATTTGATATGATTATTCAGCATTTTGTTTAAATATTACTCCGTACTATACAAGTGCTGTTAATAATATTTTATTCGCCGTTATGTGTATACATATTACAAACGATAGTGAGGTCGCTCTGTTTTGTAGATAAGGCTTGTTCCGTACTTGTTGTTTAACATTTGGCAATAAAAACAGTTTATGTATTTATAACTCGTAATAAATGCTTCATTTATAATTTTAAAAACATAAAACTAATTTGACCGATAAAATTATAACTATTTTTTTTTTTTAACTCAAGTTTGAATTTTAGTCTTATAGGTCACGTGGGGTGGCACCTTGATTAAAGAAAGAAAAATAAATTTGTAAAGTACCGAAAATATATTGAATTGTTTTAGGGCTAAAAGTGAAAAGTAGTCAAAAGTTAAACACACACTAATGAATGATTAGTGTTTTAAATCCAGCAACAATGAGGTTGGCCGCCCCTTCTACTAGTGGTCATTACTTAATTATTCCATTTTACGAATAAATTTCTCGTTAAGTGAAAGACGAGTTTCAGATACATAAAATGATCTCGTAAATATTACGGAGTATTGACTAACATGTTACCACATTATTTATAACAATAAATTGATCATATTATACAAAATACTCAATATCGATCACAAATAGCCATATGTCGTAACATTTCATGCATCGTAAAATCTGTCGTTTGTTTTCATAATTAGTGAAATAAAGTATTTTTTTTTAAGACTTTTCCCATTCTACCTTTTAACAAGGGATATTCTTAATCGACACCAAACATACATTTATTTTTTAAATGATGACGAAAATTAAACGTATACAAATGGTTGGAACCGGTTAAATATCGTTAAAAAGTTTAGGCCCAATTAATGATGGGCCTAATACCATATTGGGCTAGTTGAGAAGATAAATGCCCAATAAGTTTTACACACACAATTTCATGTCTTCATGCAAGTAATCACAATCTAACTTTGATTAAGCATATCATAATCTATTAATCTTACGATTCTTACCTTTATTTGTAATTGAGTTTCCAATTTGAGTAAATATTTGATTATTATGATAATATAGCCTACCAAAAATGAAACTAATTTCGTGTTTTAACCACTTATTTACATATTCCCTCCGTTTCGGTGATTTGTTTACATTTGCTTTTTACACAGTTATCGATGTAAGGAGAGAGATAATGAAAAAGTTGAATAAATAACATAAAAATATAAAGAAAAATAAGTGTATTTGTTAAATGATTTAATTGAGTTTATTTATTAAAGGGACTCACGTTCACATGGGCCAATTCTTGCCAAATTTGGAAGTGTAAACAAATGACTTATATACCTCCTAAAAGGAAAGTGTAAACAAATGACCGGTACGCAGGAAGTATTATAATTACGGAGTATTTCATCTGCAAATTGTTTTGCTTTAATATACTCGTATGTTAGCTAACGAGCTCATGTTGATTTTCTCATGAAAAATTGTAATATGAATTATTTTATTTTATTTTTGTTCTTGTTAAGAGAGATTTTCAAAGATAATATTTTTAAATTATTATTGTGTATTTAATACGAAGTATAAATTAATATCAAAAGTTTTTATAGTTTAATAAAATTAATACTCCGTAATAAATAAATGGATCTCGCTCAACTCCCTAATTTTTCATAATCGATTGTAAACTATAATCTACTCTCGATTCTTAATCTTTAAACTGATTATGAAGTTGAATAATAAACATATACACCCCCTTGATCCAAAATTTTGTTGAAACTCGCTATTGTCGATCTTGTTATTTGTCGACACTGGCTTTCAAGAGCTTTCACCGCAAACTCACAAATATGAATTTATTATGAATCTCCTTTGATACTTGGTTGGCTTGGATTTTTTTTTCCTTGATTTTGTGAAGCCCTTGTCTTCACTTTGTGACGTACTTCTCGTCACCCTCTTGTTGTTGATGCACATCATCATCAACTTAACTTGGAGCACTTCTCTCCAATTCTCAATTATAGACGGAGCACCTCTCTCCACCAACACTTTAGGTGCACTTCTGATAAGATATACAATAGAGTAGGATTTCATAAGGAGAAATTATTATTGATAGTTGTTGTTCTGTTCAATTACATGTGATATGTGAACTATTTATAATAGTAGCTGATAATATTTGGAAAACCTAGATCTTAACTTATTTGGAAAAAAATGTCGACTTTCTTTGTCTTCACAATCTTCTTCATCTTCGGTCTTCATCTCCATCTTCGCAAGGTTGGTAAAATAGGTGCGTATAGGACTCGCCAGACAATCTTTAAATGCGTATAGGACTCGCCAGACAATTTCAATTGCGTAACTCGCCAGTAAATCTTTTTAATTGCGTAACTCGCCAGTAAAGTCGTACCACCTTGAACTCAATGAAAAATTATAAATCAAAGAAAAGAGAATTTGATATTGGGGGGATTTTATTCGGGTAAATTAACATAAAGTAAGTATTTTTTTTTTTTTTTTTTTTTTTTTTTTTGAGTTTTAATTAAAAGTTTTATGTATTCTATCAACAGTAATCCTGCCGGTGGGCGACATCATTAATTTAATTGCCCACCGGCAGAGCAGCGGAATTTTGTATGTAGGTCCTCAGAAGCCAAATGGCTCTGATACCATGATAAGATATACAATAGAGTAGGATTTCATAAGGAGAAATTATTATTGATAGTTGTTGTTCTGTTCAATTACATGAGATATGTGAACTATTTATAATAGTAGCTGATAATATTTGGAAAACCTAGATCTTAACTTATTCTCTAAGATAATAAATATATCCTAATATATATGGTATATTCTAATAATATACCATATCATTTATTTTCCCTAATAACTTCTCACCAATTTGTGAACCACTTTTCTACACCCAAAATAGTAGACTCATTTTTCTGTACAGCTCGATAGAGCACATCTCTCTATCTTACAATTTTGCCAATTCTTTCAATGACACTTTTCTCATTTTTTTTAAAAAAATTTTTTTACGCCCCATTTTCGAATCGAACCTAGTTACTTAAGCGGAGATGAATATTGTGTCAACCTTCTCGACTTATGATAGTTTTAATACCTTGTACGAGTAAAATTTATAAGGGGGATAATATTGAAAAGGAACATAAAATTGCTCAAATAATTACATATGAAGTATTAACTTAGCCATTACATAGCCAACACAATTAACTAATTTAACTTTAGTGAAGTTGTAATTTGTTAAATCGCAAGATTCTTTAATAATTGAGACTTGTATTTTGTTGTGTGGACCTTTTAGTTACATATCAAACATACACCAATATTATAAAGCAATAACAAAGACCTAACCAAAAAAAGAAATGTTCTCTCTCTCTCTGTGTCTCTGTCAATGAAAATAAAGTAAAAGTTAACAATTAACTACGGAGTAAAATAAAAGGATTACGACTTATTTTAAAAGCATAAAATAAAAATTGATCGGTTTGTGTTTGATATCATATCACACTTGTTTATTGTTTATTCGGTACTATTTAACACTTTTTTTTTTAATATTATTTGATACCAAATAATACGGTCTTATTATATCAAAAGCGTTGTAAAATAGAAAAGCGATAAGACTATAAAAGTATTATCTTTACCTATTATGGTGCAGTTGCTAGCTAATTCGATTTGTTGGCAGAGTCATAATGAACAATAATACTCAGTGAGCAGAATTTATATTCAGCAACATTAAAATTACCTTTGGAACTTCTTTCACCTAAAAATATATAAAAGTATTGTCTCTTTTGTTATGTTATAAAATAATGTTGGGAATTTAATTTTTCTGGGAAAAAGTATTTGAAAATAGAAGAACTTAACGATTTACATGCGTTGTATGTGAGATATTAGTAGTTTCTTCGAAAAGAAAACTTGAACAATTAATTAATAACGAAGTACGGAGTACAAATTAAGTATATAAAAACTCTATTCATCATTATATATAATCAAAGTACATATTGAACTCATTAAATGTGAATAATACACTAAAAATAATCATAATAACAACGCTAATAACTACCACAATAAACTCATCATATATATATGAACACGTCTCGGGAAAAATCGTCTTTCACTAATAACATGAAAGACGAGTTTTCTGATAAATAAAATGTAACTATATTTAAGCTATTTATGACTATTATTGACTAAAACGTGAACACTTTTATACTTCTTAACAATGCTTACAATAATGATCACCATTACTCTAATTAGTAATTATCGTATCTTTTTATGTATTTAGAGTTTTATCTTCCACATTTTTTAGTAATAATTTTATCAAATATTTCATTTTTCCTTACAACTTTAGAAAGAATAAAATGAACCACTACTTTCATTGGTGACTAATTACTTTCCCTAGATTCCCTTGTTTTCTTCACATCTCTCACTTTTTTCAAATCTACTTAACTAACATTCTTTACTTATTCATGTGTAGTCCACTTGTCTTTAAAAAAAAAAGTACCTTAAATTTATGTTAGCCGACTCCAAATAATTTTTAAATCACGATATGGCACGGTGTTTTAGCCCGACGGCCACAATCGACTCGTACTACCGCTACTCCTTTGAGAGCGCGGGCCTAAAATCCACAACAACAGACTTGGAGGACGGCACAGTTATCCACTGCTGGGCCCCAAAAAAGCCCAGCAGTGGAAACCAAAACTTAACCTTACTCCACGGCCTCGGGGCAAACGCCACGTGGCAGTGGGACCACATCATTACAAAGTTGTGCCACAAGTTCAACCTCTACGTGCCTGACCTCGTCTTCTTTGGCGGGTCCCACACGACCCGCCAGGAGCGAGACGAGGCCTTCCAGGCGCAGTGCGTCATGAAGCTGCTTACGAAGTTGAACGTTTCAAAGACGAGCGTGGCGGGGATCAGCTACGGCGGGTTTGTGGCCTACAGCTTGGCCGCGCAGTTCCCCGAGGCTGTCGACAGGGTGGTGATCGTCTGCGCGGGCGTCTGCTTCGAGGAAAAGGACACGAATGACGGGTTGTTTCGAGTTTCGAATGTCGACGACGCTGCGGAAATTTTGTTGCCTTTGAGTAGAAGTAAAATGAGGGAGTTGTTGAAGCTTTCGTTTTATAAGCCAAGGAAACTTATTCCTTCTTGTTTCATTGATGATTATATTCAAGTAAGTTCATTTTAATTTAATTTAATTTAATTTTTATAAATATTTGTTAAATTTAGTTTTATTAATCCAAAATTAATTGATTGATTAATTGATTTTGTTTTTGTTTAATTTGGATTGATTTTTTCTGGGTTGAGTTTAGAATAGTCATTTGCATTGGATGAAAATTGGTAAAATGATTCAAAGTTTGAATGGTTGAAAATGTGTTATTGATGATTGGGTTGAGATTCTATGTTTTACGGGGAAAAATAAAGTAAACGTTAATAATGTACTGGAACGGAGAGAGTATTTTAGTACTTCCTCCATTCCGTTTGATTCTATACGTTTGACCAAAACACGGTAATTAAGGTAGAAGAAAATCAAGTGGGGTAGATAATGGAATTACTTAAATACCCCTACTTTATTGTTTGCAAGTGGGTTGAGTGGGTATTAGTGAAGGGTATATTGGTCTTTTAGTTTAATAAAGTAGAGACTAAAATAGAAATGTATAGAATTGATTGGAATTTCCAAAAAAGGAATATGTATAGAATCAAATGGAATGGAGGAAGTAATTTTTATGTTTTATTTTCTTCCTTTTGTGGCACACTATTTAACTTAGATTTTTTTTTTTTTCTTTTTTTACGGAGTACTATTTTATTTAGTCAGAATTCGAGTTGGAAAGAAACCACAAACGACGGTAAAACTCCCCTCAAGAGTTTTAATCCCAAACTCAAACTTGAGACATTTGGTTAAGCTAACACAACTCCCCATCAGTTAATTTAAGTGCTCATGGGTCAATGTTAGAATAAGTTCGTCATATGCATACAACGAGGTAGTTGTGTACTTACGTTATTGTGTGGTTAAAAAATAATCACTTTAATACTCGTTGTGACCATTGTGGAGTAAAGAACGATTACTTTAAAAGTAATACTCCCTCCATTCAATTCCATTCACAACATTTCACTTTTTCACATTTGTCGAGGCAAATGTCGGAACGAAAATATCTACAATTTCACTCGATAAAAAAAATCTAAAAATTGGATATAATATTGTACCCATAAAGACGAATCAAACAAGATCACACACGACTATATTTTCTTTTATAGATTGTCGGGAATTTCAAAGATTCCCGACATAGTTGAATAGTGTCAATAAAGCAAATGTAGTGAATGGAGTTGAATGGAGGGAGTAACTTTTTAGATATAAATAATCTGTCAAACGCTACAAACATCTTACAGTAAAATTACTCGTAGGATGAGAACTTTGAAGATGATTTGATGTGTGAATGTGTGATGATAGTCATTCTAATGACTAGATTGCATTAAAAATCAATTTTGATACAAGAAACCTATCAATAATATCAAAAAATCAAAATTTGGTGAACTACTTAACTCATATCCAAGCAGTTGAAATTAAGTAATTTACTAATAAGACACCACAAATTCTTGTGTGAGTCTAAGCCTCATAATAAGTTATTGTAAGTCAGCCTCGTTTGTACTCGATTATATAGTTTTTGTACCATTTTAGTGATAATTATTATTCATTGTAACTAAATTTTTTAGTACCTTTAAAATTAACTTACCTTTAAAATTAACTTTAATAGATTTGTTTTATATTTTTGTACTCTTTTAACTACAATTTGTACCCTGGTCTCGCGTTAACTTAGTGTAAGACTAGTCTCACGGGAAAAATTACCGGACAAGACACAATTAATTGGTTGATTGATTTAAGATAGTTGTTGGTTGGGACAAATAAATGAGACAAGTGAGTAAAAGGGACAAGTGAAAATGTTATTTTCATGATTTCACACTTGAATTGGTTGGCCCATTGCTGCTTTCATAGTCCTATGCTATGTAAGCCGACTACAATCAAAACATTTACGGAGTAACAAATATTACTCCGTATTATTTAATATCTCAATCGAACTGAACTGAATTGTTTGAAATTCTAAAGTAAAGATTTTGTATAGTATTTCGGTTAAGAATAGAAAAATTAATTTAAACTAAATTGAGTAAAAATTGATCCGAAAAGAGCCTTAACAATCTTGAAGTACATATGAAATATGGAGTATATATACATTAAATAATGGTTGTGACGTAGTGTTATTATTTGAAATTTAGTTTCTTTTATTTTCGAGAAAGGGAAATTTTAAAAGTCAATTTATACGTTAAAATACAACCATATAGGGAATTCGTCATTGGTTTCATGGTAGGGTGATAGATTGATTAGCCCATGCTAACCCTCCTCGAGTCCTCGATGCACCATTGCCTAGATGATTTATTCAAAACAAACCGAAATATGAAATAAAAATGCACGAGCGTATATTACTCTTTCGAATTTCTCGAATATCTCAAAAAATTTCATAACGAGACAATTTTTTATGAAATTTTTAGTATATGTTGATTAAAATCAAAAGCTGAACATTACTTTTGCTGCACAATTTAAAGGTGATGTGTGTAGAATATAGAGAGGAAAGAAAGCAATTGATAGCAGCTTTACACAAGGACAGAAAACTTGCAAACCTTCCTAAGATTAATCAGGTACGTAAATCGCACAATTCTCGACTTTCGTGCCTTCGATCTCACACTGATTATTTTGGAAGCTCATGAAAACACGGTGTTTGTACAGCCGACGTTGATCGTTTGGGGCGAGCATGATCAGGTGTTTCCGATAGAGCTAGCACACCGACTCAAAAGGTCAGTATGTATATCGATTTTGAAGTCGTTTTTTTTGCTCGTGTTTCGAGGGAATGTTTTATTTGAGGCTATGGAATAATGTTGTTGTTGTCGTTTGTGTAGGCATCTCGGAGGCAACGCGCAGCTCGTGATCGTGAAGAAAGCAGGGCATGCTATCAACATAGAAAAGCCGAAGCCACTCTATAAGAGCATCAAGTCCTTCCTACTTGAGAAACCGCTTTTGACAACTGTTAGTCACAGAAACGGGGGTTAACAACGCCGCCAAGTCGAGAATGTAACATTCTTTGACATTATTGCTCATGCAATGCTGAGTAATTCTATTGTAAAACCGTCACACAATGAGGTGCTAGTACTATTACGTCTATTGATCGTCAATTCATTACGATGTACTCCGTATCATATGAATGTAAAATATGTCTAAAGTTACATATAACTTTAATCTACGGTGAAATTTTTTCGCAAAATTCTTTACAAAACTTTTTCAAAAAAAATAATATTTAGAATAAAAAAAATCCGACCTACCGGATTCGAACCAGTGACCTAAGGATGTCTGTGAAACCACTACAGTCCTCCGCTCTACCAACTGAGCTAAGGTCGGATGTTGATTTGTTTCGCTACTTAAATTACTAGTATTAAATTATTCATTCTAAATTATTAGTAATTTAATTAATAAAATAATTAATTAATGTTTATGGCATCAATTCAGTAAAATTGCTTATTCTTCATAAATGGGAGCTTCTAATTAGAGAAAAGTTAAATTTTAATTAGCTAATATTATTATTATTATTTTTTTTTTTCAATAACATATTTTTTTAACGATTAACAAAGCAGACGACAAAAAATTTCTTTGTATTTGAACTTATTTTCGCTCTTGTACATTTGTAAAAAAAAGTTAGTTTCATTGTCGTATATTGGATTTGCATACTCATAGATAGAAATTTGGAAATTAATTTAAACATATATTGATGTTTGTTGTTGTATATATTTTTTTTTTATATTATGTTTACATATTATTTTGAAATTACTCTACTCCATATTACTTAGGCTTTAAAGATTAAATCGTCCTATTATCTGAACTATGGAGTATGAGATTATGTGTGATATACTTATCAACAAATGAATGTACCACTATTATGTCGTACTCAGTATATAGTTACCATATTACACTCTGTAACAATTTACAAAATATGCACTGAGTATATCAAATGGACCTAACAATCACATGATTCGACATCTCCATTTACGATATGACTAATATTTAGGATATCAAATATTAACAACATTTTTCTCCGATTATAAACATCTAACTTTTCCGTACAACCGTTTAAAATTTCTAACATCATATATCGGATATCAGATCCGTGTCCAGATATTTATTTTGCACAATTCCCCAAACATACAATACCTACTTTTGCCACCCAATAAGTTAAGTGATTCACCAACAAAATATCTCACCATTCACTTTGATCAACAAACTCATGAACATTCTCTAAAAACTGAATTTTTCAGGTAAAACTTTCAACATCTTTCATCTTATTTTTTGTCATTATTGAATTATTGATGCATGCATGTCCACATAAATTTTATGTATAAAATTATCATTGAATTTATGTCTATTTTTTCATAGAGTATGTTTATATGAAATATTAACAAATTTCCTTAATTGGTAGAATAATTTTTGATCAGCTGTTTCTTTATTTTCAGGTAATTTTATAAAAATTAAATCAAAAAAAATTCTTGGGTAAATTCAATTTTGTTTTAATCATAAGGTAAATTGAGAAAGTTATAATCTTTTACATTGATTGTATCATAATTTGATCAAAGTTTTGATCTTTCTTCTGTATTTGAACGTTTACATGTTGATGTATTGAAAAGATTAATATAGTTGAATATCTTATTAAAGAGATCTTTTTTTTTTTTTTTTAATCCATGAATTTACATGTTAGTTGATGAAGCAAAGTTCTTGAATTTTGGTTGTGTTTTTGTTGATTTGCGAAATTTATGTATTGAATGGAGCGGAGCTGAACTGAAATGAAGTCCAAAACGCGGTCGATCTGGCTTAATTGAGCTTGCATGAACTAAAAATTACAACTTTTAGGAAGGAGATTAAATGGGGAGGGTTGTTTTTCTTTCAAATCTAAGAATTCAATTTCGATTTTCGAGAAAAATGGATCCCTTCATTTCCTCCCGCTTTATTCCCCTTTAACTCAAATTAAAGGAACAATGGATACAGTTTCCCTCCAAATCTGATCAGCCAAACACGGCCTAAATCTTTTGGTTGTTTATGCCAGGAAATTTAGAGCGGTGGAATGGAAAGTAGAATTGATTATAGGCCATGGGCCGAATTAATGCCGGACACACTAGGTTTGATATTCAAAAACCTTCCCCTCGACGAGATCTTGAATGTGGTTCCAAGCGTGTGCAAATCGTGGGCTAAGGCGGTAAGAGGTCCGTATTGTTGGCAAGAGATCGATATTTTGCACTGGAGCAGATACCGCCGTGCTGAAAACCTCGATTCTATGCTTATATTGCTCATTGGAAGGAGCCGTGGTTCGCTTCGACAATTCTGCGTCTATGGCCTTGGGACCGAGTTGGGTTTATCCCTCATTTGTGATAAGTAAGATGACGACTTTCCTCTGTTGTTTTTCATGTTCAATAGCGCATGTTTTGTTTGTCCGCTCGCACTGATTTAATTTATGTGGCGTTGCAAGTGCGAAAAACCTTTGGAAATTATGTTTGCCGGGAAGTGAAATTAGCAACCCCATGGTGGAGCAAGTCGCAGGAAAGCTTACGAATTTGACGTTCCTAGATTTGAGCTACTGCACGAAAATCGGAGCTCCGGCATTGACGTCAATCGGTACACACTGCAAGCTCCTGCAGCATTTTGGGAGAAACATGCATCCTTGGGACGTAACCCTCCGAAAGTGCCAGGATGACGAAGCTTTCGCTATTGCTACCACGATGCCACAGCTTAAGCACCTTGAGCTCGCATATCTCATGGTTACAACAACGGGTGTGATTACGATCCTTTCCAAATGTCGTGAACTCGAGTTGTTGGATATGAGGGGGTGTTGGAACGTGAAACTTGATGAGGAGGTTTTGAAGAATCGTCCTTCGTTGAAGGTGGTGGGACCTCTAGTTGTCGATTTGTCTGCTGGAAAGATTAAAGTCGATACGTGTGGTTACTATGATTGGAACTTCTTTGACATGGATACTGATGACGGTGATGTTGACGTTGTTGCTGCTGATGAGTCTGATGATGCTTATGTCTCCGATGATATGGATGACAATGATATGAATGACTTGGACTTTATGTACTTAGGGGAACAGTTTGACAATACTTAAGACCGACGTCTTAAAGTTCAAGAGCTATGTACACATATTACGTCTATTTCAAGTGTAGGTGGGAGTTCATCAGTTGAGCAACCTAACGTTGCTCTAAATGTTGTGTCGTCGTGAAGTCGTAATCTGCTGCCTAGGACTCAAGCGGCCTTGGTTTCGTCGAGATGCAATTTTCCCAAGTCGATTCTGCAGCCACTCGATCATTGTTAATCTTATGCACTCTGTATGATGCATGTTTTCTTATCTGTGGCAAAATTTGTTGCTTAGATTCCTAGTCGTATTGTAAGTGTTTTTTAACTAGATGATGCGCATTAGTCGTATTGTAATATTCATTTTTCTTTACATTCCCTTAACGAATTTAATTGCGCACTTATCGGTTTCATCAATGGAAAAGTCAACCTAATATATTCACTGAGCATCGACGTCTGATACTATGTAATCGAAGGTTAAATTGAATTATTAACAATCTAACTACATTCAGTTGAAAATCATCTCTGCGTTATTAATGTTACAGTCTACAAACATTCGGAAAAATATGGCACAAAACAGGAGATGACAGTAGCGAATAAACGTGTACAGGCATGAATAACTAACCAATAACTCAACTTAGTATGACGATATAATCTCGCATGTTGTATTCACAGCATCAGTCGACAGCAGGAAACATGGATCGACTCCTCGAGCTTAATTCAGTGTCGCTGCGCAACAAATAACGTGACAGAAGTACATAAATGTCATACTGATGAGCTTCATGATCCTGCGACGTTGTTGTTAGTTGCTTCTATTCGTGCAGGTGCAGTCTGAATTGGTTTTCCGTCAACTTGGGATGGACTGTTTGACACTGTTTTATTTGTACCGGTGACTTGATTAAGAGTTCGCTTGTTTTCAAGTAGCTTTCCGCTCTTTGCAATTGCGAGAATGAGCTCAAGCTGTTTCTGTTGTTGCTCCTACAACAGACAGCAACTTGATGTTAGGATATCGTCAAAAGCAACAAAGAAAGATTTCGGATCGACAAACATGATTTGTCACGTATAAGTGCCGTCGTGATTCAGATAAAAGAAAGAAGACACTGAAAAAAAGAGAGAAATTTGTCGTGCAAAGGAAATCTATGTGACAAAAGAAAATCAATGAAAATTAGGAATTCTCGGAAAAATACTTCGTAGTATGGAGTTATGTCACCCTTACACTTCACTTAGCTGTTTTGTTGCGTGTCAAATGACACGACACAACAAGACACTTCGGTTTAGACAAAAAATTAAAACTTCTTTTCTCGTGAAAAGGCACTACAGAGCTAAATGGTATTACCTGCATAGCAAGCAGAACATTTTGAACTTCACCAAGTTCCCTCTCGAGGATTTCTTCTCGCATTGCTAAAGCTCGAGTGGCTTCGGAATTCTTCTGAGCCAAGGCTGCAGTCTTCAAGCACAACTCGAGTCAAAATACAATATCCAAAAAACAAAATTTATCGAAGAAATGAACACGGCATAGAATGTCGTCTGTAAATGATTTTCCAACAATATCGAGTGAAAAGCACATGAACATGTTTAGCAAACTATACACTATGGAACATTTGCAATTTCAGAACTTTTACGAGTTACTCAAAAGCAGAAATTGGAAAACCGTAAAAATTCAGGAAATCGGAGATAGGCAATGAAATGTCATGAATTTTTAAACTACTACGCCAAATTTTCAGCTCGTCTACTTCATTAGGGTCTGAGATAGGCAATGAAATGTCATGAAAACGCTCAAATGCAGCGATTCTTACGCTTCAACCACCTCAAGTTTCTCAATACCCTAATTCACTTCACAAAATCTCGAAAAAACAACCGTCTTACGCTTTTACCCGTAGATTTGTGCAACACCCACCACTTAATACGCCATCTGATCCATCCATTTCTTTACGTTTTCTTCACCGTCATCCATCCATTTCCAAAGTTTCCTTTTTTAGCTAAACATTTTGCACTCAAATTATTAAAAAATCGATTCAAAAGTAAATGTGATCAAAAGTGAGAGTACCTCAGAAATGGGATGTTTCATAGATTTTCGAGTAACTTTAAAACGAATACCCAATTTCTCAATTTGCCTAGACAACATTCTAATCAAACTACTTCCACTTCTCATATTTTCCTCCAATTTCTCAACTCTCTCCAACAAACCCCCATTTTCAAACCCGACTTTCGCCCTCGACTTAAACCCGTTAACCCGCCGCCATTGCCGCCTCCGAATGACAGAACCAACCGCCACCGCACCCGCCAACAACCACACCAAAACCCTCTTACCCACCAAAACAAAAACACCATTTTCATTTTTGAAGCAAATGTAGTTGATTAAACAGCCAACTGATATCACCATTGAAGGAATCACACAAATGAGTTCGATTATCGAGAGGAAATCGTCGAAAGTTGATGACTTTGGTGGAATTTTGTCATGTTCTAGGATTGAATTGAGGGAAGAATCATATGATTTGATGGCAAAGTTGTGATTTTGATGAAATGGGTAGTTGTTGAATTGTAAGGATTGAAAAGGGTTGTGAGTGATGGAGAAATTGGGGGATTTTTTAGGGTTTAATTGGGTTGATTTGGGGAAGAACAATTTGATTATATGGGTTGAATTGGATAAGTGATTTGGAAGAACAATTGACATTTTTTTTTTTTTTTTGGGGGTTTATGAATGATACAAAGTTCAAAGATGGTAACTTTTGAAAGGTATAGAAGTAGTTGAAAAAAATTGGTTGAAGGTTGAGAGTGAGTTTTGAGAGGAAATATTGAAGGTCATGCGTTCATAGAGTGAAAAGAGAGCGGGTGGAGAGTTGTTCTAACTTAATCAGAATTCTCGAGTTTAAAATTTGACAATGCAATCGTGTTATATTAAGGAAGTTGTTCTAGTGTAATCAGAACTCTCAAGTTTGAGGTCTGAGAACACAGTCGTGTTAAAATTCACGAGGTTCGAGATCTGAAAAAACAATCGCGTAAAAACTCATGAGAAAGAACTTTACCATCCCTTCACCTCTTTGATCCTGCCCATGTATGTACAAACCAAACAAAAGAGAATAACCGATATTGGCAAGGAAGTTTAAAATGCATTTTATATTAAAATAAGATTATTTACGCGTATAACAAACTATTTATATGGAGTACTTGAAAAGCGGTCACGTCACAATGATAGTAATCATTGTAAACGTAAAACTGGTCACTTTTCGGATTTAAAATATCTATCGAGTGCGAATAACCGTCTTATAATAAAATTACTTGAACAAGAAGAATCATACATTATACTCATGCAAATCAAACTATACGCCGTCTTATTGTAAAAATACTCGAATTAATTGTGAATGCCCACTTTCGGAGAGGTGTTAGACCAGTTTCAAAGAGCAGTGCTCGGGCAACTTTGTCCATGTCGAAAAGTTCACTTGAATTCAATTTCAGATGAACGGAGAACCATGTAAATATGGAGTAAAAATAAATTACACTGGTCATAAACTAACATCATAACACAACCACTGTGCAGCACTTCGGAAAGTTCAAAGAAGCAATGTCAAGAACTGAGCATTGTTTGCGATCAATCGGAACACAAAGCAGCTGTGAAATAAATTAGTTCATGGCGGAGATTGCTGCCCTCCATCTAATAATACGGCATGAAACGGTTTGGTCTTCTGAACCTTGGATACTTCCTGCAATTTGGCAAGGAAAAACAACAATTAATACTCTCCGTAGCTCGCAATTTTAGTTTCATAACAAAAATATGTTCGTGAATCGAGACTGTTTTGGCAATTAACGACACAAGAAAAATAGTCAAGATGAGTCTTCACGTTTATATTGTTTTGACTTCCATATTGTCATTTTAAATTTTCTAATTTTAATTATTTTATCTTTCGTTGATCTCAATGCTTAGCAAGCCCCGTCATTTTGCGACAAAAATGTTACGGTGGTTGTATTTGAACATGAACTAAAGGGAAGGGGTACCCGTAGCCATAAGGATTGTGGAAGAACGGTGGAGGAAAAGCTCTGCGAGAACGAAACGCCATATAAGGATTAAAGCGTCTTCCCCTATGTTGTTTCAAGCCAGGCACATTCGTCCTTTTCGGCGAAACCTGAAATAATTAGCATACAGTTGAAGTGAACTATGACCGTAGAATTTCCAAATTACAAGTGAAGTGACAATAGTTGATGTAAACACAAAAACATAGATATGAATGTACCTTCAATTGACGGCCATGTAATTCAGATTCATTCAGGAGGAGCGCCTGTTGAACAGCCTCCTGCTCGACAAATTCAACATAAGCAAAGCCCTTTGGTTGCCCAAACTTGTCTGTCAGAATCGTTACTCTATTCACTATTCCACAAGACTGAAAATGTTGCTGAACTTCCTCTGGGGTGCACGCATAATCAACCTGATAGGAGCGACGACATCCAGATTGTGCAAGGCAAAATGTTAGCGACGTAAATAAAGTTCATGACAATCAAAAGCAAAATCAAACAGCAAGTTCAACTGGCACAACTACGTTCCGCGGTCAGCTAACTATGTACTTCATGACAATCAATACACACACTTCACCAAAGCCACTAAAATGGTAGGAGGCTAGGAAATATAACGAACAAAAACCAATGACTTCCACTATATTTTCACAACTTAAGTTCAAATGATAAGCGGTGCGCTATTAAGACAAAAAAAAAGCAGTAAGAAACTTGAGAGTTCCTCGAAGGTACACAATGCTGTGTGCTGAATCTCAGTGCGCCGGAAAAGTGGTCGGATTAAATATTTCCCTCAACTCCTCTAACCCTTGCTCTTTATGCACTTCTCAAGAGAATACGGAACAGCAACACAAACTCATACTCGTATAATTCCACGAAGATACATCTTAATTCCATGAATGTTTGAAATCATTTTCATATTGAAACAGTAAAACTGCAAAACTAGCAAACTCCACCCATAACATCATATTTAGATTGTTGCCACTTCTTCAAATAAACTGCTCCATGTTTCACCGTGATCGTTTATACCCCAAACAAAAAAATAAACAATAACATCGGAAAACTTCAATTACATTACACTTTCGATCATTCCCCCATCGTCATTACTTTAACAAAGATATCGAAGGTTACTATTCCTCCATCACCTATATACCCTCAGTGAATTGGCAAAAGAAAATGAATAAACAGAATCAAAATCACAAAGTGGAAGTTATATCGTTTCAACTTTCAAGGTACTGATCATCACACCTGTACCCAAAAAAACAAAAAACAAAAAAAAAGAAAAGAATAAAAAACGAAATGTCTGAACTTGAACACCAGTGCTCACCATAACCCTGCGATTAGCTTCTGGTTGGGCACGTCAATCCAACAGAGAGCAGCGCAGTCTTGTATGATGAATCCATCAATAAGGACATAACAATCCACCAATTTCCATGCATCTTCACTACATACACTCCAACACCGACAATCTTTTGATAAAAAGACAACAGCGTATATGATCCGCTTTTCTCCACAATTTTTTTTTACCATCCGTCACTTCCCAAATTTTTCTGGGAATGATTGGCTTAATTTTTTTTTTCTTTTTTTTTTTCCCTCTTTTTTCAACTTTTTTTTTTTTTTTTTTTTTTTTTTCACTCTCTTTCTTTTTATCATAACATTTTTTCTCTTTTTTTTGAACTGGATTGTAAGACTATTAAACCTCTATTATATTACACCCTAAATCGAGCAAATCACCCAACATCGAGTAAGAAATCCAGTACTAAAACACAAGGAATTTGATGAAGTAGGAAGACCCTGCGATCATAGTAAGACCTTCAAGTCGAACAACGACTTGCTGAAAGCAGATAGGGTCTGGCAACATTAGGAATACATTCATAAGAAAATATCAACACCGCACCACGGATAAGTTTCAATGAAAGAAAGACATCTTATTACAAAGAAAAATTACATGATTATCAATCGAGACAGCTAATAGAACAAAGAAAAGAACAAAACAATATACAAAAGAAATCGACACGCAAGCATATATAGATGTAACCTTCAAAAAATGAGCAAAAGACCAATCATCTCTAGAAACTACAATTCCTTGTAAGTATACGTTGAAAACAAAGCTATATTAGAGTGTAAGCATGAACATCATTATCCGAGGATAACTGGATAATGCAGCGTGTCTTTTTAAGACAACATCCGTAAATCAGTCTAAATATCATGAAAGAGCGTCCAAACTAGCCAACCCGCAACCAGGCATTAACATAAAAGGCAATGAAGGAACAAACAGAGATGATATGAATGATAACATTATCGTAACGTTAAACCAGCAAATGCTGAATTCTTACATTGCCAACAAATACGGAACGTGAATCAACTTCTTCTTTATTTGCTACGTCAGTAGCGTTAGCTGGATCTGTAGACAAAAGATCCCCAGTCATCAAGATATATACGAGATAACAAAAGCGGTTTAACAGAAGCACATATAAGGTTATGCGAGAAGATGAATTAATCATTAACCTGATGACGAAAACGACAAGATAATTCACACGCTTATTTAACAGTAACAACTTCAACACTACTGCTAATAGATTCTCAAACAAATTTCGACAGTTTCAGCAGCTTCATAAATTCATAATTCGCCGATAATCACTAATGAATTGCAATCATATCTCAAATTCCTCAAAAGTCTAGAAACAAAGCAAAAAATTATAAAATTCATCAGTTAACGATACTGCGTTCGAAAGACAGAAACCCTAATTTACCAAAACCAATCAATCAATCAAATACGACAACAACTTAAACAACACTAAACAGTTCAATGAATCAGTTAACGATACAACATTCAAAAGACAGAACCCCTAATTTAACAAAACCAATTAATCAATCAAATACGAGAACAACTTAAACTACACCACACAGTTCAATCAATCAGTTAACGATACAACATTCACAATACAGAAACCCTAATTCAACAAAAATCAATCAATCAATCAAAGACGAAAACAAACAAAAACCTTGAACAGCGCTCATCTCTTTCTCGACTTTCGCCTGCATCTCACGAAGAGCAGCAGCTTCTTCCTCCATCTCCTTCAACCTCTTCTTCATCTCATCCAACTCCTTCAAAATTAATCGAAAAAAAAAAAAAAGAATTCAAAAAGTTTCTAGGGTTTCACAACAGTTAATTAAACCCTAGAAACTGTAATTTAGGGTTTCGAAATTAGAGACAACAATAATAATACCTTGGCGGCGGCGGTGTCGTCGGCGGCGGCGGACATGTCGACGTCGGCGTCCATGTCGCCGTCGACGGGAATGTCGCCTCCGTACACCTCGTGCTCCTCTTCATCCATTGTTTTTTAATTCTTTTTTTTTTTTTGAATTATTTGTATTTATATAGTGTTTAGTTTGGGCTGGGTTGGGTTGGGCTTGACAAACATGGATTGGGCCCAAGTTAGGTTTTGGGCCACTATTTTTGTTAAAATTTGAAAAATATATATTTAATGTTATGAATTTATGGGGCAAGATCCCATGAGACCCCTCAACTCAATGAGACCCGTAAGACTCACTTTTTGGCCGTCAGATTATGCATCCATCTAATGATCACGTGACACACTTGTTTTAATTATACATAAAACAAACACGCATGCATGTATCATAACTAAAGGCATCTTCGATTCTCTCACCTCTTTCCCACTTTCCAATTCTCTGCAAAAAAAAATAAATACACATTCTCTCTCATCCTCCTACTTTCCCAATTCTTTGAAAAACCCAAAGAAAAATCTTAAAAATCAAAATGAAATTCATAATTTCATAACCTATTCGAAGAAAATATTCAAGAAAAATTCTCAATTAAGCATAATTTCTGTAAGGTAAGACGTTTATTTATTATTTATGTAATTTAGGGTTTACACCATAATTTAAAAATTTTCGATTTTTTTTTCCACGAATTACAAAATAAAATTTAAATTTTTTTATATGTAGATTCCAAAATGCTATAACACTTATGAATGAAGAAATTACATCAATCACAGATGAAGAAACTATACCAATTGTGTATGAAGAAAGTATCAATTGTCATTGTTAACTCTTTTTCATACACATCTAAACAATCATGCATATATTTATAATGATTAATGTTGGAATTGTTGTGTATCTTTAATTTAATTGGTTTGATTTAAATTTTCAAGTGTCTCAAATTTCATGACAATATAGGGACTCCCAAGAAAAACTCTAATTGTACGAGTAATAATTAACACATGCAATT
Organism: Dianthus caryophyllus; assembly: GCA_023091065.1. NCBI lineage: Eukaryota > Viridiplantae > Streptophyta > Magnoliopsida > Caryophyllales > Caryophyllaceae > Dianthus > Dianthus caryophyllus. The sequence continues at coordinate 39,250,772 of CM041518.1, read as the reverse complement.
TTTAAAAATCATAATTACAATACATACATTTTTATAACACGTTAGATACACCATCAGTATGTGCTAGATACAATGTATTAATTTTTGATACACAATTGCAATGTTTCGATACATTGTGTGTTGTGATTATCTTTGAAAGTTATAATTTTATTTAAATTGTTTTTTTTTAGGTCATGATGAAAAGGTTGAAGAAAGAGATGAATACAATATTAAAGAAAATAAAAATATATTTTCGTTTAATTTGCTTAGTTTTTTTCATGTATCTAGATAAATTTCACCAAGAAATAGATACATTGTCTGTAAGTATGAGATACATTTTTTTATTGAGAAATAGATACACTGTTTTTGATAGTTGGTTATAGTTTGAGAAATTGATAAATGCTTTTTAGCATTTGATACATGGCCTTTTATTTAAGAAATAAATACATTGTTGTTAAGCCTTGAATACATTTTCATTGATAAATAGATACACTATTTTAAAGTATTGGATATAGTGTCGTTGAGAAACAAACATGTTACTAAGACTGTAATACATTTTCACTGAGAAATAGATACATTATTTTAGAGCGTTAGATACACTTTCTTTAAGTAATTGGAAACTTTGTTTTAAAGCACAAGATACATTTTATTTGATCAGTAAATACATTTTCTTTGAACAGTAGATACATTATCACTAAGAAATAGATACATTGTTTTAGAGCGTCAGATACACTTTCTTTGAGTAATACGAAACATTGGTTTAATGTTTCAATACATTAACAGTATGTGTTAGATACACTATTTTAATGTTTCAATACATTGTTGTAATATTTCCATCATTGTGTGTTGTAATTATCTTTAAAAGTTATAATTTTAGTTGTTTTTATTTCAAATCATGATGAAAAGGTTGAAGATAAAGATGAAGATGATTTCAAAGGAAATAGAAATACTATTTTAATTTGATTAGTATTTTCATGTGTCGAGCAAAATTTTCGTTAAGCAATAGATACATTTTCTTTGAGTATGAGATACATTTCTGTCGGGAAATAGATACAGTGTTTTTAATCCTTGGTTATATTTTGAGAAGTAGAATGCATGTTTTAAAGTATTTGATATCTTTTATTTAAGAAATAGATACGTTATTGTTAAGCCTTGGATACATTTGCATTGAGAAACAGATACACTATTTCAAAGTATTGGATATAGTGCCTTTGAGACAAACATGTTTCTAAGGCTGTAATACATTTTCATTGAGACATAGATACATTGTTTTAGAGCGTTAGATACATTTTCTTTGAGTGATAAGAAACAATTTTTTTTTAAAGCATTAGAGACATTTTTTATAGGTATAAGTGAATACATATTTCTTTGATACAATAGATACATTTTCGTCGTGAAATAGGTACAACTTTAAAATATTGGATAGACTTTTTGAGTAACAGAAACAAAAATATTGCAGATTTATTTTCATGTTCGCTTTTGTAGAGATATATGTACTTCTGGGGAAAAAATGAAATATGAAAGGCTGCGTATATCATTTGTGGGGATAGTTAGTTGAATCAAAACAAAGAAATGAAAAATCAACAACACCAATAAAACATGTTCCCACTACGGAGCTTCACCTATAATATTACATTGAGAAATCACACTTTTAATCTCCTAAACTTTCCACACCTACAACAATATGCAATTAACTAAACATGCGTATTATTCTCTCATTTGACAAAACTTCCTTGAAATATGTCATCAACCAGAGTGCTGCATAACAAAAATTGAAAATTATAGTAAAAAAAAAACTAAAAAAATGAACCAAAAAAAAGAAGTCGTACTAGATATAAAAAAAAAAAAATTAAAAAAAAAAAAAGCCGCCAAAAAACAACATTGAACTATTCTTATGTTTTAACAACATATCATCCACTAAAACAAAAATTATGTCGAAATTAAAACAAATTGAAAACAATGACAACATGATCCACTATAAAATTAAAAAAAATTGAAAATAAATTCAAAATTTGAAAATAAATAAATCAGAAAATTAAAATAAAACTTTATGGATCGAAAAAAATTGAAAGCATAACTATGAAATACACAAAATTAAATCGAAAAACAATTAGAATGATGAAAAAGAATTTAAGAATTGAATATAAACAAACACAAGCACCAAACGAAGAAGGGGTAGTCAAATTAAAACCAGATCATATGAATCATCAAAATTGAAGTTTAGAAAAACCTAACAAGACTAATTAATAGCAAGAAATCGAAATAAATGGCAATATCATACATTCATACCTGATTTAGTGTGAAACAAAGAGAAAAGTTGATAATTGAAAAATAATCGAACAATATTAAAGAAATTTAGGGTTTAAATGTAGAAATAACAAAAGAAGGCAAGAGAAGCAAATATCAGGGAAGAGAAGTGTTGATAATTGTGAGGGGTTAGTGGAGAATGTTGACTTTTAGTGGTGAAAAGAGAAATCTGACCGTCAAAAGTATATTAGATCTAATGGTAGTGAAGGGGGTCTCACGGGTCTCATTGAGTTGATGGGTCTCACAGGATCCCATATCATGAAGTTATTATGAAATATATATATTATGATTTATCGTAGAGTTTATTAGTTTGACCCAGGTCGAGTGATTTGACCTGAATCCGAGTAAATATGACTCGATTGATCGGAAAATTATTTTGGATTGAAATCAATTCCACCTGGTCCGACGATAACTTGTAGTTCAACACAACTGGATAAAATTTCATTTGAAATTGAACTCGACTTGACCTGATTTGAGATAACTTGTAGCCCGAGTCAACCAGCTTGACCACTAATTCGAGATGACCTGTGAGGCTGTAACCCAAATCTACTCGAATCTAATATAAAAGAGGAATCACCCCACAAAATTTTTCCTCAAACTTTCACAAACTATATTTAGATTAATAAAGCCCAAATTCAATACAATACATTTTACGCAAATGTATTGTATTTATCATGAAGCGTAACTAAATGCATCATACATAAAGTTAACTACTCCATGCATGGAATGAACACATAAAGTATTTAATTTGAGTACAATTCCACAAGTACGAATTTACATTCTGGGATCAGAGAACAATATAACACTTCATAATTTTATGAAGATAGTAATTATATATACCTACATTGTTCGTTAACACGAGAAGCTCGTGAATAATTATAAATCAAAGAGTATGGATGTAATCTCAATCTAAAACAATAAAATAAACAATAATTACATTTTTCGATTCAATCATTCGTCTAGTTTTTTCATGTAAAATTATACTCCGTATTCAATGCAAGAAAATTGATTAGAGATTTAGAGAATTGTTATAGCTAATGGATGACTTTAACTGAAATTGAATCATACGGACTATATTGTTTTGAAAAAGACAAATTTACAATCATTTATCTAAAAATTATAAGATAAATAAATAACTGAATTTTTCGTCATATTTATTTTTACCATGTGAGTGTTGAAAAGGAACAGTGGAGTATAATATAATTTACTTGACATCACACCGGATTGTGCGAACACAATAACATAAAAATTTGTTATGTGCCGTTTCTTGTTTTTTTTCTCACAACATCAAAAATGCGTCTAATACTATGTGTCAATTAACGTTTCCGTTGGATATGCAATTACACATTGGAATTTGTCTCATATGCTCCGATAATAGTCAAATCAAATAAATATATAAAAAATGTAGTTTAATAGTACTAAATTCTCGTTCACAAAGTGATAAGGTTACGGTATTATATTGTTCGTAAATTTTTTTATGAGACGGTCTAAAAATTACTTGAGACCTGCTGTATATGGTTTTAGTCGATTCTCATTAACCTAACTTTATAAATTTGATAATTTTTGTTTAGATTTGAAATTGAAATTATAGTTATTATCCTCATACGGTGTATTATTGTTGAAGATGAGTAAACAATATGTTGACAAAATTGAGTTTCAAACTAAAAAACAAATAAATTATATTGCATGCTTAAAACAATTTCATCAATACTTTAAAATAATAAAATGTGCCCCCAATTTTCCCCAATTTTTGGGTCTGTCATTGGTAATTGGGTCATACTGCTAAAGCGTTAGTATCGTCCTATAACATAGGCCATGTCCATAAAAGAAAAAAAATCATCTCGAAATTGAAAGTCACTTGATTAAATGTGGAATTTATTATGAAATTTTGGGTTATAAAAAAGTCTTGATGGGGGAAGATCACTCCCTCCCATAAGTGCTCCCTATGCCATGAGAAAGTGCGACCCGGGTGACATCTGAGACCGAGATCAGGAGAATCCCAAACCGCGGTCCTGGACCCCCTATCCCCAGGCCTTAGGTGAGGACAATTCAGGACCAGGTGTGTCATGTCGCCTGCCTAGGCATGCCCACTAGAAGACAAAACAAAGAAGCTATAAAGATGAGGAGAAACCCTAATAGTAAGGTCATTCACACATATCCACAAAAAGGTTTACATTACTGTCTCTACTTCACCGTCCGTTTAGAAGGTTAATAATCAAGCATTAAGAGTTATTTATGTATTTAGTTACTTTAACTTTATACCCAAAACAGGTCGCATACAATAATTTGACCAATCTTGTTCTATTGATTTAAAATGCAACTATACTTAAAACCAATGTACAACGAGGAGGGAAATTCGAACCTGTGATCTATCGTCACAAATACCTCAACCTTACCCACTATACTAAGACGTCATTAGTACTAGTACAATAATGTTACGTACAAAAATACTTTCAAAACTTTTAATTCATTCTCAAATTCTCAAATTTCCTATGTGTGTTCCTTAATTCCGCTCGAATTTATGGAAGAATGTAATTCGTACACCATCTCATTTCATTAGACACACTTTTTAAAGAGTTAATCAAACAATTAAAAGTTAATGATCCAACTGACTTGATTGATGACTTTTTGTAGCTTGTATTGGACCCAAAATTAATTGATTATATTAAAACAAAGTGCACTAAAATAACGTTAATAATTTTTTTTATTTTTTATTTTTACAATAACTTGCATTATTATACAATGTGCAGAGAGTGGTAAGACTTTTTAGGTAACCATTACGCGTAACAAATTGTTTCATAAAAATAATATAAAAATTAGTACTCCAAAATTGTCGATACATTATATTATTCATATATATATATATATAGTTCCAAATGAAGGATAATTTCATATCATTCACCAAATTCATACATTATATTATTCATATATATTTTTAACAATAATTTAAAACAATATAACTAAAAAATTAAGATACGTGATAATGGAAGTGCCTAAGATGGTCGAGTCATCTCCCGAAGAGAAATTGATTTGGTTACGATCACAAGTCGTCGGTGGTGAAACCGAGTTTGATTCTTCATTTGGTAAGCGGAAAATTACGTACGCTGACTCAACGGCTACAGCACGGTCTCTCCGATTTGTCGAAGATTACATACTCACTACTATTCTACCTTTCTACGGTATGGTTCAATTTATAAACAGTACTTTGTGATCGTGTTATAATTAAGTTACCGTAATAATATCAGATAATCATTTGCAAATATGTTATGGAATTTTCATTTCCATTCATAAAATGGTTCAGATAATTATTATTATTTCTTTTGTTATAAAGTACTCGAATTAACATTCGATAATTAAAATGGTTCACGTAATTTTCATTTTAGTCGTATAAATTGATCACAAAATTGATAAGACAGTAATTAAACAGTGAATAAAACAAGGATAAAATGGTGAATATTGTTTACTTCAAGTTGTTTTATTTAATAATAATTGCTTATCCAAAGTCAAAACTTATGTTATGTGCCGTAATTGAGTGTAAACAACCAACAATATTTAATCGTAGTCAAAGTTTGTGTGCTATATTTATTGTTTTTATATGTCGGTTAAAAATAGAGTGTTTATATTTTTAAAATATATTACGGAGTACTTCAAATTGTGTATTTGTAAACTATAATATAAAACAAAATATAATAATCGCTTATCCCAAATTAAGTCTCATTTTTATTTTAATAGGTTTTAACAAATGATTTTAAAAAAAATTCATTTTCATTAACATCTGTTAAATCCACCTAAAATAAAAAGAGGACATGTAATAAACTATAAAAGTGTCGGGTTCCAGAATATGTTGGTGGCATAGAAACTTTACACAGGGGCGGACCCCAAATTTTTAAATCGAGGTGGCAAAAATAATTTTAATTAGTTACAAAGTCATAAAAAAAATCATCGGTAGATTATGTACAAAAGTGACGATTTAAGTGCATGTACTTCTTTTATACTGTCTAGTATATATTGATTATATATTATTTTGTACAATATACTATATATTGTGAATATATTACGATTTTTAGGAGTTGCTAATACAACTTTTGATTTTGGGTAGCTGCTAATAGCTGCTACCCCATAGCAGTATCTAGGTCCGCCCCTAATTTTGCATAATTACGTCTACGAGTGAAAAATGGCAATCAAAATGGGTTTGAATTGCGAGTGACAAATTAATTTTTATATTGAAAAATGTTTTTATTGAAGTGATCTTAACAATGTTGATTATGATATCTGATAAATTAAACTAGGTAATACTCATACCGGCGATAGCTACGTGGGACAACGTAGTACAAAAATGGTCGAAGAAGCAAGTCGATACATCAAAAGGTGCTTAAGAGCGAAAGAGAAAGACGCAATTTTATTTTGCGGTTCAGGAACGACAAGCGCAATAAAAAGACTACAAGAAGTCATGGGAATCGCAATTTCACCAATTCTACGAGCCAGGGTATTAAAAACCCTACGAGAAGAGGAAAAGTGGGTGGTTTTCGTAGGCCCTTACGAGCACCACTCCAACCTCCTCTCGTGGCGCCAGAGCCTGGCAGATGTTGTCGAGATTGGTTTAACACACGGCGGTGGGTCCATTGATATGGACGCACTTAAGACTCAACTCGAATATTATGAGCGTACCAATCGACCTATGCTAGGATCTTTTTCCGCTTGTAGCAACGTCACGGGCATTATTACCGACACTCGTGCTCTTGCTAGATTGCTTCATCAACATGGTGCGTTTGCTTGCTTTGACTTTGCGGCTAGGTATGGTTTATTTGTTTACTTATTAGGCACTTCTTTTCAATTTTATTGAAGCTCCTATAATTTCAGCTCAGCTATGACCTTACTTTTATCACTCAGTATAACCTTACCGTTGTACCTATTAGCTATAACTTGAAATACGATTTGATGTAACAGCGGGCCATATGTGGAGATGAATATGAAATCAGGAGAAGTAGATGGATACGATGCGGTGTTTATGAGCCCACACAAATTTGTAGGTGGACCGGGAACACCGGGGATCCTCCTTATGAACAAGCAACTTTATCAACTTCACGATCATCCCCCTTCGACTTGTGGAGGTGGAACAGTTTCTTACGTCAATGGATTTAGCGAAGAGGTACTTTATCTCGTTTTTCAAACTAATTGGTGATAGAAGACATTTTTGATTATTCACCTAGTCACCTTGCATATTTCTTTATTTGTGCAATAGGACACATTATACTTGGACAACATAGAAGAACGAGAAAACGCAGGAACTCCACAGATAATTCAGATAGTCAGAGCGGCGTTAGCATTTTGGATTAAGGAATACATTGGATACGAAACAATCGAGAATCAAGAAACATATTTCACAAAAACTGCAATTGAATCACTAGGCAAAATCGACAATATAAAAATCCTAGGACCTACCACCACCGTGAAACGTATGTCTATCCTATCATTCCTTGTATATCCTACCAAAAACCGAAACATAAACCAAGACAAGTTAGAAAATAAGAAAAACAAATTAGGCGAATTGTCGAGACATGACCAAAAGCCTCTTAATGGACGATTCGTCGCAAAACTTCTAAATGATTTATTTGGCATACAAGCTAGAGGAGGGTGTGCTTGTGCCGGACCCTATGGTCACTATTTGCTTAATGTCGACGAGTCTTACTCTCTAGCTCTGAGATCGTCAATTCAACAGGTAATCTTCAAACCTAAGTATTTAATCAACTCTATAAGCCAAGAACACGACATTAGTTGATCTTATTGTTAGTAGTATAAAACATTAAATCTATACATAAAACTACTCATAAATGTTACTTTATACATAAAAGTATTTATAGGTTTTTGGACTAGGAACATAATTATTGAGTCGATCGTACTAACGAATGATGAAATTACGGAGTATCTTATAAAATACATCTATTTTAACAGGGTTACGAAGGAGTGAAGCCCTCGTGGACAAGAATAAGCTTTCCATACTACATGTCGGAAGAAGAATTCAAATTCGTATTAGTTGCATTAGAGTTTGTCGCATTTTACGGGCATCAATTTCTTTCGTCATACGACCTCAACTGGAAAAACGGAAATTGGACCTTCAATGAGGAGACATTCAAGAAAATTATCGACTATAAAGACAATTATAAAACGATCAACGAGTTTAGTGACGATCCAACAACAACTTCTCTAAAACAAAAATGTTTAATGTTGACGAAAAAATATGCGTCATACATTGACACTGCAATTTATGTAGCTTCTATGTTGCCGAAGTTTCCCCAACGAAGAAGAGGACCTAGTGACTTGAGGGACATTGATTTGCCCTTCTCTATATAGACTATAAATTTACCTTTCTGTTTTTGGACGGATCATTTATAAACGTTTTTCTTCATATAACAAAATAATTTGATCCAAAACGGTCATTAATTTTGAAAGATATTGATTTCGTCTAATTGATTTTGGGTGATAATTGAGTAACAATTTAGTTTTGTAACGATAAAACGATGCATTTATGCTCCGTCCCAAAATAGAAAGGTAAACAAAATCAGAGGGAGTATATTATAAAGAGACCGGAATAATATTGCTTATAATCGATTCGTGATCGAAAACAAATTAAGTTGAAAAAAAAAATTTAGGATTTTTTTTGTCAACGCCAATATTAGGATATATGGAGTATACGCTTTTGAAATTCATAGGTGCACAGTGACGAGTTCAGGATTTTTGCGTAGTGTGGACGGTAGACACTTTTCGACTACATTGAAAGAAAAATTGATGAAAACTTAGTGTTTATAAATTCATTACAAGCAACACGGACTCAAAACCATAATAAAAATTTAGTTATATCATTACAAACACAAATTTATTTCGAAACAAATAATGTTACTTATTAGTATGATTGAGAATGTATCACAAAATCGCTAGATAGGGGTGAGGAAACACGAGTAGGAGTCGTCAATTGCCAGGAGTTATCTTAATAGACGACTTGATCGAAACAAGCATGGCTTTCGTCTTGTGAGATAGGCTAACAATTCCGAAGAAAATTAGCTTATATATAACTACCATGGCAGCCAAAACTACGAGATCGACCCATTTTGAGTACCCCATTTCAACCTGCCATACATCCCTCAAAACCTCGTCTCCGTCAATTGTAGCTGGACCTCCCACACGATCATTCGGAAACACTAATCCTTTGAACTCGTTTTTGTAGAACCCCTGGTTAGCGTACTTGTGGAAGGCCACATAGTACATGGGGTACTTCCAGAAGAAATATGGGAGGTCGTTCGGGAGGCGGAAAAATCCGCCATTTAATATCATCAAGCCCTGTATACCCGCTCCCGTTATTATACCAAAAAGGAAATCTGGTACGATACTTGCGACAATCATCATTAGACTTTCCACCAAGGCCATCGATACAAATATGACCAAAACGAAGAACACAAAGTGGCTGATACCCGGTTGAAGTCCTACGAGGTAATAAGCTATTGATCCCGGAACTATTGATATTATCAGTAAGAAAGGGATGGAGGAAAGCGTGTTCCCGATAACATACGCCCCAACCCCGTAATGGCCATTCAACCTTTCCTTCTCGAAAACCTACCATATTTGTAAAACAAAACATATCCGAATTATCAGGTCTAAACTTTTCAGAATTTGGATCAGCAAATAATTTTCGTAAGTCTCACCTTCATGTCTTCTACATATGAAGGAAATCCGCCGATGGCCATGAAGGTTAGAAAGGCGGCTACAAACATCAGCATCGATCCTCTTGCCTGCCATTATCATACTTTAATTTCTATACTTCGTAATTATGATTGACGACATCTTAGCTCATTGCATCAATTAAATACAATAAAAACAAACACTAAGTAGGGCAGTACTCACTTGGATCGAACCATATGAGTGGCCGATGTCGTGAAAAATTGTACCCACACATATGCATAATGCTATGTAAACAGCGAGCCTGAGCCAATAATAGCCCAGGTCTCGATACATGTTTACGAAGGAACGTCTGGTGAGAACAGCACACTGTGTCAGGAAACTTGCATTTTTTCTTTCTAAATTTTGGCTTCCACCTCCCTGCAGTTATTCCAAGTATCAGGGGGTTTAACTTCCGAATGATTTTCGTAAAACATTGTAAAAGACGTTTTGATAAGAAACTTGAGACGTCCTTACTTAGCGTACCTTGTTGCATATGTCAACGATCTTCTGCTGAACCTTTTGATAGGTTTCTGATAATGGGTATGATTCAGCAAGAGTATCGATAGCTAATTCTGTGCTTGAAATTCCGTTCTCTTGTTCGTTATCCTGTTATAATAAGAAATTAGCGAGAACTTCAGCTGTTTCTGTTACCGAATTACAGAATCCCTTACCTCAAAATCCTTGTTTATCGTCTGCAAATAATGGTCGGGTGGGCTTTGCATGTTTGGATATGGGTAGCCGTTCAAATCAAAATGCTACGAGAAACAACAGATATACCAACAGATGAAGTTTGATCATACAACATTATTACGTATTAGCGTAGTCTAATATACCTTCTGAGCGTCCGAGGTGGGACCAAAATATATAACCCGGCCCGAAGAGAGCAGGCAAAGATAATGAAAAAGCTGGAAGACTTGACTGCTTGGTTGATGTATTGAGGCTAAAACGGTCCTCTTATCTCGTTGAGCAACGCTAATTATGCGGCTCATTACATGGTACGATGCAGCACTGTCGAGCCCACTCGTTGGCTCGTCCAAGAAAAGAAGTCTTGGATTAGTTAAAAGTTCAATACAGATACTGACCCTTCTTTTTTGGCCGCCACTAATGCCTTTCACGCTCCACCCGCCGATTCTAGTGTTAGTGCAGCCTTGTAGACCCATTTCTCTTATAACCTCATTAGCGCGCTCTAATTTGTCTGCTCGACTCATTTCGTTTGGCAGTTGCAGTTCCGCGGAGTAGTATACAGCTTCTCCCACCGTTAGGGTTGTCATTAAGGTGTCATCTTGAGTCACGTAAGCCTAACACGTAATACCAAGTAACGTTGACAAGTTTATGGACTAGAGTACAATCATATCGATACTCATGACCAGAAAATGATTAACCCGAATACCAACCAAAGCCTAAATTTGACTCGAACTCAGTTGACCTGGACTAAAATGACCCGACCCAGAATGGACCCAACTATACCAAAAACAACCGGTTGAGACTAATTTGTTATTTACTTGAAAATTACCCGAACCAAACTGACTTGACCGTACTTACTGAAAAATGGCCAATTATTCGAAATTTCGAACCAAAATAGGAAATGACATATAAACTTACAGAAGTACCAAATGTGAGTCTTTGTTTTAGTCCATTAACCAAAATATCTCCCTTTTGCTTGACGTTTGTACCTAGCCTACCTACGCACCATATCACAAAATGCGTAATTATGTACTCCCTCTGTCCCGATGAATTGTAACGTTTACTTTATTGTGTGAGAGAAAATAAAGTAAATGTTAACAATTAACTAGGACTGATAGAGTATTATGTAACTATACATAGGAAAAAAAAGAAAACGCGATAAATTTAAAAAGAAAAATACTTGATTACTCCATATTATATAAGTACTAGGGTCTGGGGTAGCGCTCACATTAGGTAAAGAATGATTCATTTTGAAATTATTAAATACTTCTTTCGTTCCATTTGATTCTATACGTTAGCTTTTTGCATGTACGTCGATACATGTTTTTTTTGTTTATATCTTCAGGTACGTATTTCAAAAAATTATAAAAATTTGATATTAATAATGTATTCGAAAAGACAATTACAACAAAATCCCACATGATTATGTTTTATTTTATATGTTAAAAATTATATCGACCATTATTCTCACTCGTGAATAGCGTCTAAAAACCAAACGTATACAACCAAACGAAATGAAGGAAGTAATAAATATACTATCCGGCATAACTATTGAAATTTTAATTCAAACCACACTCACGGTTAATTGATTAGGAATAAATAATACTCCGTAAATGAGATTAGAGTTAACTAAATAAATAAAAATAAATTGCACCTTAAATGATTATATACAAATAAAAGAATTGAATGTCACTAACTTTTTTTTTTTTTTTTTTTTCACTCGATTTAAAATAGTTAAGTTTATTTTATGGATTAACATATTTAATAATGTCTCCTATATTCTAAATTTAAATAAATAATATTAACAATTTATATTTGGTACATATTATGCACTCCATATTTACTAGTTTTAATCTAATCTAATCTAATCTAATCTAATTTAATCTAATATATATAAAGTCGAAATCATAGTTTCCATGGTCGACATTTGTCCAAATATAATTGGTTGATAAAACACAAAAAATATTTATCATTGAAATCCGGAAAACACAAAAAAAAAAAGAAACACAGAAAGAAAAAGTTAGGGACATTGTAACAATTTATTTATCATTTCCACAATAAATATTTCATAAGATCGTTTTTGTAAAGTATGGCATACCCAATAGTATATATATCCAAATAAATTAATAATCAAAATTTTCCTTAACATTTTATCTACTCCGTATTTTGGTAATAACTATCTTTTGGGTTTTTCTACGGTGTGGTCTCGAGATTTTCGTTTTCTATGTTGTACCTTTACTTTTTCTACGGAGTACATTTTATGGTGTGCCCTAAACTGTAAAATTTGTCTATAATGCACCCCTTAACTTCACATCTATTATTCTTTAAATTAACTATCTTTAAACCCCTTTAGCTATTTTCCTTTTGAGTGTCCTTCATTTAACTTATTTTCTTACCAATTAACGCCAATTGACCCTATTACATAGAAGTTTTTGAAAGTCACTCTTAATAACGCTTTTTTAGCATGAAAAAATAATGTTTGTTTAATAGATTATTAAATAACTTTATGCATGATTTTTTTAATCATCTAATATATAATTAGACATGTTAATGTGTAATTGATCCCATTATAAGCAAATGAACTGGTTAATAAGCAATCGGTTGGATTAAAGAATAAGTTACTAGCTAGGTTAAATAAAAGACCATGTTAATTAAACTAATAATTTGGTCATAACCTAGACAAATTTTGAAGTTTAGGGGCACACCATGAAATATAGAAAAGATTAAGGTACAACATAAAAAACGGAAAATCTCGAGCATAGAAAAACCCTAATTTTTTTAATAAACACATGTCCTCAAGGCCGACCATTGGGCTTGCTATCAGGTTATTGGAACAGGGTTCCAAAAAAATAAGGGCCCCAATTTGTTAAAACTGATATTATGTTAAGGGTTAAAAGTTAAACTGAAACTATATGTAGCAACAAAATATAGTAGTCTAGTTGGTAAAACTGTGGTTATTATATAAGCCACCAATGTTCAAGTCTCTTTACTGCTATTTTGTAAAAATGAAACGTATTCAAACGGTTCTATATAATTTTTCGACCAAAAAATTAGGGCCTCGTTTGTCAAATCAGAATAGGGCCTCCAAAATTTTTGGGCCGGCCCTGCATGTCCTAATAGGCAAATTCTAGTTAAATTACTCAAGGCCTCAAGGAGTCAAGGGTAATGAATCCTACTTAGAAAAAATTAAAGTGAGAGAGTTTACCAGCCAAGGCATCCAACAGAGTGGATTTACCGGAGCCAGACGGACCCATAATGGCCAAAACAAACCCCGGCCGAGCGAAACCAGTAACACCACGCAAAATGGAACGTTGTTGACCACCCACATTAACCCATAAATCCTTCCAGGTCAAGGATAACCCCTCACAAGTACTCTGACCATTACTTGGCTCTGTTGTCGTCGAGCGTGATGCACGAATATTGTGATCATTAGCGACAGACGACAACGATATACCAAATGGAAAGTGCCTCCTCAAACTCTCAGACCACCTACTACTACTGCTGTTGCTGCCCTTTCTTTCAATTGTTAAGCCTTTATCTTCTTCGATTTCGATATGTACTGCTTCAACTAAAGGCCTTGTTGGCGTCCACCCCACAGGGGTTGTCGTCATTTTTACGTTTTCAGTTTCGTTTGACGGTGGCCGAGACTCAAGACGTACACACTACACCGGGGTTTGCTTAGTTTTTTTTTTTTTTTTTTTTGTTTGTTTTTGTTTCTGCTTCTGATGTTTGTTACTTCCATAAATCTTTTTTTATTTGGAAGCATAAATAACAATTGTTGAATGACATGGATATCTAACGAAAGGTATTTTTGGCCACAAATTAAAGGAGGTCCTTAAACCTAACTCCGTAGAACTACTCTTATGTCAAATTCTAAGAGTACTATGTAAGACATTATCACATGTGAAATTATCCATAGATTTTCCCAACATGCATGATAAATGAGTACTGGAGTAAATTTCTTGTAGGTCACACTCACGTGTGAAATATAAATACATTTATTATATTTTGTTAAAATTCTTATTATATTAAATTGAATATTTTCTCATTTTGAGTTTATGTGTACATTTTCGAGAATTATCACTATGGTTTTGACCAAGAGTAAACATAGAGTTTGCTCATTCAGTCAGGGGCGTTTTTAGTATGGAGTGGGTGTGTACACTCCATACTTTTTGAGGAAAAAATTAATAGTGTGTTAAAAAAAAATTAGAAAAAATAATATGCATTTAAGGGGATTTGAACCCTATACCAACAACTCTCAAATCAACAATTCTACCATTAAACCACAAACTAATTGATGATTCTAATTTCAACATTTACTATACTATAATCCGTATTTATCTCTAGGTCTTGTTTAACCTAGGTCCAACATTTAATTATTAAATTTCATTCGTAACTTTCTTTTTTCAAATTCATCCTTACTTTTCAAACTCTTATCGAACATTTTATTTTATTTTGATAAAATGTTTATCAAGACATTTTTTTTCACCTTACTTTAATTCAACATTTTCTTACTTTTTTTTATTATATAATAATACGGAGTAGTTTTTATTCTTTCACCAAGATTTGGACTTTATTTTGAACCAAGGATACACATAGTCTTATAATTTAACTTAATTTCACATTTCCTTTTTCGCAATGACGTTTCATCTTTCTTTAATTTATTTTAGTTTACTTTTGTTTTTTTTTTTTTTTGTTTTTTTTTTTTTTTTGGAAAAGGGTCAATATATTTCATTACCAATTCCAATGAGATAACATTTCAAGCTAAGCAACTTTTGTTATTTTACTTAGTGTAAAACCGTCATCCTGAATGGCCTTTGTTAGTTCATTAATAACGCCACCTCAAATGACGTTTTATTGTGCAATTCATTTCTTTTAATTCATTCAATCTAGTAAAATGGCTAGCGCGATAATGTTTTGTGGCTTAGAAAAATCCGAGTCTACATGCACCCTAAGTCTAGATAGTTTTATTTTCGACACAAAACTTTAGTACATTTTTTTTTTTAAAAAAAAAAAAAAACAATATTTTACCAAATCATTCTAAAAAAGGGGTTAATAGCTCGTTTCGACCCGAATTTTAATTTTTATCTGACCGTATTGTACAGCTGATATTTTTTTTGGAGTCATATAATTCGACGGACCCATTTGTCATGTTTTGTCGGCACCCACCGTCTGGAACTTCTAGAATCGCCACTGCATTCAGTTTAAGTGTGTGGTTAATGATTAATTTCCGCTCTAAGGGAATTTGTCGTTATGATTCGTATATTTTATCTCTCATTAAAATGGACCAAGTGGGAGAATGTTGGACTTTTTTATAAGATAAAATATCATTTAATATTATTTAGTTATCTTATAAATATGTATGTGGTCCATTTTTGAGTTAGAATCCGTTTCCACTGATCAAGGAAACTCACTCATTTTTTTTCTTTAGTTTGGATAGATTTGGAAAATAGTTATAAACAAAACAGTAAGTCTCATGTGAGACAGTCTCACGTTCAATTAATGTGATACTAAAGTATAAATTACAATTTGAAGGGTACAATAAAAGAAAACATATTTACTAAATTCACATACTCCCTCCTACCCATATCTATTGTCCCTTTTGCCCCAATTTCTTACCCATCAAAATGTCCCTTTTGCTTTTCCCCATGAATTATTTATTATTATCTACCCCCAACTCACCCAACTATTTACCCACTACCCATTACTTTTTATTATTCTATTCAACCCTCTCTCCTATTATCTTACCCCTACCCATTACTTTTTATTATTCTATTCAACCCCATAAATTTTCTACTTTATCCCAAAAGGGACAATAGATATGGGTAGGAGGGAGTATTAAAAATAATAAAGTATAAATTACAATTTGATCGAGGGGACTTTGATGCGAGGATGCATGTCTTAAGTGGTTTTTTCCTTTTCATTTATAGTAAGTAATCCCACAATAAACTCATTTTTATTACTACTGATAGAGAATACAGTATAATATAATACTCCGTAATATTATTATAATTCCCTAAATATACTATTATCATATTATCATAATATTATTATATTATATTCTCTATCAACTACTTTTTAAATCCAGTGGAAAATAATATTACGAACACTTATTTTCAAATGAAGAGTGTATAATATTTTTGTCAAAAATCAAAGAATCGGGAGACCGACATAAATTATGTGTGTAAGTATGCTTAAAAAATAAGAATATTAATAAGCGAATAGTCAATTTCTCAATTACATGAGTATTTGATACTCCTAATCGATTTGACAATTACATAGTGCATGTGAATAAAGTAAGCAAATTAAATGAAAAACAAAACATTTAAGTTGTGCAACAAAAACTAATCAACTTAGTTTTAGTTTTCAAAAACTACACGCGAAAGTAATCGATTTGACAATTACATAGTGCATGTGAATAAGAAATCAATTACTCCCTATTTGTTTCATAGGCAGGGCCGGCCTTGGGGTGTGCGACCCGTGCGGACGCACAGGGCTCTAATGGCGACTCTTCACTCTTGTTTCACGTACTCGGGGACAGCCATGTTCATAGGTTTTGTTATTTGTAGTCATAATAGCGACTCTTCGGTCTTATTTGAAGTTTTACTTCATGTCTCATAACTTTGTATAATACGAGTAATAATTCTTCTTTTTATAGACTCCATCCGTTTCAGTGATTTGTTTACATTTTGACTTTTTTTGTGAGAGAAGTATAAACAAATGACTCGGACAGAGGGCGTAATTATTATTTCCTTAATCTTTTATAATAGATGGGATTTATCACTATATTGAGTAATGAAATACGAGTATTAGATTTATCGCAAACCAATTTAGTTGAAAGAAATATTTGGGATTTTTCGTGAACGCCAATTTTAGGATATGTGGAGTATACACTTTTGAAATTCATAGGCAGTGACAGGTTCAAGGATTTTGCGTAGTGTGGAGTATGGACACTTTTCGACTAAATTGAAAGAAAAATTGATGAAAACTTAGTGTTTATAAATTCATTAATTACAAGCTACATAGACTCAAAACCATAATAAAAATTTAGTTATATCATTACAAACGCGAATTTATTTCGAAACAAATAATGTTACTTATTAGTATGATCGAGAACATATCATAAAAACGCTAGATAGGGGTGAGGAAACACGAGTAGAACTCGTCAATTGCCAGGAGTCATCTTAATAGACGACTTGATCGAAACAAGCATCGCTTTTGTCTTGTGAGATAGGCTGACAATTCCGAAGAAAACTAGCCTATATATAACTACCATGGCAGCCAAAACTACGAGATCGACCCATTTTGAGTACCCCATTTCAACCTGCCATACATCCCTCAAAACCTCGTCTCCGTCAATTGTAGCTGGACCTCCCACACGATCATTCGGAAACACTAATCCTTTGAACTCGTTTTTGTAGAACCCCTGGTTAGCGTACTTGTGGAAGGCCACATAGTACATGGGGTACTTCCAGAAGAAATGTGGGAGGTCGTTCGGGAGGCGAAAAAATCCGCCATTTAGCATCATCAAGCCCTGTATACCCGCTCCCGTTATTATACCCAATAGGAAATCTGGCACGATACTTGCGACAATCATCATTAGACTTTCCACTAAGGCCATCGATACGAATAAGACCAGAACGAAGAACACAAAGTGGCTGATACCCGGTTGAAGTCCTACGAGGTAATAAGCTATTGATCCCGGAACTATTGATACTATCAGTAAGAAAGGGATGGAGGAAAGTGTGTTCCCGACAACATACGCCCCAACCCCGTAATGGCCATTCAACCTTTCCTTCTCGAAAACCTACCATATTTATAAAATAGAACATATCCGAATTATCAAGTCTAAACTTTTCAGAATTTTGATCAGCAAAATGCATCAAGTTCTTTAGTAACTTTCGTAAGTCTCACCTTCATGTCTTCTACAAATGAAGGAAATCCGCCGATGGCCATGAAGGTTAGAAAGGCGGATACAAACATCAGCATCGATCCTCTTGCCTGCCATTATTATACTTTAATTTCCATACTTCGTAATTATGATTGACGACATCTTAGCTCATTGCATCAATTAAACACAGTAAAAACAAACACTAAGTAGGGCAATACTCACTTGGATCGAACCGTATGAGTGGCCGATGTCGTGAAAAATCGTACCCACACATATGCACAATGCTATGTAAACAGCGAGCCTGAGCCAATAATAGCCCAGGTCTCGATACATGTTTACGAAGGAACGTCTGGTGAGAACAGCACACTGTGTCAGGAAACTTGCATTTTTTCTTTCTAAATTTTGGCATCCACCTCCCTGCAGTTATTCCAAGTATCAGGGGGTTTAACTTTCGAAACATCTTTCGTAAAACATTGTAAAGACATTCTTACTTAGCGTACCTTGTTGTATATGTCAACGATTTCCTGCTGAACCTTTTGATAGGTTTCCGATAATGGGTATGATTCAGCAAGAGTATTGATAGCTAATTCTGTACTTGAAATTCCGCTCTCTTGTTCATTATCCTGTTATAATAAGAAATAATTAGCGAGAACTGTTAAGAACCAACTCAACCAAAAGCTTAAGCTGATGGTTGGAGGCCCAGGATCGATTTTATACTCTAACATGCCCCCTCACGCGAATACCCTTTGGGCTTGAAGCGTGGACGCAACTACAGGCCCGCCTACCTGATGCGATAAATGCCACTTTGAAAGTGAGGGGTGGTGAGATTTGAACCCGTGACCTTTTGTCACAAGGCTCTGATACCATGTTAAGAACCAACTCAATCAAAAGTTTAAGCTTATGGTTGGAGGCCTAAGATCGATTTTATACTCTAACAAGAACTTCAGCTGTTTCTATTACCGGATTACAGAATCCCTTACCTCAAAATCCTTGTTTATTGTCTGCAAATAATGGTCGGGTGGGCTTTGCATTTTCAGACATGGGTAGCCGTTCAAATCAAAATGCTGCGAGAAACAACAGAGATATCAACAGATGGAAGTTTGATTACAAAACATTACATACGTACTAGCGTAGTCTAATATACCTTCTGAGCGTCCGGGGTCGGACCAAAATATATAACCCGGCCCGAAGAGAGCAGGCAAAGATAATGAAAAAGTTGGAAGACGTGACTGCTTGGTTGATGTATTGAGGCTAAAACGGTCCTCTTATCTCGTTGAGCAACGCTAATTATGCGGCTCATTACATGGTACGATGCAGCACTGTCGAGCCCACTCGTTGGCTCGTCCAAGAAAAGAAGTCTCGGATTAGTTAAAAGTTCAATACAGATACTGACCCTTCTTTTTTGGCCGCCACTAATGCTTTTGACGTTCCACCCGCCGATTCTAGTGTTAGTGCAGCCTTGTAGACCCATTTCTCTTATAACCTCATTAGCACGCTCTAATTTGTCTGCTCGACTCATTTCGTTTGGCAGTTGAAGTTCCGCGGAATAGTATACAGCTTCTCCCACCGTCAAGGTTGTCATTAAGGTGTCATCTTGAGTCACGTAAGCCTAGCACGTAATACCAAGTAACGTCGACAAGTTTATGGACCAGAGTACAATCATATCGATACTCATGACCGGAAAATAATTAACCCGAATACCAACCAAAGCCTAAATTTGACCCGAACTCAGCTGACCTGGACTAAAATGACCCGACCTAGAATGGACCCAACTAGACCAAAAACAACCGGTTAAGACTAATTTGTTATTTACTTGAAAATGACCCGAACCAAACTGACTTGACCGTACTTACTGAAAAATGGCCAATTATTCGAAATTTCGAACCAAAATAGGAAATGACATACTCCGTATAAACTTACAGAAGTACCAAATGTGAGTCTTTGTTTTAGTCCATTAACCAAAATATCTCCCTTTTGCTTGACGTTTGTACCTAGCCTACCTACGAATCATATCACAAAATGCGTAAATATGTACTCCCTGTATCCCAATGAATTATAACGTTTACTTTATTTTGTGAGAGAAAATAAAGTAAATGTTAACAATTAACTAGGACTGATAGAGTATTATGTAACTATACATATGAAAAAAAAAGAAAACGCAAGTTGACATACGTGTAAAAAAAATAAATGTATATAATCTAATGGAATAGATAAAACATGATGAACGATAAATTTAAAAAGAAAAGGGTTTTTCCCATCTGTACCCTTGTACTTTTCACTTTTTCCAGTTGTACCCCTGCGTTTGGCGTATTCCCAGTTGTACCTTTAAACTTATAAATGTAATCCCAACCGTAACCAAACTAGAATAAACCGTTAAATTTAGCCGTTAGTTATATTTTGTACTATATTAATTCATTTCTTTGACATCGTCGTTTGTGTTGACTATATTTTGTACTTATTTTTTTCAAATTAATAATGATAATACTATTATAATGCAAATTTATAATGTAAACATAGTTAGCCCGGGCGGGACCGGGCACCAAAACTAGTTTCATGATTTTGTACCCTCACATGTGGGTATTACACTCTAACAGTAAGTGACTTTAGTAGATTTGTTTCATGATTTTGTACCCTTTTTACTGCAATTTGTACTTTGATTTCACATTAATTTTGTGTAAGTTGTGCCGTACAGGAGAATTACTGGTTAGAAAAAATGAGAGAGTTTACCAGCCAAGGCATCCAACAGAGTGGATTTACCGGAGCCAGACGGACCCATAATGGCCAAAACAAACCCCGGCCGAGCGAAACCAGTAACACCGCGCAAAATGGAACGTTGTTGACCACCCACATTAACCCATAAATCCTTCCAGGTCAAGGATAACCCCTCACAAGTACTCTGACCATTACTTGGCTCTGTTGTCGTCGAGCGTGATGCACGAATATTGTGATCATTAGCGACAGACGACGACATACCAAATGGAAAGTGCCTCCTCAAACTCTCAGACCTACTACTACTGCTGTTGCTGCCCTTTCTTTCAATTGTTAAGCCTTTGTCTTCTTCGATTTCGACATGTACTGCTTCAACTAAAGGCCTTGTTGGCGTCCACCCCACAGGGGTTGTCGTCATTTTTACGTTTTGAGTTTCGCTGGACGGTGGCCGAGACTCAAGACACAATACGTACAGCGGGGTTTGCTTTGTTTTTATTTTTGTTTTGTTTTTGGCTTTGCTTCTGATGTTTGTTACGTCCATAAATCAATGCATTGCATATATATATATATATATACATGCTAGGAGTTAACACAAGGACCCACACTCACAAAATTTTAATCTAAGGGTCTCAACTATTATTACTCCGTAAATTGTTTAAAGGACCTTCTCTAATTTATGGACAAAAATACCCTCACGTCGATTATAATATTTGTTAATTTCTGTGGCACAAAAGTCCAACATAAAGGAAAATTATATTATATTTTAATAAGTTGTGAGATGAGAAGGTAAAGGAGAAAGTAAAAAAAAAAAAAAAAAAAAAATTAGATAGCAAAACTCATCCATCTAATTGAACCAAGGGTGATGTGGTAAAAAAAATGTTATTTATGCTCAAAAAAAAATATATATATATATATATATATATATATATATATATATATATATATATATATATTTGCTTTGAATTTATATTTTTCTTGTACTTATAATTTCAAACCATTTCACCGGTTATAATAAGAGTTTTAAAAGAGAATAATTTCATTTTTTTATTTGGAAGCATAAATAATACTTCCTCCATTCCGTTAGGTTCTATACATTTGACCAAAACACGGTAATTAAGGTAGAAGAAAATCAAGTGGGGTAGACAATAGAATTACCAAATTACCCCTACTTTATTCTTTAAAAAAGGACATTGCAAGTGGGTTGGGTGGGGTATTAATGAAGGGTATATTGGTCTTTTAGTTTAATAAAGTATGGACCAAAATAGAAATGTATAGAATTGATTGGAATTTCCGAAAAAAGAATATGTATAGAATCAAATGGAATGGAGGAAGTAATTGTTGAATGACATGGATATCTACGGAAAGGTATTTTTGGCCACAAATTAAAGGAGGTCCGTACAACTACTCTTATGTCAAATTCTAAGAGTACGATGTAAGACATTTTCACGTGTGAAGTAATCCATAGATTTTCCCAACTTGATAAATGAGTACTAGAGTAAGTTTCTTGTTGGTCACACACAATAGATTTTCCCAACATGATAAACTAAACGAGTATTGGAGTAATTTTCTTGTAGGTTACACACGATAAATTTTCCCAACATGATAAATGAGTACTGGAGTAATTTTCTTGTAGGTAACACACGATAGATTTTCCCAACATGATAAATGAGTACTGGAGTAATTTCTTGATAAATGAGTATTGGAGTAATTTTCTTGTAGGTAACACACGATAGATTTTCCCAACATGATAAATGAGTACTGGAGTAATTTCTTGATAAATGATCGAGTACTGGAGTAATTTTCTTGTAGGTTACACGCAATAAATTTTCCCAACATGATAAATGAGTACTTGAGTAATTTTCTTGTAGGTCACACACTAACGTGTGAAATAGTCCTACAATGTCATTTTTTTCTTTAGTTTGGATAGATTTGAAAATTAGTTATAAACAAAATAGTAAGTCTCATACTCTCACGTTCAATTAATGTGATACTAAAGTATAAATTACAATTTGAAGGGTACAACAAAAGAAAACATATTTACTAAATTCACTATTAAAGTTAGTTAATAAAAAAATTTAGTCACAATAAAACATACTTCGTAAAATGGATACAAACACTAATAAAAAAACCACAATAAAATAATTTTTATTACTACTTTTTAAATCCACCGAAAATAGAACTGCCAACACTTATTTTCGAATGAAGAAAGTATAATATTTTTGTCAAAAACCACGGAGTCGCGAGATCGACATAAATTATGTGCTTAAGTAAGCTTAAAAAAATAAGAATATTAATAAGCGAATAGTCAATTTCAAATTACATGAGTAGTACTTCCTCCGTTCCACAATGATAGTCCCGCTTTGACTTTACGCGGTCTCCAACGCTCCTCTTCGACCATGTTTTTCATCGCTTATATACGATTTTTTTTTGTTGAAAATTAAATTTTGTGAAAGATATTTTGACAACAAATGTAAATATCTTATTATCGTATAACGATTATTTACATATTTTAAGTTATTTACGGTCAAAGTTTTAAAATTTTGACTTTCTAAAAGTGAAACGGGATTATCATTGTGGAACGGAGGAAGTATTTGATAGTCCTAATCGATTTGACAAATGACAATTACATAGGTAGGCCACAAAGAAGGTCTTTCTCAAGCTATGTACGTTCAGTTCAGGCCTCAGGGCATGTGAATTAAAATAAGCAAAACAAAAACAAAAACAAAAACAAAAACATTTAAGTTGTGCAACAAAACGAATCAACTTAGTTTTACTTTTCAAATACTACACACGATTTAATTATTATTATTATTATTTCCTTAATCTTTATTTAAGTATTATTTCCTTAATCTTTTGCTTCGTATAATAGATGAGATTTATCACTATATTGAGTAATGAAATATTAGATTTATCGCAAACCAATTGAGTTGAAAGAAAAATTTTGGGATTTTTTGTGAACGCCAATTTTAGGATATGTGGAGTATACGCTTTTGAAATTCATAGGCAGTGATGGGTTCAGAATTTTTGCGTAGTGTGGAGTGTGGACACTTTTCGACTACATTGAAAGAAAAATTGATGAAAACTTAGTGCTTATAAATTCATTACTAGCAACACGGACTCAAAACCATAATAAAAATTTAGTTATATCATTACAAACACGATTTTGTTTCGAAACAATAATGTTACTTACTAGTATGATCGAGAATGTATCACAAAATCACTAGATAGGAGTGAGGAAACACGAGTAGGAGTCGTCAATTGCCAGGAGTTATCTTAATAGACGACTTGATCGAAACAAGCATGGCTTTCGTCTTGTGAGATAGGCTGACAATTCCGAAGAAAATTAGCCTATATATAACTACCATGGCAGCCAAAACTGCGAGATCGACCCATTTTGAGTACCCCATTTCAACCTGCCATACATTCCTCAAAACCTCGTCTCGCTAATCAGAATTTGGACCTCCCACACGATCATTCGGAAACACTAATCCTTTGAACTCGTTTTTGTAGAACCCTTGGTTAGCGTACTTGTGGAAGGCCACATAGTACATGGGGTACTTCCAGATGAAATGTGGGAGGTCGTTCGGGAGGCGGAAAAATCCGCCATTTAGCATCATCAATCCCTGTATACCCGCTCCCGTTATTATACCCAATAAGAAATCTGGCACGATACTTGCGACAATCATCATTAGACTTTCCACTAAGGCCATCGATACGAATAAGACCAGAACGAAAAACACAAAGTGGCTGATACCCGGTTGAAGTCCTACGAGGTAATAAGCTATTGATCCCGGAACTATTGATATTATCAGTAAGAAAGGGATGGAGGAAAGCGTGTTCCCGACAACATACGCCCCAACCCCGTAATGGCCATTCAACCTTTCCCTCTCGAAAACCTACCATATTTGTAAAACAAAACATATTTGAATTATCAGGTCTAAACTTTTCAGAATTTGGATCAGCAAAATGCATCAAGTTCATCAGTGATTTTCGTAAGTCTCACCTTCATGTCTTCTACAAATGAAGGAAATCCGCCGATGGCCATGAAGGTTAGAAAGGCGGCTACAAACATCAGCATCGATCCTCTTGCCTGCCATTATCATACTTTAATTTCTATACTTCGTAATTATGATTGACGACATCTTAGCTTATTGCATCAATTAAACACAGTCAAAACCAGCACTAAGTAGGGCTATACTCACTTGGATCGAACCGTATGAGTGGCCGATGTCGTGAAAAATCGTACCCACACATATGCACAATGCTATGTAAACAGCGAGCCTGAGCCAATAATAGCCCAGGTCTCGATACATGTTTACGAAGGAACGTCTGGTGAGAACAGCACACTGTGTCAGGAAACTTGCATTTTTTCTTTCTAAATTTTGGCATCCACCTCCCTGCAGTTATTCCAAGTATCAGGGGGTTTAACTTCCGAATGATTTTCGTAAAACATTGTAAAAGACGTTTTGATAAGAAACTTGAGACGTTCTTACTTAGCGTACCTTGTTGCATATGTCAACGATTTCCTGCTGAACGTTTTGATAGGTTTCTGATAATGGGTATGATTCAGCAAGAGTATCGATAGCTAATTCTGTGCTTGAAATTCCGCTCTCTTGTTCGTTATCCTGTTATAATAAGAAATAATTAGCAAGAACTTCAGCTCTTTCTGTTACCGAATTACATAATCCCTTACCTCAAAATCCTTGTTTATCGTCTGCAAATAATGGTCGGGTGGGCTTTGCATGTTTGGACATGGGTAACCGTTCAAATCAAAATGCTGCGAAATAAGAGACATATCAACAGACGAAGTTTGATCATAAAACATTAAAATGTACTAGCATAGTCTAATATACCTTTTGAGCGTCCGAGGTCGGACCAAAATATATAACCCGACCCGAAGAGAGTAGGCAAAGATACTGAAAAAGCTGGAATACTTTACTGCTTGGTTGATGTATTGAGGTTAAAACGGTGCTTTTATCTCGTTGAGCAACGCTAATTATGCGGCTCATTACATGGTACGATGCAGCACTGTCGAGCCCACTCGTTGGCTCGTCCAAGAAAAGAAGTCTCGGATTAGTTAAAAGTTCAATACAGATACTGACCCTTCTTTTTTGGCCGCCACTAATGCCTTTGACGCTCCACCCGCCGATTCTAGTGTTAGTGCAGGCTTGTAGACCCATTTCTCTTATAACCTCATTAGCGCGTTCTAATTTGTCTGCTCGACTCATTGTGTTTGGCAGCTGCAGTTCCGCGGAGTAGTATACAGCTTCTCTCACCGTCAGGGTTGTCATTAAGGTGTCATCTTGAGTCACGTAAGCCTATCTAGCACGTAATACCAAGTAACGTCGACAAGTTTATTGACCAGAGTACAATCCCTACTTATGACCGGAGAATGATTTAACCCGAATACCAACCAAAGCCTAAATTTGACCCGAACTCAGCTGACCTGGACTAAAGTGACTCGACCCATAATGGACCCAACTAGAACAAAAACAACTGGTTAAGACTAATTTGTTATTTATTTGAAAATGACCCGAACCAAACTGACTTGACCGTACTGAAAAATGGCCAATCATTCGAACGACATTTAAAATTCAAAATAGGAAATGACTAATAAACTTACAGAAGTACCAAATGTGAGTCTTTGTTTTAGTCCATTAACCAGAATATCTCCCTTTTGCTTGACGTTCGTACCTAGCCTACCTACGAACCATATCACAAAATGCGTAAATACGTACGTCCTCCCAGTGGCGGATGCAGAGATTTAGTATTATGGGTGCACCATCGTTAACAAAAACATGAATTATATATATATATATAAAAAATATGGCTTATACAAAAAAATATGAAAATTAAGGAAAATTTACAACCATGCGACGAGTTTTCATATTTTGAAAACGTTTTAAGACATCATCGTCGCTAACTTGTTCAAAAAAATCCTTCTCTACAAATGTAACTAAACAATTATTCAAAAGAGAATCACTCATATTATTTCTTAATTTATTTTTCACAAAAGACATCGATAAAAATACTCTTTCGACACTAGTTCTAGAAGTAAATTAAATAAACAAGTGGATGTATAACATGCTTGTTTGTTTCGACATGCATTATCGAATAGAAAACAAAAATTAGAAAGACAGAATGTAAAATGTCTCTGTTTACCGCGGGTATAAGAAGGGATTTGAAAATTAAAATATTTAAAAAGCAAAAATTGAAGTTAAGAATAATTCAACCCCCAACCAACAAGTTAGGAACCTATAAGTAGTACACAAACCATTAGTCCACTAGACAATTTTTGATATTTTGTTACACGTTTTTGTATATATCCTTAGATTTTTGTTTATTTAAAAAAAAAAAAAAAATCAAAATTGGAGTGGGGGCACATGCACCTTGGTGCACCCACCCCCCTCCGCCCATGCGTCCTCCATTCCGTTTGTGTCTATACTTTTGCTCTTTTTTTTTTGACATTATTCACAAGTGGTATAGAATCTTCGATATAACTTCTAACATACATAATAAAAAACAATTATATACAAATGAGATTAGAGTTAACTAAATAATAAATGAGACTATAGTTAACTAAATATATAAAAGTAAATTGCACCCTAAATATTATATACAAATAAAAGAATGGAATGTCATCAACTTTTTTTTTTTTTCACTCGATTTAAAATAGTTAAGTTTATTTTATGGATTAACATATTTAATAATGTCTCCTATATTCTAAATTTATGGATTAACATATTTTATGCACTCCATATTTAATTTAATAGTTTTAATTTTTTATATGAAATCCGGAAAACATAAAAGAAACACAGAAAGAAAAAGTTAGGGAAATTGTAACAATTTATTTATCATTTCCACAATAAATATTTCATAAGATCGTTTTTTTTGTAAAATATGGCGTACCCAATAGAATATATATCCAAATAAATTAATCAATATTTTCCTTAACATTTTATCTATTTTTGTAATAATTATCGTTTTAATAAACACGTACGCAACAAAGTATTATATTTAGTTTTTATGTAATAAGAAAAGGATATTTGATGAGCACTAATTCTTGTGTAAGTCAGGACTTATAATAAATTATTGTAAGTTCGCCTCATTTGTACCCAATTATATAGTTTTTGTACTATTTAAGTGATAATTATGATTAATTGTTACTAAATCTTTTTAGTACCTCTGTTAGTGACTTTAGTAAATTTGTTTCATGTTTTTGTACCTCTTCAACTGCAATTTATACCTTGGTCTCCCATTAACTTAGTGTAAATTCAGCCTTACAGGAGAATTACTGATTGATGAGATGATCTTATAATTAGTCAAATGTTAGTTTTTTTGGTCTAATATGAGCCACAAGAGCAATACAACGGGGATGGGGGAATCGAACCTGTGACCTATCGTCACGGATACCTCAATCTTAACCGCTAGGCCAAGACATCCTCGATAAATGTTAGTTTGTTAGTTACTAGTAATTAGATTAGATTAGAGGTTAATTTACCTAATAATGTGAGTAATGGGTTATTGAAAATCCAAAAGAATAAGTGTAACTTGTGCACTACCTACGTGGGGTGTATTGGTGGTTTAGTGGCTTTAGGTTTACATGAATTTGTTTGTTCATGTATACCTATTGTTTCGGCAAAAAATTTACCAAGTAATGATTTAATGTGATTGGGGTTAAAGCGACCTGAATGTATACCAAACTACGAATTGCGAAAGGAAACGTAAAGAGATGCAACGAAGACAATAAACGAGACACGAGAGTTTTTTGGTTACGCGGAAAACCCGATGTGGGAAACGACCGCGGGGGGAGGCTCTTGTCCCACCAACTATCCACTATTCAAAGGAAGATTACAAGATTAAGGCTCAAAGGCTCGCTATTTTGTACAACAATAGTAGAAAAATGCTAGGGATTGCTCGGGACGTGTGCGTAGGATGCTTTGAGTGCTTTAGTACACTGTGTTTTAGTAGTTGAATGCTGAATGACCTTCCTTGAACCCTAGCTTCTCTTTTATAGTTGTTCTCTTCCTGATTTTCCTCCCTTCTCCTAGCCGTTATTCTCCCCTATTCATTTGCCTTGATTCGCTCCTTCTATGTAACGCCTCCCCCATTCTCGCGCCTGCCTTAATTATCCGTTTTGATTTTGCATAGTTCCGTTGGTGGGCCTCCTGAGGGTCCTGACTGCCCAGGGTCCTGTCCAGGGTCCTGTCCAGGGTCCTGCCCAGGGTCCTGAGCTGACTTTTGCTGGAGCTACTTTCTGGGCCGAATCTGGGCTTGCGAATTTTAGGCCCAACATTTGCCCCCAAAATTTCCGCCCACCTTGCATGTATTTTGGGCGGGAATTTTCCCTCCAAGTGGCGACGTGACTTGAAGGGTCTTGTCGCATTAATTGCCCCCTACTTTCCAACTTCCTTCATTCATCTTTTCTTATAAATACCCCCTCACTCCTCACCTCCCAACCTTTCCTTTCACTCTCTCCGCCTTCTCTCAACTCCCTCTTACTTCAAATCGCCCCTTCTTCCTTGCCTTTCGCTTCCCAGGTAACCTCCCATCTCCACTTACTTTTGCCTATTTTCTTTTGTCTCCCCATGACTACTCGCTCCCAAACACGTCCAGTCCCACTTGTCGCCTTCCCCTCTGCGGGTATTTTGGACGACAAGCATTCCTGCGACTCCGAAATTTCGGAGGATGAGCTTCCCGCCTTTAGATTGCTGGCGGGTCTGAATGAGGACGTGGTCCTTCACGCCCCTGCCCCCGGTGAGCGCGCCGACGCGGTCCGCCCTGGATGGATCTCCCTCTATGAGTATCCCTTCACCTTGGGGATGAAGTTTCCTTTTCCTGCCCTCATCCAAGCTTTTCTCCTATGGTTTTCCCTTGCGCCTGGTCAAATTGCTGCCCAAGCCTGGAGGGTCTTGTACTCCGTATGTGTGGTGAGCAAGCGCGTTGGCGTCCAGGTGGGGCTAGCGGATTTGGCGGGCTTGTACTCTTGTAGGCCCCTTGGTTACGGCCACGTGACGATGAGGGCGTTGGATGGGCCCAACGCCTTCATTGATACCAGTAAGGCGAATGACGATGGTTGGTTTCGTCGCTTCGTCTTCCTGAAGGTCGACTCCCTGAATCCCCGCCCAGCGTATCTGTTAGAAAAGTGGGGTGAAACCAAAGGTACCTGGCCGTTTTCCGCCGCGCTTGTGGTATTTTCCTTTTTGCTTACCCTCTTTAACCGTCTTCCCCTGCAGGGCTCAAGAATCCTACGGCGTCCCCTCCTTCCAGCGAGACCCTGAAGAACCTGTGGTTGATCCCCCGCTCGCTCCGGACTTTCCCTGAACTTCTTACCGCTGTTCCCTCAACTCCGGCTCCTGGCTCTGAAATGGCATCTGGTGAGTTCTTGTCTTCTTCGGGTAGCTTCTCCTTTTTCCCCCTTGTTTGGCTGTCCCTGATTTCATTTCGTTCCCAGGATCTGCTGCCCCCGATGTGCTGGACTCTCTGATGCGAGCAAAGAAAAGAAAGCAGCCCTCCTCTAGCTCCAAGACACCGCCCCTGAAGAAAGAGGCCAAAAGCCCCAGGCCCCCTTCCGCTTTCTGCTACAAGATCGCTTCGCCCCAGCCGCGCTCGCTGGATCCTTCAAAGCCCCACCGAGATTCCTGAGGAGGGTCCTTCCATTAACCTTCCCCCTGGGTTTGGTTTTGACTCTTCGGTTCCGCTGTGGCCCGCTCTAAACTCGTTCCTTCTTCCTGGCCCTAAGAAGGTCTTGGAAGGCGAAGGAGCTACCTCTGTTGGCAGGGGTCTTTGTGAGTCTGCCTTTGACGTACGATCCCTACTTTACTCCTCGTTTTTCTCTTTTTTTTTTTTTTTTTTTTTTGACGTGAGCTTGCTTGCACCCTCCAATGGCCAGATTTCCGCCACAGGTTCGAGTCTCTTCAGGCTTCGAGTGCCAACGCGCTTCTTCCGCTCGCATAAGTCAAGGCCGAGGTGTCCGCTACGACCAAGGAAAGCGGATTTGCGCCGCGCTCTCCGAAGCCAATAGGTCGAAGACTACTGGCCGAAAGGAGAGGACGTAGCTTCGCAAAGCCCCAGAGGCGAAGCAGTCGAGGGTCGCCACGAAGAGACATCCTGGTTCTGGATGGTAGGATCTCCGAGCTTGAGGCCTCTGAACACCAGCTAAAGAAGACTCTTGCGAAGGTGGCCGTTTACGCTGCTTGGGATGCAAAGATCAAGTGCCTCAAAGCGATTCAGGCCGGCGGCGTTTCTTCCTTTGACCTGGCACAAGAGGAGGTTGACTTTCATGCTGCGTTTCCCCAGCCTCCAGACCTTAGTGTCCTGGTGGGCTTTGAGGACTCTGACGACGAGGAGCCTGCTACCCCTGCTGAGGAGGAGGGTGGACACCCTGAGGGAGTGGATGAACTGGCTGGGGGTGGAAATCTTCCGAGGGGACTTCCACGAGGAACTCTTTGGGACCACTTTGGGGGTGGAAGCGGCGCGCCATCATGAGGAGGTTCCTACTTTGGATGCTTCAGCTGTGGTGCCTGAAGAACAAGAATAGATTCCTGCATCCATGTAATTAATCTGTTTAGTTTTAGACTTTGCTTGAAACTGTTATTTTGGGGTAGCGTGCCTTTGAGGACGCTTGTAATTAAACCTTTTGTTTTGACAAACATGCTCAGGGTCCCTTGCTGTGTGGGACCTTGCGTTATGGTGATCGAAAGAAGCATGGTGGCCAACCATGTTTTCACTTACGTTCGTTTGTTGCGCGCGCGTTTGTTTTGTATGCATGCTTTTAGAGTCGACTTAGTCTTACCGAGTCTTGATGTCCAAGTGGGGTCACGTTTATCCCCAACGCCGAGCCTTGTAGTGGTGACTTCGGTGGTTCTGGAATCTGAGATGTCCAAGTGGGGTCATGTTTGTCCCTTATCGCCACGCGCACGGAGTCCTCTCTAAGGAGGATGAGTGTAGGGGCCAAGCAGGCCTCTCTTTTGCCCTAACATTTCAAAGGTAGAAATAGTTTTAGAAGACTCGCAAAGTACTTGTTTTTTTTTTGAAGCAACGAAGGAAATAACTTTCCAAAGAAACTTTCCCATAAATTATATATGCTTACAATAGTTTGAAACGAGTTCTGTGTAAACAATCGCTTTTAAGGCAAAGCTTTCAAAATCAAAGCGGGCAAAAGGGTCCTGGGTGGCGATGCTGGGAGCCTTGAAGTCCCTGGGGCCCTGAGTCCCCTTTTAACGCTGCTGGGAGCCTCGAAGTCCCTGGGGCCCTGAGCGCCCTTTTAAATGTAATATTTTTTGAGATGAAGGATGTTCCATGGATTGTGGATAATTTCTCCTTCCATGGTCATTAGCCTGTAAGCTCCTCTTCCTACAACACTCTCGACCTGGTAAGGGCCTTCCCAGTTGTAGGCGAACTTCCCTGCTCGCTGGTTCTTGGTGTTCTGGAAAACCTTCCTGAGGACCAGATCCCCCACCTGCAGGGTCCTGATTCGCACTCTCCTGCTGTAGCTTTTGGCAACCGCTTGCTGGTAGGACGCTAACCTGATCTTAGCGCTTTCCCTGAGTTCATCTATCGTGTCCAGGGCGCTGGTCATAGCAGTCTGATTTCCCTCCTCCGTTTGGCACCCATATCTTAGCGTGGGGACCCTGACCTCTGACGGTATTACGGCCTCAGCGCCAAACACCAGGTCGATTAATGCGGCGTGGCCACCTTAGGAGTAGTCCTGTCGCCACGCGGCACCAAAGGGAGCTCATCGGCCACTTGCCCCAATCTCCTCCAACTTCTTGAGATTGTCCATCACTATCTTGTTGCTGGATTCTGCTTGCCCATTGGATTGAGGGTACCTGGGCGCTGACTTCCTCAGGGTAATGTTGTATATGCCGCAGAAGCCTTGTGTTTTCCCGGATATGAACTGGGTCCCGTTGTCGCAGATTATCTCCGAAGGAATTCCAAACCTGCAAATAATGTTGCGCTTAATGAACGAAATTACCTGCTGCTCAGTCACCTGTGCATACGCCTCAGCTTCGATCCACTTGGAAAAATAATCCGTCATTGCTAGCATGTACAACCTGTTTCCTGGAGCCCTGGGCAGTGGTCCCACAACATCCATCCCCCACTTCATGAAGGGCCAGGGGGAGATGATAGGGTGGAGAGGCTCCCCAGGTTGGTGTTTCACTGGCGCATGACGCTGACAGGCGTCACACTTCTTGGTGTATTCCACGGCATCCTTTCTCATAGTGGGCGATGTAACCCTGACGCAACGCCTTGTTGGCTAGGCTCACGCCAGTATGATTTCGCGAATCGCCATGTGGATTTCATACAACACACCAAGCCTCCTGTTCTCCCAAACACCGCAAGTAGGGACTGCGGCGACTTCAAGAGGACCCCATCAATGAGGACAAACCTTGATGCTTTCATTCGAGGCTCCTGGCCTCGCCCGCCGTCATTGGTAGTTTATCCTCCCGCAACCAATCCACATACGGTTTCCTCCAATCTGGTCCAAGTCGCTGCGCTCTGCACCGTGAACTCCACTGCCTCCTCGAGCCACGCCCAAAGATCGATCCGCGTGTAAGAATCCTTCCTCCTCGGGGACGGCGGCTCAATTCCAACCGCGGGCTCAAAATGTGCACTATTGGCACGTTGGATATCGCGTCGGCAAAGTTGCCCCCAGCGAAGCTAGGGCGTCAGCTTCCACATTCTGGTCCCTGGGTACTTGAGTTATCTGGATGCTGTCGAACTCCGCTTCCAATTCTTTTGCGACCTTGAGGTATGCTACCATTTTTGAATCCCTCGCCACATATGTGTTGTTCATGTGGTTCACGATGAGCTGGGAATCGCTGAACACTTCCAAGTTTTTGATTTTCATGTCTTTCGCCAATTTCAGCCCCAGTATCAAGGCCTCGTATTCCGCTTCATTGTTGGTTGCTCGAAACTCACATCGTACCGCCTGCACAATCAAGTCTCCCTTCGGGGATTGTAGCACCAAACCAACTCCTGTACCTCTCATGTTGGACGCTCCATCTACATGCAGCTTCCAGGATCCTGTTCGTCCCGCAGATTCCAAGCTCAGGGCCTCCTCCTCAGACTCGGGTTCTTTGGCGGTGAACTCGGAAATGAAATCTGCAAGGGCCTGTGACTTTATAGCTTTCCTGGGCTCGTACTTCAGGTCATATCCACTCAGGTGCACCGACCACTTCACCATTCTTCCTGAAAGTTCAGGCTTTCGCAAGACACTCTTGATGGGAAAATTAGTGACCACAGTGATAATATGGGATTCAAAGTAAGGACGCAACTTATAGGAGGCTGTAACTAACGCAAGGACAAGTTTTTCGAGTTCAGTGTACCTGGTCTCTGCTGGCAGCAGAGACTTGCTCACGTAGTAAATCGGCTGCTGGGCCCCTTCATGCTCCCTGACTAGCACGGCACTCACGGCCACCTCTGTTACAGACAGGTACAAGTACAGTGGCTCCTTAGGTCCTGGCTTTGCGAGGAGCGGTGGTGCTGCTAGGTACTTTTTTAGCTCCTGGAAGGCTGCCTCGTGGTCTGTGGTCCACTCAAATCTTTGGCTCTTCCTCAGCAGGTCATAAAACAGCTTGCACCTTTCTGAGGAACGAGATATGAACCTGCTGAGAGCTGCCACCCTTCCCGTTAGCTTCTGTACATCCTTTGGCTGCTTTGGAGACTCCAGCTGGAGCAAGGCCCTGATCTGTTCCACACTGGCTTCTATTCCCCTTTGCGTCACTATGTATCCTAGGAATTTCCCAGAGGAGACTCCGAAGGTGCATTTCTGGGGGTTGAGCTTCATCTGGTACTTCCTCAGGGTCCCGAAGGTCTCTGCCAGGTCCTCAGCGTGCTGTTCTGCTTTCAAGGATTTGACCACCATGTCGTCTATGTATACTTCCATTGTCTTTCCAATTAAATCCTTGAACATCATGTTCACCAGCCTCTGATAGGTGGACCCTGCATTTTTCAGACCAAAGGGCATGACATTATAGCAATATATACCTCTCTCAGTCCTGAAGGCCGTCTTTTCTTGATCCTTTGGGTGCATCCTGATTTGGTTGTACCCACTCCAGGCGTCCAGGAACGTTAGCATCTCGTGACCAGCTGTCGCATCCACCATCGCGTCTATGTGGGGCAAAGGGAATGGATCCTTGGGGCAAGCTTTGTTCAAGTCCGTGAAATCTATGCACACCCTCCATTTTCCATTCTTCTTTGGCACCACCACCACGTTTGAGAGCCACTCCGGATAGTTTACTTCCCTGATTTTCCCGGCATTCAGCAGGTTTTCCACCTCCTGATTGATTATCTGGTGGCGCTCTGGGGCATACTTGCGCCTTCTTTGCTGGACCGGGGTGTAGCTGGGGTCCACGTTGAGCTGGTGCGTTATGACACTTGGGTCTATCCCTACCATGTCATCATGGGACCAAGCGAAGCAATCCATATTAGTTTTAAGCAAATTGACAAGTTTAGTTCGGATTTCACCTGTGCAACCTGAACCTATCAGGATCGGCGTTACGGGTGCCAAGCGTCAAGGTTCACCTGGTCCAGATCCGGCTGCTCTGGCTCCTGGTACATTTCCTCAGCGCGCTTTCTCTGTAATTGCTATGCTTCAGGGGGCACCACAGTTGGTTTCAGAGCATCCTTGTAGCAATCCTTCGCAGCCTCCTGATCTCCACGAATTTCTTGCACTCCCCAGGGCGTTGGGAATTTGACGCATTGATGGTACGTTGAGGGCACCGCCCTCATCTCGTGGATCCAAGGCCTGCCAAGAATTACATTGTAAGATGACTGACAATCAATAACCAAATACTTTACCTGTTTGTTGACGCCCCCTGCAAAGGTTGGGATTGTGATCTCTCCTAGGGAATGCGCTGTTTCCCCGCTGAAGCCGACCAAAGGGACCTGCTTCTTCACCAGGTCTTTCTCACTGAAGCCCATGTCCTTCAGCGAGTGCAACATGAGCAAGTTGGATCGAGCTTAGGATTCCACCAGGATCCTTTTCACCAAGCAGTTGCCTATGGACAAGGTGATGATTAGTGCGTCGTGGTGTTCTTCGGGGGTGCCCTCTGCGTCCTGTTCGTCGAACGTAACGGTCGGTAGGTTGTGATGGGCCACCCTGGCTGAGGATGCCGGCCTTTCCCCCTTGCTGGTCCTGGCCCGTCTCTTCGCTGCTGAGTAGGACAGTCCACACAGCTCTGATCCCCCTGTTATTACGTTCACGATTTTTGTATACAACGGCGGCGAGGCGGGACGATCTGCCGATCCCACCTTCTTTGGACCTGGACCTCTTGGCGAGGATGGGGTCAAGGTGCCCCTGTCTGGAGGTACTTCACTCCCTCCTCGTGGCTACGATCCTCGGTGTTGTGGCCGATGTCGTCGTGGAATTCACACCTCCTGTCAGGGTCTTTCCTGCTGGCGTCTCCGTTGGCTGGGCTCTTTCGCGGCCATCTGACCCTATCTCCAAGATCCTGCAAGTGTTTGAGCACGCCGTCAATACTAGTAGTAAATTTGTACTCACTTACCTTTGGTGGGAGATCCTGACGGCTCCTCCAGTCCATGGCCCCTGAAACTTTGTTGACCGAAGGCTTTTGGTATGGCCTGGATCTCTCGTTCCTGCGGTCGCTAGTGATCTTCCTGGGTGGGCTGCTGTGGGTCCTCTTCCTGGATGCTGCATCTTCCTCGAGCCTGATAGCTGCCAGTGCTTTCGCCTGAGCATCCTCGAAAGTAGAGCATGGATACTTTGTCAGGTCCCTGTAGAGGTCTGAGTCCTCTCTGAGCCCTTGGCGGAAGGCTTCTATGGCGGTTGCGACGTCACAGCGCGGGATGGAGATCTTTTCCTTGTTAAAGCGGTTGAGGAACTCCCTCGTTGTTTCTCCAGACTTCTGCACCAGGTGATGCAGTCGTTGATGCATACCGCTTCTCTGCTGTGGCGAATCACGACCAAAGGCGTTGACCAATCCGGCAAATGAGGTGATGGACCGGTTTGGGAGGCTGACGAACCATTCCAGGGCTGCTCCCGTGAGGGTGGAGCCAAAGCCCTTGCACATGCAAGCTTCCTTTAGGGCCCCCGTTGCCGTGACCACCATCATCTTCTGCTTGTACTGGTTTACGTGGTCCTGAGGATCCGAGGTCCCATCGTACAACGTCATGGTAGGAGGGCTGAAACCCTTTGGAACTTGAGTGTGTGAAATGCCGTCCACAAAAGGTGAGTCAGAATCGCTCCATCGCCGCTTCTCCAGTGCCTGGGTACCCCTGGAATCTTGGTGATCATGCTCCTCAGCTCCTGCAGCTGCTGCTCCACGGCTCGATTGAACCCCAAGCCTGCCAGAGCTCCTGCGTCATGGCGTACTGGGTCCGCGAACAATGGTCTTTCTTTGTCACGGCCGTCCGGTAACCACTCAGATCCGAGGTTTTGCTCGGGGTTCTGTTAAGAAGGAATGTTAGTTCATACAAGTTCTTTGGACATGAAGTTACGAGCTTAGCTGGCGTTTGCCAAGGCTTAGGGAGGTCTTAGATGGCAAAGGCTCCGGGTCTGGAATCTTGAGGGTCTTTGGGGTGACGCCTCCAAGATCAAGCTGGGTCACCAGCTCCTGAGGAATCCTCCTGCTGCTTGGCCCAGCCCTTCCAGGACTGGTTCCTGAGAGCACCGCTCCGCTGCTCCCCTGCTGAACTTTTGACTCCAGAGCCTGCAGCCTTCTGGCGGTTTCTTCGCCTCCTCTGCGCACTTGGTCCATGACCCTGGACAGCGACTCCATGCTCCTCATGAGGGTGTGTAGTGGATCCTGGGGTTGTGTGCTGGCACGCCCCTGGGTCCCTCCTGTGGACTCTGGCAGCCAACCTGGGGGCATTCCGAATCCTCCGGTGCTGGCTGGCGGCGGTCCCCTGGACGCTGAAGAGGGTGACTTTGGGACCCCTGCAGGTGCGGCCACTGGTGTAGGAGACCTTGGCGCGTCGAGCCGCGGTGGTTGCGGTAGCTGACACCGCCCTAGTTGCGGGTGCCATGACAGTTGAGGACCCTGAAACCGTCGCTGAGGAGCGCCCTGCGCTGGACACCACCGGCGCGCCGCTCGATGCTTGGCTGACGCTGCTTGACATGATTGTTAGATGAAGAGATGAATTTGGCTACAAAATTGATCGCAATTCCCCACAGACGGCGCCAAATGTTTCGGCAAAAAATTTACCAAGTAATGATTTAATGTGATTGGGGTTAAAGCGACCTGAATGTATACCAAACTACGAATTGCGAAAGGAAACGTAAAGAGATGCAACGAAGACAATAAACGAGACACGAGAGTTTTTTGGTTACGCGGAAAACCCGATGTGGGAAACGACCGCGGGGGGAGGCTCTTGTCCCACCAACTATCCACTATTCAAAGGAAGATTACAAGATTAAGGCTCAAAGGCTCGCTATTTTGTACAACAATAGTAGAAAAATGCTAGGGATTGCTCGGGACGTGTGCGTAGGATGCTTTGAGTGCTTTAGTACACTGTGTTTTAGTAGTTGAATGCTGAATGACCTTCCTTGAACCCTAGCTTCTCTTTTATAGTTGTTCTCTTCCTGATTTTCCTCCCTTCTCCTAGCCGTTATTCTCCCCTATTCATTTGCCTTGATTCGCTCCTTCTATGTAACGCCTCCCCCATTCTCGCGCCTGCCTTAATTATCCGTTTTGATTTTGCATAGTTCCGCTGGGCCTCCCGAGGGTCCCGACCGCCAGTGGTCCCGCTCCAGGGTCCTCGCCCTGTGGTCCTGCCCAGGGTCCTGAGCTGACTTTTGCTGGAGCTACTTTCTGGGCCGAATCTGGGCTTGCGAATTTTAGGCCCAACACCTATGTTATTTAGTTATTAATTGAGCAACTTTTACATTTAAACTTCTTCCTTTTCTCTTCAATATTTCCCCTTAGAAATTCTACAGTTAAGTGATATAATTGTTAAACTGTTTGTATAATAAGATTTCGTAATAACAACTACGAGAAACAAATTGAAGCATAGAAGTGTAAAATAAAAGAATAAAAATAGGTTCACAATTTGAGTAATTATTATGAAGCTCAAAGCTATTTTAGGATGATCGAGTTAGTTGGAGGGAAAATATTTGGAGATAGTTTCTAATTTAGTACTGTGTATAGTATTTAGTGGTAAAATTTCTAATGAGAAAATTAGCAGAAATAATCTCAATTATGATTCATCTTTCAAATTTAATTCAAATTTAAAATAATTCAAGAATAATATCAAATATTGATTATTGATCGAGCTCCATCCCAAAAATTTACTCACGCTTATTTTAATTCATCGTCTCGCTTATTATATTTAAAGAAGGAAGAAAATTAATACCGCTTTCATTTTGTTAGACAGCTAAAATTGAGGTTGATATATGTTACTGGAATAATTTTTCAATCGTTGGAGTCATTCTGTGTCTATTTTGATTTGCGATTTTTTTTTCCTAAGGTGAAGGATATTTGAAATTAATCCGGTTAAATTTACCATTTTCAATATTGGAGGAAGTCCAATTTATAGTCCTCCCTCTATATCAGTTATTTGTTTACACTTCTCTCAAATTCACCCATACAAAAGTTAAACCGTAAACTAACAATTCACTAAAACGGAGGCAGTAATTAGAAAACGTGAGAGAGTGTACCAGCCAAGGCATCCAATAGAGTGGATTTACCGGAGCCAGACGGACCCATAATGGCCAAAACAAACCCGGGACGGGCGAAACCAGTAACACCGTGCAAAATGGAACGTTGTTGACCACCAGCTGCACCATCCACATTGACCCATAAATCATTCCAGGTCAAGGATAACCCCTCACAAGTACTCTGACCATTACTTGGCTCTGTTGTCGTCGAGCGTAATGCATGAATATCGTGATCATTAGCGACAGACGACAACGACATACCAAATGGAAAGTGCCTCCTCAAACTCTCAGACCTACTACTGCTGTTGCTGCCCTTTCTTTCAATTGTTAAGCCTTTTTCTTCTTCTATTTCGACATGTACTGCTTCAACTGTAGTCCTTGGTGGACTCCGACTTGGCGTCCACCTCACAGGGGTTGTCGCCATTTTTACGTTTTCAGTTTCGCTGGACGGACGGTGGCCGAGACTCAAGACACACACTACAGCGTGGTTTGTTTAGTTTGTTTTTTTTTTTTTTTTTTTTTTTTTTTTTGGCTTCTGATGTTTGTTACGTCCATAAATCAATGCATTGCATATATATACATGCTAGGAGTTAACACAAGGACCCAAACTCTTCTCTAATTTATGGACAAAAATACCCTTACATATATCCATCTAATTGAACCAACGGTATTTTAGTAAAAAAATTGCTATTTATGTTCCAAAAATATAAATATTTGCTTTGAATTTATATCTTTCATGTATACTTAAGGTTGTTTGGTTGCCTCCTACAAACACGGGAAATTAAACTTCCTAAAAAGTTAAAAATTAAAATTTAGTAAAATGGAGAAAATAAAATTTTCATGGTGAGTTGCCATCTTTATTATACTAAACCACAGTTATCGCTGACATCATCAATGCTACATGTCGCGATTATGTGCGTTTTTTTTTCCGCCAAAACCTCATGCTTACATCATTTACCCTATTATATATTATTAAGGCTATATTCATTATTATCTATAATTATCATTACTCAATAATTATGTTCACACAATTTTTCACAAAAAAAAAAAAAAAAAAAAAAAAAACATGTTCATATTAATATTACTTCACTTTTAATTTCTATTACGTATCTTTTATATTTATTTTAGATTTTTCAAAAAAATATTTATCCTAAACTAAATATTTGCCAATTTAATCTTTTTTACTTTTCATTTTATTTTTTCTAATAAAAAATTAATGTTTTACCGAAATTTTGTACAATAATAAATGTTTTTTACTTTTCATTCTATTTGCTAATTTTAATATTTTTTACTTTCATTCTGTTCAAAAATAATACGGAGTATTTTTTTACTTTATATTCTATTTACTTTTCAAAAATAATTTTATCCTCTCAAAATCCCCAATACCGTCTCCATTACGCTTTTCCCCACAATGTTCCAATAAGTTTGGTAAAAAAAGGCCATTCATACCGTCCGATCCCGGGGCTTTCAATGGATGCATTTGTTCGAGGGCGCGGACCACTTCCTCTGCCTTGTACTCGCTGCATAGCGTCGCGTTCATCGCTTCAGACACTCTTCCTTCGACCCCATCAAGTACTCCTTTGTAAAATGTTTTGCTGCTTGTTTGTATTTTAACATATAATCCCTGTCACATTGTCGTAGACTCGTACTAGCTAAATAGTGGTTGTGTATTGGTATTTTCCGGTTTTATTATAATTTATAAAATTTTACCTTTTTCAACACCAAAAAAAAAAAAAAAAAAAAAAAAAAAAAAAAAAAAAAAAAAAAACCAATTTATGACATTTAAATTAGCATATAGGGAGTAAGTAATTTTTTTTTTTTTTGAAAACGAGCTTATATATGACATAAATCTAAATTATAACATTCAATAAGTCCGAGAATATTAATTGGCCAATTGGGTGCTAATTAATCCCTTCATCTCAAATTAAGTACGGAGTATCTCCTTTTTTATTTTTATTTTCTCAAATTAAGTTTTTTCCTTTTTATTTATAGTAAGTAATTTCACAATAAACTCATTTTTATTACTACTTTTTAAATCCGCCGAAAGTAAAACTGCGAACACTTATTTTCGAAAGAAGGGAGTGTAATATTTTTTGTCAAAAAGGACAAAAACCAAGGAGTCGCGAGACTGACATAGATATTATTCAATTTATGATGTCAAAGTATGATGTGATCAAAAACCAAGGAGGATAATATTTTTTGTTAAAAAAATAAGAAAATTAATAAGACTATAAGAGAATAGTAAATTTCTCAATTACTCCGTACATGACTACATGAGTATTTGACAAATAAGCAATGACGGAGCTCGTTCCAGGCCCACTAGGGCCATGGCCTGAGTAAGGAAAAAATAATAATAAAAAACTAACAAAAATAAACAAAAGAGCTGGAGTATCGTAATGGCAAAAGGAAAAGGTGTAAGTATGCATTACTAGGGCTGAGCAAAATGATACGATACGGTTTTTATATACGAATACGATACGGTATACGGTTTTAAATATACGAAAATTCGTGTCAAAACCGTATCGTATATACGAATTTCGTGTATACGGTTAAAACCGTATCGTATTCGTATCGGTAAATTTTGACTTTCGTATATACGGTTTTGATACGGTTTTTTAAAAAAGGGAAAAAAAAACCTAATTTTTATTAAAATTTACATGTTTAAAAACCGTATATACATAAAACCGTATCGTATTCGTATCGTATATACGGTTTTGGTCATATATAAGCTGTATTTTTAATGCTTAGGAATATTAAAACCGTATTCGTATATACGGAAACCGTATATCCGGAAAATTCGTATATTCGAAAACCGTATATACGGTTTATACCGTATCGTATTCGTATCAGAAAATTACATGTTTTAAAACCGTATATACGAAAACCGTATCGTATTCGTATCGTATATACGGTTTTGCTCAGCCCTATGCATTACTCTTTGGGGTGGTGGGGTCAAAACCCACTACCTTCATTTTAATGTAGTTATGGTTTGTTTCATTTTAATATTATAAGCAATTTCGTAATTATAATATTTCATACAAATGGCGATTATTTTTCAAGATACTTTTTTCAATAATAGATATGGTAGGGATGGCAATGAGCTGAGCCGGCTCGTAGAGCCCTCGGGCTTGGCTCGGTCAAAGCACGATTCGAGCTTGGTCAAATATGAGCCCGAGCCGAGCTCGATCCCTGGCTTTTGAATACGAGCTCGAGCCCGATCCCCATAGAGCTCGGCTTGATTAAGCTCGATTAGGCTCGAAATTTTTTATACCAATAAAAAATTAAAAATATAAATAAATTTCCTAAAAATTACAAAGTCACAAGTAACAATTTCTATTCTAAACCTTCGTATTGCCTATTGAATTACTTTAAATGTGTTATAAAGCTCGAGCTCAAAAATATTATACGAGGCGAACTCGAGCTCGGGCTCGAAAAAATTATACGAGCTCGAGCTCTACAAAGGTTATACGAGTCGAGCTCGAGCTGCAAATTGAAAAGCTCGTTGAGCTATGAGCCGATCTTGAGCTCAAATAATTTGATACGAGCCGAGCTCGAGCTTAAGTGAGCTCGGTATCAGCTCGGCTCATTGCCACCCCTACATATGGAGTATTACATACTTCCTCTATTTCATCACTCTTATCTTTTCACTTTGATCATATTGTTAAATATATAATATTAAAGTATAGTAATATTAAAAGTTTTAAATGTTTCTCAAAGCTAAAAGTCAAATTCTTATCTTGAAAAGGTTAAATAACACACAAAAAAAAAAAAAAAAAAAAAAAAAAAAAAAAAAAAAATTAGGGTATAAAATAACAAATATGTATGGAGTACACAATCTGCAACGCATAAATCATGTAATTTCGAATATATTGAGTAATTGTAAATCAGCCCTGGTAAC
The DNA here is from genome assembly GCA_023091065.1 of Dianthus caryophyllus. NCBI lineage: Eukaryota > Viridiplantae > Streptophyta > Magnoliopsida > Caryophyllales > Caryophyllaceae > Dianthus > Dianthus caryophyllus. Next base: position 39,206,969 of record CM041518.1, on the reverse strand, counting down.
AATATTGGTCGAGCTACATCCCTGCAAATAAGGTCTTTCTCAAGCTAAGTACGTTCAATTCAGGGCATGTGAATAAAATAAGCAAAACAAAAACAAAAACATTTAAGTGGTGCAACAAAACAAATCAACTTAATTTTACTTTTCAAACACTAGATAGCCACGAAATTAATTAGCAAGAACAAAATAAGAAATCAATTACTCCCTACTTGTTTTTTGGTCAATCGAAGCGCGCACTTAGTCGCATTACAATAAGGGAGAGGGGGGATTCGAACTTGGGTATATATATAGTACATATATAGAAAGTCTAGCGTTTGAGTCAAACCCTAATAGTATGCGACAAGACTTTGGGTCATAGGCACATTGAACATCCACAACCATAATACATTATTCATAACAAGTAGGGAGTAATTGATTATTTATAAATCAAATCTGATATTCGGGAGGTTCGTATCAGATCTTATTTTATTATTGTTGTTGGAGTATAATACCCACATGTGAGTATCCCACATCGATTGTGGAAGAGAGTTTGGTGTGATTTATAAAGTCTAAGGGTCCTCCTCTCTTTGCCAATTGGTTTTGAGTGCGTTCCCATGGTTTCGCCCTGGGTTTCTGAAAAAATATGCCTCCGTAGGAGGTCCTCTTTGAGGGTTTGTTGAATATACCACTACGAGTGCGCTCCCATGGTTTCGCCCTAGGTTTCCGAGGACCTCACATGTGAGGGGGGGTGTTGGAGTATAATACCCACATGTGAGTATCCTACATCGATTGTGGAAGAGAGTTTGGTGTGATTTATAAAGTCTAAGGGTCCTCCTCTCTTTGCCAATTGGTTTTGAGAAATGTGGATACCCTTAGACTTGTAAACCGGGCTTGCTCTCTTCCACTCGGGTTTGGCCAGACCCGTTACATGATTCTAACAATTGTATATAGTCAGGTATGCTCCTTTGATTTAATTTGTTATTAATATTATCATTATCATAATAATTTAAAACGAAAGCAAAAAAAAAAAATGTTACAAGTAAATTCATACGTTATTAATATTATCATTATCATATGGCATGATTTGTATTAGAACCACGTAACAATAACCTTCAATGTCTTTGAACACATATGCATTGTTGTTGATTTGTATTAGAGCCACGTAACAATAAATTCATGTGCTCTTACTGATTTTCATGCAAACATTAGAGATTCGTATAATTGGTCCGTGTTGTTTGATTGTCTCGTGGTAATAATGCTTAATTTCCCTTTTAAGTTGCTGCTACCGTTGGTATTTTACATACATCCACAATATAATTTGCATTATTTTATTGTCCCCATACAAGTTTTGGCTATTTTGTGGATTTTTTTTAAGAAAGGTAACTTATTAGGTTAATTTAATTGATTTACAGAATTACAGTATATAATAAATAAATAAATATATAAAATTCATATGTATATATATGTGACAATGATATATTATATTTTCCTGGTTTTATTAACTTGCTTATAACATTGTCAAGAAATAATTGTCTATAACACTTTCTATAATTGATTTGAAACTAAAAGATTTATGATACACAAATAATTACATTCTTAGTAGCGAATGTAACTTTTTCTCCCACGGAGTATGGTAGAGAATATGGTCATTATGGAGGTAATAAAAAATGGAATATCGTTTGATAATATATTTGAGAATATAAGGAATTGGATATTTGGATTGAATTATATGGTATTATATTAATATGATTATAATATTGTCAAATAATATTTGGTACAAGTTATATATTTTTGTCTCATTATAATTGCTTTGAAAGTGAAAAAGTCATGAGACATAAACAATTACACTCTTGGAAGTGAAAGTAATATTTTCTCCCACGTACGGGACGTGGTTGAGGATGTGGCCGTGGAGACGATCCAAATTAGATTTCGGTGTGAATCTTTTCTCCTACTTGTAGTAGTTGAGATATGGTCACAGAGACGATTTAATAAGTTTTGGTTAAACCTCTTTCCCCCACAAAGGGTATTGACCATGTGACCAAGGATAAGGTCATTATTTGGCAAGATCAAAAAAAAAAAGTTAATTTAATATTTTCTCTCACCGGGAGTGGTTGAGAGTTTGACCACGATCATGATCAAAAACGAAATCTAATTAATTAAAATTGTCCTTCCACTAAAAGTGGTTAAGGATTGACTCAGGGTAGGTCACAATTAAGCTAATTATTTTAATACTTTTTCCTTGGAAGTGAGAAGAGGAAAGATGCTTATAGCACTATCAGTCGCGTTGACTGTATATGATATGCTCATATGATATTGGATCGGAGTTCCAAAAATATTTAAGATATATGATTTTGGTTGGGCCGGAGATCCTACGAATAACGGTATTATTTTATCTAATTCCTTGGTTTAATCTCATATAATTTTTGGGCCAGAGATCCCATAAGTGAGCAAATAAATTTGTCATAATATAATTATAGTTATAGTTATTGTACTCTACTTGATCCCATGAGTGAGCAAATAAAAAAAGTGAAAATCTAATCAAAACAAAAGGAGTCAGAAAAGGAGCATAATACTACCAACTACGAGTACAAGAGAAGCATTAGGTGATCAAGTAGAGTACAATAACTATACGGAAAAATATTAGGGTTTGTTTGGGAAAAACTAACTGAAGTTAACTGAAAGTTAAAAAGGTAGTTAAAAATAAAAGACCAATATGTTATTTGAAGTTAATTGTACTGTTAGATAAAATAACATAAAATAATAACTGAAATATTGTTGTTGTTATTAAATTACTTTAACAATTCATTAGATTAGTATATTATTACGTAAGCTATTTAATAATTTATCCCAAAAAAATAATAAGACAGACTCACAGGAATACGGAGTGGGTCGAAGACGAATAAAGCGTACGAAGACATCCCTGTAACACCCTGTAACACCCGCATGTTATCATTAAATTTAACTTGTCTTCCTCGATCTTGACATATGACGCTTTTACAAGAAACACATCCCTGTAACACCCGCAACCCCCCAAGTTGTGCAACTAAACAAATCAACTTACTTTTACTTTTCAAACCGAGGTCCCCCGGGTCAACTTACTTTTACTTTTCAAACCGAGGTCCCGCGGGTGTGATAACTCTGATAAGGATAAGCGAGTTAAGTTGTGCAACAAAGCAAATTGATACTTTCCAAACTGAATTCCCCCTACACCCGGTGTAATTAGGATAAGCGAATTAAGTTGTGCCCCCGCCTAGGCACCCATGCACCCCCCAGTTGTGTAACAAAACAAATCAACTTAGTTTTACTTTTCAAACCGAGGTCCCCTAGGTGTGATAAGGATAAGCAAGTTAAGTTGTGCAACAAAACAAATCATATCGATACTTTCCAAACTGAATTCCCCCTACACCCGGTGTAATTAGGATAAGCGAGTTAAGTTGTGCCCCCGCCCAGGCGCCCACCCCCTAGTTGTCTAACAAAACAAATCAACTTAGTTTTACTTTTCAAACTGATGTCCCCCCACACCCGGTGTTATTATGATAAGCGAGTTAAGTTGTGCCCCCGCCTAGGCACCCACCCCCCAGTTGTGTAACAAAAGTACAAAACAAATCAACTTAGTTTTACTTTTCAAACCGAGGTCCCCTAGGTGTGATAAGGATAAGCGAGTTAAAGTTGTGCAACAAAACAAATCGATACTTTCCAAACTGAATTCCCCCTACATACACCCGGTGTAATTAGGATAAGCGAGTTAAGTTGTGCCCCGCCCAGGCGCCCACCCCCCACTTGTGTAACAAAACAAATCAACTTAGTTTTACTTTTCAAACTGATGTCCCCCCACATCCGGTGTTATTATGATAAGCGAGTTAAGTTGTGCAATAAAACAATTTGAAACGAGTTAAGTTGTGACAACGAAACAAATCGAACATAGTTGTACTCTTCAAACACTTGCAAACGAAAGTAGCGGGAACAAAATTAGAAATCAAATTCTCCCTAGTTTCATAGGTTTTGCTATTTGTAGTCATAGCAAGTTTTTGGTCCCATTATATATTTTGTTCGATGTCTCATTATTTTATATGGTAATAAATTTATCTTTTATTTAATTATTTTTTATTAGTATTTTATACTCCGTAATTAACAAGATTTACTACTATATTGAGTAGTAAGTCAAAAAAATTGAACATGTAATCTTACTTATTTGTTTGATGTGTTGATGTATTCGGAGATTTACTACTATATTGACTTATTGAGTAGTAATTATTAACATAAAATACACGAAAAAATTGAATACGTTAGGGGTATTATGAAAATCGTGATTTTTATTAAAAATATTAAAAGGGTATAATTATTAATACACTGATAATCAGGTAGCTTGTTTTTTAATAAGCAATCTAAAGTAGTTTTGTATTTTGGTTATCTGAAATCTTATTTTAGTTAGTTGAAATATTTTACAGTCAGCCTTAACTAATTCTAAGAAAAAAAAAATAGCTAAAACTTTTAGCTAAATCAGATAAATGGTCAAATAAACTATTTCAAAAGTACAACTAAACCGAACCTAAATTGTATTTCATTGAGTTCATCATGATCCTCTCCAAATGAGTAATTATGTGACATTGATTACATTCTTACCATTTTAAATTTTAATAATAATATCCTTTCCATATTTCATATTCCCTAATACATACACCAAAATTAACAGTCAACAAACTTACTCTTTTATAAATCAATTCGTAAAAACTCGTTACAAATGACGAAGGCACTTTTACATCTTTTCCTGAATTAATAATATTAACAAAAATTAATTTTTTAACAATTTTCACCTTCTTGTTAATTTTAAAGCATTGAGAAATAATTTTATACGAAAAAAATCACTAATTTGTACCGGTTCCTAAAATAAATAAATAAAGTAAACAAATAACTGAATTAGAAGGATTACAATTGAGATATAATTAACATCAAGATTCAAGATATTCTAGGTACAATTATATATACATATAGTTAAATTAGTGTGAGTCTAATAATACAAATTACAATTAAAAAAGTACAAAAATATAAAATAGATATACTAAATTACTCCCCCCTCTGTGCCACAATTTTAGTCCCGTTGTGACTTTACGCGGTCTTCAATGCGCCACTTCAACCATATTTTTCATCGCTTATATGCAAATTTTTTTTCATTGAAAATAAAATATTTTGAAAGATAATTTAATAACGAATGTAAATATCTTATTATCGTATAACAATTTTGTGTAGATTTTATGTTATAGACGGTCTTGACTTTCAAAAAAGTAAATGGAACTAACATTGTGGAACGGGAAGTACTAAAAAGGTTACTTCAAAAGAACATTATTTACAACTAACAATAAAAACGATACAATACTATGAAAATGTTAACAATGATAATATAATGAGTTTTTTTCGTAATTCCCACCTTTTATAATACATTTTTTTTTTTTTTTAAACTTTCACCTATTATAATTTTTTAACAAAATTTTCACTTTATATAACTACAATGTTTAAAAACACCACCAAATTCTCATTTCGACACCGTAAAACGTGAAATAAAATTCGCTACGGTTATAGCAGACCCTAACTTATATTTATGTAAATCCTAGACTTACGATTCATTTGTTAAATTTGAACACTCGCATCATATCATTAATTAAATTCTCATTATTCCTTACAAAATGACTATTAGTGGTCTTTTAACAAATTTAATCATATAAGGTGGGAGTTTGGAAAAAAAAAAATTAGGGTTTTTCCCAACTGTACCCCTGTACTATTGGGTTTTCCCAACTGTACCCCTGTGTATATCGTATTCCTAACTGTACCCCTGAGTTTCCTTAATTACTACCAACCATAACTATTTATGCTTAAGCCGTCAATAATCACCGTTAAATGTCAATTAGGATGCGTAATTTGTCTACGTGGAGCGCCTAATTTGCCTACGTGGAAGGATCAGTTGTAAATTAGAAGTTGAGTCAATTTATTAACCGTCATTTCTTTCTTTTGATTCAATTTTTTTTAAAACCCTTTCACCTTCCTTCCTCTGTTCTCTTCATCTCCTTCCTTTTGCTATTGAACTTTTGCAGTTCATCGTCGTTGCAACATCTTCATCGTTGAACTTTTGCAGTCCTTCCTTCCTCTGTTCAATTTCAGGTATGGTTTCAGGTATGATTTTGGGAAAATGAAAGAAACTCAGGGGTACAGTTGGAGTTATTAAAGAAACTTCGAGAATGCAGGTTGGGAATACGATATTATCTGCGAGAATGCAGTTAGAAAACCCAATAATCTGGTACAAATTTTAAAACCCAAAAAATTATATAAGGTAAAAGTTTTAAAAATGTGTATTATAAAAGGTGGAAATTGTAAAAAAAACTCTAATATAATATCATAATTATCGCTAACAATAATACAAAAAAAAACTATATAAACGGCTAAAAATAAAAAGTCCGTCTGAATTAGGTAACATGTTTGTTGTGTTGACCCGTGCATTATCTGAGTGTATATATATAGAGAGAGCAATGAGAATATTGAAGTATCATTTTGGAGCTAAATTTAATCTCATATACTTTAGACAAAATTTTAAAATGGAAGTCCCGAAGATGAAGGAATCGACACCCGAACAAAAACTCAGCTGGGTGCGATCCAATATTATTGGTGCAACCGCTGAATTTAGTTCCCCGTTTGGCACACGTAGAATTACGTATGCTGATACGACCGCCAGTGGCCGCTCCCTTCATTTTATCGAAAACTACATTATCACCAATGTTCTTCCATTCTATGGTACCTACCTACTCCGTTCTAAATAGTGTCATTTATAGTATTGTTACATTTTCAAGGTCTTAAAAACATATCCGTAAAAAATTGTAAGGAAATCCATTATCTGAACGAGAATATATATATATATATATATATATATATATATATATATATATATATATATATATATATATATTCAATTAATAAGTAATAACAGGTACATATATATATATATATATATATATATATATATATATATATATATATATATATATGTATATAGAAATAAGATCACATGAATCCCCTAAATTTGCATCCTCAGTACCATCTTAGAGCCATTAGATTAAAGGGAATGGAGGGCCAAGATTGAATCACGCATAAAGCTAAAAAAAGCCTTCAAATTGTCGACCACTGCTTTGTCTGGACCTACTGCACTTTTTTTAACCTTTTTTTTTTTTACCTTTTTTTTTTTACCTTTTTTTTTTTTTAATTTACTCTTTTTTTTTTTTTTTTTTTTTTTTTTTTTACTTTTTACTTTTTCATTTTTTTTTTGCTTGTACTCCTTATAGTACTTGATACGATATTGCCCAAATTTTATTTTATTTTATTTTATTTATTTATTTTATTTTTACTTTTTTTGTATTTTTTTCTTTTAATCCTTATAGTACTTGATATGATATTCTTTATTCTTTAAAGTCATAATCAATGTTACTTTAAAGAGTAACACTTGTTACTCTAATAGCTTATATGTGTTATTTTAACAAATTTTTATTAATCCTTATTATTATTCTTGATATGATGTTACTGTTACTTTAAAGTGTAACAATTGTTACTCTAGCACTTTGTACGTGTTATTATTAATCCTATTATTTTCTTGATACAATATGATTGTTAGTTCAAAGTGCAATCAATGTTACTTTAAAGGGTAACAATTGTTACTATAATACCTTGTACGTGTTATTTTAACAAATTTTGTTCATCCTTATATATTTCTTGATATGATGTTACTGTTACTTTAAAGTGTAACAATTGTTACTCTAATAGCTTGTACGCGTTATTTTAACAAACATTTATTAATCCTATTATTTTTCTTGATACGATATGATTGTTACTTCAAAGTGCAATCAATGTTACTTTAAAGTATAACAACTGTTACTCTAATAACTTATGCGTGTTATTTTAACAAATTTTTATTAATCCTTATATATTATTCTTGATATGATGTTACTGTTATTTTAAAGTGTAACAATTGTTACTCTAATAGCTTGTACGTGTTATTTTAACAAACATTTATTAATCCTATTATTTTCTTGATACGATATTATTGTTACTCTAATACCTTGTACGTGTTATTTTAACAAATTTTATTAATCCTTATATATTTCTTGATATGATGTTACTATTACTTTAAAGTGTAACAATGGTTATTCTAATAACTTGTACGTGTTACTTTAAGTTATAATAGTCGACAAAATTATGGTGATAGAATTTTATATAATTATTCGTCAATTATTATTTTAACGTTTATTTGTTATTACCTTAATATAATAAAAAAAAAATAACAAAAACTATAAAATAATTAAGTAATTGAAAAAGTAAAAGAATTTAAAAAAAAAAAAAAAAAAAATTAACAAAAAAAAAAGAAAAAAAAAAAAAAAAAAAAAAAAAAATTCTAAAAGAAATCGTAAAAAAAAAAAAATAAAATAAAATAAAATAAAAAAAAAAAAAATTGAAAAAGTCTTGTAGGCTGGATGCAGGCAATATACAGTAGGCTTTTTTCTTCTTTCAAGTTTGATTTAATCTTGGCCCTCCATTTCCTTTAATCTAACGACTCTAAGGGTGTACAAGGGATGCACCAAATATAAGGGATTCATGTGATCCTCTCTGTATATATATATATATATATATATATATATATATATATATATATATATTCGTAAAAATCCCGTCAAAATTTCAAAACTAAAGGCTGCTTTGTTGGTATTCAAACTATTGAAAGCGGGATCGAAAAACAAATAATGTAATGATAAGTGTTGGTATTCGAACACGCGACCTCTCCCCCTGTACATAGAAGCTCCTAAGTCCTAACTATTAAAACCAACTCTAACTAACTTCTAACAATTATAACCAACTATAACTAACTATATTCCAATGACATGCTGTTATTTTGTACTTTTTTTTTTCCTCTGAAATGAGGCACTAGGCCATTACAACGGTGCAGGGGGAATTCGAACCTGAACCTACTGTGTAGGTTACATGAACCGAAGTACCAAACTGCGACCTCGGTGTTGGTCTCAGACATTAAAATTTTGACCTACACTACACGAGGCTACATTATCGAATTGATCAGACTCGACTCGAACCCACTTAAATAATGTCAAACAAAATTATGACAATTTTGATCATTCATTTTGATATCTGAATAGGAAACACTCATACCGACGATAGCTACGTGGGACTACATAGTACAAAAGTTGTTAACGATGCAAGCCATTATATAAAAAAGTCTTTAGGAGGCAAAGATGAAGACGCGATCATATTCAGTGGATCGGGATCAACAGGAGCTATAAAAAAGCTCCAAGAATTCATCGGTATAGCTGTGACCCCAACTCTAAGGGATAGAGTGTCACACGTCCTAAGGGACGAAGAAAAATGGGTTATATTCGTGGGACCCTACGAGCATCACTCCAACCTCCTCTCCTGGCGCCAGAGCCTAGGAGAGGTGGTTGAAATCGGTTTTGCAAACGACGGATGTTCTATTGATATGGAATTTCTCGAGACTCGTCTAAAGAGTTACCAGTGTAGCAGTCGTCCCATGTTGGGATCTTTTTCGGCTGCCAGTAACGTCACTGGCATTGTGACAGACAACCGAGCTCTGGCGAGGCTGCTTCATCAATACGGAGCTTTTGCTTGCTTCGATTTTGCAGCCAGGTAACACGCAACTACTGTCTCGTGCAACTAGGGGCGGACCTAGATAGTGCTACCCCATACAAAAGAAAAATTCAAAAGTTATACTAGCAACTCCTAAAAATCGGAATATATTCACAATATATAATATATTGTACAAAGTAATATATAATCAATATATACTAGACAGTATAAAAAAAGTACAAGTTATTAAAAAATTAAACATTAACGCTTAAATCGTCACTTTTGTACAGAATCTACAGATGATTTTTCTATGACTTTGTAACTAATTAAAATTATTTTTGCCACCCCGATTTAAAAATTTTAGGTCCGCCCCTGCGTGCAACAAATTGTACGGAGTACCGTTTTATTATTCCTTGATTATTAGTAAATATTCGATCATAATAAGCTACTTTAAATTGATGTATTGCAGTGGACCTTATGTGGGCATAAACATGAAATCGGGGAAGTTTGATGGATATGACGCCGTCTTCATTAGTCCTCACAAATTTATTGGTGGACCAGGAACGCCTGGCGTCCTCTGTGTCAACAAACAACTCTATCGACTTTATAATCACCCGCCCTCGACTTGTGGAGGTGGAACCGTTTTATATGTCAACGGTTTTAGTGAAGAGGTACTTTCTGAATGAATGAATGAATGAATGAATGAATGAATGAATGAATGAATTTATTTCAAGCTCATTTGTACGTGCAATGTACAGGACACCTTGTACGAGGAGAAGATAGAAGCTCGGGAAAACGCTGGTACGCCGCAGATAATTCAAACCGTAAGAGCAGCCCTGGCATTTTGGATAAAAGAATACGTCGGTTATACAGCGATCAAGAACCTGGAATCGTATTACATGGAAACAGCATTGGAAACACTCGGAAAGTACACCAATATAAAGATCCTTGGGAACGTCAATTCAGCACATCGCTTGGCTATCATATCGTTTCTAATATACCCGACGACAAACCACGAGACATCAGAGACATCCAAACCTCTTAATGGACGTTTCGTGGCTAAGCTGCTGAACGATCTGTTCGGGATTCAAGCAAGAGGAGGGTGCGCGTGTGCTGGACCGTACGGCCATCACCTGCTCAAGGTTGACAAGCCTCTCTCGCTAGCTTTAAGATCGGCGATCCAAGAGGTATTCACTTGATTTACTATAATCCTACATATTTTCGCTAAACACAGACTTACGGACTAACATATTAATAAACGACAGGGGTTTGAGGGTGTCAAACCCGCGTGGACGAGGATAAGTTTTCCTTACTACATGGGGAAGGAAGAGTTCCAATTCGTGTTGGTAGCTGTGAAGTTTATTGCGCTGTATGGACAAAGATTTTTACCATTGTACGACCTCAACTGGAAAAACGGCAGCTGGGTTTTCAATGACAAGGCTTTCAGTGACGTCGTTGACGGCAAGCGCAGCGCCCACTTCCTACACGAGGTCAAGTCAATGTTCAAGCAAGCCAACGACGGCGATGCGTCAACCTTTGATGAATGTCTTAAAATAAAGTATGCAGCGTATATAGACACCGCCATGGGTATAGTCTCCCAACTTCCTCAGCGTCCCCCACCACGAGAGGCTCCATACGCCCTACGTCACATCGACGTACCTCATTTTATCTAGATTTATAGACATAATCTGGATTTTTTTTTTTTGAGTGAAAAACAATTTCATTAATTAAAAAACCATACAACATCTAGAATAAGCATTAAAAATCAACGTACACGAATCTAAATAAATAAAATAAAGTAAATACTCAATAAAACAAAGAACATAACACTTAATGAACATATTTCATATAGAAAAACATTGAAGATTATGCATTTTCATGATATCAAGCGTGGTTGATCGATATATATATATAACGAAATTCTTTTGCAATCTTTACTGATTTCGACATTTTGATACCGTAAGATTTCTGCTTTTGTTTCCCGCGGAATTTGTTTGTCTTTGTTCTCTGTTTGCATCTCCTACATGTCTATTTCAGCTTGATTTCAATTAGTAATCTTTTAAAAACATCGTTCATTTCTATTCGTTGTTTTCAGAAAATTTACCGCGAAAAATTATGGGCATCATATTTTTAGTATTAGGGGATTGTATTCCACATTTTTCGTGACTTTTCACGAGCTCGTTGAAAAGATGTATGCATGTACACCGTGCTCTGATAATGTTATGGCACACAACAGTACAAAATCATCCAAAATAAGAAGCGCCACGCCTCAAACTGCCGTCTGCATGGCCTGTTTACAATTTACATCATTAAAACATAATTTCAATTCCTTACATGCAAGTGTTTTTTATTCTACGAAGCACTGACAATGGCATCTTGAGGTCGGACGCAAAACTATTTAGAGAAGACGGTCCGTCAATCACCATCGGTTCAGCTCTTGTTTCTTGGCCTCAGTCGTCTCGCAACACTGTCGGTCATAGAGCTTGAAACACCTTGATTCTTTATTTCTGAAACAGACTTGTTTTCTGTTACATCCTTCTTCAGTGATTCCTCGCTCCCATCATTACTTTCTTTCTCGGGCTGCTTTCGGGGTCTACCAACATGCCTCGGTCCTTTCATTTCGGGTGTAGTCCCGTTGTTGATAACATCCCTGCTCAGGGATTCGTCGACACTACCAATGTTTTCTTTCTTGGACTGTTTCCGAGGTCTACCAACACGCCTAGGACTCTTCATTTCAGAATCAGTCCCGTTTTCAATAACATCCTTGCTCAATGTGTCCTCACCACCGTTGATACATTCTTTGTTGGACTGTTTTCGTGGTCTACCAACACGCCTAGGACTCTTCATCTCGGAAACAGTCTCATTTTCAGTAACATCAGTCACCAGTGTTTTCTCACCACCGTCAATATTTTCTTTATTAGACTGTTTCCTTGGTCTACCAACCCGCCTAGGACTTTTCATCGTGGAAACAGTCTCATTTTCGGCAGCATCATTGCTTAATGTTACCTCACCATCGTCAACATTTTCTTTCTTAGACTTTTTCCGAGGTCGTCCAACACCCTTCGGACTCTTCTTCTCAGCAACAGGCTGATCTTCCACCATTTGACTTTTTATCGCTGATTCAGGACCAGCACCGGTGTTTTCTTTCTTAGACGTTCTACCCGATCTTCGTAAGCCCTCTGGAGTCTGACTAGGCTCAGTCTTTGCGTCTGTTTCTTTTTCATCAGACGCAACTTCATTGGTTACCTCCACGCCCTCAAGCTGCAAACATCTCTTGGCAGATTGTTCAGTTTCGGAATTTGTGTCCTCTTTTGGAGGAGCTCGTTTCGTAGCCACAAGATAATGTGCCACTGATTTGTACCCTAAATGGCTAATCTGCGCAGAAAAAGTAGGGGAATATAGTAAATTAATCTCGTCATCTATACCATAAAAGATCACCCTGGTGCCTCAAAAGATCGAGAAGCGATGCATACCCTTCTGTACAACGCGCCTGTAGGAGGCCACCCTTTCGCTTGGCGACACAAGCTGCAGTTACAAATCCCGCGACAAGGCGGGCAAATCCAATTTGGATTTTGGTTGGCCTCTACGACATGCTCCCCATATCTGTAGTGGTCAATCGTCAACTTTTAGGCAAGAAAACTCAAGAACTAAACTCAGAAACTCGAACAATACAGTCAGAAGGTATGTAGAAATGCAAAAACGAGGCTACGACAGACAGCATACTGCCATGACCGACCGAAGGTAGACGAAAAAAATTTATACAGATAATAGTTATGATCCAAATCACGTCACAAACATTGTGAAATGTGAATCTTTCAAATGACCCGTGTTCTACTGCGAGTATAAAGCGAAAAATGACATTACCAACTACAGAAAAGCTTTAATAAAGTTGAGTACTGGTCAAAGGACGAAGAGATTTCAAGCAATTCTAAACCGCATTCCATATTATTTTCGAAACTAGATAACTCGGTAAAAGATCTTTTCCATATTTCCAATGGAGCCAAAGACTCGTTATGCTTGGGTTCGGGATTGTGATGGAATAAATCAAAATGGCTCATTAAAGTGGCTGTGCTTCTTTCTCTCATGAAGTAGCGGTCACTCGATGCCGTTCTCAACGCAATTTTCAACCCGCAATTTGCGGGAGTCATTGAGGCACTGGGGTTACTAATGTTGTTGTATAACTCGGTTAAAGATCGAAATCCAGCCTTTAGATATCCAAATTAGATTGCAAGATAAGTAGATGATGACATGATTAAATGTATGTTCTATGCAAAGATGATATTCACCTCATATAGAGACAATCTCCACAGAACTGCCCTTGGACGAGACTGCATTGGCTGCAGCGAGTACGTTGCCCGAGAGTCTTCTGCCTGAAATAAGACACGTACTAATAAACATCTCAATTTGTGTACGTGACACGTAAACCTCCATCTCATGAAATACCAGAAATCTACTAAAATGAAGAACTTGCTATTTTACTTTCTACATTTCATTTTTGATGTCATGTTCCATGTCCAACACTCGACACTTCAATGTGACATGGCACTCGACACATCATTTTAGACCGACAAATTAGGAACTTTTCACAAAATAGGCGTGTCCGACAATCCGACACCGTGTCGTGTTCGACATTCATAGTCGTAGCCGAGTCTGAGTAATAGCGGACAAGTGATCATTACGTCACACCAATGACATCCCGCTAAGACCTCTAAATAGTTACCACAACTGCGATCAACACCGCATTTTTGTGCAATTGATGACACCATTGCTATATGCGAAACATCCTTAAAAAGGAGTAACAATGTTCTATATCAGGAGAGTGCAATTCAGTTTCCGGAATCACCAGTTCATTAATTTAAGCGATATTAATTTTTGTTCTTGGCCAAAGACATACATACAGATTGATCTCATGGCTCATGCAGCTCCATGCAAATGATGCAGGAAACTTTAGAGTATATACAAGCTATGTGGGGAGTGTAGCCAAAATATCCGTTACACCGACATTTCCGATATTTACCTATACTGTGTTTATACCATATCAACAATGACAGTTAGTTATGTGAGGTTTTCAGAATAATCGGACATCGATACACAATAAAGAACATAAATCCAAATATATTGCAATCAAATGTTAGGCCACGCAAATTGGAAAGTCGAACAAATCGAGAGAGCAACTAAAGACTAAGTAAACCTCACCGGCACTGATGACACGTTTTGCCTTTGACGGGATCATAAATTCTAGTTCCATCAGCCGCATACCCATCCACGAAAAATGTCCACGGCATCTCCGTATTTCCCAACAGTTTCTCATGCTCCTCAGTATAAAACTCGGGTTTCGATCCCTCTTCTAATACAATGTCCCTATTTCTTCGCGGTTTCTCTTCCTTCAGCTCAGTGTACGTAACCGGAGGAGCATTTTGCAATCTAAAATCACAAAAAACGATTTCAGTAGCAAAACAGCAATCAAATCACTCATCTAAGCATAACTACTTACCAAATGAAGTAATCAATTATTATACTCATGCAACAAGTTCAACATCAAAACTAAGCTAAAAATACTAAAATCCCACAAATATAATTGAGTGACCGATAACTGATAAGTCAAAATTCCGATACAAAAATTACCCGAAGATCAATCAATAATATCATACAAATTCATGCAAATGAGGCATTAAATTCAAAGACCCACATCAATAACTTACAAGTAACATTTAGTCTCGAAGTCAATTGGGTTCGGCTAACATGAATCATCATTCAGAACCGTCTATAATAAACCCTAAAACATTAATTAGAGCAACAAGAAACCACCTTTCATCACAAAAACACAAAAACCCGAAAAACCCATCTCCTAAAACAACATATGATCTCGAGGTTATTTGGGATCGGCTAACATGAATCATCATCTAAAACCGTCTATAATTTAACAAAATCAAAATCAATCATATACTCCAACTAACTAATCATTCCAAAATAAACCATAAAACATTAATTAGAACAACAAGAAACAACCTTTCATCATAAAACACAAAAACCCATTTCTCAAAACAACAAATTGATCAAAAATAAGATTAAAAAGATTACCTAGAAGAACGACGGCGAGGTTGAGAAGGACGAAGCAAAGGAGAAGACTTTAGAGGAGATTTTGTCCCAAATTGGGATTTAGGGTTTCGTCTGGAAGAAATTGATTTGAGTTGAAGAGAAAGATCAACAATGCCGAGTTTCTGAAGACGTTCTCGGTTTTCCTTGATTCTTTGCTCTCTAGTTTGCTCATAGTTTGACACTGTTGTTGTTGTTGTTGTTGTTGTTGTTGAATCAGTGATGCTGTTGTTGGTTTGTTGTTGGATTGTTGTTGTTGTTGTTGTTGTTGTTGTTGTTGAGGTTTTTGAAATCGCCATTGATGAGTTGAGGAGAAGTGAGAAGAACTTCAAACGGTCGAAAGGAAGGAGAAGGGGGGAAGTTTGATGATGATGAGGTTTTTATGTTTGAATTTGGTTGACACTATTTTGCCCTACTTACCAATTTTGTTGTTGATCTAAGGAAAAAAAAAATGTAAATAAAAAAAGACGGGTTTTTTAATGCATAAAAATAGTAACGGATATCCCGCAAAAAAAAAAAAAAAAAATAGTAACGGATAATTGATTATTTATTACCCAGTATATTATAATGTATGTGAAGTGATGGTTGTTGGAATGTGTAAAATTTATCACGTTTTAATTGGTAATGATAATGATAATGATAATGGTAATGATCAGAGACAGACTTTTACAAGCTTTACCACTGGATTGAAACTCATTCATCTTAACTGAGAATAGATTTGTTAGAGAGACGGTTTTATGTACGGCAAACTCGATTTTATATTAGAGACCATTGGGTGGTTAGGTATGAATGAAATAGATCGGTATTTATACTGATCACTTGTGTCGTCAGTGTATTTTGTTAGAGGAAGATTATTTTTGTCTATCATTTTTATGTTTTGGTATTCGATTGAGTTTCTTTTAAGATTTGTGCATGAGAGTTTATGTTTACCCCCTCTCACTTTAATAGTATGTTGATTTTTGGGATCTACATTTTTTTTTTTTTTCTTTTTGTCTATAAACCACGTTCAAACCTATAAAAATAGAAGCTAACAATCTAACATTTTTTTGACTGATTACTTTAGTTTTTCACATTTGACAACTGTAATAATACATTATCCATTTAAGAGTAGTAAATAGACGCTAACTACTCCACATATTACTTCCTATTTTGATTTTTGATAATTTAGTATATATTCTTGATTAATTGTAAAAGATTTTGATTGAGTCTAGATTAATTTAGGTTAATTTGATAAGTTTTACAAAGGGAGAAAATTTGGGTAGGAAAGGGTAGTAGGTGGAAAAAAATATGACAAAAAAGGTATAACTGAGTAAAACTCGTGTACAATTGAACAATAACGTTATTTAAATACTAAAAATCTACTTTATCATACGGAGTAAAAAGCTCACCTATATCTAGAGGTCGAGCTAATTAAATTGACTTTTCAAGTGGCATAAATTTGTAAAAAATAAACAAGTTATCAGACGAATAAAGTCGATAATGTAGAAAAATATTCTGAAATTTTAACTTCAATTTGTTTAATTTTATGATTTAGAGGGAACAACCGTCCCTAATCTACAACTGAAAGCCCAGGAAGAACAAAATTTGATCGTCAATTGAAATACATCGTGTAATTTTGTGTCATATTCAATAATATCTTTTGAAATTAGTATAGACTCCATAATATCTTTTGAAATTAGTATCCACTTCACGATCGCATTTAAATTTAAGGTAGATTCGGGCTACCTATCGCGTTTTCATAATCCAAAAGTCCAAGTGGCAAGTAAGACTAGGACAAATAAGTGACTTGACAATATTAACTAGAGCTCGATAATTTGTTTTCTTTCACTTTATTATATCAAAAAAATCAAACATTTGTAAAAGAAGTCGACACTTTACGAAAAATTCAAAACACAATTTGCACACCACTTTAGACTATAATTCAAAGAGATCTTGTCTTATTATACAATAATATAATCAAGATGACGAGATATTATATCACTCGTAGAAAATATGAGACGATTTTACAGTAATTATTAGCCAGCAATTTTGACCAGACAGTCGGATAGTTGTCGTGGCATGCACAACATTGGCATATGATCGGATCCTTTGAGTTCCTCGATTTCTACACCACTGTTTTCGACCATCCATTTTTGGAACTCTGCCTTGATCACTTGGTCTTCACCACAAAGCACGAAAACCCGCCTCACCGATCCATATTTTTCCTCGGACATCTTCGTTTCAGGCTTCCACACGTCGTGAAGGAAAAAGGATGACGGCCTTGCCAATGACTTGAGCAGTTCGAGATCCTTGAATTGTGATCATACATACATACAACATATTCAAATAACTCATTGTTCATTGAAGTAAAATAGAAAAGACGATATTGTTTCGTTGTCGTTACCTCGGGTGGAGACAAGTGATAGAGCTTGAACATGAATTTTGGACCAAAGAACAACGTTGTTAGGGTCTCCTTTGGGTCACCTAAGGGCTTGAACTCCGTGTCCAACCAAAAATCTGCCTCCGAGTGCATCGCAGCATACTACTCGAATGAAATAGATTAAATAATACTGGGTTGACACAAATATTAAGAAAACCAGAGAATACAAGAATGTAGTGGTCATACTCGCTCTTTACGAGTAAAATTTTTCACATAAGAAAAAACGGGTAGGTTTATAGAACTAACACGTGTCACATGAGACTTACTCTAACTGCTACTACGTACCTTGTCAAAAATAAAAGACGGGGTATGTTGAGTATCGGGCATAAAAGCGGTTAAAAAAACAGCAATTTCAATTTTTTGAGGAAACATTTCCATAGCAATTGACAAGTTAAGTCCACCAAGGCTATGTCCAACAAGTATGACTCTTTGATCATCACCAAGTGATTCAAGAAATTGAATCAATGGCTCAGAGTAGTCGCGAAGCGAGTGAAGCTCGTCGATCTTCTTAGGGTTGATGCCGGAAGCCGCCATGTCGAGGGTGGTGACACGGTGGCCGGCGGTCTCAAGGAGAGGTTTGAGTTTGTACCAACACCATGCACCATGAGATGCTCCATGTACTAATACTATGTGTTTTTCTTTGTTGTTGCTTGTCATTTTTTTTTTTTTTCTTTGTGTTTGTGGTAGATGGTGTCATAGTCCTACTTATAATATAATTTTGGGTAAATTACAAAATACCACCTTTTAAAATTGAAAATTTTCAAATTACTACCTTTTAAAACATTCTTTGTAAATTACCACCTTTATAACGCTTTTCCACTCAAATTGCCACCTTACTCCAATTCCGGTGTAAAAATATTTTACTCTGTCTCAGTCATTTGTTTACAGTTTGACTTTTTTCCCCTCAAAAAAAAGTCAAACTGTAAATAATTTACTGAAAAGTGGGGGCAAAACGGATTATTTTTTCACCGGAATGGGAGAAAGGTGGCAATTTGAGTGGAAAAGCGTTATAAAAGGTGGTAATTTACAAAGAATGTTTTAAAAGGTGGTAATTTGAAAATTTTCAATTTTAAAAGGTGATATTTTATAATTTACTCTATAATTTTGAATGCGAGTTGGAAAACCACTATTGAAGGCTTAAACCAATAAGAGACACGTAATTTAGCTCGCATAGTTATGTCATGAGTCGTCCTATTAAATATTCAGATATAAAAGCAGAGAAAAGTAGGTATTAAAATAAAGAGTCGAATGTGGGATAATATTATTATCAAGGATTTCCCCAGTGGAATATTATCCTAGATTAGTTGTACTGATTGTAGTCATCCTATTGCTACGTGCAGTCTCTTCGACATTCTCTTTCTCCTCTCACAATCGAATTATATATGAAAGTGAACCTTATGCTACAAATATTATATTTTAAGTATTTATGAGAGGAGACTGTCGAATAGACCACTACCCAAAAGATATTGCACGTTCTAATGCTCATTTTATTTTGACGTTTTAGCAGGGTATTAAATTAGGATAGTGAATTAGTGATACACATTTGTCTTAAGAGGTTACTTGTGCCCTTAAATTAGGATAGTTGATAAGACACGTTAATGATAGTTCGGCTCAATACCTCAAAACTGAGTCGTTTTATGACTTTTATCTACCTGATTATGAGTCTAGATTGTTGTGACTTGCATGATTTTGTTGTTATTACGTCGATAGAGAGCAACAATATTTTAATCGAATTTAATCGCACTTACTAATTGTTTAATT
Organism: Dianthus caryophyllus; assembly: GCA_023091065.1. Lineage (NCBI taxonomy): Eukaryota > Viridiplantae > Streptophyta > Magnoliopsida > Caryophyllales > Caryophyllaceae > Dianthus > Dianthus caryophyllus. Next base: position 39,187,090 of record CM041518.1, on the reverse strand, counting down.
GTTAGTTTAAGATCATAAAAAAATTTGACGCCGTTGCCGGGGATCGAACCCGGGTCACCCGCGTGACAGGCGGGAATACTTACCACTATACTACAACGACATTAATGTGAGAGACAAATAGCAAACTTTGTCTCTCATACCGGTCGTTTGTTTCTGATTTGACTTTTTCCTCACAATAAAGTGTCAAACCGTAAACAATTTCATCAAACTATGAGAATATTATTTGTTCACGTGTTTTGGCATAGTTTGGTAAATTGAAGGTATTGATCGAGATTCGAGAGTGTCTACAAGGATAACGACATTATTAGTTTATTATCCGATAACATTGTTCTATTTTTCTATACACATTAATAATTGATTATTTTGACTTTATTTTACGGAGTTGAATTATTATCGTGTTTTATTTGGCTTTTTCATGATCGAAAAGTTGTGGACTTGTGGTAAGAGTGTAAGACTACAATAAATACGAAACTTGGCAATCTATTATAATCATACAAATTCAATGATGTCGACGCTTAACAAATTCGATCCAAAGTAGAATACAATTTGCACACCTCTATACTCCAATTATAGCAAGTATAATCAAAGCGGACAAATATTGACTTATTACATTACTCATTAGAACACTGATAAAATAAAATATGTGAGACTGATAAGATTTATAATAGAGAGAGATTTCATAAGGAGTAATTATTATTGATAGTTGTTGTATCGAATTACATATGATATTTAAACTATTTATACTAATAGCTCAATCACAATATTAGGAAAACCTAAATCTAAATTTAATCTTAACTTATTCTCTAAGATAATAATATTTCCTAACAATATTTGGTATATTCTAATAATATACCATATTATTTATTTCTTCCGTAATCTTCTCCTCAAACTTATGGTAAGTCAAACTTATCATGAGTTTGAAATTAAAATACAATAAGCAATAAGAAAAAATGTCGACTTTTTCATCTTCAAAGTCTTCATCTTCATCGGTGCATTACATTCACGGCCACACAATAGGTGCGTAATCGCAAGACATACGAAGGGTAACCATCTACCCACTTATCAAATACGTGTGCGTAACTCGCCAGTACATATCATACGAAGGGTAACCATCTACCCACTTAATCAAATACGTGTGCGTAAACTCGCCAGTATAATACTCCGTAGTGCGTAATCAACTCGCCACCAATACTTAAAGATGCATATGAGGGTAACCACCTACCCACTCATATAACTCATAATCATGTCACACGACATAATTAAAAAAATACGCCCCGTCTCAAGACACGGGGAGAGCCGAACGAACAATAACAAGATCATAAAATCTTGTCTTTTTTTTTTTTTTTTTTTTTTTTTTTTTTAAACCGAAATTGTAAGGTAAGTAAATATTATGTATGTTAATAACAAATCCCGCCGGTGGGCTATGACATCGATAATATGCCCACCGGCAAGGCAGCGGATTTTTGTGTTTCGGTCCTCAGAATCCTAATGGCTTTGATACCATGATAAGATATATAATAGAGAAGGATTTCATAAAGAGGAATATTATTATGAATAGTTGTTGTGTTCAATTATATGAGATATGTGAACTATTTATAATAATAGCTCACAAGATTAGGAAAACCTAGATCTACCTTATTCTAACTTATTTTCTAAGATAATAATATATCATAATATATATGGTATATTCTAATAATATACCATATCATTTATTTTCCCTAATAGAGACGGTTTTATGATAAATTTTAACCAGTAATTTTAACCAGACAGTCACACAGCTCCTGTGGCATGCACAACATTGACATATGATCCGATCCTTTGAGCTCTTCGACTTCTACACCACTGTTTTCAGCCATCCATCTTTGGAACCCTTCATTGATCCCTCGATCCTCTTCACAAACCACGAAAACCCGTCTCACTGATCCATATTTTTCCTCGGACATCTTCGTCTCAGGCTTCCATATGTCGTGAAGGAACAAGGACGATGGCCTTGCTAACAATTTCACGAGCTCGAAATCCTTGAATAGACAATTTTATTTGAAATTGAATAGTTATATCGCGAGTTAAAATCATAAATTTCAAAAAGGGTATTATTATTTCGTTGTCGTTACCTCGGGTGGAGACAAGTGATACAACTTGAATAAGAACTTCGGGCCGAATATCATTGTAGTTAGGGTCTCCTTTGGGTCACCCGAGGGCTTGAACTCGGTGTCTAGCCAGTAATCCTCTTCCGGGTTTGCCTCACCGAACTATTCGAGTGAATTAAGTTAAAACAATTAACCTCTTGAAAGATCAATCGATTCATTGGACGTATGACAGAAATATTAAGAAAATGAGAAAAAAAAAACAAATATATATATCACGATAACTTTCAATTGGTCCACATGTTAGTAAGTAGTGACATATTATTCCTACATATGTGCACAACTAAACAGACAGTGTCACGTGAGAATTACTATAACATACCTGCTTCTCGAAAATAAAAGACGGGGTATGTTGAGTATCGGGCATAAAAGCAGTCAAAAAAACAGCAATTTCGATTTTTTGAGGAAACAATTCCATAGCAATTGACAAGTTAAGACCACCAAGACTATGTCCAACAAGTATGACTCTTTGATCATCACCAAGTGATTCAAGAAACTGAATCAATGGCTCAGAGTAGTCGCGAAGCGAGTGAAGCTCGTCGATCTTCTTAGGGTTGATGCCGGAAGCCGCCATGTCGAGAGCAGTGACACGGTGGCCGGCGGTCTCAAGGAGAGGTTTGAGTTTGTACCAACACCATGCACCATGAGATGCTCCATGTACTAATACTATGTGTTTTTCTTTGTTGTTGCTTGTCATTATTTTTTTCTTTTGTGTTTGTGGTAGATGGTGTCATAGTCCTACTTATAATAAAATTTTGAGTGCGAGTTGGAAAACCACTATTGAAGGCTTAAACCAATAAGAGACACGTAATTTTAGCTCGCATATAGTTAAGTCATGAGTCGTTCTATTAAATATTTAGATATAAAAGCAGAGAAAAGTACGAATTAAAATAAAGAGTCAAATGTGGGATAATATTATCAAGGATTTCCCCAATGGAATATTATCCTAGATTAGTTGTACCGGTTGTAGTCATCCTATTGCTACGTGCAGTCTCTCCGACATTCTCTCTTTCTCCTCTCACAATCGAATAATATATGAAAGTGAACCTTATGCTCCAAATATCATATTTTAAGTATTTATGAGAGGAGACTGTCGAATAGACCACTACCCAAAAGATATTGCACGTTCTAATGCTCATTTTATTTTGACGTTTTAGCAGGCTATTAAATTATGATAGTGAATTAGTGATACACATTTGTCTTAAGAGGTTACTCGTGCCCTTAAATTAGGATAGTTGATAAGACACGTTAATGATAGTTCGGCTCAATACCTCAAAACTGAGTCGTTTTATGACTTTTATCTACCTGATTATGAGTCTAGATTGTTGTGGATTGCATAAAAAAATTTGACGCCGTTGCCGGGGATCGAACCCGGGTCACCCGCGTGACAGGCGGGAATACTTACCACTATACTACAACGACATTAATGTGATAGACAAATAGCAAACTTTTGTACTATTATTTGTTCACGTGTTTTGGCATAGTTTGGCAAATTGAAGGTATTGATCGAGAGTGTCTACAAGGATAACGACATTATTATCCGATAACATTGTTTATTAGAGTATTGGGCCTACTAGGCCTAGGGTTAAGGTAGGAAGAGTCTAGATTTAGGGTTTAGTAGTTGAATAGGTATTATAAATACCTTTCCATATTCTATTGTAATCACAACAATTCAATCAATAATAATTCTCTCTTTAATTACTCCGTATATTCTTAACATGGTATCAAAGTCATTAGGCTTCTGAGGACCGAAACACAAACTTCCGCTGCCCTGCCGGTGGGCAAGTAATCGATGTCATAGCCCACCGGCGGGATTCTCACACACAAAAAAAAAAAAAAAAACTAGGGTTTTATTAGTCGAATAAAACCCCCTAAATTTCAAATTATCTATTTTTCTCTTCATTTAAAATTTTCAACTTCGTTAAGGCGGTAATGAAAAAGATTTATTGGCGAGTTACGCAATTGAAATTGTCTGGCGAGTCCTATACGCATCTAAAGAATTGTCTGGCGAGTCCAATACGCATTTAAAATTTGTCTGGCGAGTCCTACACGCATTTTAAAGATTGTCTGGCGAGTCCTATACGCACTTATTTTACCACTATTGCCAAGATGAAGCCTAAAGATGAAGATTGAAGATGACCACATACTTTTATTTTATTTAGAGCAAACTCATGGAAATTTTATCAAATTACCATGAGTTTGAGCGGGGTATTAGAGTATTGGGCCTACTAGGCCTAGGGTTAAGGTAGGAAGAGTCTAGATTTAGGGTTTAGTAGTTGAATAGGTATTATAAATACCCTTCCATATTCTATTGTAATCACAACAATTCAATCAATAATAATTCTCTCTTTAATTACTCCGTATATTCTTAACATTGTTCTATTTTTCTATACACATTAATAATTGATTTTGACTTTATTTTACGGAGTATTAAATTATTATCGTGTTTATTTGGCTTTTTCATGATCGAAAAGTTGTGGACTTGTGGTAAAGAACAAAGACGATGGCCAAAGTAGAATACAATTTGGCAATCTATTATAATCATAAAAATTCAATGATGTCGACGCTTAACAAATTCGATTCAATGAAGAATACAATTTGCACACCTCTATACCCCAAATATGGCAAGTATAATCAAACAACAAAGGCAACAAATATTGCCTTATTACATCACACATTAGACCACTGATAAAATAAAATATGTGAGACGGTTTCACGATAAATTTTAACCAGCAATTTTAACCAGACAGTCACACAGCTCCTGTGGCATGCACAACATTGGCATATGATCCGATCCTTTAAGCTCTTCGACTTCTACACCACTGTTTTCAGCCATCCATCTTTGGAACCCTTCATTGATCCCTCGATCCTCTTCACAAACCACGAAAACCCGTCTCACTGATCCATATTTTTCCTCGGACATCTTCGTCTCAGGCTTCCATATGTCGTGAAGGAACAAGGACGATGGCCTTGCTAACAATTTCACGAGCTCGAAATCCTTGAATAGACAATTTTATTTGAAATTGAATAGTTATATCGCGAGCTAAAATCATAAATTTCAAAAAGGGTATTATTATTTCATTGTCGTTACCTCGGGTGGAGACAAGTGATACAACTTGAATAAGAACTTCGGGCCGAATAACATTGTAGTTAGGGTCTCCTTTGGGTCACCCGAGGGCTTAAACTCGGTGTCTAGCCAGTAATCCTCTTCCGGGTTTGCCTCACCGAACTATTCGAGTGAATTAAGTTAAAACAATTAACCTCTTGAAAGATCAATCGATTCATTGGACGTATGACAGAAATATTAAGAAAATGAGAAAAAAACAATATATATAACGATAACTTTCAATTGGTCCACATGTTAGTAAGTAGTGACATATTACTTCCTAGTAGTATGTGCACAGCTAACAGACAGTGTCACGTGAGACTTACTGTAACATACTGTTGGAATTTTGGTAGCGGAAGTATTTTATGTTGTGGACCCATAATTCCCGAACATGGTTTTTATATTCATATGATGAACGTTTAATTTATTTGATACATGAGGGGGAGAGGGTGAGACCTAGACTCCACAATAGGAGTCTTAAGACTACACACCTCTAAATGAGGTTTACACCCATATTTATAGTTGTACATGGATAATTCTAGATATTAACCAAAAGTCTCTATTTTTCTAGATTAATCTTGTAGTTTGCTAGATTTCTAAGCTATACAAGAATTTTCTAGATTACTATTTCTAACACATACCTTCTCGAAAATAAAAGACGGGGTATGCTGAGTATCGGGCATAAAAGCAGTCAAAAAAACAGCAATTTCAATTTTTTGAGGAAACAATTCCATAGCAATTGACAAGTTAAGACCACCAAGGCTATGTCCAACAAGTATAACCCTTTGATCATCACCTAGCGATTCAAGAAATTGAATCAATGGCTCAGTGTAGTCGTCGCGTAGTGAGTGGATCTCGTTGATCTTCTTCGGGTTTATTCCCGAGGCCGCCATGTCGAGGGCGGTGACACGGTGGCCGGCGGTCTCGAGGAGGGGTTTGAGTTTGTACCAACACCATGCACCGTGACATGCACCGTGTACTAAAACTATGTGTTTCTCGTTGTTATTGTTTGTCATTTTAATTTCTTTGTGTTTTGGATGTAAATACGTGGTACGTTGGTTTCCTATTTATAACGTTGAATGCGTATAGTTTTGGATGACCACTTATAACGTGGTACTAGTATATATTTTATAAAAGATTATTTATTTAAATAGTTATTATGAATAATACTGTTTCGTCGAGTTTGTTAAGAAGAATTGACATCAACAATTAAGAAATAAATTCAGATATAATATTTGTGCAGTTGTATTAACAAGTTGAAATTCCGTAGCTCATAAAATTGTATTGAAAACGTTAATGCTTAGTTGGTTGAAATACTATTGAAATGAAATATGTACACTGTCATAATTGGATCAGATGATATTATATACTCCATATGGTGTAACAAAACGTACGCATGTGAAGAATAGTTTGAGATTAAAATGCGTTCACGTTTTACGTTTACATTAAACATTAAAATAGTACTCTACGGAGTAAATATTTAGCAAACTGTAAACCGTGATACGAATTTAAAACTCTTATTTGTTGAGAATGAGACGCCCTGGCCTCATCAACAATGATATCGGATGCAGTTGGGAACTTTCATAAGTCATCAGTGTCATGGTTTGAGAACGACGTGCTTAATTATACTCTAATTAAAGTCAACATGCACTAATTACTAATCACTAATCACTTGCTTCACATTTCCGCAAGACGTCTCCTTAACTACCTCTCATAAGCATAAACATAATTTAGATCGTGGAATCTCCATTCTCCAAGTACGAGGATTTTATCCTTTTGATACAATCAAACTCTTAAAGTCAAAGGTTGAATGAGTTTAATAAGTCTTCAGTCTCCTGATACGTAAAATATGATTACATTTTAACTGATTATGATCGACTATTATTAACAAATATATGATCACTTTTATACCTCTTAATAGTTATCACATCATATTTAATACGGAGTAGTAATTAATCAAAATTAACCTAATTGCGATCACATTTTATTCATCATAAAATCATTTTTTTTTTCGAGAGTATTACAAAGTCATTCACATGTATGCACTTACGATAAAAGTAATTAGTGATACAAATTCTTGTGTGAGTTGAATCTCACAATAAATTATTGTAAGTTCGACTCATTTGTACTTAATTATATGGTTTTTGTACCATTTTAGTGATAATTATGATTAATTGTCACTAAATTTTTTAGTACCTCTATAAGTAACTTTAGTATAATAGTTTCATGTTGGTGTACCCTTTTAACTGCAATTTGTACTTTGGTCGTACATTACTATAAGTAATGTACGACCTGAGACTTACGGTTTTGATTAAGGCTCTTTATTTTTTAATCGAAAGGGAAAACTAAAACCTAAAACCTAAAACCTAATCAACTCTATCAAGACTTTTTCAACTCTATCAAGTCTTTTTCAACTCCATCGCAAAGTGCATTTACATCAAGACAAATGGTGGTCCTTACTAATAATTCGCACAAAACTTCGGCATCGACATTACGAAAATGGTCCTCCGCGTCAAGCCGATAACGTGGCCTACGTGCCAAGATCTTAAAAAGCAACGCACATCCACAATGCATGAACTTAGGTTGTACATGACCGAGCTCATACATGACATATGTGACTCACAATCATCTACTTTCTGAAACGGCTTCCACATTGTCAGTTTTCACCAAGTCGAACATCCACATGAAGCCAGTCATCGTGGCTTTACATTACCATAAATACTGTCGATTGAGCGCTCAAGACGTTTACTAAGCAATCGTGGTATAATGCCGCGACACTGAATTGATATCATGGGAACACACGAAAAGAATTAAATGAAAGCGTAACCAGTTTACCAGTTCCACCGTCATTCTAAGGTCGGTAATTTTACGTTACAAATATTCAGCTGCGTGAACATTAAATCACATCATATATACAAGGGAGTGAGTAAAGACGGAATGAAAAGGACGCAGGGCAATTGGGCAAGGCCGATTATATACAGAGAACAAACCGAACAACCTGAATCCAACTGGTGTCTTCTCACAACGCTTGTTGATCAACTTTCGTGAGGTCATCAAACGATCAACTAAGCATGGTTGGATGGCCAGTTTGAAGCATCCTCTTGATCATATCCATCCCGAACGTAGTGTCTGAGGAGCTGAACAACGCAAGCATTACAAAATCTTCCTAATTATAATTTTCTAATGACGTATTGTTTGCAGAAATAATAGAGAAGATGGTATAAGAAATCACAAATTCTCATATGAGACGATCTCACAATAAATTTATTAGAAATGGTGGTTAGTTATTTTAGTGATTTTATTTTTTAATAATCAGCATGTCACAGGAAATCACAAATCATATGATGGAAAATATATCGTCCAACATTTAAATGTTACACGGGCAAACAAGACGATATGGGAACACAATTAGCAACCATAAACAGAGTACCGAATTATGTCGTCTCACAAATTTTCAAGCCGTTCTTGGGTAAAAATGTGAACTTGCTAGCAAAAGTATGCATCAACAAACAAATATAAACAAGCTGATAGCAAGCAATGAAGCTCATCATATTGATACCCCAAGTCCAACACGTGTATACATCGACACAAATTTTACCAAGGAATTGACCCAAAGACGCATATCAGCATGAAACAGCTAAAACTACTGCACATAGTATAGGAAGGACTCGAGAAAAATTGGTAGTGAATTAACAGAAATAGGACAAGGTTCTTTCAAACAGCATATGGATTAAAACGCAGTGCATTAGAGGAAACGGAATAGAAGTCTAGAAGACACACCTTGGTATGCTGATCTCATAGGGAAACGAAATTCCTTCTCGGCTTGGTATGGGAGGAATTTGATCCTTTTTCTCATTTACGAACTTTATTATCTGAAACAGAACTTCCCGCAACGAAGCTTCTTTTGCAATCCTCTGAGCACTTCTGTCCTCTGAGGAACTCTCTAATGAAATCAGCAATAAAAGGTTAAGGGGCAAAGAACTTGTGTTTGACCTTTGAGCATCGAATATAACAGGGATATACAAGCATGTTACTTGTATAAGCTTACCTCCTGAGTCAACGATTTTGGAGTGAGAAGTCTTGCTAGAGGTTGCTCTCGAATGTTGAGCCACATTCAAATTAATATACCATTGTTCCCAAAACAAACGCTCAACTTTGTTTGAGAACCAGATTGCCTTGTTGCTTTTTACTTCATAAAATGAAAGACATATCTGAAAGGAGCAAAACGATTCATATCATGCCCTTAATCTACGGCAAAATTACAATATATGACACGTAGGCTATATGTAGCCAGAAGTCCTCAGTCAAACAATTTTCATATATCCAAAGGACAGTGTCGGGAGTGTTAATGAGTAACCAAAGCTTCTACGTCCTACGGAAAAGTCGACTTAAGTGTTCATCGTCTTAACTTTTTGGGCTAAATCTGCTTTCATGTTTTTTTAAGACCGTTGAATGCAACAGCATCCATACTCACTTAAATAATCCTTAATTAGTATAATATTAACATACGCTAGTATTCATGTGACATAGTTGATAAATATAACATCTACAATGGCTGACAGCAAATATATAAATGAAACGGTATAATACGGAGTATTACATACTTGACTTTTCTTATTGGGGTGCTTTTCTACCCAACAAATGAATTGTTCGATCTTCTCGTCTATCTTCTTCTCAAGTTCTACATCTCCGCATTGGACCTGTTAAGTACAACAGTGCTCATTACGTATCACAACTTACTCGAAGATCATTTCTAGGAGGTAAGCTCATGGAATAAATGTTGCCGAAATAGGACATCAATACATTCATAATTTTCATCTATTAATATTATAATGCCCTATTCGACCATACCCCTTAAACTTTCAGTCTACCGACTTTAAATTGTATATTTTTCTCTATTGTTTAATTGTTTTTCCTTTTGTTGTAAGGGAAGCGTAAGGCCAATACAACAAAACAGAAGAGAATATGACCTAGGAACCTATTGTCAGCAATCACTCCGTTATAATCACTAGACTCGAAAATCACAGCTATATAACTATTTTATATTTTCAAGCATATTTTTCATTACTCGGCTATCTTCGGTCATCACCCTTCCAAATCTTACGGTGTGCAATGTGTGGATACTCCACCCGTTAAACGATTGAATCATGAGTATAGATATGAAGGTTCTGTTTAGAGATTGTTGAGAAACGAGATCTTCCTAAACAACAATCTAACATACGCAGCCCAAAAAATTGAAACCCGAGTATTTCATACTAATCCAAAAGAAAGAACTCACATATGTGATGTCAAAGAGTTCCAAATCAATATCTTTCGGCCTAACAAGTCCTAAAGCCCTGTGGAACATAATTGTGTGTAATATACCTGCAAACATATGCATGGTCAGCTCATCTAACTAAGTAGAATAAGTCTTGTGTGAGACCGTCGCGTGCAGACTCTTTGTGACTCAAATGTGACTATTTAAGTTTAAAGTGACTACTTTAGTGATTAAGGTGACCACTTTAAAACCATACGAAGTGGTCACCTTAGACGCAAAAGTGGACACTTAAAGCTTTAAAGTAGTCATATTTCAGTCACTAAGAGGCCCGTGACACGAGTGGGACGGTCTCATGTAAGTATTTGTGATACAAGTAAAATCGATTACTCCAATATTCAAGCAAAACAAACTAGTTCATCACAGTAATCAACCTACTGATGTCGCAAAAACAATAACACTAAATACTCAATATTTCTAATACATCAACTCTCTCCTCATAATATACGATTAAAGACCAAATCAAATGAATAGCAAGGATTTCTCAACTTATTTTGCCACAGTTGTTGGTCAAAAATAGGCATACCTCATATGACTACACAAGTAAAATCAATTACTCGATTCAATTCCGTGTCCAAGCAATTATAAAAGATCATCAGTTCATCACAGTAATGAACCAACTGATTTCACAAAAAATGATCAAAACATTACAGATTACCGACCAAATCAAACGCATAGTGAACAAATTCAAACTTACTGCACCGTAATAGTTGATCAAACCTATGCAACATCAGCTCATGTAACTCAACGACTAAAATTACATCCTTAATCTCGAGGTAACTCAAAATAATTCAGCACAGTAAAATAAACCAACTGATTTCGCGAAAAACAGTCAATACATCGACGACTGATGACTAAATCAAACGCATAGTGAACAAATTCAAACTTACTGCACCGTAATAGTTGATCAAACCTATGCATCATCAGCTCACGTAACTCAACGACTAAAATTACATCCTTAATCTCGAGGTAAATCAAAATAATTCAGCACAGTAAATAAACCAACTGATTTCGCGAAAAACAGTCAATACATCGACGACTGATGACTAAATCAAACGCATAGTGAACAAATTGAAACTTCTGCGCCACAATTTTCGATCGAACATATGCATAATCAGCTCATGTGACTAAACAAGAACAAATCAATTACTCCGATATCAAAGCAAATTCAAAATAGTTGGAACTTCCATCACAAATTCACAATAATAAACCTACTAATTTCTCAAAATAATAACTACGTGTACAATTACTGAACAACGTCGAACTAATTGCGCGTGAAGATTTGATCAAATAAATCACCTAAAACACTAACAAATAATCAATTTATTCGGTAAAATTTCGGAAAATAATGACTTACATCGAAGAACTTCTCTGATCTCAAAATGCTCCACATCCTTCAACAAAAACAAGAACAGATTAATCACAAGAACTCCAGAAAATCAAAAAAAAAAAAAAAAAAAAAAAAAAAAGGCGAAATTCAAAGAGGAAAAAAGATTATAAACCAGTTCTTTAAGTTGACAAACTTCACAATTCATCAGAAGGTTGAAGGTTGAAGAACAACAATTATTGAAGCGATAATTGAAGTTTTTCTTCGATCAATCGAATAAATTTTGAGAAATTTTTTCGATTATTTCGATTAATTAAAGAAAAAAAAAAAAAAAAAAAAAAAAGAGTTGAAATGAAGTCTTTTGAGTCATTGTTTTCTTGAGCTCATGAGTTGCGTGTTTGGTGTGAAATTGGGCCGGGCTTAGTTGTGTTTTAGGCCCCAACTATGATAAATCGTGGGCCGTTTCAGTGGGCCTGTTTATGTTTTTACTTTGGGCCGTTTCTGTGGGCCGAATAAATTATAAACGAAAATTACATTGAATAATTAAAATAAAAGTAAAAATATTATGTGTACGGGTATGAGTTAACACCGGAGTTTGACTTTTTTAAATGGAAATGTGATTTAGGTAGTTGTTGACAAAAAAAATTCTGAGACTAAGGCGCTGTTTGGATACTTCATCAATTTCCGCTAACTTATATTTCATTAAGTTCGGTCGTTCAGATTAGTTCAGTTTAACAAAAATAAGTCCAAGACAACAGGATCTAAGAACCTGTTCTTTCGGACTTTTTAGAGCTGAATCAATCGAATCAATCGAATGAATCGAATCGAAATGAGTGAATTAAATCGAAATGAATCAATCGAATGAATCGAATCGAATCGAATAAAGTTTAATTAAATAACATAAATGTCTTTGAATCGAACTAAATCGAACTAAAGTGGTGAATTAGGAATCGAATCGAATCGAATAAAGTTTAATTAAATAACATAATTGAATCGAACTAAATCGAATCAAAGTGGAATGAATTGAATTGAATCGAATCGAATCGAATGGAATGAATCGAATCAAGTGGAATGAATCGAATCGAATCGAATCGAATGCAGAAAATAAGTTGGAAAGAACGGGTCCTAAGTATAATTGCAAAGATTTATGCATAAGTCTATATATACATGTTGAGTTATCAAGTTAATTTTTTCAAACCAATAGATGAATCAGGTTAAGCCTGAATACAAGTCTTTCTGAGCAAATTCACCCGTCTGCCATAAAGAATCGAATTTGAGTCGAGGCAACCAAAGTTCAAATAATCATTGGCCACCTCTAACTAGATTTGAAAAATCAAAACTCAAAAGTGTATAATATGAGATGAACGAAGTGAATAATAATACTATAAGGGGTTGTTTGGTTACCCATTTCATGGGAATTGCAACTTCTCATGGGAAGTGAATTCCTCTATTATATAGGAATTTCTTTACCAGGCCATGACCCCCGTAGGTAACTAAAACTTCTTACATGAAGTTACTTCCATCATGGTAACCAAACAGTTTTCTACACTTTCCGTGATTTTTCAATTCCCGTAATTTTCAAGTTCCCGAGAAGTTTAATTTCCTGCATCGAACCAAACGATCCCTTAGTCTAAACTAATGCATGCTAGCTAGTTGATAATATTGTACTCCATATAATAATATTATTGAACGGGTTGTAATCGTTGTCATTCCCCTATGACTAAGAAAAGCATACACACCCCACAACCCACCTCAAATATTATGAATATAAATCATCATGCATGTATTACTAAAGCTACTATAGCTACTCAAACAATCTAAGACATGTTTTATTTCTTTTACTTGTTCTCTAGCTGTGTGATTGAACATTTAGAATCTTGTATGAACAATATTGGTAACTACACAGCTACATACAGCATGTACATCTACTATACATATAAACTAGATTCTAATTGAACAGAATTTACAGTAAATATTTTGTGAGACTGTCGTACATTACAATTGTATTAATAAACCATTTATATAAGAGGCTTTATGTTACTCCGTAATATATTATCATGAGACTGTTTCTCAATTATTTGTGTAGTATTTATTACTCTGTATATGTCTATCCAAAGTACCTCTAATAATTAACATGTTATCTTACCTGTGTCTTTAATACATTAAAACAAAAAAAATATATCATATTTTTAACAAATATTAACGAGTCTTTAAGACTTACTGAAAAAGTGTCACATATAAGTTCATAAGTACGCAATTGGAAATAGATGTCTTCAATAATCACCACGCCCTCTACAAAAGAAATTAACAATAATAGTGATACGGTCGGCCGACAAACTTATAAGCTAATTGAAATTTCATCCTAAAATCGACAGCTGAAAATATTTCGCTACTTGATATTATTACGTAGACTACTTCTCCGTATCACTTAATCTGTAAATACAATATCTTATCCTTACAATTGTACAAACGCATGAGAAGAGACCTCAACTGATACTTTTTAGACAAGGGACGACATAGTTAATTTATGAGTGAAAAAACAGTAAAAAAATGCCTGACAAAGTTGATAATGCAGAAACTTCTAGTGATGTATGCCAAAATCAGTCAAATTGTTCCAAGCTTTGTTCAGAGTTTCCTAGTGAAAAAAATAAAAAGAGTGTCATTCACTCATTCTCATGTACATGCATATAATTTGATAAATTAACTATAAAAAAAAAAAACATTATATTATATTATATATAGTGTAAATAAATTTCATACAATATAATTTACTACTCCCTCTATTTCATTCAATAAGCCTCATAGGCTTTTGCACAATTTTTAAGAAAAATAAAAAGTTAAGGGTAATATTGGTAGTTTGGTTGAGTGGGGTCTATTTTAGAGGATAAAGTGTGTGGTATTTTGGTAAATTGAATATATTAGTAGGGGTAAAAGTGTTATTTTGATCGTATAAAGTTGTCCTAAATAGTAATGGGGCTAAATGAGTGAAATTTCCGAAAAAAGAAAGTGGGCTAATTGAGTGAAATAGAGGGAGTATATTTTACTAACACTTTATCTAAGTGTATATAGTAGGTATTATCTCAAAAGAATAGTGATATAAAAATGAGTCATGTATGCCACTGATTCACATATAATATGACATGTTATGTTAACTGAAAATGTCCCCCATTTTCACATGTCATGGTACTAGGGATGTTCCTCTATGGAATCAATCTACTTCTCACTTTTCCATTATATTTTTCTTAAATTTTTATTATTTTCCACATAATGTTGGTTTGAATTGCATTGAATTGGTTGGGATCTTCAAAAGATTATTTCTTGTGTCATAATTCATGGAGTATATACATAAATTATGCAACATATTGTGATTATGATTATAATGAGTTAAAGTATCGCGATTTCTGATTATATTATTCGAGTTCCTGCTGATGTCAAGTATAATATACTTCGTACGGAGTAAGATGATATCACCAACACAAATGTTAAATATGATATTCAATATCGAATATAGATGTTCATACTGATCTAAACCTAATAATGAATCCAACCATTATTTTTAAACTTTTGTTTGAATTGGTTTCATCACATCATATTGGAACAATCTCACTAAAGGTCATGCATGCACGTCAGTACGTCACGAATTCAAATGTCCTAGATATTCCTCGAACTAAAACTCCAACTATTGACTAAAACGTTTATTAGAGTAAGTGTCTTGTAGTAGTCAATCAAAAAATATATTTAAACTTTGTATGTATTAAAATATCTTATTCTTTCATTAATTTATTTCATATGGACTAGCTAGTATTTAAAGATCGATAACGTACATGGTAAACAGGCTTACTCATGTTACTAGCTCCTTAAATTAGTGACATGCTTTACGAATCTAAACTTGTCATTTGATCTTTTTTACCCAAAAAAATAAATAAATAAATCCACCTAGATTATCTTCTAAACCCTCAAATCGAAAGCAATCTCGTTTTTTAGAACTAATATTTGCAAAATTGAATAATTAATACATGTGACCAAATAATTACACACATATTGTATCATGAAGTACGAAGTAATACTCTGTATATAATATAACGTCTTGTGCAAACATCATATAACAATAACGCAAACTTTAAAACTTCAAAAATATAACTGATAGATTAATTATTTAATTTATTATTAACATTATTGTCTCAAACCATGGTGAAATGAAACTCAAGATCAATGGTTAGATTTCCCAAATATAAGCCAATCTACATCAAAAGCCATGATTATTACAACATATATATGTGCATGTAATGTCAGTCACATGAAGTAGTAAATCTATTCTTGGTTTTTTAAATTCATGGTTTCAATTTTTGGTTGGAAATTGGGATCTTCAACATACATATACATAAGATCACATGAAAATTATAGTATTATTATTATTATTCCTACTGATTAATAAATAATAAATCACTCAATTTTACTACTAAAGCCTGCATGTTAATGCAAACTCCTAGAAATTATGCACCAAATCTAATATTGGTCCAATAAATATATAATGCTTAGACCATTTATTTTATTTACAATTTAAATTACCATTTTACCCTATCACATATATATATGACATATATACTTTTATACAATTATTTTGTATGGTCTTCATTCCTCCAATAAGCTTGAAACCACATGCAACACAACTTTGATAGGGAGACATGATCTTTGTGGTATCTTGGAGCTAAGGGAAAAGAATCTTGCCACATTTTTATTCTATTATTTTTATTATCATCAGGGCCAGCTTACGGGCCGTCTTATTTGGTTCTCAGCCTCTAAAAAATAAGAGTCTTAATTTGTTAAAACTGATACGAGTAAAGTGTTAAAAATTAAACTTAAACATCATATAGCAACAACATATAGTGGTGAAAAATGTGACTATTGTGCAATCACCAAGGTTCAAACCTCCTTAGTGTTATTTTTGTTTTATTTATTTTTTTAAAATTAAACACATTTGACCAATTAAATTAGGGCCCCATTTTACTTATTAGAACAGGGCCTCCAAAATTTATCGGTCGGCCCTAATTATCATATATATGTATATATATTTTTATTTTATGTTTTCGAATGGTAGATATAAAAAGTTTGTAAAAAAATTTGCGTAATTGTATAATAAAGGTTATTAAATGTTGCATGTGTTTGTATTAGACTATAGATAAGAATTTGCCAAATATGTAATTATCGAATTTTTTTTTACTATAATAAGATTACTTACAAAAATTGTGTTTCTACAAGTATATGTTATAACTATCGACTTTATAATACCCAATAATATATATTTATTTGTTTTTTTTACTGTGTGCCTTACCTTATGTCGGATTCTTTTTATTACAAATATTACTCTGTTCAAATTAAAAGAATCTCTAAATTAAAAATAAATCAATTTTTCTAAGTATATAGAAAGATTAATTTAGCATTTCAACCATATCTTTGAATTTTAAAATAAATCATCTTCATTACACAATTCTTTAATATGGTTAGTAGGGCTAACTTTAGAAAACTAATAAATCACCCGTAAAACTATTGCGTAGACTTAGTTGTTAATTTGAGATAAAAAAATAATCAAACTAGAAATTATTACTCCATAAAAAAAATAGTCCGTAATAATTAAAAACTAGTTTTAAAGCCCGTGCGATGCACGGGTTTTAATAATGTGTATTTAATAATGAATGATTTTTTTTTTTTTTAATGAGTAAGTTATATTTAATAATGAATGATTTATCTTTTTTTGATAAAATAATATAAATGAAATTTGTCAATAAAAATACATCATTTCCTTAGCAATTTATGACTATTTTTTATTTTTCTATTCAATTTAAAATTAAAACCAACGGATTTTGACTAAATCCAATGAAATTTGTCGATAATTCAATTGTCATCTAATTTGAAACTTTACATATTTGATTCTAATATTTGCATGTGTGCTCAAGTCCATTGCTCGACGAAAATTATCATACATGACTAATATTTATATGATTAGTCCTTTATCTCGGGATATGAATATTAGCATATGTCTCACGTGTAACCATTTCACATGTGAGATCTACAATAAAGTAACTAAAATCTATTATAAAACGTAAAAATAATTTTGAAAATAAAATAATCTTATCATAAGACTGTACCGCTTTATATGAAAATTTATATATAAATTATATGCATAATATAATAGTATATTTTCAACTTAATACTTTTTTTTTTTAATACTTTTGAATGTGAAATTTGGGTATTTTTTCCAAAATTACCTTATATATGCTACATTTATTTTTAAAAATGGAAAATATTACCTTAATTATTTTTATTTTGGAAAAAAAAAACTACCAACATCCATCTACACCATAAAGATTAGTTTTTTTTCCATAATTTTCGGATGCTCTCCTACAAAATTGACATTGACATTAACTATTAAATCAAAACTTAACACGAAGAAACTAACTAAAAGATCAAACATTATAAATTATAAAAATTTATCATATAACGATAAATGACTTTATTTGAAAATAAGACAATTAATAAGTCTTGTTTATCTTTTTAACCTTTCATGTTACATATTCATTAGTATCGCTACTGGTTTTGTAATCAAATTTACTCAATGAGAACAAAAAATCTGGAACTTAAAATATAAATCTAAAACATATACAACGGAAAAAAGGATCATCACCAATTCAATCGAGCTATGTTTAAATAACAAACATGGTAATTAAAAAATAAAACAGTTCAAAATTATATACTTTTATCAAATCAAATACACCGTAAAAAATAGAAATAACACAAATCGTAATCATAATTAAAACATACTAAACTTAAACTATTAACGTAGTACGAAGTACTTAGGAAGATCAAGCAAATGGTTTTTTTTTATGTATATTATTAGCGAGATTTAATTTGAGCATATTGATCTTTAAGATCCTACGGTTCAAATTTAGATGTAGGATTGAAAAGATAGGGTGGACTTATATGATCCTATTTTTATATATAAAAAGGGTTAAGACATACCTAAAAATCATGTAATGTATGATAACTAAATAAGGAAATTTTGTAGATTATTTTTTTAGTCTTATAAAACTTAAAAAAAAGGTTAGTCTTAATATTTTTTTAGCTAAGTTTTTGATTTTTTTTTTTTTATTTCCTAGTCTTAATTTTTTTTTTTTTAGGTAAGTTTTTGTTTAAGTTATATAGAAAAATACGGAGTAATTACTTTAAATTAAATTTCTTTTGTAGGAGAGATTTTCTTTTAATTTTATAGAGAACTAATTTCTTTGAATTTTATTAGATTATCAAGATATTATTTTTATTAAAATATCAAATAAGTATGGTAAGTGTTATTCATGAGTTCTCCAATTTTTATGAAAATGTAAGTGTATCTTATGAAAATTAAAATAAAATACTATTTTTTCAAATGTAAGGCTTAATATTTTTTAAGTAAGTTTTTAATTAAATATTACAGAGAACTAAAATGTTTTGAAAACATTAGGAAAAAGGCTAAAGGTTAGTATTATAATAATAGGATAAACTTTGGTCTCAATATTTTTTAGCTTACTTTTTTTGTTCTTTAAATTTTAGAGAAAGTTAATTGCTTTTAATTGAATTTATTTCTAGAAGATTTTTTCTTTTAATTTTATGCAAAACTAATTATTTTGAATTTATTAAATAATCAAATAATTATTTTTTATTAGATTATAAAATAATCATTGTAAGTGTTGTTCACTTATATTAATAAGTAATAAAAACATTTTTAATATTTTTAATTATCAATAAAAATGTATATACAAATTGAATAAATTATGATGTGGGCACTCTAAAAACACTTAGCAAAACTCTCTTTTATGTAGATGTATATAGATATGAAATATATAATTTGATTTCTAATTTATAATAGAATTAAAAGAAATACTTTAAAACGGAATAGTAAAAATTTGAAATTTTATCATCAAACTAAACTTTACCGTATTATTATAATACACCATGTTGATTCTTTTTATACCTAATTTTCAGATATTATCATACAAAATTGACATGAACAATTAAATCAAAACTTAATACGATGAAACTAACTAAAAGATCAAGTATGATGAATAGTAAATATTATTATACAACAATAAATAATGATTTGATATGAAAATAAGATAATCAGTAGATCATGTATACCTTTCACGATACGTATTCGATTGATTTTGTAATCAAGTTTATTCAATAGACCTTAGATCTTGAACTTAAAATATAAATCTACGATATACTGAAAGGGAAAAAGATCATTATGAATTCAATCAAGCTATGGTTAAATAACAAACATGATAATTAAGAAATCAAACTTTTCAAAATTAATACACATATCAAATCAAATACATGTAAAAAATAAAAATAACACAAATCGTAATCGTAATGAAAACATAATAAACTAAAACTATTTAACCCTGCAGACTGGAAGACAAAGCTACAGTTTTTGATATATATACACACAAAAAGGTTTGAAGACTTACCTAAAAATATCTTATGTATCATAATTAAACAAATAAATTATGTGTCATATAATTGTTTCTTTCCAATTTTTATTTTATTGAATGCAAATTATGTGTCATATAATTGTTTCTTTCCAATTTTTTATTTTATTGAATGCAAATTATTTAATCTATTTTTCAAATGAATTTTTTTAGTGAATGAAATACTTTGATATTTATACTCATTTGATAGCATTTTTCGTTTCGAAACTAATGATGTTATTTTTATATTTTTTCGACAGATACATTTTATGAAACATAATAATCAAAGACTTAGCTAAAAAATTTCTAATGTTTCATAATTAAATAAGGGAATTATTTCTCATGTAATTATTTCTTTCCAAATTATTATTTTTTCACAATTTAATTTATTTTCTTAATGTAATTTTATGATTGGCTTAAACTCCTTGAATTAAGGAGAGGGCTCAAAAAAAGCCTCTTTTACTTATATATATTGATTAGTATGATATCACGATATTATGTACGTGAAAGATCTCACAATCAGTTTACTATAACAATCGATTCATTTTTTTAAAATAATTTTTTTTTTTTTTGAATATTGAAATACTTTATTAGTAAGTTTGAATCACCCACTTGAACTTAGCATGTTGAATGACCTATCCTTGTCTCTTACGTTTAGAAATTTGGTGGAGTGGACCATGACATGGACGAAATTGTGGAGCTAAAAATGCACTTAACTTAGAATTTATCCTTAGATTTTGTTTTCTTGGAATATGCTTTGCGATGTCTTATTTTTACATAATATTAATATAATATTCAACAACATGCGCACTTTATTAGTATTTTGTATCTTTTGTTCTTTGCATACAATCCAAAGCACTTCAATTCATTCTTGGAGAATTTAATTTTGTCAGTCCATAACTTCTCCATTCTTGTTTTCTACTTCTTTCTAATGGATAATAATTCTTGTTTTCATCTTGTCTTTTTGGAGTTCTTTGTTTGTTTCATCATCAACAAATATTTTGTATGCTTTCTAGGTGTTTTTAGTGTGGTCTAATACATTTTTAGAAGTCTATGACATCCTGGATCGATATATAAAGCAAACTTAAAGTATATTTAAATCGTGTATACGTAACCTCAAGAGTCAAGAGTCTTCGAATATACTTTTAGCATACGCTAATACATCAATATCTAGTCAACATATTAATTACCTAAGAAGCACTAGATCAGATATAAATAAAGTGACAACGCATATAAAAACATAATCATTTGTTCATTACACAAACATTCCAAAATAAGTATTTTACCTTTACTTATTAAGTTTAAAGTAATATAACCTTATATTAGTGTGATGCATATGCCATATCAATTATACACTTGTGTGATACTCCACCCAGTTAATTACATTTGCTTTTTATTAAGCTATATATTCTTTGAAAACTTGTACGGAGTAATATATGATCTTGTTTTATAAACTTTAGTAATTTAATGCATGTGAGAACTGAGGACATACCGATGTAAAGATGTAGACAAATTAAAGATTTAACAATATGTAGGTCACTCTGGTGTTAGTTAGAATTGACACATTATCAATCACGTCATTAGTAAGATCTTGTCTATTCCAGACTTAAGTTGTCATACCTGCACATCAATTTTAAGTATCCATTAATTGAAAAGGTTTCATACTGAAATTAAATAAATTAAACAGAAACACCATAATACTATTCCGTAGTATCTTTATTTAAAACACGTAAGATTCATCTAACTTCTCGGATTAGGAATTTGGATTATCATCTCTAGGGCATAAATTGAGAGCAACAAACACACGTAAACGAGAAATGATGGTATTATGGCATTATGCGATAACAAGTTAGGAAAAGGCCATAAAAAAAAATGATGGAAGAAGAATGTTGGTTTGAAGAATTTAATTTTGAATGATTGAAGCATCTTTCAAGGGTGTCCTTAGCTTATTTAATGGGACCGATTTTAAGTCGATAGGGTACACTTACATAGTGATAGTGCCTTCCACTTCCAATTCAATTATTGATTTACACATCTACCACACCCCTCTCTATTTTGTTTCTATGACCCTCTAATAGTCCTTTCTTATAGATTGGCCAACTACTATATATCATTATATTTTTATATTTTTATTATTTATTATTTCACTACAATTACAACCACAACTAACTAAATCTATATGATCTATAGTTGTATATTATTATAAGCATGTGTAATTTATATGGATAGTATTAGTGTACACTTGTACTTGTAATATGCTTCCATTAAGTGTTAGGTATCGTTCTTTTATGAACATGTTCTTTCAGATCGAATCAATCAATCGAATTGAATCAAATGAATGAATCGAATCGAATGAATTGAATCAATCGAATCGAATCGAATGGAATGAATCGAATCAATTGAAATAAATGAAGTACAATTAAATAATATAGATGTCTTTGTCTTGAATAAAGTGAATTGAATCGAATCAAGTGATGAATCGAATCGAATCGAGATTGAATGGAATGAATCGAATCAAGTGGAATGAATCGAATCGAAATGGAATGAAAATAAGTTGGAAAGAACAGGTTCATAGTTTAACAGAACTTATTAGAATTAAATTGATCAACTAGTAATCATCAGGTCTGAACTTAACTCTTATGTTTGTATATATATGATTATATGTGTTTCGTGGAGCTGAGCTGAATGTGTTAAAGCTAATCTAAATTTATCAAAGTTAAGCTATACAGAAATGAGTTAGCTGAAAAGAATGGGACCTAAGTCCTTTTTTGTCTTTATAATCTGTCAATTTCATGTGTGGGCATTATTGTTGATAATAACATCGACGACGGCGACAATTATGATACATAGCTAGATTGGCGTGTTAGATTATAAATTGAAACGATGATAGTTTATAATAATCTAATTCTGATGTAATTAGAGTGAGAATGAACAACCATAAATTAGCTAAGTAGACAAAGGACTCCTTGTTCAAAATAGTTAGAGATTGTCTTCTCTCGATTGTCTCACAGTCAATATAAAATACAGTAAATGACATTGCCAAAAAATGTAAACAAATAAAGCTTTGAACTAAGAAATAATGGACCTTCTCAATTAAACATGTTGAATAGTAAAATAAAATTTAAGAATTATCATGACTCGATAACGACACGACAATGTAGAAATTATTAGAATAATCAAAATCCAATACAACTTTACTTTCTTACGATTACAATATAACTAAAACACCTAAACAACACTTTCAGATACTTGTTACATCAATTTATTTTTTAACTTATTCTTATATTACCAAACAAGTGTCAAAATTTTTTGTTTTTTCTCCACAAAAATGGTGTCTCTTCAAGTCCCTAGTGGTTTTGATTCTTCATTGCTAATATAGGGAAAGAATTGCTACATATGAGATGTATTTTATTAGGTGGGCATATATATAAATATGAATACCTTACATATGAGATTTTGAATATCTAAATTTTCTTCAAATAGTATACCCCACTTATAAGAATATAATTTTCCCACCAACCTAATTCAATCATATAGTAGGACTTCATTAATTTAATTAATTTTTTAGGGTATAGTATAGTACTCCGTATAGTATTATCTATAGTGCATGTCACAAAGAGACAAGAGATGTGATTGTTGAATGTGACTTTGTACAATTTTGTTAAATTTGATTTTATTTTTTGGGCCATATTGTAGTCACTTAGTCACTATATAATAATAATAATAATAATAATAATAATAATAATAATAATAATAATAAAATTAATAATATTGAATGAATTATATGATGTATAATGTCATTCTTACTCACCCTTTAAGTACGGAGTACATTATATATTGTCGTGGGTACCTTCTTTGGAATAATAGCCCTAATATTGCCGTCAAAAGTGAGACAATTGTTGTGCTTATGAGGCCCTCTTAACAGTTTGTTACTTGTTAAAATCATGAGTAAAAAACTTCCATCCATTCCTCTTTCTTACACTCGTGTCATCTTTTCAAATTTCATGCAACTTCATATATAATGTGTGTAATTCATCTTTATTTAAGGACTGTAATTCAAATAAATGTCGTTAAAAGAAGTACTCCCTCCATTAATATTACATTTTGTCCACATACTTATTATTTGACATTATACAGTCAACTACGAAATTTTCAAATTTTCTATTAATTTACGATGTACATGATAAAAATATAGTCATGTATTGTCTGATTTAAATATATCAAATAATGTTTATATATCTAATAAGTGGAAGCTGTATATATCATCATTTTAACATTTTTCTCGATAAGTATAAAAAAAAGTGTTAGAGTACAAACCCAAGTCCCACATCGGTGGAGAATAGGTGAAAGGTGATCTATATAAGGGGTTATCAAATATAATAGTATGAGGCCTTTTGGGAAGGAGCCCAAGAGTAAATCCGTGAGGGCTAGGCCCAAAGCGGACAATATCATACTATTATAGACCGTGGACACCGATGCAGCAGAGGCCCAACATCACCGTCGGCCTGCTCTAACAAATCGGTATCGAGCCTTCGTTCCCGACCAAAGAAAGATGTCGGCTATGAACATCAAGATCGATCGTTTTACGGGGAGAAACAGTTTTAGTCTGTGGCAGATCAAGATGCGGGCTTTGTTAAAGCAGCAAGGGTTATGGTCGCCGCTTTCAGAAAAGAAAACGGATGACACAACCGTTAAAACCGCTGAGGCTGTCAGTCTGGAGGAGAAGGCACATTCAACAATTATGTTGTGTCTTGCTGATGATATCATCACTGAAGTCACGGAGGAAACTACCGCCGCAGGTTTGTGGTTAAAATTGGAAAGTCTTTACATGACAAAATCTTTAACCAATAAGTTGCTTCTGAAGCAACGTCTGTTCAGTCTGAGAATGCAGGAAGGTACGCCTCTTCGAGATCATTTAGATCAGTTAAACACAATTTTACTAGAACTGCGTAATATTGATGTTAAAGTAGATGATGAGGATGCCGCATTAATTCTGTTAGTTTCTTTACCGTTGTCATATGAGAACTTTGTACAGTCTTTTATTGTCGGTAAGGATACTGTGTCTCTAGAAGAGGTGAGATCGTCTCTTCATACTAGAGAACTGCGCCATAAGGCGGCTGGTACAGGTACAGATAATCAGGCCGCAGGGCTAGTTGCTAGCGGGGGTTATGGACAGGGAAATTCTGGGAAGAAAAAGTATAAGAAGCCATCTTATTCTGGTTCTTCTAAATCTGCTGGTACCACTGGTACGTCTGGGTCCAAGGGTCCTCAACCTAATGATGTCTGTAATTACTGTAAGGGGAAGGGGCATTGGAAATTCGATTGTCCCAAGAAACAGAACAAATCTGGTACTGCTGTTGTTGCTAAGGCAGATTCCGAGGAAGATGATTATGCGCTAGTTATTGATAGGGTCACACATCATACTGATGTATGGATCTTAGATTCTGGAGCGTCTTACCATATATGTCCGCGCAGAGAGTGGTTTACAACTTATGGACAGGTTGATGGGGGCACTATTTCTATGGCAAACAGTGCTGTTTGCAGGATAGTTGGGATCGGCTCAGTAAAAATACGGACACATGATGGTAAATTCTGCACATTGAACGATGTTAGACATGTTCCACTGATGACGAAGAACTTAATCTCCTTAAGTACGTTGGGCGATGGGGTTTCGGTTTTCAAGGTGAAGGTGGAGTTTTGAACGTCTGCAAAGGTTCGAATGTGGTTCTGAGAGGTACCAAGCACGGTACTTTATATTATCTTCAGGGGTCTACACTTTCAGGTTCTATTGCTGTTGCGTCCTCAGATATTGATAAAGAAGATTTGACTAAGCTGTGGCACATGAGGCTTGGTCATATGAGTGAAAGGGGGATGCAGAAACTGTCAAAAGATGATCTTCTGTGTGGTCACAAGGTGAAGGATCTGGAATTCTGTGAGCATTGCGTTTTTGGGAAACTACGTCGCAGCAAGTTCCCTAAAGCAGTGCATAGGACCAAGGGCACACTTGATTATATCCATTTGTAGATACCCAAATCCGCACCTCCCGCCAAAAACCCAGTGATGTAACAATGGACTTTTATTGCGTGCTTTTACGTTGACTTAAATGGTTCTAACTATGACGAATTCAAGTTAAATGTTTTTAAATGCAAATGAGGTTTCTTTATGGGTCATCACCTTTAGTGTCCTTAGGTCTAGAGTCTAGCTTGTCTCGAGTTCAGGTCCTAACCGGCATGCGCACATCCCTTTTTTAAACACATATAACACATCAATCCACCTCAATACCTAAATTTAGGCCTAGCTGCTAAAACTATCTTTTAGCATTAGCAAATACCCAGGATAGTCTCACGGAATGTCCTATTTCACAAAATTACACAAAATGCACCCTTTTTACATTTTCAGGGCTCGGGCCCAGAACCGAGCCCAAACCCATACCTGGCCCGCATTCCAAGGATCAGGATTGACCAAGTCAAACCCTAAAACAAACCCTAACATCAGCCAAACAAGCGTAACTTAGAGCTCAAGCAAGATTATTTCAGATATCCTAAAATATAATTTGGAAATATACGAAAAAGGAGTATCTTGCACTCTATCAATCGCAAGGAGCATTGCGATTGGTAGGGGCTATCGCAGACCCTCATGCGATTGCCCAGCAAACAAGAGGCCTTGCGGCTCCTACGTCGGCTTTATCCCCTAGATTTCCTAAAATCTTCCGAACTCTACACTATAAATACAACCCTTCTGGCCATTCATCCAACACACAATTTCGTAATACAATTCTCACCCCAAAACACTCTAAAAGCCTCACACATAAACATCCTTAGAATTCCTCATTTTCCTAGTGTTGAATTCCCTCCTTTGAAGCGAAGCTAACGGCTTCCTAAACTTGAAGACAGTAGTTTTTCTTACTTCTTAGACTAGCAAGTGGCCTACATTAGGCTCACCCCGACTTTGGTACGCAAGTTCCGCTTTTCATAAGGCGCCATGCACCTCGAATACACACCCTATTCGTAAGACCTTTCCAAAGTCGCATAAACAACTGACCTCCTTAAAATAAATCAATGGCTAATTGAACTTTATTTTACTGCATGCATCTTAGCAAATCCTCTTATTGCATCTAAATCACTTAAAATGAATTCGTCATTAAATCGAATCATTTAGTTAATAAGTTAAGCATGCTTAACTGAGGGTTTAAACAATCTCTTTTTGCATTATTTTACATTTATATCGCACTTGTACGTAGCGTATTACTTAGGCTCATGTATCATTCTTTGCATTGTTCTCAAGTCTAGTAGAGGCTATCTTTTGATAGGCTTTTCCAAAAGATCTTTCATAAAAACATTATTTTGATTTATGCTTTAGAAAAGTACCCTCACCCGAATCCGAATCTGGTTTCACAATAACCTTAGACGGATAGGTGTCGACGTGCCTTGAACTCTAAGACGTGTCTTTGAGCATGAGGACACGGAGGCGGGTTCTAAATTTCCCTCATAATTTAGTGGCGGCTCCAAAACAGTTTTAAAAGGTTTTTCTTATTTAATCCTTTTTAACTTTACGGCCCTAGCAAGACGTCGAGTGGTTCCATGGTCTGATCCCGGTACCTACAGTTGGCGACTCCGCTGGGGATAGGTTTTATTTTTAAAACTAAAACTAGCTTTTTCCTTTTAAAAATAAAAATGAGACTTGAACGACTTGAGAACAATCAACATACATGAGCTAAGCATATCCGTTTAGAGTCGAATCTAGTCGGATTCACACACAAATACCTTGAGAGGTGGTTCCAAACGCAGGCTTGTCCATTCGATAAAGCACGTTCTGGACTAACCTTCCTCTCACCCCTCCACGGCTTGTAGCGAATCGATTTGATCACCTGTGGCTTCCTTCGTATCCTACATGTTATACTATGTAGGCGAAGGGCCAAAAGCACCTGCCAAAGCGTACTCAAATCAGTTGGAGGCGTACGAGACCTGACCAAACGACCAAGAGTCATATGTGCGAGTGCGAGGCTATACCATATAGTCTTTTTCAAAATTCATGTGCATATTTTCGAAAATTCGCCTTAAAAGTTTTCAAAAATAATCAACCTAACAAACTAACAAACTAACACTTTTCAAACAAAATAATCGCAAGTTTTTAAAATAAACACTTTTCAAACTTCCGTTTACAAAATTAGCAAAGCCCGAGTCAAGGTTTCCAACCTCAATTCGCGGATTTCTTCCTTTGAGCCTCATGGCTCGAATCTCTTTTAACATCTTCGGCTTGGCTAGTTCGAGTCGATTCCTTTTTACGCATCCATCTCTAACCCATGACAACATACCGTCACTCGGGTTAGGCGGGTGCGAAGCAAAACCTTTTAACATCGAAATGAGCTGCAAGACGCATTCTCATCTCAAAACACTCTAGCTTGTCTTTCGAAAACTTCCTTCTTTTAAAAAGAGTCCTTTTCAAAATGAAATGAGCTAAACGAACATGTAAATGAACCGTGTGTCACGGTTACGTCATATAGCCGATGCATCTTATGCACATGTAGGAACTTTAATCGATACCCGCTACACCTAGGAGATGTCCAAATAAGCGGATTAGAAGCACTCCGCGACCCGGATTAACCACCACCAAGGACATTGGCGACTTGAAGGCCTTGCATCAAGTCGAGGCCGAGCGCTGAGACAAAACACCAAAACAAGGCCGACAAGCATGTCTCCCTCTATACCCTCGCAACCCAACGTCAGAAAGACAATGAAGACTTCATTTACTACCTGGCTCGATGGAGGAAATTGCTCTCACAGATTCCTAACCATCCACACGAAGACGAACTAGTGTTCACATTCATCAACAGTCTACGACCCTCATGCCAATCTTACTTCAAAGAAATCGACATACAGAGCTTCGAGCAAATCGCTAAGTTTGGTACCGAAATGGAGGAGGACCTTACATTCTGCGCCATGTCCACTTATGACGACTTCAGTGACTCACCGGACTACATTCCTAGAACCAGAAACTACTCTCACATTCCCGCTACTATCGAGACAACACCTCCTAAAACTAGGACGAGCTTCGACCCTTTCAGACATGTCTTATACTAAGCATTTTGGAAATTGGTTGAAAAGAAGTGCTTGCAACCGCAGGACCCACAAGTTAACCGCCCAATCACAAGAAGCCAAAGTCCTGAACCCCACGCCTTCGTGCATATCATCTGGGTAAAGCGGCACTACACCGAACACCGTATCAAGCTCAAGCATGCTATTCAAGATCTCCTTGATCAAGGAAAGATAGAGGTACCTCATACGCGGATGGTCGTCCAGAAAGATGGTCCAAAGAAACAATACAACTACCGTAGTTAACGCCTCTCACCAAGAATCACCCAGATCTCTCCGATTCAAGCGACAAATAAACCGTTAATTTCGCTCAATGACGAGGAAAAAGAATGGCTTTGGCCAAAGCAGGCTCAAGATGATGGAACTATATACCTCACTGTCCCCCAACCACCCAACGGGGACAGTCCTCAGCACAACCAAGCGGAACCACTTCATCCGATCGGTAACTGATAATTAATCCAAAGAACGGCGCGATCCCTTACACCTCCCTACGCCCAAAACCAAGATGCAGAAGGACTACAATCACGCCAAAATCAAGGGAAAGCACGAAGAGGAGGAAGTTCTTTTAGGATCTAATTCTCTAAGTGTCGGGTCACCTGTCGACCCATCTTCTAGTTTTAGCTTAGACTTTTTATTTTCGGAGGCTAGCTCCAGCTCTTCTCCTAGTTTGTCAAACAATTCTTCTTTAATGAATAATACAGATAAGTTTGCTTACGTCTCGTCTCAAGCTAAAGACAAACAAATAAATAACAAACAACAAACAAAACTTAAGACAACACAACACATAAATCCGTGCGATAAAAATGAACTAACAAACGAACAATCGTTATTTAAATACATTGCAAACATCATAAACAACCCAACACAAAACCCGATCATCGAGGATACCCTAACCATCAACATAGGAACCCCCGAAGAACCAAGGGAACTACAACTAGGCGCCTCACTAAGTGAAGATGAACGCGCCAACTTCACCCAACTCTTAACCGAGTTCAAAGACGTCTTTGCATGGTCATACAAGGACATGCCCAGATCGGCAGAGCATAGCCGAACACCACATCCCCATCAAACCCGGTTTCAAACCCATCAAGCAAAAACTAAGGAGACTACGACCGAATGGTCCCTTATGGTCAAGGAAGAAATCGAGAAGCAATTACAAGCCGGCCTATTCAAGTCGCCGAGTACTGGATTGGGTCCCAAATATGGTCCCAGTATTGAAGAAAAACGGCAAGATACGAGTATGTGTTGACTTCCGTGATCTAAACAGGGCAAGCCCAAAGGACGACTTCCCGCTGCCGCACGTAGACGTCCTAGTAGACAACACCGCTGACCATGCCCTTCTATCTTTCATGGACGGGTATGCAGGATACAACCAAATCAAGATGGCCCGTGAAGACATGGCCAAGACAACATTCATCACACCGTGGGGACGATCTTCTTCTGCTGTCATGCCCTTTGGCCTAATCAACGCGGGTGCGACCTACCAACGTACCGCGACTACGCTCTTACACGATATGATGCACAAGGAGGTCGAAGTATACGTAGACGACATGATCGTCAAATCCAAGGAAAGAGATGATCACATCACGAACCTCCGCAAATTCTTCACGCGACTCGCCAAGACAAGATGCGCTCAATCCCCAAAATGTACATTTGGAGTAAAATCAGGCAAACTACTAGGACACGTAGTAAGCGAAAGAGGTATCGAGGTCGACCCTCGAAAATAAAAGCAATCATGGCAATGCAACCACCCAAGAACCTGGATGAAATTCAAGCTTCCCGGGTCAAGTCCAATACATCTCTCGCCATAAGCAAACTAACCATGGTATGTGAACCAATCTTCAAGAAGTCAAGAAAATCGACCACGTAGAATGGGACGGCGTGTCGAGCGTTTGATAAGGTTAAGGAGTTGTTATCCAACCCCACCCCACGACCGCCGCAGGGACCTACCCTTGTCACTCTACCTCACAACAACGACAACCGCAATGGGCGCCATGCTAGCCCAAGAAGTCAATGGCGAAGAACATCCGATATACTACATCGATGAAGTTTCTCGACTATGAAACTCGACTGGCGCGTCGAGAAGAGTTGCTTAGCATTAGTATATGGGCATCCAAAAGCTCCGCCACTATATGCTAGCACATCAAACAAAGGTCTACTCAAAAATGGACCCGTCAAGTACCTCTTCGAGAAACCAAGGTGCCAAATGGACGCATGGCACGATGGACCTCGCTTCTAGCGAAGTTTGATATTGTCTACGTTCCCCTCAAAGCTATCAAAGGGCCGCGGTCTCAGACTTCCTCGCCGACCACGCAATCGACGAAGAAACCATCACCGACACCACCTCATTTCCCGACGAAGGAATTTACAACATCAACGACGAACAATGGGAAATGTACTTCGACGGTTCGTCAAACTACCGAGGCTGTGGAATAGGAATACTACTCATTTCCCCGAACGGTGAACATACACCCCTATCCATCAAATTAGACTTTGATGTAACAAACAACGCCACGGAATATGGGGCATGCCGCATCGCTACAGTCACGCCATACTAAACGCAAGGAACCTACGCGTGTACGGAGATTCCTCGCTAATCATCAACCAAGTGTCTGGAGCATGGAAAATACTTAACGAAAACCTCGCACTATACCAGAGCAAGATCCAAGAACTCATCGCCAAATTCCACCGCGTAGAGTTTTTGCACCTGCCTCGCGAGGAAAACCAATTCGCAGACGCCTTATCAAAACTAGCGTCACTATTAAACATCCCCCCGGGAATACAGACCATTCCCATCGTCATAGAACGAAGCAGTGAACCCGCCTACATCTGTGACATCGAAGCTGAGGAAGAACAAACCGAACCTTGGTACCAAGCAATAATCAACTTCAAACGAGACGGAGAATATCCGCTAAATACCGACAAACGTGGCAAAAGAGCTCTCCGGCTTCTAGCATCACAATTCGTACTAGAAGTAGATAAGCTACTCAAGAAAACGCCCCAGGGTACATTACTCTTGTGCGTTGATCACAACAAAGGACGAGAAATAATATCCCAAGTTCATGATGGTGAGTGCGGACCGCACATGAATACTTAGGCTAGGATGGTATTGGACCACCATGGAAGCCGACTGCGCAAAATATGTCAAGCATTGCCACAATCACAAATCTTTCGCAAACGCATAACACCTACCCCTTCACCTTTATACACCTCACTCGCCGCGCCATTTTCTACATGGGGAATAGACGTCATAGGCAAAGTACACCGGTTGGAGCAGGAGGACACTGCTTCATCCTCGTGGCCATCGACTACTTCACAAAATGGGTCGAAGCCGCATCATACCGTAAGTTAGACACAAAGGAGGTTGCCCGTTTTATACAAAACAATATCATATGCAGATATGGCATACCTCACGAGCCGATCAATGACCAAGGCTCGTGATTTCCGAGAAGTTGAACCCATCCTCACCAAATACAATATCCAAGTACACAAATCATCACCATATCGACCCCAAACCAACTGAGCGGTAGGTCGCAAACAAAACCGTCGTCACCATCCTCAAAAAGATGATTGACACCGTCACGATCGCCACACAAGATTCCCTTCGCCTATGGGGATATCGAACCACAATACGTGACACCAACAGGGATGACACCTACTTCCTAACATACGGCATGGAAGCCGTCAACCCGTAGAAATCGAAATGAAATCACTAATTCGATGGAAGCAGACATACCGTGGCCGAACGGCAAGGGAACGATACGAGCAGCTCATTCTCCTAGACGAAAGGCGCTTACACTCGCTAAGCACCGTTCGCATGTATCAATCAAGGCTACAACGCGCATACAACAAACGGGTCAGACCACGCAATGTTAAAGTGGGTGATCTGGTCCTCAATCGATGAGGGCACCCTTACCGGCCGACCCAAGGGGAAATTCAAACCTAATTGGGCGGACCATACTTAGTCAAAGAAATCCTTCCAGGAGGAGCCGCGAGGCTAACCGATCTCGACGGCGAAGAATTCAACTTACCCACCAATCTCGACCCAAATTTTAAGAAATACTACCCTTAAGCCCCACACGACTTTGCAATGTATTTCAAATGAACAACGCACGGATGAACTACGCTTGGTTTGATTCCACGCACTGTGGATACGTAGGCAGTTTCATAAGAGACTCAACCAAAACCACGAACTACGCCGGTTTGATTCTATGGAAAACATAGATACGTAGGCAGCTTCTCGAAGCGCAACCGACCTTCCCTGCACGCACGCCCAAAGCTTAAAAAGGTCAAGGGCAATGCACTCACAAAAGGACACGCTCAAAGCTTAAAAAGGTCAAGAGCACAGTCCTCACAAAACGACACGCCAAAGCTTTAAAAGGTCGAGAGCATAGTCAACACAAAAAAATCTATCCAAAGCTTAAAAAAGTCGAGGATGAATAAAGTAAGCAAAGAGACGAGACAATAGGCAAACACTTTCTTTATTTAGTCATTGATTTTGAAAATGTTTACATTTTAAGTGATGAGTTTAAAACTAGCCACCAAACTCACTTTATTCATTGAACAACTAAACACAAATTCTTTGAGTAAAACATTTAAAGTCTAAATCTAAACGTTCTTCCTACGACGCTTTGGAGAATCTTCTTCATCCGCATCCTTTGAAGCATCCGCACGAACAACCACGTAAGCAATATTCCTCTCGAATCTCGGGGCTCAACAGGTTCTCTCCGGCCACCATCAACCTTCTCGCCAGACGGTCCCCGCACGGTCACCCTAGGTCCCGGGCCGCTTCCTAGTGGCCTAGATGAAGACGCCTCAGATTTGAACCTCGCTAAGTCGTTGTAGTCCCGCTCTCCTCAGACAAAGATGCGCGCCAACGACGGCCTTGGACCACGCTGGGCCAAGGCCCGCATATTCTCCTATCCCGAGGATCCAAGGAAATACACCACCTCAGATAGAAATCAGAGACACGGTTGGTCTCGTAACCACCGGTCGAGTCCAAGTCACCCGATCGGACCATCCTCGTACCCAAGCATCAATCATCCGGTTGTTCGTAACAACCGAGCTCGCATATCCGAGTATCATGCGAGGAATAACCTGCGCTTAAGCCAATCTGCCTCAACCGATGGGGGTGAATCCATACACCTCGCCGAACCCACACAACAATATCCCACCACCAGATCCGCCTCGACGGCCGCGTGATGTGTCGAATGGACCACCACGACACCCACCTAATCGCCCTCTCCCGAACAAACACTTGGAAGTAGTTCACCGACCGCTTCCCGAGGCACACCAATGAAGAGACGAGTAGTCAAACCGCAGAACATACACTCGCCACCAGGTGGAGCAAGAACACGGGCGCGCTCCATCAACCAAATCTGCAGAATCCTAGCACATCCACGATACGAGCTCAGACGATTTGCATGACGGTCGTCCAAGCCTAAGATAGTCTCGGCCAAGATCAAAGCTGAAGGATCATGACCCAGTTCCATCTCCTCCATGACCCGTGCATACCTAGCATGGCCATGCACACCATCTTCCATCGATCCTGCAAAGCAGTACCGGTGTAATAAGCAAAACCCTAAAGCTCTCCTCCTAGAACGGGCGGAAATGCTCACATCACTCAAGTTCATGTAACGCTCGCACAACCGTCGCATGTTCACTACGCCTCCTTCAAACAAGCCATCACACTACAAAAAAACAGGAGTTTAGCGACGGAACATTCCGTCGCAAAAATGCAATATCCGTCGCAAAAACGACCTTAGCAACGGAATTTCCGTCGCTACTGGTCCGTCGCTATAACTCGTCGCAAAAGTGAAGTTGCGACGGAAAATCCGTCGCAATTACATACATGCGACGGAGCTCCGTCGCAACATCCGTCGCAAAATAGGTGACAGGTGGGGCTTCTAAAAAATTCGGAAAAAGCTTTTTGCGACGGAATTTCCGTCGCAAAAAGTGAAGTTCCGTCGCATACATCACATGTTGCGACGGAAAATCCGTCGCTAAAAAAATTAAAAAAAAAAAAAAACACATTTTGCGACGGAATTTCCGTCGCAAGTTAGCTGAAATCCGTCGCAAATAAATGGGCAAAGTTAATATTGCCGTAGTTTCTGCCTCGGCGGTGATTCTTCTTTGCTTTTGATCGACCATTGTTGTCATACGACACCGTGCATTCGTAAATGTCGGTTTCCACAACCACAAACACGACCCAACAAACGATAATAGAGTCGATATATAGATTAATATGTGTAAGTAACTTACACATAATCCGCTAAAAAGTTAACAAAATACCTACTAATTATAAAACCGCAATTTTAATTTACATATTATAAATCCGAAATGATAAAAATGTCTAAGTAGGAGGGACTAAAGAACTAAACCCGTGACCGTCGCCGTGATCGTCGGAGAAGTCGTCACGACGAAAAGCGCTCATGCCGGGATTGCAAGTATTCGGCGGATTCTGCCAACCGAAGTTTCTCATGAATTCCATCATCATCTTTTGGTTCTCGTCAAGCTCCTGCACTTTGGCCATAAGCACTTTATTTTGGGTCGGTTTGACTTACGACGGAGTATAACTTGGAGCCCTCTCGACGAGTCATTGCCAGGCGCTTTAGGCGGTGTGAAGAAATTTGGAGCCTCTTCGCAGTACCATAAACCCGACCCTTTCTATCAAAACCACCGCCGATCGTAGGTAGAGTTCGCTCGGTCGTAGTTATCGCCCCCTGCGTTCTACCGCCTCTCCAAGTAATTTTTTTCAAAATCAATTGAAAATCATTAAATATTGAAAATCAATGTGAAATTAATTGAAAACCATTAAATATTGAATAAACTAAATATATTAACGACGAGTATATTACCGCAATTTCCTACCGTGAGTAATCCATTTTCCTTCTTTGTTTTTCTTCGACATCTCCAAAGATCTTAAACTGAGTAAAATCTTGGATGCCTTCTTGAAAATCATTGAAGTGTTAAAATATAAATAATTAAATATAAATTGTTGGTAATATTAAACGATAAATTTAAAATTGAATAGATAATAAAGACATACCGCAGCTAGCCTTCCAACGCCAAGACCACCACTTCGCGACCCAACACGCAAGGCGGAAGGGCTTTTCCATCTTTTCCCCTTGCACCTATTCTCCGTCAGCTTTTTGACCTCTCGGCGAATTCCTGTCTTTTTCCTTCCTTGTCTTTAAGAAATTAAAGCAAGTTTCTGGTCATCCCTTTAGGCGGTTTCTTCTTCTTTGCCGCTCGGTGAGCGAAATCCTGAACGGCTTTTTCACTACGAGGTCATATCCTTCTTCAAGCGCCACAAGATCGCTTAACTTCACTCGAGCCTATTCCAAAATTAAATAAAACATATAAGTTGTATATTTAATTTGTGTAATTACAACAAAATTAAATAAAACATATAAGTTATATATTTAATTAGATGTAAATTTAAACATTAACCTTGAAATAATTGAACATATGTTCACTCATCGCCACGAGGCATGCTCGTCGATTAGGAAGAAGGCATTGTAGTTCGCCGCGATCGAATCTCTTACGATTGCCCTCACACCGTCATTATTGAACCTGAAAATTGTCAGTTTCAGAAACTTATCAACACATAATTTAATATAGCTAAATAAAAACAAATTACAATATAAAAAAACGTACCATACGCCGCCCGCCCTACGCGACACATTCAACATCTGATCTTGGGGTGGTATCGGATGTACGTCCTCGTTCTCGTCGGTATGACGCTGGCTGTTGCTACCTGATCCCTTTTTCCGATTCTGTTTCTTGCCACCTGCCATTGCAAACTAAAAAAAAAAAAACATATTAGAAAATTTAATGTAAACAATAAAATATAATAATATTTCTAATTTCTAACACCTTACAGTTCAATAGTCATCATTATCGTCACTATTATCCTCATTGTAGTCTCGGTCAGGAAAAAGTGTCTCAACGCCATCTTCTTCATCATCCTCATCTTCTTCCTCGTCTTCCTCTTCATCTTCTTCTTCCTCATCATCTTCCTCTTCCTCATCATCTTCCTCCTCCTCATGTTCCTCCTCTACCTCATCCTGACCCAGTTCTTGTATTTCCTCTACATCATCCTCTACCTCCTCCGCATTTTCATTATCATTGGTTTGTACTTCATCCTCACCTGTAGACGATAATGTTTGCGGAAGATCGACATTTACCTCTTCTTGAAAAACAGTATCTTCAACTGGAATATCAAAATTCGATCTTGATTTGATTTTAAACACCGCCGACCATTGGTTGTCTTTCCTAGTTTTAGGATATGAAGTGTAACAAACTTGTTCCGCTTGGTATGCAAATACGAACGGGTCATATGTTGGATACTTTCTACTACGGTTGACGTCTACAAGATTGTACTTCTTATGCACATTCAACCCTTTAGAAGAATTGTCTATCCAATCGCATTTGAATAAAATCGAGTTATAACACCCTTCCGATGAGGTATACACAACTTCAATCACTTCATCGAGGGTTCCATAAGTGTCCACCCCTTCGTTGAACTAACGTAGACTCATTACTCATCGTAGCTTTGGGTACATCGACCCCTTGTTTGAAAGCTCGAAAACGATATCCATTGATCGAATAACGTCTCCAAGTTTTAACTATACGAGAAGGACCTAGTGCTAAAGCTTTGAGTAGAGGATCCTTCAACATGTAGACCTATAATATAATGATATAATTAAACAAATAATAATTTTTCATTTGGTTTAGTGTTTATTAACTGACATTAATAAAGTGACACTTACTTGTTGCTCAAACCATTTCGGAAATTCTTTTTCATGTTTGCTCCAAATTTCGTCAGTGCAAGTGATTTGAGGACACTTACTGAAGATGTACTTCTCAAACTCACTGCACAATAATCAATTTTATTACTTATTGAACATACTAAAGATGTTATATTAATTATAAAGAAGCGATGTATT
Source organism: Dianthus caryophyllus (assembly GCA_023091065.1). Taxonomy (NCBI): domain Eukaryota; kingdom Viridiplantae; phylum Streptophyta; class Magnoliopsida; order Caryophyllales; family Caryophyllaceae; genus Dianthus; species Dianthus caryophyllus. Next base: position 39,148,655 of record CM041518.1, on the reverse strand, counting down.
CAAAGTTGACTTACATTTCATAAGGTCTTAATAGCTCACAATTAGACAAAACATAGAAATGAGCTTGTTTATACTCTTCATCAGTCAAATATCTTCGGACACATTTTCCTGTCGTACTACCCATATGATCTCTAAACATCTCGGGTAATGTCTCATCTTCTTGGTCAGTCGGTATCTTGACATCCAAATCTTTTGTTCTTGTGTCCACTTTGTCCTCAAAATAGAATGAGCAAAAATTTGATATCTCTTCAAGCAAATACGCGTTGGCTATAGACCCTTCAACCCGTGCTTTATTTCCTATTTTTTGCTTGATATGGTTAAGAAACCTAAAATGAAGTTATATCAACATCTGATTTCCAATCGTGTTTATTTATAAGTTTTTGTATTGAAAAAATTGGAGTAAGGTTAATATTAAATATACCTTTCATAAGGGTACATCCATCGATAATGAACAAAGTCCACCAACTTTCGCCTCATAAGGCAAATGAGCAGTAAATGTTCCATACAATTGAAGAATGATGGAGGAAATATCTTCTCAAGTTTGCAAATAATCTCAAGAATATTTTCTCTAAGATCGTTATACCATCAACGGTAAGATTGGAGGCACACAAATCTCTAAAGAATCGCTCAACTCGGTTAATACGCTCCACACATTGATTGGCGATAGCTCCTTTAGAGGCGACGGTGTAACGCGCTCCATGAATACATGGCGGTCATGACTTTTCATCCCATGCAATTTCAAGCTTACGTTGTCTACACACCTACTCAAATCCGGCGTAACCATCGGAAACTTAAGTTGAGAAATCCACCACACAAAGTCAAGCTCGACCTTATCGAGAACGAACCTCGTTGAGTCGGGTCTTCGCTTGCAATATTTCATGAAATCTAATCTGCCCTTAGGTCCAAATGATGTTTTGTTTGGAACTTCCATAACCGTGTTGATTAGTTGCTCAAAAAAATTTTTCTCAATGTGCATGACATCCAAATTATGTCGAATCAACAAAGTTTTCCAATAAGGAAGCTCCCAAAAAATGCTTTGCTTCCACCAACCCTCCTTCTTATCTTTCAACTTTTTCAACTCAAGATCAGAAGAGTTAACAATCGTTGGCATATACTTGACAATTTCCCACAATTCTTCTCCAGACAACCGTGGCGGAGGTCCATCTTTTTCATTTGGTCGATCTTTCCTGAAATCGGAGCAATTCCTTCGAAAAGGATGCTCCGTTGGCAAAAACTGTCGATGACAATCAAACCAACATACTTTCCGACTATGTTCAAGATAAAAAGACTTAGGTGGCACTCGGTGACAGTATGGACAAGCGAGATGCCCTTGTGTGCTCCATCCAGAAAGCATCCCATATGCTGGAAAATCGTTTATTGTCCACATCACAGCTGCTCGTAATTGGAAATTTTGTTTCTTTGATACATCATAAGTGTACAACCCCGTACTCCAAAGTTGTTTTAACTCTTTGATTAACGGTTGCAAGTACACATCCATTTTGGACTTGGGATTCTTAGGACCAGGAATTATCAATGATAAAAAGATGAATTGTTTCTTCATGCATAACCAAGGAGGAAGGTTATATGGAGTGACCATTACAGGCCATGTGGAATAAGATTTTCCAAACTGACCATAAGGAGAAAAACCATCATTGCGTAGACCAAGGCGAACATTCATGAGGCTCACTAGCAAAATCAGGGTGTTCATTGTCAAAATGTTTCCAGGCCTCACCGTCACTAGGATGCGACATAGTCCCACTTGCACGACGACTGTCAAAATGCCATGTCATATGCCTAGCAACACTTTTGGTAGCGAAAATTCTTTGCAACCTTGGTCCAAGCGGAAAGTAAGTTAAAGTTTTTTTGCCAACTCTCTTTTTGGTCGATTTTAGATTAGCCTTATATCTATCTCGACCACATTTCTTGCACTTGTCAAGATTTGAATTCTCTTCCCGTAACAACATACATCCATAGGGACAAGCGTCAATCTTTTCATGTGGCGGTTGAAGAGCTTTAAGCACATTCTTAATTTCATAGAAGTTGCGTGACATAACATTACGCTTGAATCGGATCCCCAATCAACGACGTGATACGATCTAGAACTTGGTGAGCTAAGTTAAACTCACACTTAAGTGATAACAATCTCGACGCCACTTGTAGCAATCGACATCTCACACCCTTCAAACACTGCAATTCGGTTCTGAAGCATTTCAAAGAAGGCTTTGACTTACGGGTTTGGGGTTTCTTCAATCACCTCATCTTCAAAGATTTAACTCCTCTTCACGAATCTCATTAATCCTATCACGTAATGCATCCTCTACCATCTCTCGATCTGATTTTGCTCAATCGGTGCATTATCTTCTTCTTCTTGGTTGGATGTTGGAAAAGACTCTCCATGTGAAGTCCAATAGTATTAATTACTATCAAACCCTCTAACACCGCGATGATCTTTAACTCCAGACTCACAAAAGTATGCTAGGTTTCTACATTTTCAACATGGGCACCTAAGTTTCCTATTCTCTTATACTCTTCTTTCTCCTTTGCTAACTTGATAAACTCTAGCACTCCAAAGAGCATATTCAAATTTCTAATTCTTTTATTATCATCAACACGTTCATACATCCATTTTCGGTCGGCTCTCTTCATTTCAATCTAACATAATCATGATCAATAACACATACACAAATAATTATGATCACAAAACAAACAATTACCACAACAAATTATTTCAGAGCAACACAATTCATCACAAAACAAATATTATAGACAACGGGAGCTTATATATAAATATATAAAATTTTAAGTGAATTTCGGTCATGGGGTCCTTATCACTCCAACCTAAACCCATCTTTAAACGTCTTCTATCACTAGTAAACACAACTCTTGAATGTGTTAGAACAGAAAAAATTAAGAAGATTTCTTGATTCTCCAAATACATTATATAAACGATATGAAACAAATCGTGTATATATGTATTCAGAGAACATTAAAGGAAAATGACACCAAATTTCTTCCGTTCTAACACAAACAAAAATTGTATTTACCACCTAAGTGATAGAAAACGTTTAAAGACAGTCCCAAAATGGGGACTATTCAAAGGTTATTCCTAATGAATAACTTTTGAACGGGTACTAAGTCATGAATGATTTAAAAAATTTAACAATTAACATTACTATTATGTATGATACTACCAACAAACAACACTTAATACTTACAAATATCATCAAATACAACAAATACTAGTAATATATTATACTACTACTAATTACTACTTATTAATCATAATATACTTTCACTATTATACAAATACTACTAATACTCCAAATTAGACTACTAATAATTACTATTATACAAATACTCCATTTTATATTAGTACTAATTACTACTATATTAGTTATACTATAATTCTACTATTATGTATTACTACTAATTAATACTATAATTCCATATTATACTACTACTAATTACAACTATTATTAACTAATTTAAGTACAACAACAACAACTAACAACACTAACAACAACAACAACAACAATGTCAATGCAACAACAACAACAACTACTACTAACAATAACAACTAACATAAACAACTTCAATTCAACTAACAACAACAACAACTAACAACAACAACAACAACAACAACAACAACAACAACAACAACAACAATCACAATGCAACTATAATTCCATATTATACTCCATTTTAAATTAGTACTAATTACTACTATATTAGTTATACTATAATTCTACTATTATGTATTACTACTAATTAATACTATAATTCCATATTATACTACTACTAATTAATTACAACTATTATTAACTAATTTAAGTACAACAACAACAACAACTAACAACAACAACAACAACAACAATGACAATGCAACAACAACAACAACTACTACTAACAACAACAACTAACATAAACAACTTCAATTCAACTAACAACAACAACAACTAACAACAACAACAACAACAACAACAACAACAACAACAACAATAATCACAATGCAACAACAACAACAACAACTAACAACAACAACAACAACTAACAACAACAACAACAACAATTAAATCAAAACCCTAAAACTTCAAATTAATACCAATCGAAAATCAAATCTCACACATAGCTTCTATCCTAGGTCATAATTCTACTCTAACAATATCTAATTAAAGGTTAAATTTAATTTTAACTGAAAAAAAACCAAATTAATTACAAAAATTAGTGTTTTTACCTTGATTTTGGAGAATGCCGGTGGTGGGGCTAGTGGTGGCCGGAAATAAAAACGGCGGCGGCACCGGCGGCGGCACCGGCGGCGTGGGAAGGTCGGGGTAGTGGTGGTGCTAGTGGTGGTCGAACGCGGATCTGAAATAATCGCCTCTCCCTTTTTTTTTTTTTTTTTTTTCGTTCTGAAATAATGAAACTGCGGCTGAAGGGTTGTTTTTGTTATTTTTTTTTGCGACGGAATTTCCGTCGCAATACATGATATCCGTCGCACTTTTCAGATTTTGCGACGGAATTTCCGTCGCAAAATTAATATTTTTCTGTCGCATTTAAATATTCTAATGTTAAATTTTTCGACGCGAAAAATTCAGAAAAGAGTGACGGTTTTCACACCTTTGCGACGGAAATTCCGTCGCAAATGTGAAATTTTTTTAGCGGGTGCACCTTTATTTTGGCGCTAGAGTTGGTGACGGTTTAATGCAAAGTTTGCGACGGAAATTCCGTCGCAAAATGTTTTTTTTAATCTGGCGGGTTTTTATTTTTTTGGCGCCTCTTGTTGTGACGGATTTTACTACATATGCGACGGAATGCCCGTCGCAACAAAACTTTTTGCGACGGATAGAAATCCGTCGCAAATTCCGTCGCAGTGACACAGTTTTTTTGTAGTGTCAGCTTGAGCATTGGTCATCGAGAGATATTGTCTCAATCTCCCATTATAGCCGAATTCACTCCTAACCGCTACTGGGGTAGTACGATTAGACCATCCTGCAATAGCCGAGAATTCCTCTAACAACGGACATATCTCACCTCCCGGGAACCTGAAGACATGCACCCTAGGATCCCAATAATCAAGACAAGCGTCAAGAAAATCCATCTCGACGCGCATCTGCCTAAAACCAATAAAAACACCCGCTCCAGTCAAAGACAACGCCCTTTTCTCCGATTCACTAAGAGAAGACGTCCATTGCTTCAAAAGACCATCGAAATGGTCCATCCTTCAAAAATACAAAAATATTCCTAAAAATACTAAGCTATTTAAGAGAATACAAAATAAGCAAAGAAAAGAGATGAGTTTGAATGAGGATTATGCCTCGTACCTCCCCTCTTTATATAGGAAACCGAAATCATGAATTAGGAAAATTCAGCGATAAGACCGGCAGTCCCAAAGCAGAAGGCTTGCGATTGGAAGTGCCAATCGCAAGAGCCCTGCGATTACCTCTACCAAACAGCAATGTGTTGCGACTCCTGAGACAGCGTTATCCCTTAATTTCCGTATTTTCGACTTTCCTAATCCTAGCATGCATGTAATTACGACGTACCAACCTAATTGGGCCCCCAATCCGAGCCCAAATTACAACCAATCAAACATGGATCCATCAAAAATCATGGTTGATCCGATCACAACACGCTTCATTTTAATAGTTCGTTCTAAAGCTCATCCCGAATTTTAAAAAATGAATGTTTTCAAACACATTTTCAACGAAACATTTTCAAAGCAAAGTCTCCCACTCGGGAATCATTTTCAAATTTTTTCTAGCTACTAACCAAACAGGTACGAGAAAAAATAGAAAGTACGGACACAACTACAACCATCACAAGTTCAAGCTACGAAGAGATGAAGCGACTAAGGATGACGACGAAGCTCCTCGTTTCTCCGCCTCTAAGACGAGCCACCTCCGCCCGGCCTCGACCACAACTCCGCTACTGTTTCGCCTAAGCCATCCTCCAAATGATGGGCCGTTCGCCACAATTTCTTGTGGACATCCTTCGCAACCTGCACAAGACATTTTTACTCCATTTTGCCTTAAATATACACTAATTTAAGCCAAACTACGGGGGTAAAATTGAAACCTACTCCATTTTGACTTAATTTAAGGCCCAATTAAGCCAAACTATGGGGGCTAAACCTCAAACTGACCCAGGTCCTCCATTTTGACTACAGTTTCTCTAAACTACAGTCAAACTCAGGGGGCTAAACACAAAAGCTCGCCTACACTCTAAGTTTGCCCTTCGTTATTCATACCTCGGTCAAACTGGGGGCTAACATAGATATACAAATGGCAAACACATACCTTCTTCACCCTATCACCCCAACCCTCCATGCCAGCGTCCGTAACCACCGGCAGATACTCACGCACGTGGAAGGTCTCCCGTGTCCCGGCATTGTCCCACTCCGCCGTCGTAGGGAAATCTGGGGGCTGAAACGCCAAGTCAGCATCAGGCACCTACAACAAGAAACACATGGAATACAACAAAATTAGGGAAAATTTTTCTTAAAAAGATTTTTACCCTACACAAAGGAGCAAGACATACCTCGATGGGTCCACTAGCCAACCTACCCCTCATGAAAATCCGGCGTAATCCGGTGATGAAGAAGAAGATTATCGGACTCTCCTCAAGATGCACGGTGTCTCTGCCACTCAAGACTTCGCGCCTCGAAAAGAACCTTAGGTGGATCAAGAGGCACGACGAAGTCGAGATACCTCGCCTGGATCGCCAGACGCCACCTAAGTACCAAACATACCCATACCGCGTAGCTAAGTCTGACCGCTGGGAGTCACGCCCCAAAACGCCGCCATAACCCTCAGAACGCCTGTATCGCTCCCATGGGCGGGCGAATCAGAACAAAGAAGAAACACGTTAGATGACATCTCAAGAAAAATCATTTAAATACATGCTATTTAGAAGGTTTCAACACATACCGACCACCTCTCAATCGTTCAATCGTTTCGAACGAAGTCGTCACGACTGGCCGTATCTAATACGGCCGCACGCATTCCGTGTCAAGACCGCAGGATATCTCTTCTCCATCGTAATTGCCTTCTCGGCAGAAAGAAAGGAAATGACTATAGATCCAAAGACTACACAAGAGACATGAACAAAGTTAGCTCAAATAAACAACATTTTGGGCAAAGCGAGCGAAGACAAAGAACAACATACCTCTAACAACAAGCCAGAGATACGATGGGAATCCTGGTTCCCCATCCATCTTCCGTGGCCTCACAAAGATCCATGCGAGAAAGCGGATGCACAAGCCCAAGGCGGGGATACCCGATAAATGCGCCCGATCGCGCTCGATCCTCAAGACACATCAACATCAAGTAGCGACCTCTCACCCTTCTCGCCGGCAGTAGGCAGAGCTAACAAACCACCAAAGCCACATACGAGCATTACGCCGTCACCCAAGATCCAGGCCCGTCTTTGGTCTTCCCTCAAGTACTCCATGATATAACTCGTCTTCACAGAGTTAGGTGCTTTTCTCGATACCCGACTCTAAACCAAAGACTCTGACGATCAAGCACCGCCTTATCATCGATAGGTGGCGCAAAAGCAAAGTCCATATCACGGTCGCCGAAGGGTAGACCCGTGATAATAGCGTACGAAGACAAGGTAATACCCGCCTCGAACCCCGGCAAATGGAACGTCGTGGTCGTATCCCAATACCGGTCAAGGAACGCCCGGATGACCCTCAAGTTCGCCGTAGTCCGATTATCCACGATCCGGATCCAATGTCTAACCAACGGACCCAGAGTACACCTATCAATCAACTCCTGTGCCCTAGGAGTCAAGACATTCTTATACGCCCAAACAATGCATTTAATGCCCGAACGCTCTCATATATCCTATCTCAAGCCCTGAAGAGCCCTATGAGACAAGTGACGCTCACGGTCCGCCAACAGGGCGCCGTCCCCACTTCTTCGCCCAAGGATCGGTCAACACGCTGACCATGACTAGCACGACCCCAAGCACGAGACCACGAAGCTGCGAAGACTCACCCTCCTCCATGGCCTCTACCTCTCTCCTCCTCACCAATAACACCCCACGATGACCACGAACACCCATGCGGCGTCCACGACCCCTCCGGTCAGGCTTCGACAACCCGGAGAAGGATCCTCGCGCTAAAAGTACGACGCAAACTTGTACCACCAGGAGTAGTAGGCTCCTCACCCCTAGAGCCCGTACTCAAGCGAGGCTGAGATCTCGTAGAAGGTCCGCACTAATCACCGCAACATTTTCAAGAAGACAAACATTCACAAGACGCAAGACGAAGACGAAGAAAGCAACAATTCTACAAGAACACCCTATACGGAGCCCTTCGCTTAATTCACAATTTGGCCAAAAGCGCTCTATACCCCTAAAAATTTCAACTTGACGGTTTACATGGATTATATTAACCTTCAATTACGCCCCTGAACAATCAATTACATTTTGGACTTGTCACCAAAAACCCCTAATTTTGACCTAAGTTCTCGCTTTAATCAACCTTAAACCTCAATTTAAGGGATGATTATTAACATTTTTCAAAAACCAACGCCATACACATACTATACTAGCCAAGGGGAACCTATGGCGAAGTTTAATTGCAATTCTGAGACCGAAAATCCGGGCCCGATTTTTGGGTCGGGACCATTTCATACGAAATTGGTCTAAAAACGTTCCAAACAACGAGTATTTCACACATACATTCAAGAATAGCATCATACAAGGGAATGATATAGTTCTCTAGTAATCAAGCGGTGAATTTCAAGACTAAAAGACGGTTTCTCACCAAAAACGTCTTTTCTACATTTCAAGAACGATCTAACAATTTACAACATCAAAATGCATAAAAACAAGTAAGATGGAGTAATACCTTGGTCCATTTTGAAGTAAAGCAAGAAAAACGAGCGAAAACGGTCTTGAAATCGCAAGGAAACGGTTTTAAGAGAAGGAGTCGAAAATGGTGAAATGAGTTTAGAACTTCGGTTTTTAGTGTTTTATAAGGAGAAAGAGCCCAAGACCCTAATCGCAAGGGCGCTTGCGATTTAGGGAAGAGCCGCAAGGGCGCCATGCGATTCGACTTTGGGCATTTTCGTGTTTTTCTATTTTCAGGCCTGATTTGGACTTCTAGTCTATGAATAGGCCTTTTAGACACTTTCTCACGTTACGTCGCTCGGTTAAGGCGTCACCTAAAGTCCGCCACACTCTTAGACGAGTTGAAACACTATACACAACCTTTGCGTAAACACTAAACACGAGCATTTTCCTCGGACGATAATTCCCGGCGGACATAAGCACTCTTTGACGAGATGAGCACAACCACGAGCACTAGCACGAAGCATGAAGCACATACGCTCTTTTACGAGACCAAGCACGCGCGCTCTTTTACGAGACAAGCAACAGCAATAACACGCAAAGGTATTTAGCAAGCACAGGAAGGCATTCCCCGTACAGGTATGCAAGGACCGTCATGTCCCTAAACATGTTCGTCCCTCCCCGGATAAGCCCGGTTCGGAGTCCTAGTCTCACCCATGGACACATACTCCGTGTCACGATGATATCGAGGCTATCAGAATCGGTCCGGATGTTGTCGTGTAGTTTGACTTTCGCTTTAGTCCTAAGCTCGATCAAGCTGGGGCTCTGTAGATACCCAATCCGCACTCCCGCCAAAAACCCAGTGATGTAACAATGGACTTTTATTGCGTGCTTTTACGTTGACTTAAATGGTTCTAACTATGTCGAATTCAAGTTAAATGTTTTTAAATGCAAAAGAGGTTTCTTTATGGGTCATCACCTTTAGTGTCCTTAGGTCTGTAGTCTAGCTTGTCTCGAGTTCAGTCCTAACCAGATGCGCACATCCCTTTTTAAACACATATAACACATCAATCCACCTCAATACCTAAATTTAGGCCTAGCTGCTAAAACTATCTTTTAGCATTAGCAAATACCCAGGATAGTCTCACGGAATGTCCTATTTCACAAAATTACACAAAATGCACCCTTTTTACATTTTCGTGGCTCGGGCCCGTAATCGAGCCCAAACCCATACCTGCCCGCATTCCAAGGATCAGATTGACCAAGTCAAACCCTAAAACAAACCCTAACATCACCAAACAACCGTAACTTAGAGCTCAAGCAAGATTATTTCAGATATCCTAAAATATAATTTGGAAATATACGAAAAAGAGTATCTTGCTACTATCAATCGCAAGGAGCATTGCGATTGGTAGGGAACTATCATGAGACCCCTTGCGATTGCCCAGCAAGCCAAGAGGCCTTGCGGCTCCTACGTCGATTTTATCCCTAGATTTCCTAAAATCTTCCGAACTCTACACTATAAATACAACCCTTCGGTCATTCATCCAACACACAATTTCAGAATACAATTCTCACCCCAAAACACTCTAAAAGCCTCACACATAAACATCCTTAGAATTCCTCATTTTCCTAGTGTTGAATTCCCTCCTTTGATGCGAAGCGGCTAGGTTTCCTAAACTTGAAGGCAGTAGTTTTTCTTTACTTCTTAGACTAGCAAGGGCCTACATTAGGCTCACCCGACTTTGATGCACGCAAGTCTGCTTTTCATAAGGCGGCCATGCACCTCGAATACACACCCTATTCGTAAGACCTTTCCAAAGTCGCATAAACAACTGACCTCCTTAAAATAAATCAATGGCTAATTGAACTTTATTTTACTGCATGCATCTTAGCAAATCCTCTTATTGCATCTAAATCACTTAAAATGAATTCGTCATTAAACTGAACTGTTTTCGTTAATAAGTTAAGCATGCTTAACTGAGGGTTTAAACAATCTCTTTTTGCATTATTTTACATTTATATCGCACTTGTACGTAGCGTATTACTTAGGCTCATGTATCATTCTTTGCATTGTTCTCAAGTCTAGTAGAGGCTATCTTTTGATAGGCTTTTCCAAAAGATCTTTCATAAAAACATTATTTTGATTTATGCTTTAGAAAAGTACCCTCACCCGAATCCGAATCTGGTTTCACAATAACCTTAGACGGATAGGTGTCGACGTGCCTTGAACTCTAAGACGTGTCTTTGAGCATGAGGACACGGAGGCGGGTTCTAAATTTCCCTCATAATTTAGTGGCGGCTCCAAAACAGTTTTAAAAGGTTTTTCTTATTTAATCCTTTTTAACTTTACGGCCCTAGCAAGACGTCGAGTGGTTCCATGGTCTGATCCCGGTACCTACACCATTCTGATTGCTGGGGTCCTTCTAAGGTGGAGTCTTTAGGAGGCCGTAATTATTTTGTGTCGATTATTGATGATTATTCGAGGATGACTTGGATTTATTTGATGAAGCACAAAAATGAAGCCCTTACTCATTTTAAACAATGGAAGGCACTAATGGAAAATCAAACTGGGAAGAAGGTCAAGAGGCTGCGAACTGATAACGGTTTAGAGTTTTGTTGGTCTGAGTTCGATGAGTTCTGCAAGAATGAAGGGATTGCTAGACACCGTACAGTCCGAGATACACCTCAGCAAAATGGTGTAGCAGAACGCATGAATCAGACACTTCTGGAGAGAGTAAGGTGCATGCTTTCTAATGCTGGGCTGACAAGAAGATTTTGGAGAGAAGCAGTCAGTACAGCATGCTATCTGATAAATCAAGGACCTCACACGAGTTTAGACCTCAAAACACCTTTTGAGGTGTGGTCATGTAAGCCTGCTAACTATTCCATGTTGAGAGCTTTTGGTAGTACTGCTTATTATCATGTAAGTGAAGGAAAGCTAGAACCACGAGCTAAAAGAGGAGTATTTGTGGGTTATGGGGATGGTGTCAAGGGATACCGCATCTGGTCTCCATCTGAAAATAGGGTTATTTTGAGTAGAAATGTTGTTTTTGATGAGAATTCTATGATTAATCCTACTGTGAAGTCTGTTATTATGTCAGATAGTAGTAGTGGCAGTGTTGATAAACAGGTGGAGCAGCAAGTCACCCATGATGAGGGTGAACCACAAGAAGAAAGTCAGCCACTACAGTCCGAATCTAAAACTGAACCACCAGTTTCTTCATTATCAGTTCAGAATCAGCCGAGTTTGGCTCGTGAACGGTCGATTAGGTCCAATTTTGGGAAGCCTCCGAACAGGTATGGTCGTGAAGAAGAAAATATGGTGGGTTTTGCACTTCTGGTTGCTGAGGAGGTGGATCCGGGCTCTTCTGAGCCGTCTACCTACAAAGAAGCTGTTACTAGTACTGAGGCTCCTAAATGGCTTGCTGCAATGGGAGATGAAATGGAGTCGCTTCAAAAGAATCAGACTTGGGAATTGACCAAGAGGCCGAAGGATAGAAAGATTGTTACATGTAAATGGGTCTTCAAGAAGAAAGAAGGGGAATCAGAGGTTGAAGGTGTCAAGTATAAAGCTCGGGTTGTTGCTAGGGGGTTCACGCAGAGAGAGGGGGTAGACTACAACGAGATTTTCTCACCGGTGGTCAGACACACTTCCATCAGGGTGTTACTAGCGATAGTTGCACATCAGGATCTGGAGCTTGAACAACTAGATGTTAAAACAGCTTTCTTACATGGAGAGTTGGAAGAAGAGATATACATGACTCAGCCAGAAGGTTTTCAGGTCCCCGGAAAAGAGGACTACGTTTGCAGGCTGAAAAAGTCCTTGTATGGGCTAAAACAGTCTCCTAGGCAGTGGTATAAGCGGTTTGACAGCTATATGATGCAGATTGGCTACAATAGGTGTCCGTATGATAGCTGTGTATATTATAGCAATGCAGCGAATGGTTCATTCATTTATCTAGTCCTATATGTTGATGATATGTTGATAGCTGCAGAGAGAAAGTCTGATGTTCAGAAATTGAAGGATCTCCTCAGTGCTGAGTTTGATATGAAAGATTTGGGTGCAGCGAGGAAAATTTTGGGAATGGAGATCTACAGGGATAGAAGCAAGAAGAAGTTATTCTTATCTCAGAAAGGCTATATCCAGAAAGTTCTGACAAGGCTTGGCATAGCTCTTTGCTAAATCAATAGATACTCCTAGTCTGGCGAATCTGCACATCTGTCGGTTTCTTTTGCACCTAAGTCAGCTGAAGAGAAGGCGTACGTGGCTCGAGTTCCTTATGTAAATGCGGTGGGAAGTTTGATGTATGCTATGGTCTGTACTAGGCCTGATCTAGCACAGTCTGTCAGTGTGGTCAGTCGGTTTATGGGTGATCCAGGTAAAGAGCATTGCCAAGCTGTGAAGAGGATTTTTCGGTACCTTAAGGGTACTTCTGATGTTGGTCTCATTTATGGAGGTGATTCAGAGTGTTTGGTGTCAGGGTATTCTGACTCTGATTATGCTGGAGATGTGGACAGTAGAAGATCTATGACTGGCTATGTGTTCACTCTTGCTGGTTCGGTTGTCAGTTGGAAGGCTACTCTGCAGCCTTCAGTAACGTTGTCTACTACAGAGGCTGAGTATATGGCGTTGACCGCAGCAGCTAAGGAGGGAATCTGGTTGAAAGGGCTAATCAATGATTTGGGTCTACATCAAGATCAAGCTATTGTGTACTGTGATAGTCTCAGTGCGATCTGTTTGGCTAAGGATCAAGTCTATCATGAGAGGACCAAGCACATTGATGTCAGGTATCATTTCCTACGAAATGAGAAGAGAATAAAGGTGAACAAGGTTGGTACTGCAGATAATCCAGCTGATATGTTCACTAACCCAGTTCCGCAAAGCAAGTTCCAGCATTGTTTGGACTTGCTGAATATTCGGAGCATCTGATTGCCCAGCTAAAGGCAATATCTGAGGGGGAAGGGAGAAGAGTTTTCTGGTACGTCTGGCACTTCTGGGGGTGCATCTGGTACATCTGTCTGATCGAGAGAGGATTCAAGTCAAGGTGGAGATTTGTTAGATATATGCCTTGAATCTGTCTGTTGCCACTTCGAGTGACTATTCGGGGGTCCCGCTGCCCGGTCCAAACGGTATCTGTTATCTGATATTGGGCTAGGGTTCTGTCTGGGCCTAAATTAGGTCAAATCTGTATTAGGGTTTAGAGAGTATTATATAAACTCTCTAACCCTCACCCTAGTTTCATATGCTTATCATACCGTCTGAAATCTGTAATCTGAAAACTCCTCTCAAATTAATAAAACTCTCTCCCTTCCGCCCTGTGGACGTAGCTAACACGACGTTAGTGAACCACGTAAATCTGTGCGTTCTTTCTTTGTTGTTCGTTTTTCTCTTTACTCTTTGCTTCTGTTACAACAAATTGGTATCAGAGCCCAAGATCGACTTGGGCTGGGCACCACTGGAGAAGCATTTGTTGAAACTCCTAGCTCAAGTGGAGTCTTGAGCAAGTTTGGTCCATTGTGAAATGGACAAGAAATGCGTCATAGGTCAAGCGGAAGACCTTACGTGTACTAGAACTGTTGATCAGGTGGACCCTTATCAGATTGGGTGCCACAGGTCTAGTGGGTCCTTTCCAGATTGGATGCCAGAGACCATTGTGTTCTAGGACTTCTGAAGTGGCGGACCCGGTCCAGGGTATATTGGATCTGAGAGGAGTTTGATTCAGATTAAGGGAGGCTACCAAGTCTTGGGGATGAGAAATGGTGCCTAGAAGTTGGGGTGCAAAAGTGTGAGAGGTTCTCCAAATAGTTAGTCCCGAGTCGTAATGATGGTCCTTGGTTTGAGGAGGATTTGTTAGAAGATAAACCCAAGTCCCACATCGGTGGAGAATAGGTGAAAGGTGATCTATATAAGGGTTATCAAATATAATAGTATGGCGCCTTTTGGGAAGGAGCCAAGAAAGTAAATCCGTGAAATTTGGCGCGGACAATATCATCTTATTATAGGCAAGTGAACACCGATCTGAGGCCAACATCGTCCGTCGTCGCCTGCTCTAACAAAAAGAATGTAATGCAAAATAACGGAGTTGAACGGAAGGACTAATATCGTAATATCGTAACGAGGTACTAATTTGGCAAGGTATATGTGACGAAGAAATACGAGATAAAAGAAACAAAGGGAAAAAGGGGAGTCAAATTAAATGATCTGAAAGTTTATTCGTATCTCACATGCACTTACTTCAATCACTGATTTCATAAACTACTCTATAGATTATTTACTGCCAATTTTAATTTTAATAATAAATTTATAAATTATAAACATTATAAAAATAAAATAAAAGAGAAGTACTCCGTAGTAAAATAAGCCAAGGAATCTCATGGGGGAGCGTGGAGCAGAGAAAAAAGCTGAAAATGGTGAACAATAATAAAGACGTGAACAAAACACAGAATGTTGTATGCGTACATACATTCATGCCATCATACGATCGAATCAAGTGTGCCGAATTGTGTGATGTTTCTTTTCTTTTATCGGTGAGTGTTATGAGAAACCAGGGGCGATTTCAGACTTTTTGAACTGTGGGTGCCGATTAAACTTGACAAATGGATCCGTCAGGTTATATGAGTCGAGAAAAAAATATCGGCGGTATAATAGGAGTCGGATAAAAGTTAAAATTCGGATCAAAACAAGTATCTAACATCTTTTTTTTTTCTTTTTTTTTTTTTTTTTTAATGATTTGGTAAAATAGTGTTCTTAAAATAAAAAAATATTAGAGTTTTGGATCAAAAATAAAACTATTTACCCTTATGGGGGTGCATGTAGATTCAATTTTTTAAGCCACAAAACGTTATCGCGCGAGGCGTTTTACCTGGTTAAATTAATTAAAAGAAATGAGTCGTAGAACAAAATGTCATTTGAGGTGGTGTTTTCAATGAACTAAAAAAGACCACTTAAGATGGCGGTTTTAAACGAAGTAAAATAACAGAAGTAAATTAAAAATTAAAAAAACAAAAAAACATCATTGCGAAAGGCGTTTTTCAAAATGAAGTTCCTCTTAAGTTATAAAACTATGTTTATCTTGGTCTCGAATAAAATTTATGTCTAGACGAAAGAATAAAAATTATTAAATGATAGAAAAGTAAATGAAATGTTAAATTAAAATAGGTGAAATAAATGTCTTGATAAAAATGGTAAAAGTGAAGTGAATTTGAAAAAAAGAGCTATCAATATATTATAATAAATGTTGACTCATTAATTATCAAAATGTATATGGCTTAATGGTAGTGGAGTTAATTTGTGAGTTGTTGATTAGGGGTTCAAATCTCTTTTAAGGCATAATATTTTTTGTAAGCCAAACTTATTAATTTTTTCCCGAAAAAAGTGTGGGTGCCATGGCACCCATGGCACCCACACTGAAAACGCCCCTGTGAGAAACCGTCTTACGTGAAATTTGTTTTAACTAAAAATGAAATTATATAGAAGGCAGATTACTATTCTATTATGTAAGACGTCTCATAATAACTATATCGTGATTCGTGAGTCAGTTTTATATGAGTATTTGTGTTTATTTTACCAAAGGAAAAAAAAAATAGGTTGATCTCCTAAAATACGATCGATCTATTTTACTTTTACAGATGAGGAAAGACTGAAAGTAAGGCGTAATTATGTGACATTTGATTACATGGAAGCCTAGGTATCATGTTAAGAAACCGATCAACCCACCCAAATATTTAAGCGCGCCAAGCCAATAGTTAACGTCTCATGATCCATTTTGAGTTAATAGCTGATGTCTCGTGATCTATACATTTTAGATATTATATTCTATATTTATTTGGGTTGTATAGTTAAAAATTAATTTTCAATGCGGTAATATGAAGTACTTAGTGTAAAAAAAGAAAAAAAAGAAAGAAAAACGTGTAAATGGATCAAATAATATATTTGGAAAACAATTGAACTGATTCACATCGACTTTAATTTTATTTTCTTAAACTGGTATTATAAAATGGTATTTTCGACCGTGGCGGTTCTAGGGGGCCAGGACGGCCCGTGCCCCTCTACTACTTCAAAAAAAAAAAAGAAAAAAAAAAAAAAAAAAAAAGGTAATAAATCCTGCCAGCAAATTAACATAAGTTACAGTAGTAGAGTTGGTGAGGGAGGTTTTGTAGAACTGAGGTGACCTGGGTTTGAATCCCTGGATCAGCTTCTTTTTTTTTCAACCTTTCACATTTATTTTTAATTTTAGAGTTCGATTTAAAATTAAAATGTGTTTAAACTTTTTTTTTTTTTTCATTTTAAAACACATTGTATATTATACTCCATAATTGTGTTTTACACTCACAATTTGTTAATTTCTTTCATCATTTCGGAACTTGGTTAAAATTTTAACCATAAAAATTCAATAGTCTACTCCTGCAAAATATATTTACTTGATTTTACGGCATTTCATAAGATTTTCTATATTTTGTATAATCGTTTTGTATAAATTTTTTAATTTTTTTGCACTCCTTATGCAATCATCAATACATCACATGATAATGAAATTAAATCTAATATTCAATATAGTCTTTCAAAAAAAAAAATCATCTTTAAATATGGTACAAAAAAAAATCGAAAATGTGCCCCCCCACCCGTAAAATCCTGGGTCCACCACTAATTTTCGAACAACAAAACGAGTATAACCTAACTAACCCTTACGATCCACATTAATCAATGTATTATTGAACTCCCTCATACTCCGTATAAAACAAGCTTTTAATAACTTGAGTACGTACATAAAATCAATTAGACTTGAATAGAATGTTATTTTGCTTGCTGATTAATTTTTTGATCAAAAAATATTTTAATCATATAAAAACATCAATATTTATTCATTTCCAAAATAAAAATGTAAACAGCTGATTGAATGATAAATATCAGCTATGATTGTATCGAAATTTGAAATCAATTCAAGGAAAAAAAGAATAGTCGTACCGTACCTATGTTTTTTTTTTTTTTTGGATCAAATATTATTTACTCCATAACCCCTCCCAAAACTAATTGTGATCATCATTTAATAAAGTACAAAATTAATAAACAAAGGGTAAAAACTAAAAACAAATGGAATATTAGGGTTTTTATTAGGGTGAAAAGTGAAAACAAGAGAAGAGGAAGAGTGGTGATTGGGAAGAGTACACAAAAATGTGAAAGGTCGTATTCAAGAGCCCGCACGCTGCCCGCCCGAAAACAGTCTCAACTTAATTTGGGCCTCCGCAATGCACGCGCTGTCAGTCTTCTGCTTTTTCTTACTCTTATTATTTTTATTATTTTTTTATTTATTATTTGTATTTATTCAAAATAAAGATTAAAAAAAAAAAAAAAAAAACTACATGATTGAATATCATCATCATTCAGGAGATTGTACTTCCTAGTTCCTACCAGTGCTACTATTACAACAGCTTAAGGCATGAATTAGGAACACCAAAGTACGCAAAGGATTCGTAATAGAAATTTTGAAAGTTCTCCGAAGTTTATATAAACGAAATACTAATTGAGGCTGTAACTAGAATGTAATGGCTTGTCTAGTACCACAAGTAATATATAAGCAAGTAGTAGTACAGATGCCAGTGCATACTCTATCCTTGAGGTTCTCTTCGTCTTAAGTTTTATGAAACAATTTTAAGTTTAAGTGGTCTGAAGTTATCTGGAGTTATCTGAAATTTTTTGAAATAATAATAATAATTGATAAATATTTATGAAATTTTTGTTAACAATCTATATATTTAATTTGAAATATTTTTTTTTTTTTTATGATTTGCAATAAAATGGTTTTGTATTGGTCTTAATTTTATACTAATTACTATTGTTAATAATATTATTATCACTATTATTAATAACATTAATGTTATATACTCCGTATAACTTAGGTGTTATTATTATTATTAGTAATTTATTTATTTAGAAATCTGAAGTTTTCTGAAATAATTTGAAATTTTCTGATGTTGTCTGAAGTTTTCTTAAATTATCTGATGTTTTCTGAACCAGAGAAAAATTTAAGATGAGGAGAACAGGCCCTTACACACTTTGAATTTTCCATTTTAATTTTATTATTTTCTCGTGAAATTATCTTATTGAAAAATTATTACACTGTAATATACTCCGTACATATTAAAAGTTTATAATAAATAGTTATATTTGAAAATATGTATTCTAATTTTATATGCCTAAAGTAGTGGGTTTTGTCGTTCTTTTATATATTTGGTTTTGTAATAAGATAACGTATTGTGAATTTGTATGTAAAAATTTAATATTAAACTTGCGATTGTACTGAACAATTGAAACATCGCATCTCGTTATGCCCAATTTCTAAGTTATTCAGAGTACTAAATTGTGCTATCTCATGACATGCAACTCGTATTTCATTCTTACTACGAATCACACTTTTTTAATTTAAATTTCATATGATTTGGGTTCATGCTTGTGTAGTTGTGTGCCCTAACTCGTTACTATATAAACTACGGAGTAATAAACTTCGGTAGTTATTTTAAGAACAGATTATTTTATTTTAAAATTTATTAGTTTATCGAATTAATTGCATTTAAATTCAATTTTTTTTTTTTTTTTTTTTTACTTACTACGAGTATTTGGACACAAGTAGTTTCTAACGCAAATCTTTAACTTGTACGGAATAATAACTTTATTATAAAACACTTTTATGTGGAAATTTTAGCAAGAGTTTTCCCAAAGTATCAACATGAGAATCTAAAAATCACTTATTAATTTTAAGAATGAAGTCAACAATAATCACTTCTTCAAACCGAAGACTTATTTTATACGCACACCAAACCACTCACATATTAAAAATTATAAGTACCAAATTGTCAAATATTTGAAATAATAAAATTGTTTAATCGTAGTGTAGAATGACGTTATTAATTAGTTATTACATCATGTTGCACATATTATTAACATTAATATTTAAGCTGAGCGAAAATCTTGTCTGAGATCGTCTTACGCATGTGATCTGATGTTCTTTTTATGATTAAAATATGACTTATTAATAATGTTTAAGAATCTCGAGAATGGTCAACTTAAACGTAAAAATGGTCAATTTAAATATTAAAATAATTATGTTTTAATTTCTAATAAAGCGTCGTACGTATAGCATAAATTCTAATTAAATCGAGTGTAGTTTATTATTTTAAGTGGAAAAAATCTCGAATTTGTGATGCTATCTACTTGAACAAGTGTAGTGAAGTGATCGATGAAAGCAACCCATAAATTACGATTAAAATTCACCACAACTTGACTAATTACGTACGGAGTTTGTAATTAACTAAAAAATGGTCAATTATTATAAGTCATTATATTGTTACTAACTCTTATGGATAACTCTTAAGTCTTACCTCATGTTGATTATTGCTTTCATTTTGTCTTAACTTAACGTTGACTATATCATTGACTAATTTAGATTTATGATTGTTTTTTATTTTTTTCTGAAATTTAGTGAATTTAAGTAATAAAACTCTTGAAAATATTTAAAATTTTTGAAATTTATCTAAATTTTGATGCAGTGTTTAATAACATCGATGTGTTATTAAACTTAACCTTTTTATATAAGACAATATTACGATTATATAGATGAAGAAAAACGATTATATATGCCCAAGAATATTTTTTAACCGTTTGTTTATCTAAGAAAAACGATTATATATGCCCAAGAAAAACGATTATATATGCCCAAGAATTTATCTAAACTTAACCTTTTAACCGTTTGTTTAACATGTGTTCAATAAATATAGATGAAGAAAAACGATTTAGAATAAAAATATTTTTAATAATTAATAGATGTCTATGAGAAAAATTGATCTAATAATACTTCTTATAATAATAAATAAAAAAAGGTCGTATATTCGTGGAATATTAATTAGGTTCAAATGTATTTACATTTTTATATAAGACAATATTACGATTATATATGCCCAAGAATATTTTTTTTCTCTATTTAATTACGTTAGGTGACACTGTAGGTCTGTACGTCTGTACTACATCCGTATTTTTTTGAAACGAAAATATAAATTTATTAATAAATCGTCAAACGACACTTACAAAGGATCAAAATAATCGAAAACAAACACTTACTAAAGATCTCAAATTATAATACGACTTTTCGACATGTAATCATATTGCTATCTCGAAACAACAGTCGTATTTCTACGTGAAAATGTTTTAAAAAAAAACCTGCCATGACCTAATTTAATAATCAGACACTATTGTTGAAATATGATTACCTAATGTCTAACGGTCTAATGATTGCAAGTATATATAAACGTACGTAAATGAGAAAGTGGAAACTTAATAGCTAAGACTCATGTATTACATGTATTACATCTCTAGGTCGACATATGTTCCACGTTGTTAATTACGTACTTACGTAGGTAGCTAGCTACACAATTAAGTAATTACTCTTCCAAATTATCGAGCGATTAATTAAGTAATTTTATTACAAGGTTATTTTACGTAATCAAAATAAAATGTAATTATAGTTTACAGTTGATATATTTCATCTATCTCGATCATATTTTTACCTTTTAATTTTGATAATATATACAGATTAATAATTTTTTTTTATGGAGTAATATATAAATGATATCCATTTTTAAATTTAGCTAATAAACTGTAAACATAATTAGATTTGATTTTACTTTTATATAAACAAAACGGTTTATCTAATTTATATTGTCAAAACAAACAGATAAATAAACTAAATGGCTGAAATAAAAGATATACTCCGTAATATAATAATATAATAATTACATTAAGAAACACAATGATATAGTTCAAGAATTTAACAAGATATTAATAGGTAGATCATATGAAATAGTAGGGCAAAATTGAAGCCACAAATGGAGGCTATAAGGGCGCATTCTTTCCAGACTTTTTAGAAAGTGACCCAGCTGACCCAGGCGGAGTGGCTGAAGCCCAGCCCAGCTGACCAGAAATAGTGGCCCAGAAGCCCAGGCCCAGATAGGTGGCCCAAGCCAGCCCAGATAAGATTCAATTTTACTCTTCTCATTATCTTCAGCCAAGCCAAGCCCAAGCCCAAGTAGTGGCTGGCCCAAGCCCAAGCCCAGAAGTGGTGGCCCAAGCCCAAGCCCAGCCCAAGTGGTGGCCCAGCCCAGAAATATCTTGAAAATAAAATTTGGAAAAAGCAGGTCCTAAAGTCGCTCAAGAGACCTGTTCTTTCGACTAAGTGACCAAGCCCAAGCCAGATTAGTGGTGAAGCCAAGCCCAAGCCCAAGCCCAGCCCAGCGAAATAATTTGGCCAGCCCAAGCCCAAGCCCAGATAGGTAAGCCCAGCCAGCCAAGCCAGATAAATCTGATTTTATAATCTCATTGTCTTTGGCCAAGCCCAAGCCAGCCCAAGTGGTGAGCCAAGCCCAAGCCCAGGCCCAGATAATGGCCCAGGCCAAGCCCAAGGCCAGCCCAGGCCCAGAAGTGGCCCAAGCCCAAAATGTCTTTGAAAATAAAATTTGGAAAGAACAGGTCCAAAGAATGAAGAATTGAGGAAGAGAATGAAGACCGTAACTTTACACGTAAACACCACATGATAATCTTCCTTTATTATCAACCTTCCCCACATTACTTCTTCCATCATTACCTTTGAATGGCATCTACTACTACTACAAGAATGATTTGAAATTATTTCCAAAACACCCTAATTTTGGATTATCTCAAATTGAATTGATTACTATTTACCAATGCATATATATAAATTGTATATTTGATATCATATCGAGATCAGGTTGTTCATCGTTAATATTAGTGATTAGTCTTTTAATTATCAGTATACTTTTCTCTTTCTGAAAATTTAGCACCTGGTCATGGAATATATTCAAATGAACTCACTTCTATTGTCCATTTATCTAAGTTTATTATTCCCTCTGTCTTAGTCATTTGTTTACAGTTTAACTTTTTACCCCTCACATAAAAGTCAAACTGTAAACAATTCACTGAAACGGAAGGATGGAGTATATTTAATTTTCTTTCTTTACTGGAGTATAAGCAATTGCTAATGAACGGATAGAAAAAAAAAAAAAAAAAATGAATCAGATTGTCTATGGTAGCAGGCTGTTTTAGTTATATACTCCGTACAAGTTATGTAAGAGAGTGATGTACTTATTTGAATTGTAATGTTACGCTATGTAGGTATTACTTGTAACTATATGTAAGATTTTTTTTAAGCTTAAATTTTTATGTAATGTTGTGAGTTTTTGTTGTTAAAAAGACGCACTAATATGATATCAGAATTTGAATTTTTCTAGTAGTATTCCTTTATATTGTGCTGCTTTAACTTGATTGAGACCTCCAAATTTCAAAATTACACATGCATCTTACAATTCATCGACGATATATTAATTCATTTCCAATACAATGGAATGGAGACAAACATTTGAAACCAAACAAACATACACCTACGCTACTGTAGTAAAAAAAAGTTATTAGTTTATTAATCAATGTTTAGGTTTAGATTTCAAACATTGAAGTATATACTGTATATAATTATACTATATATTTCCAATTAAATTTGTTATACATACAAAATATTTAAAATTTCTTTCATACGAAAACTCAACAGACAATTATCAATTAGCAGAAAAAGAAAAAAAAAAATCTTTAGCTTACAAGTGCCCTAAGTTAGGTGAAGTTATCATTCAAAGGATAATAAATACATTGTTGACACAATTTTTTGGATGTTACAACTTACAAGAGTACTAGAGTAGGAGAAATAATTGGCTTGTTTTAGATAAAAGTCACTTGAACATAAATGAAACAAACAAATGCTTAATGTGATGATATATTGGTCAATGTTTCTACTTCTATTCTTTTCGTCAAATGAAAATCATGAGAGTAATGATTATGTAAGTTGATTATCAAAATTTTTTTGATTTTACCCTAAAAAAATACATCACATAAAAAGTTTAAAAATGAAGAAATTAGAGACAACTAGAAGACACATTTTGGTGCAAAAAAAAAAAGTACATACAAGATGAAATTCCCAAAATGCCCTTAACAAAAGCTTAGCCACATTCCAAAAATCCAAAACATACTTTATAATTTTTTAATTCCAAAAGAATTTAAAAAAAAAAAAACAATTAAAAATAAAAATTTAATTTAATTTTTCACCATGTTATATATGTCTCTTCCCACACTACTAAAGCTTCCCCAACTTGCCCTTTAACACTACTCTCAATCTTTTCCTTTACAACCCACAAACAACAAAATCTTGTCCACTTGAATTACTTCTAATTAGTAAACTCACTTATATACTTTGATTTCCAATTTAAAGTAAAAAAAAAAAACTACAAAAAAATCTTTTTCACTCAAAAAATTTTGTCAAAAAAACAAAAGGTATAATTTTTGATCTAGTTAAAAGGAGATCAAAATAAAAGAGATGATTCAAGAACTATTAAGTGGTGGAAGTGCTACTAATTCTACAAGATTACTTGGTGAAAGAACAATTTCAAACTCTTTGTTTACTTCAAATACATGTCCTTCTTCTTCACCACTTCTTAACAATTCTAATAATATTACTTCAATTGCTACTTCTACTCTTCCTTACACCACCACCGCTGTAGCCAATTCAGCTAACAGCGCTGGTGGTGCAAGTGAAAATAATAGTAACAACAACAACAACAACAATAACAGTAATAGTAACAATTTGGAGACGAATAATAACAATAATAGTAATAGTAATAGTAGCCAAAACCTAAGGTGTCCTAGGTGTGATTCAACAAACACCAAGTTTTGCTACTACAACAACTACAACCTCACCCAACCGCGACACTTTTGCAAGACATGTCGCCGGTATTGGACCAAAGGCGGGACCCTGAGGAATGTCCCGATTGGTGGTGGTTGTAGGAAGAACAAGAGCACGATATCGACAAATTCATCACCGTCTTCAATGTCATCAAAGTCGTCGAACCATCATCCAAACAACAATTTCTTGGCTAAGTGTAGTAAGACCGCCTTTGCATCCGATATGCTTGTTAATGATCACAACTCGCTTTTTCCTGGAAACGGGTTGTTGGATAACCCGTTTCACACACCCGGCCCGAACCCATTACTTTGGTCATCATCTCCACCACAATCACAAAGCACATCTCACATTTTAGCCCTACTTAGAGGCTCAAATAACCCGTTTTCAAACCCTAATAACCCTAACCCTAACCCTAATTCGGGTTCGAGTGTTTTCACAACCCTAGGGTTAGACTCATACTCATCAAATGGAGCTCCATCATCACTACTTGGGTCATTCACAAGGACCACCAACCAACAAACCCATTTAATAAACGGGTTTGGACCGGATTTTGTCGAAAACAACCACGGGTCTAGTAACATCATGGATCTTTACCAAAGGCTAAAATCATCCTCCTCACCAACAAACAACTATGGTTATAATTGCTCGAATACCGAGAATTCGGGTTCAACCATATTAGGGCATATGGTTGGATCATCCACTACTAATTCGTCGTCTTCCTCTTCGACGATGATGAATTCAAACGCTTTCGAGACGACATCGTTGGGTGGTGGAGGTGGTGGAGATCACTTGGGTGGTTATGGATTTATGATGAGTGCATCTCCTGCTTTTTCTAGTTGGTCTGAGTTTCCTGCAGTACCTATCAATGGTGCATATCCTTAAACTTTATAATATAATTATATAAAATAATATAATATAATACACTTATATATATATAATTAGTTAATGGTGTTATGTTGTAGTTTAGTTTAATTTATGTTGTTTAATTTCTTTGTTTAATTTGGGGGGTGTTTTAATTAGTTCTTTTATTTCTTGTTATTTTTCACTTGTTATGAGTTTTCTTTTGTTTATTGTTATATTATCATCTTCAAATTGTAGTTAGTTGGGGTTTGTGGTATATGGACTAATTAATATTATGGCTAATTACTTTTATCAAGATCTTATTGTTAATCATGAATGTTGGAAGTATCTTTAATTTGTTAATCTTTTGTAATGTTTTTGAAATTTGTTTTTGTAGTCATTGTTTAGTTTATTAATCAATTTGTGAAATGTTTTTAGTCTAGTGTTATGGATGTGACTAAAAACTTAAAAAGGCTAGTTTATTCATCGGTCGTCACTAAAAGTATGTATCGTGTATAAATGAATACGATCTTGCCTCGTATTTTTAGTTTCATAGCCATTTGTTTAAGCGAGAGATCTCTCGTAGACGTAGTATGTATGTTAGCTAGACAACATTAATTGAAGTTTATTCGCAAATTTAAGACTGTAATTTTGCAAGTACTTGAGCCTGGGGTGCGTAATGTGTATGTTACCTAAAATTGTTCATTAGTAATCAAGTAAGTGTGTAATGGCGTGGTGGTTAATTACCTCATTCCTTCATCACGAGATTAAGAATATACGATCTGACATCGCCTCATTGAAATGTAGCACATTTTTTAACCAATCATTTCAGCAATAGTCACTACTGTCGGTGATGAATATACTGGTCTCGACTCAATGAAAATTGTATTAATCTTTCTAAAGAAAGACTAAGGAGTGTTATCAAAAGTTGTTATTAACAAAGGTTCATGTTCCCCTAGTATAGTTTGTAAGAACTATCATTAATATCATAATTAGGCTTTTTAATAGTTTCATTTGCACCCACTAATTTGGCCCAACAAACTTCTAAACTAATTGTCTTGGTGGGCCCTTTTAGTGGGCCTTTATGTCACTCAATCATAGTTCATTTGGCCCATACTTCCTCTTGCTTGCTTTATATGGAAGCATCATTTTAGTTAGGAGCTAAATTTTTAGAATATTGTGGTTATCAATCAATTCTATATTCTTATCGTATAAAACGGTTTCTATTGGAGTATATTTACGGTATTTGAGTGTAGCGACAAATAGAAGGCATACACGAGATTCGAAGAACGGTGTTAGTGTCCCTTGGCGAAACAACGTATCTCTTGGTGAAGTGTCATTTCAACATAACTACCCCGTTATTATGTTGTCTATAAATAGACAATCGATGTAATTTAACGTTATGCAATTCATAATTAATGATTACACTTCTATTATTTGCATTGTGTAACTCAACAGTATCATATATGGAGTAACTTGTATTTTAGATAATTATGGGTTGATCGGTTGAATCACGTTAATTCGATTTTCAATCAAGTATTTAAGTAATACTATTTGGGCTCGATTTGAGTAGTGACAATTAGTTTTACAGTTTTACCAGATCGAGTAAGATATGGATTTAATAATTCATAAACGGGTGCGAGACTGCGAGGGCGAGCAGTTCAATACAGCTGATTACCGAAAGCAAATACACCAAAATAGCGAAAATATATTTCATATTAATGATTCGAACAATTCTTGAGGCAAATTCTTTCAAAGCGAGTAAAAAGTACTCTGTATATGTATAACAAGGGCCGAAATGATAAGATCAGAAAAAAATTTCGTGCTATAACAAAGTGACAGTCAAACTCTGATGACCGTTGTGCGTAGTATATTACTATCGTTTTGAAGAGCTACTCTGACTTAAGGGTGTCGACCGACAGCTTTGCCACAGAGAAGCATGTTCGTTGGAGGGTCGTACTCGTTTGAGAAGCTTTTCACGGCGTTCCACACCCTGAGATAGAGTTGCTGTCCTAGATATTGTCGTGCCCATACGCTACTTCGTATGTTCCACATACCTTGGTTGTCTAGGGATACCAGTATTGCCGTCCACGAGTTCGGGTACACCTGAATTTTGCATCGTAAAAAACACAAAGCAAAAGCGTCAAAGATCGTGTGATTATGACACCAGTTTTCAGAGGTGTCCTCGAGTATTGTGTCAGAATAGAGGAGAAAAGTTACCTGAGTGGTATGCCTCGTTAGAGCGTCTTTCAAATTGTATGCTCCTCGGCTAGCTGCCGTCCATTTACCAGCACCGAAGCTGTAAAAATATCACTTCAGAATACTTACGATGAAAAGAACATGTCCGGTATTTGAAAATATTTTAAAAGCTTCGGTAGGATTTATTTGGAGAAAACAAAACAGCGGAAGAAATGTACCCGACAACCCAGAAGTCGTAACCATCAAGATGCCAAGACTGCAGGGTACTCTCGTCATTTTGAAAAACAATCTCGATGAAATCGTGTAGAGAAGTACCCAAAACAGACGTGTCAAGGCGCGCAGCACCATCAGACGGGCTGCTCTGGATGGAATTCAAGCTGAAAACTCCGGGAATGTTGAAGTAATCGGCAAGCTTCAAAGGTGTATCAGGGTTGATAAATGAGACACTGTTAACAGCGTAACGTTGCTTCCCGTTGATTACAGGAGCGGAGTTAGCTAACACAAACGTCTTTGAAATCGGGATCATGCCGTAGTGAAATGAACCCTGAGGGTTCGGCCTCGCTGCGTTTGCTGTCAAATTCCACCTATACGAAGTCGTAAATACATATGGTTAATCCATCATCAAACATTTTTGACACGAGTTACCAAAACATGCAAGAATCTTCCAAATATACCTGAAAGTCCGGGCTTGTGCGACAGACCAATCATATTCACCAGCAGGGGGAGCGGGCAAAGGTCCAGAGACCGGCGTGTTTGAGTTAGAGTAGTGAAGAACTCCAGTAACGGTAAGAACGGTACTAGTGAACCGCGTGGATGCCACGACGTAGTAGTCCTTCGGAGCTTGATCTAAGGTCACAAGGATTGAAAGCGACTGGCCTACGTGCACGTCGACAGAATCATATATGTTCTGAACAACATTAGATCCCTCAACTTCAACTACCAGCAGCTTGTGACCTTGTATCCGAAAGTTGAATGTAGTCGACAAACCTACATTGGAGACCCTGAACTTGTATGTTTTACCTGAAAGATTGAGAAGTCGACAACGTTTAGAAGTTGATGTCAGAACCAAGAAGACGGATTATGTCACGTGGTAATTAAAGATAGCGAGATTATGACCTTGGTCTGCACTGAATGAGCCGCTTGTCTGGCCATTTATAAGCAGACCATCAGGGAACGGAAAAGCCCCCCCTGCATCGAGGGTTTGTCTTAGGCTCTGCACAATGCAATACTCGTCAACATAGATAATAACGACATGTTCTCTTCGTCTTATTTTTCTTAACTTTGATTGGCGACGAGACCACGAACCTGATGGGTAGTTTTGAACCAATCGCCAATAAGCAACGAGAAGTCACCGGCAGGGTCAGCATAAGGAACAGGAATACGAGGCCTCGAATACACGTTAAGAGCCCCAAACCCGCCAGCTGCACGGTGCATACCAGTCGACGGAAAATACGTGTAGGACCCAATCTGATCCTTCGGTTGAAAGTTATACGTGTAGTTTGAGTTCGGAGGGATAGGACAGTTGGTTCCCAGTACACCATCTTGCCACGAGTTCTTCCGCTGCTTTATCCCATTCCTATTATCAGATAAACGACATCCAATTACACTACTCGTAAACTATCTATCAACAAT
This sequence comes from Dianthus caryophyllus, assembly GCA_023091065.1. Taxonomy (NCBI): domain Eukaryota; kingdom Viridiplantae; phylum Streptophyta; class Magnoliopsida; order Caryophyllales; family Caryophyllaceae; genus Dianthus; species Dianthus caryophyllus. The sequence continues at coordinate 39,119,391 of CM041518.1, read as the reverse complement.
TCTAGGATTCATTATACTAGCTCGAAATGAGCATATAATCGCGGCTACAATTCACATGGCCATTACAAGTTTACAACTAGGGGGATTCGAACTCGATACCTATTAGAGTATGTCCAGTGTCCACACAATACCTATGTCCTAACCATTAGACTGGGGCATCACGTCGCGTTTGTTAGAGTATATAAAACCGATCTTGGGCCTCCAACCATCAGTTTAAGCTTTTGGTTGAGTTGGTTCCTAACATGGTATCAAAGCCTTGTGACAAGAGGTCACAGGTTCGAATGTGAGGGGGCGTGTTAGAGTATATAAAACCAATCTTGGGCCTCCAACCATCAGCTTAAGCTTTTGGTTGAGTTGGTTCCTAACAGCGTTACCCTAAGTTTTCATTTTCAGTACATGAGGCGTCACACGGCCATTAGAATTAAGGGAGGGGATTCGAACTTGGGACCTATGGTCCACAACACACATCTGTCATAACCGCTAGACTAAAACATCTTCGATACCAAATAGTTAAACTATAAAAGAGAGAAGAACATACCAAGTGAGGAGAAATGGCTCATCTAAGTTATTAATGACATTCAATACAATATTGTCATTTGTCACACAGTCTAGTCTTGGTCCTGGAAATTGACCATTTATCAAAATACCCTGCCATCCAAAATTACCAATAAATTTAGCATAAATAAAATTCATTCATGAAATGCTCATATGAAACTGTCTCACACGCGTGACGGTCTAGTTATAACTCAAATGTGACTACTCTACTGCTTAAAGTCACCAGAGCGTAAGAAATAGAAAGGTAAACAAACGACTGAAAACCGAGAAAATAAGTGAAGTGAACCTGTTGAGGGAGACCAAGAGGAGAAATGGTGCCATAAGTGATAGTCCAAGTGAAAAACTTATAAGGGTCATCTGCATTTGCAACAACAAAAGTGCACAAAATAATAATGTAATGCATCAAACTTACTCTCTCCATTGAAGTTTTTTTGTTTTTTTTAGTGTATTTTAAGAATGTTTTCTTGTGTAAAAATACAAAACCCAAAACAAAAGTATGATGAAAAGAATTGAATGAATGAATGAAATGAAGTGAAATGAAATGAAATGAAATGAATGTGAATAAAAGTGAGTGAAATGAGATGTGGAAGTTAATGTTAAGTAGTTGAAAAATGCAGTGCAACTGTTGGAAAATGGAAATGGTAAAATTAGTAAATGACCATATAACAAGTGAATGAATTGACAATTTTTGTAGGGCCATTTTTCTTTACTCATCTACGCGGTTTTGTGTGTTGTTGAGTCCTCTACAACGGGTTTACAGAATAAGTGAGATGGACAAACTCATGAGTAAGTGAGGTTCCATCATAAAACCAATTGGTAATAGGAACCAAGCTCAACCGTTGTTCACCTACTTATAAACATGTCATATCACTATTAATCCACCGATGTGGAACTTTGTTTGCTCTTAACACACATGGGAACCAAGCTCAACCGTTGTTCACCTTATAAATTTTAAAAGTGAACTCAATTGATTTTGGGATGTAACCCTTTTGATCCTTATATACTCCGTGGTGAGTTTTTTTAACGATGATTTCGGTGGTTTGTGGCGGTGTGTGTTAGGGTAATGATGACTCATTTATGTAAGTGGTCAATATGAACACGACATGAAAATCAATGGGTTGGGTTAGGGTTAAACTATTTAAACACGAACCCAACACGAATAACCCACTTAATAAATTAAATAGGCATATCTAAAGTTATCAAATATGGACAAAACACGAAAACCCAACACAAACCCGACACAAAATTAATAGGTTTGGGTTGAGCCATGATGACCCCTTTATGTAAGTGGGTCAACAGGAACACGACACGAAACTTAATTGGGTCGGGTTTGGGTTGTAGGAATTCGTGATCCATTTACATGTGACATGAACATGACACGACACGTCCTGTTTGTCAGATCTTTTTGAGAAATGGGTTTAGTCACATACGGAGTATAAAATAGGAGCGGAAAAACTTTATCCCATTAGTCGTGACTCGTGATCTTTACAAAAAAAAAAAAAAAAAAAAAAAAAAAAAAAAAAAAAAAAAAAACTCTAAAAGATTATGCCAACTAATGCAAGAATACAAACCTCGCTTTCGCTCTATCATTCTTGACAACTACTCCGTCTACTCGTAATATTTAATAACAGACTTATATTTACAATCATCTTAAGTGAACTAATTACAATACGATACGATACTCAATTATACCCATCCCACTTTAATACGTATCTCGGTCGCATTATTATTATTTATTATAGGGGATAAATGAATAAAGGAAAAGTGTAATAATTAAGCTTTAACACAATGTAAAGTTAGAAAGTAATTAGAGACAAATTAAGCAAAAATAATGGACTTATGACTTATCTAAACCAATGATAAGAGTAAGAGGTAACATGCACTCATCAACTATTCTTTTGTCGTCCACCGCTCCATTTGCACCGGATTTTCTGACCCCACGCGCTTACTACTTTTGGGAAGTCACATCGCCGTTGACTGTCGGTCTCCTCGGCATTTTCGGAAATTAATTTATGATGCAATATCTAGTTTTTTCGAGAACGAGAGTTAGTTCAAGTGGTTAAATAATACTTTTACTTCAATTATATATATCGAGGGTTGAATTCTTACCTTCGCTATAGTGCGATCATTTACTAGCTAAGATTATGTTTTTTTTAGCTTAATTTCAACTCTCATACGTTCAGTTCATCTCTTATAAGTTTAATTCAGCTCATATAAGTTCAGCTATAACCTTATAAGTACAAATTTATTACACAAAAAAAAAAAAAAAAAAAAAATCAGCTCCTATAAACCGAAAACAAAAGGGCCTATATGCCTCAATAACTACTTCTCTTTGCGTGAGAGATCTCACAATATGTTTGTTTCGGGTACAAAGTTGGGAACTAAATACCAAAACTAAATACAAATGATTACAAATTGATTATGGATTATAAGCTAAATGAACTAAGTCCTGGAGCGGTCCTTAGCTCACGGTTCTCTTCTCCCTTCCTCTCTTCCTGAAATCACGTAGCAAACCTAGCCCCGGGGCCTTCCGGGTGATGGCCCTCCGACGCTCAAGTCAGTTACAAAAACAAATAAATCTAGAGAGAGAAAAGAGAGAGAAAAACTTTTTTTGTAGTGTTTTTGTGTGTGTAAAACTTAGTCATTTTTTAGGGTTTTAGTTGCCTTTTATACTTGTTTCATATTTGTCTTCTTGTGCCCCATTTCAGTCTGATCAAGACCTGGGTGGGCCATACATGCCCGGACCCGGGTGGATCATTGGGTTCCTTGGTATATGGGATGGTCCGGTCAATGATCCTCCCGGCCTCGAGTGACCCGACCCGGGAGATACAGATGGTGCAACGAATGTAAGTCCATCCTCCGGCTTATAATCCTACCGGCCCGATTACGCGGGACCCGGGAGAAGTCACCCCCCAACAACTGCCCCCATACAGGGGAAGCCGCGGGCTTGCTCTGTATGTCCTAATTTCTCAAGCGGGTGGCTTCCTCCCCGATGCGAATGAGTAAGCTCTTACCGTGTTTACCTTCACGACCTTGCATTTCTCTCGTCCCGCTCGGATGTGGTGTGCTGAGCAAGCTTCTATTTTTGGCGCAATTTTTGAATTCCAAACTTCAAAGTAAGCGACGTTTCGTCTTCCCAGCCCTACACGTGTCGTACTTGGGATGGGGGGGGTACTGCTCACGATTTTCTCTATAAATACCCCTTCATCTCATTTCATTTCCTCCTTTATTCACTTCAAAACACTCAAAACCTCTACGAAAATTCCATAGATTGCTTGCAATTCGTCCCCATTCTGCCTCGCCTTCGATTTCGCCTTCGTCCAAGTTCTTACAAAAGGTAATTTTCGCGTTTTGATTTTAGATTTTAGTTCAATCATCTAGTAGAGAACAATGAGCGCGTCAGCCGACTCGTCTTCTAGAACTGCCTCAGATTATAATGTAGCCACAGACTCAGAAGTAGGGCCTGAGCTTGAGGACTTGACCCATGGCCGGGAGGGAGAGACTAATATGGAGGCCCAGGCTGGGACCTCTGAGGCCGGACCTTCTCAGGCCGGGCCTTCTCAGGCCGGCCCTTCGTATGTACGGATATTGGAGCCGGCGGTGTTCCAGATTCCCATGAACACTAGGATTAACCTGGGTTTTAGGGACTTTTTGAACGAGAAAAACTGCCCTGAGCGGGCGGCCGAACATTATAATTTACCTGAGAAGTGGGAGTTCGTCGTGCCGGGAACGCATCAACACGTAGTTCGTCCTCCGGACCTTCATACGGCCGTATACTTGAAGAACCTGGAGCATGGGCTTCGGTTTCCCCTCCACCCCTTCATTGCTAAAGTGCTCGAGCGGGCGAATATAGCCATATGCCAGATGACGCCGTTTGGCATGAGAATTATAGTTGCTTTCGCCTGGACGTGTCTGTATATGGGCTTTCCCCTTTCGATAAACCTCTTCCGCCGTCTTCATCACTTCCGGCCATGCACCAACAAGGCGACAAAAGGGTGGTGGTCGTTAGTTACTGAGTCGGGCTTTTTGACTCACTATCCGCCTAATGACTCGATGAAAGGGTGGAATGAGAGGTGGTTCTTCGTTAAGTCTCCCGTGCCATTTGACCACCCCCGTTGTTTTCACAACGACGTGAGATGCCGTCTTGAGACCCGGGGCGAATGGGTTCCGGGAAGCGTCCTTCCCTGGAAGAAGGTTCCACTGACCAAAGAGGAGTCAGATGCCGCGGCCTACTTCAAGGCCTACAAAGCGGGAAAGGATTGGTTCCCCAAGAACTGGCTTCCTCCGGCGGATACGATTTCCGAGGATAAATTCCTGAGCATCGTCGGCCTGGTCCCAGCCCTTAAAGCAGGTAAGCAGGGGCCGGGTGGCCAGGAATCAGGCGTTGTCATTTTCACTTGTGTTTATTTCACTTTCTTGTATTTTCCTGATCTAACTCAGTCTTGCTCCTTGCAGGCGACTTGGGGTATCTGACTCCGGAAGACTTGGCGTCCATCGGCCTGGACGAGAAGAATCATCCGCTCGACCAACCGTCTGCCGTAGACTTGAAACGGCGTAAGCCGACGCTCAGAGAGCTGATAATGCAGGGAGAAGTTCCTGATAGACCCATGGGCAGGAAACGCGTGGCTTATAAACCACAACGGGAAAGGGAGCCGGAGCAAGGGGCAAAACCGGCCGGCTCTGTTTCATCCCCCCGCCCGGACCCGGTTGGTCTTGTGGTGGAGTCTGCCCCTACAGGGGGCACATCTGATGCGATACCTGAGGTCCCTCTTCCTAGCCCGCCTAGAGAGGTCGGGATTCAACAGCCGTCTCAGGGTCCGGACCCCGTCATCGTAGAGTCCGACTCTCCTCACTCAGAGGATGCCCGGCCCCTTAAGAGACACAAGAAGGTTAGCTCCGCGCTCTCGTGGGGGAGTCTATCTGAGGGGCGCCCCCTGGATGTCCCTTCAGACGGTCTCTCCTCAAGAGCCTATCGATGAGCAAGATATTTACAATCTGCTATCTTTCTCCATCCAGGGCTCTTCCTCTAAGGCCAAAGCCGCTGGCCAGGGTCAAGTTTCCGTCGCTGTCCCGGGCAGGTCTGATAAAGCGGGGCGCTCGGCGGGTCTCGTTGAAGAGACCCCACCTATCGCCGGGGGTCTTGCTATCCAGGCTACGGACATGGCCGTGCGGCTCCGCAGCAGCGTGGATTCTTTCTGCAGGTTCACGCTAGACACCGCAGGCGAGCTCGACCGCCTGCGGCGCGAGGCGGCCTCCACCGAGGCCAACAAAGAAATGATGGAAGCGGTGTCCGCTGAAAAAGCCGTAAAGCCGTGAGAAAAGAACCGCCGCTGAAGAAGGAGATGCACTCTCCTGGGCAAGTTGAAGGAAAAGGAGCTCCAGCTGATGGAGCTTTCCAAAGAGAAGGAGAGCCTAGCTCTCCAATACACTGAAGTCTTTCAAGGTCGGATCGCCGCCATTGCCGGCGCGAGGCGCCGAGGTCGAAGGTCTACGGATGACAGGCTAAGGCGACCCGTCTGGAACTTGAGATGGAAGAGATGAAGGCGGCCCATCTGGTTGAGCTCGCCCAAGTTCGTGCAACTCCTTTTATGACGGGGTTGACTTTGGGTCCAACGAACGAAGCGGTTCATCGACAAGGTCGATCCCAATTTCAACTTCGACCGTCTCAGAACTTGAGGAGGCTCATGACCGAGAGAGGAAGCCAAGAAGAAGCAAAGCGGCGATGCGGTTGTTAGGAATTCGCCGCCTTCTCCGAATCTTCTGCTCGGGGTGATCGATGAGTCTCCCCAGCCTACATTTTGCCTGTATTTTACCTTCCAATAAGACTCAAGCCAGTCTGCAGTAGGCGGGCCTTTTGGTGAAATCTGATTCTGCGGTTCTCGTAGGTCATTTAGTTCTTCTTTTTCGCTTATTTCAATTTGCTCCTACCCGACATGTGGGTCCGGGGCGTACAACCTTGTAATATATACTCTTTTATTAATCTTTGCCTTGTTCTTTTGTTTTTCCACATTTGGCTTATTTTCTTTGTTTTTTCATACTTGGCTTATTATTTCCGCGTACATTTATATTGGCGTCTGCCGCCGGTAGCTTTTTCTATACTTAGCTTATTTTTATCTTGTTTTTACTCATCTTTGTTCTCTTAGGAATAAGGGTGATTTTAGGCGTATTCTTCCTTGTTATTATCTCTCTTTTAATGCTTATACTGTTTTTGCCGCTTGTACCGGGGCCGGATAATATTGTTTGGTCCCAGCGTTCCATTCATACTCAGTCAAATTTCTGGCTTTCTCTCATTGTGTTGTCGATCTGGGCCGTACCTTTGCTAGTGTCCGGTGATTGTAACCACTCTTTCGCGCGTTCATACACCTGCCCCCGGCTGTCGGGCGATTTTGCGTAGGTTATTCGATGAATATTGTACAAGGCCATACGTCGGGCACGAGCCGTCCAGGCCCCAGGCCTGGGCTCTCAAGGCGCGATATTCATCCGTACGTAAGCGATGGTCACGCGAGGTCTTACCCACGGAGGTCCGCGCCGCCACCGGCCACGAGGTCAGATCGACATCAGCGGTGAGAGCAGCCTAGGCACGTGGGCCATCATAGACATCCCAGCTCTTTTGCATTTAGGGCACCCTCATCCGGGCCCGACGACGCCGGATGAGCATTGTGCAAGGCTATACGTAGGGCGCGAGCCGTCCAGGCCCCGGGCCATGGACTCTCAAGGCGCGATGTTCATCCGTACGTAGGCAGTGGGTTGCCGCGGAGGTCTTACCCATGGGAGGTCCGCAGCCGCCACCGGCTACAAGGCCGACATCGACATCGCGCGAGAAAGCCTAGGCACGTGGGCCATCATAGACATCCCAGCTCTTTTGCATTAAGGCACCCTCATCCGGGCCCGACGACGCCGGATGAGCATTGTGCAAGGCCATACGTAGGGCGCGAGCCGTCCAGGCCCCGGGCCATGGACTCTTAAGGCGCGATGTTCATCCGTACGTAGGCAGTGGGTTGCCGCGGAGGTCTTACCCATGGGAGGTCCGCAGCCGCCACCGGCTACAAGGCCGGTATCAGACACTGCGGTGAGAGCAGCCTAGGCACGTGGGCCATCATAGACATCCCAGCTCTTTTGCATTTAGGCACCCTCATCCGGGCCCGACGGCGCCGGATGAGCATTGTGCAAGGCCACACGTAGGGCGCGAGCCGCCCAGGCCCCAGGCCTGGACTCTCAAGGCGCGATGTTCATCCTACGTGGACATGGGCTGCCTGGGAGGTCTTGCCCTTCTCCGGTCTTTTATGTCTTTTAGCTGCTCCGGGGCTTGTTCTTGCCCCTGCTCTGTTCCAGGCGGGATTTTGGATGCTTATCCTCCTTTTCCTGAAACTGTTAGCAAAAATTTTCAAAAATTCCTATTTTGAATCAGACTATCGTGATTAACCGGGGTCGGGGGTAGTCCCCCTCGCTTCCTCGCCGACTTTTGTGTGATACAAATCTAAACAAATGCTGGGCAAAAATTCTACTAAAAGCTTATCAAAAACTTACAAAAGCTTGCGGTGTCAACATTCCTGATCACCGCGTTCTGAATGTCTATCGTTGCCTCGTTAAAACCTTCCTGGAAAACCCAGGTGGGACAAAACCACGGGTAAGGAAAGAGTACAACGCTTACACGTAATATTTCTTTAACGTGTCGAGTTCCAATGGGACGGGAGGTCGTGGCCGCCATATCTCTCAAAGCATGAAGGTTCCTTGGTTGCTTTATCTCTCGTGATCCGATAGGGCCGCTTCCCAGGTGGCTGACAACTTCCCGTGAATGTTCCCTTTCCCGGTGGCGGATGCTCGTCTTAGCACAAGGTCTCCCAGCTCAAACTCCCTATGCTTCACTCTTCGATTGTACATTCTCCTCATCCGGTTCTGGTAAACCGCCAGATTTTTTCTTGCTTGGTCCCGACCATCTAGCGAGTCCAAACTCTTTCTCGCTTGTTCATTACTGGTGGGATCATGTAGGTTTGCTCTCGGACTGGGTAGCATTGCTTCAATCGGGAGTAAAGTTTCGGCCCCATAGACCATGTTGAATGGTGTGTGGCCGGTGGATTCCTTGACTGTAGTTCTAATTGACCAGAGAACGCTCGGTAGCTCATCAGCCCATGCCCCCTTCAGCTCATCCAGTCGTTTTTTCATGCCATTTAACATTTGCTTGTTGGCGGCCTCGGCTTACCCGTTGCTTTGTGGGTGGCAAACTGATGAGTAGGCGATAATTGTCCCGTTCCGTTTCAACCAGTCCCGCATGTTGTCGTTGTCGAATTGCTTTCCATGGTCAAATACCACCACCTTAGGCACCCCAAATCTTGTGATTACGTTTCTCCAAATAAACTTTCTTACGACCTGCTCGGTGATGGTGGGGGTTGCCTCTGCTTCAATCCATTTAGTGAAGTAGTCGATAGCTGCTATCACATACTTCCTGCCCCCGGTCGCCGTTGCGAAGGGGCCCAGGATGTCCATCCCCCACTGATCAAAAGGTATCGGGCTCAGGACTGGCCTGAGGTCTCTGGCGGGGAGATGGATGTCCGGAGCGAAAATTTGACATTGCCGGCACCGCTTGCTCAAATCTTTGGCATCTCTTAGCATGGTGGGCCAAAAGTAGCCGGCCCTCAGTGCTTTGTGAGCCAATGTGCGTCCGGTCACGTGATGACCGCATACTCCTGAGTGTATGTCGTTCAGGATGAATTCAGCATCCGTGCCCCCTACACATTTAAGCAATGGGGCTGAGAATGACCGCCTGTAGAGCTCTCCGTCTACGAGGATGAACCATGGAGCTAGTCTCTTCGCTTAGTGCCTCGATCTTGTCTTCCGGATTTCTCCTCCAAATTGTATTTCGATGTCGGCCATCGTCGGTATTGTCTTGAGAGATGGCATTGGCCGTTAACACTCCTTTGCCACGGATATCGACGGTGGATCGCTTTTGACTTGTTGTCTGCTGTGGCGCTGGCGAGCTTGGCAAGCGCGTCCGCTTTGTTGTTTTCGGACCTGGGGATATGATGAACTTCAAAAGATCTCAGTCCGGAAGTCAGGGCTTTCGTTCTCTGGAGATATAACGCCATCCCTTCTTCCCGGGCCTCGTACTCCCCGTTAAGTTGGCTCGCCACCAGCTGCGAGTCTGTTCTTAGCTCAATCTCTTCTGCCCCCATGGCCTTTGTCGATTCAGGCTCGCCAAAGACCGCCAGATTCGCACTCATTGTTCGTGGGTCGGAAGACAAACTTCAAAGCATGCTCAAATTCGTGCCTTCGGATCGATGATAACCACCCCGCCGAGCCGTGGATGGTGGCCGACCCGTCAGATATACCTGCCACACCCCTCTCGGTGCAACCTCCCTGGCCGGGTGGGTGCACTCGGCAATGAAATCTGCTAGGGCCTGGGCCTTGATTCTTTGATCTTCCGTAGGTTATCTGGCCCGACACCAATTGCCCACTGGCGAGTCTGCCGGATTTTTCAAATTTTTCAAGTGCTTTCCAGGGTCGGTCTGCATGCGCACCTCCACCGGGTGAGCATCAAAGTATGGTCTCAGTTTCCGGGTTGCTATAACAACAGCGTACGCGGCTTTTTCGATGATCGGGTAGTTTCTTTCTGATTGTCCTAGTGCATGACTGACGAAGTAGATTGGTTGTTGTTGTTTTTCTTCTTCCCGTAGGATGACTGCTGATATCGCGCTCGCGGTCACGGCGATGTATAAGATTAAAGTTTCGCCCGTGACCGGTCTTGCCAAAGTAGGCAGAGTTGTAAGGTGCTTCTTCAACTGTTCAAAGGCTTCATCTTGCTCCTTCCCCCATACAAACCTCTTGTTTCCCTTCAGGACCTGGAAGAACGGTGTGGACTTGTCAGCGGACCGGGAGATGAACCTGGATAGTGCTGCCATCCTCCCGGTCAGAATTTGAATGTCTTTAATTGTCTTGATGGTGCAGGTCTAATATGGCCTTGACTTTCTGGTTGGCGTCAATTCCTCTTGGTGACCAGGTACCCCAGAACTTCCTCGACCGGACTCAAGGTACACTTCTTCTGATTGATTTCATTTGGTATTCTCTCGAAGCGAGGCGAACGTTTCTCAAGTTTTCCAGTGTTGCTCATCGGACTTACTTTTCACAATCGCATCGCCCACATATACCTCCATGTTTCTCCCTTCGCTTTGCGAACCACGGCATCCACCAAATTACGGCACGTGGCCCCGGCGTTCTTGAGTACGAACGGCATCATCTTGTACATGAAGACCCCGTGTCCTGTGATGAAGGCGCACCGGGGCCTGTCCTCCACTGACAGATAGACTTGGTGGTATCCCGAGAAGGCATCCAGGAAACTCAAGGTCGAGTGACCACCGTGGAGTCTACCACCGATCGATCCTCGCAACGGGTAGCGATCTTTGGGCACGCCTTGTTTAGATTTGTAAAATCAACGCACATTCTCCACGCCGGACGCTTTTTCACCATTACCACGTTAGCCAACCACTCGGGATAGTCACAACGCTCAATGAAACTCGCCTAACAACTTGTTTATTTCTTCGAGAATGGCGGCGTCCTTTTCGCGCTCATGGGCCGCGACCTACCGCTTGATTGGTTTGTAGTCAAGTTAACGCTCACCGATGTACAATTACTTAGGGCTTATCCCAGATCTCCGCCACGAGTAGGTAAACACGCCCCTTGTTTTCTTCCAAGATACTAATCGATCTTGAAGCGGGGTCTAGCTCACTCGCCCCCGATGATTACACTTCTTCCTGGTGATAGCTCAATTTCGTTGTCTCACTTTCCGGCCCCGAGTCACTTCCAGACCTCTCGCTTCCTTTTGTTCCTGGAGCTTCACCTCTCGCCATCGCCTTTACGCTTTGTTCCCCGGGCCGATAGGGAATTGCAGGATCTCCCGGCCTTCTGGTCGCCATAAACTTTCCCCTCGGTCCAGTTGTCCGTGGCATAAACCATAGCCGGCTCGTATTGACACAACAAAGCATTGAATGTGGTCCAAAGTGACCGATGAGATGCCAGACGCTGATGGGGCGTCAACGACCACGAAGCTTGCGTCTACGCTTCGGGCCATGTCTTCCTCCCCTATCGTGACCGGCAAGGTTATGGTCCCCATTGGTCTGATGCCGGCTCCGGCAAAGCCATACAGCGAGCCTATGTTGTAGGTTTATATCCGTATATAGACCATTAAATTCGCAGGATTATAATGAAATACTTTATAAGATTAATGGTCATAAACTGAAATTGCATAATATAATGAATAGATTAAGAAATAACCTTTCTATCCTTGTAGTTTGGCCTAAGATCAATACCAAAAGTATGGTATTCTCCTAATTATCACACCCAAGATGAATTTGTGATATGCCCTTGAATTGCTAGAAATTAGAGAGAAAAACTGCTTTTTCTTTTCTTAAGTTTTTGTGTTGTATATGAGATGAATGATTAAAACAGGTTAAGGAAGGAGAGTATTAGAGGAAGTAATCTACTATTATACTCCCTCCTATATCACGGCTCCAAGGAGTCTATTTGGGGAGATATTATCTCCTTAAATATACTAACTTGATGATTAAGAAAGAGTGTATCGGGACACGATGTACCTGGACACTTTTCTCTTGGTTATATTAGCCTTTTATATAATGCATTTTATTACTAGTGTCATCTGTATGGACCGACTATAATATATTATAAATATCCTTATATTTATAATTTACTAATTAATTATAACGGTTTATATTTAATTAGCTTGCATTATTCACAACAATTAAATATAACATCTTATATTCAATTCACGAATTACATTTAATTCGTTTTAGCTAATATTATTTAATCTGTATTAAATAGCCGTACCATTATTTTACTGACCAACATTTTAGTCAGTAATATCATCACACTTGACTAACATTTTAGTCACATTTGACTAACCTTTTAGTCAACAACACTAACTAACTGTTTAGTCATTAAGTAAGGCATCAATATGATCATTTTCTCAAATAATCATATTTCTCAAATACATCCTTTAGGTGTGACTCTTAGGGACCAGTTGATCACCGCCATCTGTATGACAATAACGTCAAACTTATCTAGCAAGCCAACCGTTATTGGTAAACGTTAATCAACTGATTAAATACAAAATGTACCCTGTGAACCTTTAGAGATTTATTTATATTATTGCACTCACTGTGGAGGACACTAACCCCAACAATCTCCCACTTGTCCGTACAAGTGTAGGTGCGATAACCGATTCTCATATCCATAATAAATTTCTCCCACTCAATGTAAACCAATTTGCAAAGTCCTTACTTTCAAAGGTCGTAGTTCACAAGCGATCAGTATCAAGAGTGGTTTCCCCGACTAGAGAGTAACTTAACTGATAAACGAATCAATATTCGAGCATGGCCATGCATTTTCAGTTACAGCTCCTCGAGTGGCCCTGAGAATAAATATTATAACTCGATAGAAGTTTGGATATTTCCCTCAACTCGAATCCTGCAGATGTAGCGCGCATTTAAATGACCCAGTGAAAATGCTTGGCGCTGTTACGATCGACCGTGAGAAAGAAACCAAAGTCACCCAAAATCTGCCTTAATCTCAAGAGACAGTCGATAGTCAAAAGAATCGACTCTAGGAACACTATGGATGTCCTATCCACGACCCGGCACCTAATGTTACGAAACATTTAGGACTCCATGTAGTTGTCACAAAATTGTCCTCGCGATTTCAAGAAACCAATCTGCGTGATCGATCACCAACAGCTTGACTTATGGCTCGTTGAACCCACCATCAATCGACGCCACAAAATGATTGCCGAGTTATCACCATGTAGGCGATCACGGACCCAAACACAATATATAGTAGTTCAGCTTCACTTTGAGGTGTTCAACGTTGTTCGCACAACCTCATGAAAAACAATATATATAACAAAACGATGATTTTATTAGAAGTTTTAGGAAATACAAGTGTCAAATCCATACAAACGCTTAATACAACTCAGGAACACGCTAATTCCCATGGATTTAACGTGCCCTTCATGCTTGTCTTGTCTCAACGGCTTAGTGAGAGGATCTGCTATGTTATCATCCGTAGCAATCTTGTCAATCACTTTCTCCTTCTGCTCCACGTAATCCCGGATCAGGGGAGCCTTCCTTTGCACGCGCTGAGACTTGGTGCTGGTCTTAGGCTCCGCCGCATGGAGGATGGCACCACTATTGTCACAATAGATGGTGATCGGGTCATTCGAACTAGGAACTACGGTTAGGCCATGTAAGAACTGACGCATCCATATAGCTTCCTTCGCAGCCTCTCGAAAGATAGTACTTCGGACTCGATCGTTGAATCTGCTATAATCGCTTGTTTGGAGCTTTTCCACCGATCGCAGCCATTTAGAGTAAAAACGAATCCAGATTGAGACTTGAGTCATCTCGATCCGCTTTGGAAACTAGCATCTGCAGAACTTGGATTTGGCATAGCTCGGTGTCTCCTCCATAAGTCAATACCCAATCTTTAGTCCTCCGTAGGTACTTAAGAATGTTCTTTACGGCTATCCAGGTGTGCTTCACCTGGATTGCCTTCGTATCGACTTCGTCATACTCGATGCATATGCCACGCCTGGGCGTGTGCATATCATGGCATACATGATCGATCCTATTGCGAAGCATATGGAATCCGACTCATGCGCCGACCTCTTCCGATGTCTTTGGTGCTTGAGCTTTACTCAAGTGCACCCTGAGATCATTGGAAGGTTCCCCTTCTTGGAGTTGGTCATCTTTGAACCTCTCAAGAATCTTATCTATATAAGACTCTGACCGAGGGATAACATCCGTCGTGATCTATCTCTATAGATACGGAGCCCCAAAATACGCTGCGTGCCTCACCCAGATCTTTCATCCGGAAATGGTTCTTTAACCATACTTTTACCGGTTAAGAGAGGTATGTCATTCCCAATCAAGAGTATGTCATCGACGTACAAAGATTAGGAAGACAATCTTGCTCCCACTCGACTTGATATATAGGCATGGTTCCTCGGCCGATCGAGTGAATCCATTCTCCTTTATCACTTGGTCGGCGATGATTCCAACTCCGTGAAGCTTGCTTAAGTCCATAAATGGAACGCTAAGCTTGCAAACTTTCTTAGGATTTTCAGATCAATGTAACCTTCGGGTTGTACCATGTACAACTCCTCCTCCAAATAACCGCTTAAGAAGGCGGTTTTCACATCCATTTGCCGATTTCATAGTTATGAAATGCGTGATCGCTAAGAGTATCCGAATGGAACGAAGCATGACTACGGTGCAAAGATCTCATCATAGTGCAACCCTTGCACTTGAGTGAAACCCTTTGCCACTAGTCGTGCCTTGTATATATCCTGGTTGTCCTTCTACGGATCGCTTTATCTTGTAAAGCCATTTGCATCGAAGAGGCCTAGCCTTATCGGGTAAGTCAACCGGATCCCATACATCGCTCGTGCATCGAGTCCATCTCGGATTGCATGGCTTCTTGCCAAAGCTTCGAGTCGAACATGTCATGGCACCTTTATAGCTTACGGGTTCGTTCGTGTCAAGGAGTAAATCGTCATCCCTCCCATTCACCTCGACTATCCCGTTATATCGATCTGGAGGAATGGAAACTCTACCCGACCTCCTGGGTTCCAAAGGGACATTAACCGCAGCGGACATAGAAGGAGCGAAATTTCCTCCAGGTGGTTGCTCTCGGTTGTTGGTTCAGAATCTCCGACGGATCGAAGGTTCTATTACCTCTCTTGTCTTCGAGAAACTCTTTCTCTAAGAACGTCGCACTAGCCGCAACAAAAACGCGTTGTTCGGTTGGCGAATAGAAGTAATGACCAAACATTCCTTTTGGATAACCAATAAAATATGTCTTGACCGATCGCGGGCCGAGCTTATCCTCGTGTCTCCACTTGACATAAGCCTCGCACCCCAAACCCGAATAAAGGACAAGTTAGGGACCGTTCCCTTCCATAACTCGTACGGAGTCTTGTCTACAGCTTTAGTCGGACTTCGGTTAAATAAAAGTGCAGCTGATAAAAGCGCATGGCCCCACAATGAGTCGTACTACCGCAGACTCATCATGGATCGAACCATATCAAGTAATGTTCGATTCTGCGCTCGGACACACCATTCGCCAGTGGTGTTCCGTGGAGTTAATCGTAATACTATCCCGCGGTCTTTCAGGTGTCGATCAAACTCGGTTGAAAGATATTCGCCACCACGATCCGAACGTAGTGCTTTTATCTTTCTATCCACTGGTTCTCAACCTTATTCGAATTCCTTGAACTTATCAAAGGACTCACTTTTATGCTTCATTAAGTAGACATGTCCATATCTACTCAAATCGTCCGTGAAAGTGATAAAATACCTATAGCCGCCTCTGGCGTTGATTGACATAGGTCCGCACACATCAAGATGTATGAGTCCTAATAGGTCGCCACAAGATTCCAACACCTTTGAAGGAAATTCGAGACATTTTGCCTATAAGACATGATTCACACGTGCCAAAAGTTTCATAGTCAAATGGGGCTATTGTCCCACTATCAATGAGCTTTTTCACGCGTTTCTCATTTATGTGTCCCATTCGGCAATGCCATAAATACGTTTGATCTTTGTCACCAACCTTTGCCTTTTTGTTACTCACATGCATGATTTCTGTGGTTTGATCTAAAACATAAATTCCGTTCATGGAAACAGCTTTACCATAAATCATTTCATTTAAAGAGAAAATACAGCTATTATTCTTTATTAAAAATGAAAATCCTTCTTTGTCAAGAACGGATACAGAAATAATGTTCTTAGATAAACTAGGCACATAGTAACAGTTATTCAGAAATAACTCAAATCCACTAGGGAGTTGGATTACATATGTCCCTACTGAAACGGCAGCAACTCTTGCTCCATTCCCCACTCGCAGGTCTACATCACCTCTTGCTAGAGTTCTGATGCTTCTTAAACCCTGCAAATGATTGCACAGATGAGAACCACATCCAGTATCAAGTACCCAAGTTCCGAAACTTGCATGGTTAATCTCAATCATATGAATAAAAGAAGACATACCAACAGGAGCGACGCGGCCTGATTTTATGTCCTCAGCATACACGGGACAGTTACGCCTCCAATGCCCAGACTTGTGGCAATGGTGGCACTCCATGTTTTGCTTTGCTTTTGCCTTGCCTTGTGAGCTACCGCTAGACTCACCAGGCCCACTCTTAGCAACCATCGGCTTCTTGAATTTTGGCTTACCTACAGCTAGGTTAGCCGGAGCCTTACCCTTACTCTTCTTGTTCCCAATCATGAGAACATCTTGCTTCGTACACCCACTCAACATCAGATCAGTCTGCGTCTGTACGAGGAGTGAATGTAGTTCAGGCAGACTTGTCTGCATGTCGTTCATGTAGTAGTTTGCCCTAAAGAGGCATACCCATCATGAAGAGAGTGAAGCTCTCGATCAATGATGATCTTCACATCGATCGTGCAACCAAGCTCCTCCAATTTCTCAACGTTCTCGATCATGGCGAGAAGGTGTGGACCAACCGGTTGGCCCTTTTGGAGTCTAGCTTCAAAGAAACGAGTAGTGTACTCGTAACTCTTAATTCTCGGAGCTTTCGAGAATTCCTTTGTAAGGGTGGTGAAAATCTTGTTTGCACCCTGGGTAATGAAACGTCTTTGCAAATTGGGTTCCATTGCATAGATGAGTACGCTCAGAACGCACTCCGCTTCCATCATGAAATCGTTATAAGCAAAAGTTTCAAATTCTTCTCGTGACGGAGTGGTAGAGCCGGCGGTGGCTCAGTCAAGTACTTGAGCTTACCGTCAGCAATGGCAGCATTCCGTAATGCGGCCTCCCAATCAGAAAAGTTTGACCCATCATGCTTCAGTCTAGTAGACTGATTCATGGTGCCCATGAAAATTCTAAGCCATGATTCGCGCATTAGTGTGGCACTTGGCATTGGTTCGTCTGTACGGACAGCCATTTGTTATAGTAGTTATATCTGTATATAACGTATTCGAAACTGTGAAAAGAAAGAAGAAGAAGAGAGAAGATAAGAAATCATGGTTTTAAAAATTAAGTCGAAAAGCAATAACGTTTTAATGCAATGACTCGTGCACTCATATAATCGACCTCCCTCGAGAATTATATAAATGATCCCAAGACTCAATTTCTTTAAATTGATAAGCCAACCTCTTGGCTAATTCTACTGTTAGAATACTTGGTCGATAGATTTCAGTAAATCCTATCTGTTAGTCCACCATAACTACGAGATATTACTCGAACTATAGTGTTGAGGTAAACTAAGTCAACAGCCACTACTTACCCAACGTAGAAGGGGTCATATTATGCCTACCGACGAAGAAGGGATTCATAGTGGTTCGACTTATAAAGACTAATTCTCAATTTCAATTTTAGAGGAAGATCCCATCAACTCATTTTAATTCATTTTAAGTGAACTAATATCTAGCATTATCGTGAATGATTAAATTGAGGTGATAGCTCTAAACGTATGACATCCGTATGTCAATGAAAAGAATGCAACTATATGATCCATTTTCATGCATATTAGGTGGTTTGGTTTAGTTTAGGCGGAATATGATGCTACTATCTAACGTGAATGCAATAAAAACGGTAAAGAAAAACGCAAAAAATGGAAAAACACCTAGTGTGGCCTATCCCTATGAAAATAAAGACATATACAATTTGGAATCCAACCATGGACCCTAAGCTTGTCTTCATTCTTCATCTTGGGCCTTAAGTGGGAGTTGGCTCTTCATCTTGAATCTTCATCTTGAATCTTCTCAAATTACAATTTGAATTACAAAATAAACCTATTTACATTCTAATTCAAAATTGCCAAAATAAAATATTACAAGATTGGAGATTCGAGATCTCAAAATACAACCAACGATTATGTTTCCTTTCATTACGAAAACATAATCTTCTAAGGCCACACTAGTAAATTACAACCGATTGTACAATACTTTAAGCGTAAAATTAAACCATTCAAACTTGCATTCATTCACAAATATATAGCATCAACTAAACAAAATTAAAAACAATGCAAATAATTGATTATTTATCCAAAACACCCTTTTTAAATGATTAAAATTATGCAACAATTCCTTAATTGTTCATAATATCTTTTAATCAAAATATAATCCAAATCAATTTATATTATCGGTATAATATAAATTCGATCTCAAGATATTTTAAACTGCTTTAAAATATTAGGTATCATCTTTATTATGAACTACTTCACAATAAAACAAAATATATTATCTTTATAATATAACAAAATATGACAAAATATAAATTTCCATAAAAATATTTCCTCAAAAACAATTTTTCGGCCAAAAATCTTTAATTGCCGAATTAAACAAAAATTTTTTTTTTTTTAATTTTTTTATAAAAATCTTACGGCCCAAAAAAAAAATTTATCAAAAACTAAAATATAATTCGGTCAATGTAAATAAATGAATTAAACTGATTTAATTCGATTTTGCTAATAATAAGATCTATACAAACTCAATTTTAATCCGTATTAAACATTGACTTAAGAGATTTAAACTAACCTTTTAGATTAAACATCTTAAATTTGAAGATCTAATAATTAACAACAATATGTTCATTAACATACACAAATTTGGTCCTTTCATGTTTTAATTCAATCAGTATTAAATCAAAACCTATACAAAATCATGTATTATAGTTTTAACATCTTAAAACATCGATAATTATGAATCAAATAGACCAAATCAAATCAAAAACCAACCAAAAACACACGGCCTTTGACATGAAAACACACGGCCAATTTAAAAATTGATTTAAGCCAAAGACCAAATTGATTTAAGCAATTAAAGTTAATTAAAACACACGGCCATAAAGCCAACTTAAATCAACTTTAATTAAATGAATTGATTTTGAATTGACTTGAGCAATTAAAGCATAGAAACAATTCACGGCAAAATCAACTAAAACAAACATACGGCCAAAACAAAACGGCCATCAAATTAATTTGTTTATAATTTATACAAAATCGATTTTTATGAAAACCTTATAAAAATTTCATGAGCACTCAAGGCTCTGATACCACTTGTAGGTTTATATCCGTATATAGACCATTAAATTCGCAGGATTATAATGAAATACTTTATAAGATTAATGGTCATAAACTGAAATTGCATAATATAATGAATAGATTAAGAAATAACCTTTCTATCCTTGTAGTTTGGCCTAAGATCAATACCAAAAGTATGGTATTCTCCTAATTATCACACCCAAGATGAATTTGTGATATGCCCTTGAATTGCTAGAAATTAGAGAGAAAAACTGCTTTTTCTTTTCTTAAGTTTTTGTGTTGTATATGAGATGAATGATTAAAACAGGTTAAGGAAGGAGAGTATTAGAGGAAGTAATCTACTATTATACTCCCTCCTATATCACGGCTCCAAGGAGTCTATTTGGGGAGATATTATCTCCTTAAATATACTAACTTGATGATTAAGAAAGAGTGTATCGGGACACGATGTACCTGGACACTTTTCTCTTGGTTATATTAGCCTTTTATATAATGCATTTTATTACTTAATTAATAAATGCTTGTAGATGAAATTTATAATATATTATAAATATCCTTATATTTATAATTTACTAATTAATTATAACGGTTTATATTTAATTAGCTTGCATTATTCACAACAATTAAATATAACATCTTATATTCAATTCACGAATTACATTTAATTCGTTTTAGCTAATATTATTTAATCTGTATTAAATAGCCGTACCATTATTTTACTGACCAACATTTTAGTCAGTAATATCATCACACTTGACTAACATTTTAGTCACATTTGACTAACCTTTTAGTCAACAACACTAACTAACTGTTTAGTCATTAAGTAAGGCATCAATATGATCATTTTCTCAAATAATCATATTTCTCAAATACATCCTTTAGGTGTGACTCTTAGGGACCAGTTGATCACCGCCATCTGTATGACAATAACGTCAAACTTATCTAGCAAGCCAACCGTTATTGGTAAACGTTAATCAACTGATTAAATACAAAATGTACCCTGTGAACCTTTAGAGATTTATTTATATTATTGCACTCACTGTGGAGGACACTAACCCCAACATATGTATGGTGTCAGTTGCTCCCTCTTCAGACCTAACTTTTCGAATGTCTCCCGGTACAGGAGGTTGGTGCAAGCTCCGGTATCTATCATGCACCTGTGGACCAGATGGGGTCCGATATCCATGGAGATCACCAACGGGTCATTTGCCATGCGTAAGAGACCCGCCGATAGTCTTCCGGTTAATGGTCAAGTCCGGATGGGAGGTTTTGGTGCCATCCTCTCTACCGAATATATGCCCATCCTAGGATCGCTTCACGCTCCGCTTTTCTTTTCCTTCCTGACAGATCGACTCTTCCGTCCCGGCGATCATATGGATTTCGCCTATTCTTTGCTTGTTCTTTTTCGGACCCGTTTGACCCGGGTCACCACTACCTTCGCCACCATCTCTGTCTCGCTTGTCTTTAACAAAGCGCCGCATGAGTGCCTCATTGTACCAGCCTCTCGACCTCGTGCTTCAAGGATACGCAGTTTTCCGTTGCATGGCCGGCTGTCTGGTGGTATTCACAGAAAACCGACTTATCATTCCCTGGGTGCTTTTGCGGTCGGGGGGCGGCCCACTTGATCTCGTTTTTGGTCATCTCAAAAATTTCTGCCTGGGACCTGATGAGTGGTGTGTAGTGAGTCCATTGCTGGAACTGTTGGTTGTTTCCCTGCTGGCCTCGGCCGTCCCGGTTATCCCGGCGATCGTTGTGATTGTTATTACTGCTGCTGCGGTTGAAATTGTTGCGGGTGTTGTTGTTGTTGTTGTGCCTCCGGGGCGGTCCTTTCCATTCCTGTTGGGCTCCGCCCTGGTCCTCCTTCTTGTCATTTCTCTTACTGAATGTTTTATGGAACTGCTCTCGCCACGAAGCCTTGACCATCTCGCGGTCGCCATCAGCCGGTGGGCGGATTTCGATCAGAGACTTTTCAGCCTCTCCTCTTTCAAATTTCTACCGTCAAGGCATGGACCCCTATCTTGGAGTCCAGGTCTCTGATTTGCTGTGATTCTCTGTCAAACCTGGTCATATACTCCTTCAGCCCTTCACTCTTCCCCTGCACCACGTTCAGGAGCTCCGTAGCTACCTTCTCTCTCCTTTTGTTCCCTGCGTACTGCTGGCGGAACACCCGGCACATGTCCTCATATCCACAGATGGAGCCAGTTGGGAGGTTACGGAACCAGGTTTGTGCAAGTCCCGTCAGGGTCGTAGGAAAAACTTTGCACCAAACGTAGTCCGTAGAGTCGTACATCATCATGTGGCTCTCATAGGCCGCCAAATGTTCCTCCGGGTCTGTTTTTCCGTCATATTGTATCGTTGGAATTTTCATCTTGGGAGGAAGAGGGTATTCCAGCACCGAAGAAGCCAAAGGCGATTTTACTGTGACTTTTCCTTGTGTTGTGTTTCCTTTGGGTTTGTTGAGTTTGGGTCTCTCGGTGCGTGGAACCTCAGGCTTGGACACTTCCTGGACTGAGGGTGGTGACTGGGACGCTGAGTGAGAATGTTCCGACTCTCTCCACGTGCTATCGTTGCTTGACGTCTCGTTGTCTTCATGAAAAAGCTTCTTAGGAGTTACGGATGGGATGAGATCTTTTCTTGAAGGAGATTTTTTCTGGCTTGGCTCGGGCGGTGGGGTGCCGGCAGGTGGTGTTTTCCTTAACTTTTCAAGGAAGGCACTCATCATCCTTTTTTCCTCTGGAGTTAAGGGCGTTTGCAGCTCGGCCTCCAGAGGAATGCCGCCGGCACCTCCCCCCGGGGAGGCTGTTTCTTCAGCCGTTTTTCTTGGCTCTTGTGGAGGGTTTGACATGGCTTTTTGTAAGATTTTTTGTGAAATTTTCCCCACAGACGGCGCCAATTGTTTCGGGTACAAAGTTGGGAACTAAATACCAAAACTAAATACAAATGATTACAAATTGATTATGGATTATAAGCTAAATGAACTAAGTCCTGGAGCGGTCCTTAGCTCACGGTTCTCTTCTCCCTTCCTCTCTTCCTGAAATCACGTAGCAAACCTAGCCCCGGGGCCTTCCGGGTGATGGCCCTCCGACGCTCAAGTCAGTTACAAAAACAAATAAATCTAGAGAGAGAAAAGAGAGAGAAAAACCTTTTTTGTAGTGTTTTTGTGTGTGTAAAACTTAGTCATTTTTTAGGGTTTTAGTTGCCTTTTATACTTGTTTCATATTTGTCTTCTTGTGCCCCCGCTCCGTACAGTACGGCCCTGGGTGGGCCATACATGCCCGGACCCGGGTGGATCATTGGGTTCCTTGGTATATGGGATGGTCCGGTCAATGATCCTCCCGGCCTCGAGTGACCCGACCCGGGAGATACAGATGGTGCAACGAATGTAAGTCCATCCTCCGGCTTATAATCCTACCGGCCCGATTACGCGGGACCCGGGAGAAGTCACCCCCCAACAATGTTTATCAAATTTGAATTCACCTTTGAAATAATGTGTTTGAAAAAAATTATAGATGATGATTTTTTTTATTTAATATTAATTTTAGAATAATAATAAACACTAATTCTCATATAAGACCTTCTCACATGAAGGTGGTTAATACTTAGTTTTTTTTTTTTTCTTTTTTTTATTAATAACTTTCATGTGTGACTTAAGTTATATTAATGTAAGTACGATCTTACACAAAAATTACTCAATAATAAAATTTAAATAATAAGAATAATAAGAGTAATAAAAAAAATTTAATACGGGGTACTCCGTAATAATATTGTTATTGCAACATAATACGAGTACAATAAAACTCCTATGATTTATTTGGACATCACAATAACTGTTTTACCAATATGAGAATAACGAAGATAAATTGTACACCGTGAGGATCCGTGGCGCAATGGTAGCGCGTCTGACTTCAGATCAGAAGGTTGCGTGTTCGATTCACGTCGGGTTCAATCCCCCGAAATTGTTCGGAATCCTCCTTTTTTTGGCCCTTAAACTGTGTCGTTTTGGCTTCCTAGAAATATATTTTAGAAAAAAAAAACTACAGTATTTTTTTTTCCTTCCCATATTTAAATTAAAAAACCTACAACTCATCGTGGTTCGGAAGACGCTTAAATATTACAATCGTTTTAATCGATTTAAAAGCTCGGATTTCCGATTTCAGAAACAAAAATACTCCGAAATTTGTACTAAGGCAGAATTTGTAATCTCAGAACAAACAAACATGTTTATAGCATAACGGTACACAGAACAAAGTAAGCAAAACGTATATGAAAGACGGTATAACAACAGATAAAATTCCGTTTCTATGACTACATATTGAGACTTTGTCGATGAGTAACAAACAAGTCACATTGCATAAACCATTTCCCCACTGCTGTCGATATCGAGGTCTGAATCAGTCAAGTCGTCAATGTCCTCTTCCATGTCGAGGGTGTCCGAGAGGAAGTAACCCAGAGACCCAGCGGCTGGGATGGTAGCTTCCGAGATGATTTGCATGATCGTCTCAATGCTTTGCATTGGTTGTTCGGGTTCCTGAAATACGTTGCTCACTGCGTTCTCGTTCATCACGTCTGCTGGCAGGTTTTGTAGAAACCACTCGTGTCTCTTGATCTCGGGTATACTAATTCTCTGCAAGACACACACATTTTTCGTAGAAACTAATCAGACGGTCGTATCTCTAAAAAGTATACAAAAGACGTAAGAGCGCGCACCGCTTCAGGGTCTCCAACAAAGATTCTCGAGAGAAGATGTTGGCATTCTAGCGTTAGATTTATGTTTTCAGGGATCGTGTACTGTACGCTTAGTATCCGCTGCAGCAAAAAAAAAGTAAGCAAATAAGATGCTTATTAAAACACACTTTTCGGTAAATGATATGCGAAAAGGAGGCAATAAATGAACACACTTGTATCATCTTACGGAAATCCTTCGACTCCTCGGGATCCTCAAAAGGATAACCTCCCACCAACATTACGTACAGAGTCACTCCGCAAGACCACACATCCGCAATCTGCAGCAGAAAATAGCGACTATATAGCCTGCCGTAGTGAAGCGTTAGCAAGAAAAAGCCGAGAATGTTACCTTGCCATCATACTCTTTCCTAAGCAACACTTCAGGAGCAATGTACGCAGGCGTTCCCACAGTCGATTTGGGTTGTGAATGATACACCGACGACTAAATGGTAACAGAACATATTCACACACAATTACCATCTTAGAAATCGAGATAAACTTGTATAAATTTTTGAGTGTAATGATGCCAAATTCGATACCTTTGAGTAACCAAAGTCACATATCTTCAATCTAGGAGACGGACTTCCATCCAGTAACGTGTTCTCCAACTTCAAATCTCGATGACACACTTGCTTTATTACAAAAACGGGAAATTTAAACCACGAAATCTTACAGAAAGCTGATTTTAAAGACAGAAAAACGATGGAATTTCATACCATAGCATGACAGTAGCTTACGCCTGAAATAAGTTGTTGGAAGAAATAACGCGCCTACAAAACACGTCACACTATCAGCAAAGCATTAACGAAAAATCAGCAATGCTAACTAAAGCGGGCAGATTAAGAACCTCGTCCTCGCTAAATCGTCCTTTATTAGAGATTCTCTCAAAAAGCTCTCCACCAGACGCGTACTCCATCACAATCGCCAAATGCGTAGGTGTTAAAATGACCTGTTATCGTACACACGAGAAAAGTATTACTACTGAACTACTGTAAAACATTTCAACGTACTCAAGCGAAGAATTTACGACTAAATTTAAACCTCTTTGAATCGAACGATATTTGGATGCCTTAATGATCTGTGATTAATAATCTCCCTTTGAACATTCTCGTCTATCTGCATTTTTATATATAAAAAAAAAAACGATCACATTTTATTCAATAAAACTGTCTAACGCGACATACAGTCTAATAAAATTTGTACGGTTAAATAAAGCAATATAACAGTAAACTATACGGAGTACTTTCCAAAATTGGAACTAAAAAAAAAAATCGCGATTTTTTTACGGTTTTACAAGAAACTAACTCGATCACAGAAATAAATGAAACAAAATTCATCAACAATTACTCCGTAGTTAATTAACCGTTATGCCTAACAAACTTTTAACTAACAAATAAATAACCAAAAATAACAAACAATAAAATTAATATAAAACCGTCTCATAAAATAAAAAAAAATTAGTGAGAGACCTTATCACCGCGCTCAATATATTTAACAGCGACGAGTTCTTTGGTGAGACGGTCACGCATTAAACGGGCGACACCGAAATTACCCGACCCGATATCACGAACAAGATCGTAACGGTCACTGTCGTGCATTATCGGGAGGTCTAAGGTGGGGCCCGAAGCTGCCACGTGTGCTCTATTCATACCGTCCATCGTATCTTTTCTTTCAAAGATCAACGCTCAAGATTGATTGATTGATTGATTGATTGATTGATTAAAACGACGACGTTTTTTGATGTTTTGGGGATTGATGAGAGAGAAGAAGGTCGGTTAAAGAGAGTGGATATTGTTGGGATTGAATGAAAGAGGGAGAGATTTTTACGACGTCGTTTTGGGGTTGGTTGCATTATTGGAGACACTTTCTGTATTTCTTTCTTGTGATTTTAATTTTTTTTTTTTTAATTATTTTCAAGTTTTTTAATTGTTTTTTTTTGTTGTTGAAGAGATTTTTTTTTGTGTTGTTGTTGTTGTTGTAGGTGTGGTTTGTTGGATTTGATTGGGGGATAGTGTGCCACTACACCACTTTGGAAAGTTTGATCGAATAAGTTCTTATTAAGCGGTTATGATAGAGATATCGTGATTTGGATTTATATGTTTCGAGTTTGAATTTTTTAATTTTATGGAGTATGTAAATGACTCAAAACAGTTTTCTTTGAAATGCATCTATGGACAGAGGCGGATGTATGTAGAGGTATAAGGGGTCCCGGCCCCCGGGACACCATGTCGTAAATTACTTCGGTTGATTTTGCTTAATTTAATTTAAAAAAAATATTTTATTATATTTATATAACAAAGATTTGAAATAAAAAAATTTAGAACCCCATATTAAAATGTTCTTCGGTCCGCCGCTGTCTATGGAGTTACTTTTTTCGGTTTCCCCTTTACTCTCCTAGTTTTTATATTTCATTCCAATTCCAATGATATACTGAGTATTCTTTTTAAGAAATGATAACTGTTGTGGATCTTACACTTACTGACTTACCACATTGGAATATGAACTCAATTAAAATCTTAAGGTGATGGTTGAGATGTAATACTTTGTATTCGAAAAAAACTGCGTATATTTTTGATATATAGAATTACTTTAGACAATTTAAGTGATAAATTAGGTCAATCACATTAAGATAGAAAAAATAATTTATTTATTTTTGATAAATTGTTTGGTAAGAATTGAGTTTCTATCTCTCAATCAAAAAATGAAAAAATAGAACGGCCCAATGTTAACATGGATCATCGGCCCACAATTAAGCAGGCGTTGGGCTGAATCATGTTTTCAAATAGCTCTTGAAGATTGGATTAAGATTGGTATATGAGTCCTTAGAAATGACGAGATGATTACATGATCATTCAATATTGTCAAGAATTTTTTGAAGAATTTGAGAGTTTTGAATGAATTTGCATTGAAATCAATTAATTTGTCCAAAAAGAGAGAAATTTAGATTTTAGAAGGGCATAGGGTGGAAAACTTATGACGGAAAAGGGTACAATAGAGTAAAAGTCGGGTACAGTTGATCAATTACGTAATTTTATCGTAAAATCTTTCACTTATAAATAGGATAAATATTATCAAAAACGGATTTTCTAACTCGGCATAGGATAAGAAGCTTTAAAATAGAAATATTCCCACAACTTCTCTTGTTAAAAATAAAAAATAAATAAATAAATAAATAAATAAATAAAAACTCATGAGAAATGGTGGGAATATTTCCATCTTAGAGTTCTTATCCTATACTCAGTGGACATAAGATATAAAAATTGAATCTTAATTTAATATACCCCTCACTTGTTTATGTACCCTTTTTTTTCTTAAAATAGTCTAAAAATAAATATAAGAACAATATGTAGGGTATGAGCATACTCGTTTCTTTTCAGACTTAGAAATGATCGAATCAATTGAGTTGAATTGAATCAGATTGAAATGAATTAATCGAATCGAATGAAGTTGATTAAATAATATAGTTGTCTGAATCGAATCAATGAAATTGAATCAATCAATCGAATGGCGAATCAATCAACTACTGAATCGAATCAAGTGGAATGAATCGAATCAAATGAACTGAAAATAAGTTGAAAAGAACAAGTCTTGTCATCATAATTATGGTGCATATCACTATTAACTCTATTGAAATTCATGAGTCATTGCTACATGTCATTAAATTGATGGTTATCCTTTTGTGACATCTTTGAGAACCCACCAAACAATGACCTTAGACTTAGAGGAATTATGCACACCATAATTATAAGTTATAAATTTGGAAGTAGTTGGGCTAAAATTAGGACCCTTTTTATTTTAAATCGATTCAGGAAAGTAAGTTGTTAAACATATACGCAGTATCATTGAAATATGTTGGTTTTGAACTATCAACTAATTTGATTAACACGATTTCATATTGCTTGTTTATCCATTAAATTCTGTAAGTATAATCCAACTCTTATTTATCCATTAAATTTTAAAATAGCGAAATAATTCGAAATTAACGGATAAATACGTCGAAAAGAAGGGTACGAAAGTGATAGAAAAGACCCTTTAATTTTTTTTTTTCGAAACCAACGGTTCCAAATAAAGAAGAAGTGATTCCCATATCTACCAATTAAAAGTAAATATATTTCGTCCCTCTTTGTAGTTGTACACACACTCTAACATGATAAAAAGCATCTAAGTTTCCCTATGAATTTATGCAACTTCGAGTATTACGTACCATAGAATCTTGTGTTATTTTCACTCATCATCAAATCAAATTTAGTGTTGAAATTATGTACTCATTTCGTTTCAGTGATTTGTTTACCGTTTGATTTTTTTGTGAGGAGAATTTGAGAGAAGTGTAAACAAATGACCGAGACAGAAGAAGTATATGATATATATCATACGGTTTCATTTAGTTGTTTAGCTTTTTATTTTAAAAATCAACGTATATAAATTAATTATTTGACACAAAAATAAAGTTTAAAATAAATGTTTTAAAATATTTCAATTTTAAATTGAAAGATACTGAAGTGGAAAATAGGTAAATAGATTACGTAAATGTTCATATAGTCTACACGAGATACTCTAGTATTTATCTCTTATAATATTGTCATTTTATAATAGTGTTGTAACTGGTTTAGTCATTTGTTTGTTTATTTATTTCTTTTGAGATAGAATATTATTACACCATAATCTCTATACAAGAATGAAATGTAGTAATGTTATCATCTTAATTTTGACAAAATCAGTCATTCAAAAATAAATTAATCACCATTATTTCTACACCATTCTATCTTTACAAAACTGAAACGAATGAAGTATATATATAGGTACACATATCATAACCATAATACAGCTAAATGATTTCAAATTAAAATTAAATATATGTATATACACAAATTCTTTGATGAGACAGATCTTACAATAATTTTATTTTGAAGGTAATATTTTATTACAATGTCTCACATATGAGACGGTCTCACGAACTGATTGAGTAGTGGTGAAGAAATATGATAAGGAGAGGGTTGAAAAGGGAAGGGTAACCCTACCAAAAAAAAGAGACAAAAGAAAATGTGGAAAGCAATAAAAGAAGAAGATTGAAGAGTGGAAATGATTCAAATGTAAACGTGTCAGATTCAGAGTATGGAGAATCCGAATAATGTAGAAACCCATTTAAACACACACCAACTTATGTTGATTCCTTTTTCTATGTTTATTTTCTTGGGCCCCCCTTCCCCCATCTTGAACTTCCAATTTTTAATCACATTTTTTACAATTAAATATATTAATTATCGTCTGTTCATGAGTCGTCCAGTCCGTTAATCTGATCCATTAACAAGAAAACAAATATATATAGTATGGATTAGGTTTTTAGAATTTATAAAAGCCGGCTCACGAACGGGTTACAACCGACCAACCTGCTTGATCGTGGATCAAACCATCATGTTAGACTGAAGAGAATTACTCCCTCCATTCAAGTCCAAATGCTACATTTGCTTTATCACATTTGTCGAGGCGAATGTCGGAACGGAAATATCTATAATTTCACACGATAAAAAAATTTAAAAATTGGATATTAATATTGTACTCGTAAAGACGAACCAAACAAGATCACACACGGTTATATTTTCACTTATAGATTGTCATTTTAATTTCAAAGACATCGGCATATGAATAGTGTCAAAAAGGCAAATGTAGCCTTTGGACTTGAATGGAGGGAGTATTATTTACCTTCTCCTCTCACAATTAACTGAAATATAAATATTTGGTCCTTACTACTTGTCATCCGACCCCACCCGATGTATAATGAAAAAGGAAGAAGATAAAAAAAAAAAAAAAAAAAAAAAAAGGTAGATTGCACCCCTCTAGGCCCGAATCATGTTGAACCAAACAATAATGTAAATCTAACATTATCATACTAAAATATTGATTCGTATCTAAATTCCTTATTTTTAAAGCTAAAATATTAATATTAATTGTAACTATTTCGGGTCACAATTTGAGGTTATGATGATGATGTGGCGGGTGATCTTGACTACTAGGCTTGCTCCGGGTGCGATCTTGCAATGTTAACATCTAACCTAGGAGGTTTACCCCCGACAGAACCTCCGACATCTAAGTAAATACCAAAATATACTTATAATTTTGAGAAAGTATGTAGTGGTAGTGAAATACTCTTAGATGATTTTTCCTCCTTTTTAATTTACATTTTGAGGGCTATCTTGCCTATCTATAGAATAGTGTGGGGCTTTGACATTCTGTTTTGGTCTCTTAGTTTTGTAGGCTTAATCGTATATTTATACTCAGTATCATTCACAAAAATTAAAAATTTTACATGACTGCTCTCAAATTTGGGTTCAAATAGCTCGATAAGGAAAGCAACTGAATCATCTAGTTAAGAAAATATAAAATCAATAAGTCTTATACGGAGTATAAGACAATCTTACATTAAATGAATGTAACACCAAAATACAAATTGCAAGTTAAAAGGGTGAAGTTACTTATGGAGGTATTAAAAAATTTAGTTTCAATTAATTATAATTATCAGTAAAATGGTACAAAAACTATATAATCGAGTACAAATGAAACGAACTTACAATAAGTTATTGTAAGACCCAACTCAAACAAAAAATTGACTTCACTAAACACTTAAGAGTAAGAGTAATTACATTGTCCTCACACATGAGACGATCAATAAAATTAATCAACCGTTTATACATTTTTCAACAATGAATGAACTGATGAGATATTTTACTAATATTTTTACGATTTTTTTTTTAAACAGACGACACGTTAAGATATATTCCGTACTCATTTAGAAAGTATATGCCAAACACAAATTCTTGTTTAAGACAGAACTGCCTTAAACCAAGAAACGGCCAATAAATATCTTATTAAAGAAGGGACAAAGTGGGAGCAAGTTGTTCTCCCCCACTAGTTCCTTGTCTTTTTCCCCCCTATTTGACCCGTTTCTCCCAAAAAACGGGTAACCCGTTTTAAGGGAGATCAACACTATGCCAAATATGAAATAAGAGTACAAAATAAAAAAAACACCTTATTGACTAATTCAACATTAACATAAATGTATAATCACATTCT
Organism: Dianthus caryophyllus; assembly: GCA_023091065.1. NCBI lineage: Eukaryota > Viridiplantae > Streptophyta > Magnoliopsida > Caryophyllales > Caryophyllaceae > Dianthus > Dianthus caryophyllus. The sequence continues at coordinate 39,087,974 of CM041518.1, read as the reverse complement.
TTAATTCACAACCATTCATTTATTTTATTTATTATATTCCTACCAAATAAAGAATAGTATCAAAACAAAATATTAAATTAATTTTTTTTTTTTTTTTTTTTAAAAAAAACCTCAAAAATATTCTTTCCACCAGATTCTCTACGCTGCGAAACGATATTGTTTACCCTAATATTCTTCCATAAAAAAATATATTATTTATTTTATTATTTCTATATATATATATTTATTTATTTTCACATTTAATTGTGTTTTTTTAATTTTTTTTAGTTACATTTGCGTCTTTATTCTTCTATCTTCTTCCCTATCTTATTTCTTAACGCTCTCTATTTTCCTCATCTCTATCCATTTAATTTCCTTTTTTAAAAATTCTTCCATCAAAGTTTTGTTCTTTCATACATTTTTATACATCATAGTGATTAAAATAAATTTATTAATAATTAAAAAAAATATCAGTAAAAAAAAAAAAATGGTTTGCAGTTTGCCGGAATTAAGCTTAGATTTGAGTCCACCGTCGGTGAAATTTCAATTCCCGGAATTTTTGACCGATTTTCCGGCGACCCACGTCGGAGATTCATGTGAATTGTTCAAACTTGTCGAATTTATCGATGAATTAGAGGAAGAAATTAAAAAGATCCAAGCTTTTCAGCGTGAACTTCCTTTATCACATACTTTATTAAATCATGGTTAATTATTTTTTTGGCTTTTAATTTAGTTTAATTTGTTGTTTAATTGGTTTTTTATGGGATTAATTTAACTGGGTTTTTGTTAATTTTTTTGTTTGTTTAACAGCGATTGAACAGTTGAAGGAGAAGGTGAAAAAGTGTGAGAAAAGTTGGGCAAAAAATGGTAAATTTGGTGAAAATTTTGGGTTAAATTTGGGTAATCATAACGATGTTATTGAGAAAAAAGATTGGATGAGTTCAGTTCAACTTTGGGCTCCGGTAATTTTTTTTTTTTAATTCATCTCGGGTTTTTTTTATTTAAATGATGTCGTGACAAATGATCACTTTTCTGTTGAACTGTTTTATATATATTGAGCTTATTATATGTTAGGGTGATTGTAATTCTATGTGTTTTCGACAGAGTAATAATAATGAGGAGAAAAAAGTGGAGGGGGTTTCGACGAATGTGTCGTTTAAGGAAGACGAGAAGGCGCCGAGGTTGTCGCTGGTGACACCGTCAGTGGTTGATCAGGGGTGTAATGTGTCGAGAACTGTCGGTGAGTCGACAGTGAATCAGTCTGGAAAGTTGCAAACAACTAAACAAGTGTGTCAGACGGGGTCGAGGAAGCAAAGGCGGTGCTGGTCGCCGGAGCTTCACCGGAGGTTTATTGATGCTCTTGAGAAACTTGGTGGGTCCCAAGGTTGGTTGCTTGGAACTTTCCTCCCCAAAAAAAAGAAAAATTTAAATGAAATTGAAGTTTAGTCTGTCAAGTTATCCTTTTTTTTAAAAAAAATGTTATCTTCTCATCATAGTTGTTGTTGTTGTAGTGCTTTGGTGCTTGATTGTTTGAAAAATACGTGTCTCGATTTAGGTCATGAGTATCGTTCTCGTAAGGGTTTGTTCTTTTAATCTGAAGTCCAAAGTCTGAAGTCTGAAGCTTGAACTATATTGTTGTCGATCGAGTTATGTGACTAGTGAATAATTTAGTGCAAAGTTTGAAGTTTGAACTGTATTGTTGTCGATTGAGCTATGTGACTAGAGAATAATTTAGTGCAGCAATTTTACGATTAGAGTGAGTGTTTGTGGAGTTAAGGTTGCGTACATCTGACCCCTCTTGTTTGTGTCAAAAATGTGTGAGACGTTCTTAGCAAATGTCGGGAAAGTGATAAAAGAATGAAATATGAATAGAATTCTATGAAATAGTCAAAAGAGGATCTTGATTAACTTTGCTGAGATTGTACTGCTTTTTAACCTACTCTTTGTGGACAATTTATCGTAGTTGATTTTTCGTCGGTTTTCCAACCTTGGATTAGCATAATATAATAATGGTTATTTTTCTTTTGAAGAAATGATTAGTATTTTGAAACGCTTTTGATTACGTGTGTTGGGTTTTCAGTGGCCACACCTAAGCAGATAAGAGAGCTGATGCAAGTCGATGGCCTTACCAATGACGAAGTTAAAAGCCATTTACAGGTACCAACGTATAGGATGCATTTCCATTTCCGATGTTACCATGTACTCACTGTTCTTGAGGCGCTTTTTTTGTTGTTTGAGTAGCAGTCATTCGATACAATGCTCGACAAGTCGACATAGTTTTCTTTTATTGTTTGCGTAACATGTAAATAAGGCTGTGTTACTCCACTATTTGCGGTTAAATCAATGAAATGTAGAAAGATTAAATGACGTACGAGATGAATAAGGTATCATGCTTGCTTTGCTTCCTGTTATTTCGAGTAACACATGTTTTGGCTGGTAAGAAAGCAAATCCACGCAATGCACGATTCCTTAGTCCTGCAAAATGTTTGTTTGGGTGTATCGTTATAGACGTGTTCTTGCTGATATTCACATTCTTCTTGTGAACACTATTAAAACTGGCTTCCTTTGCTTGACCCCTTTTTTTCGCTCGCTTTGTTGCAATTCAAGACGTTATTGTCAGGCATTTCTCGAGTGTAATCTTATCTTATCGTACCTCTATTGTGTGTGACAGAAATACAGACTCCACATCCGAAAGCCACAAGCTTCAAACTCCAAGACGCCACCATCGGTCGATCAAATGATGGGCGGAGAAACGCTCGAGTTAGGCTACTCAAACTCAGACATACAACACTCGTGCTCTCCCGAAGGCATGTCACACTACGTCGTGTCCAAGAAGTGCAACTCCTATAGCATCAATGGGGACGAAGAAGAGAATTCCGATGGCCAAACCTCGAAGGCTCCACGACTTATTTAATTTAGGTTAACGAGAAGATGACGGCTTACGTGAGTGTATAGCTGAACGGTAATCCAGCACCGCGGTTTTTCGTGGTATATGATATACGAGTAGCAATTATGTATTAGGTTGTATCGAAAATTCTGTGATAGGCATAAAAAGTGAGCTTATACTACCCAACCAATGTAACGTAAAAAGAGAAATGGAAGGGAATCGAGAGAGAGAGTTTCTTCTTCCGGTTTTTCAATTAGGCCATATTCGTGTGAGAGGCCTTGACAATTTTTGCGGCATTTAGTCTCGACTTATTCGTGTTTTCTTCTACACTCGAAACGTGAACAACTTGTGCACGTTGTACTCTTTCTATCTAGGATGTTTCTTATGTCTTGCTCATTCTACATTTTTGACGATTTTACGATTAGCACTTCCAGCAACCCTTTTACTTTATTTGATGCACCTTTCACTCACTAGGCGATGTTACTTTCGTCTACTCCGTGTTAAAGACTCAATGCATTCAATCTCTTTGTAAATGAGGAGCTTCTCGATGTCAAACTATCGTAAACTTGGACGTTTGTAAGGTGTAGGTGTGTCCAATTCGTTCGATTTTGTAGACTTGATTTTTTTTTTTCAAATACAGAGTATATAGACATGTAATCATTTATATATAGACTGTGATCATTTACAAATTTATACTATCGATTTCTTAAAATGGTCGCCTTTTATGGTATTCATGCTACTCCAAATGATCATTTACAAACTTTTTCGTATAATTTTATCAGGAATAAAAAAAAATGTGGAATATTCTTTAAAGACTTTGCAAAATACTGAATTTTTAGACAATATATAGAACCAAAATAGAATGAATACACGAACTAAAGCTATATTTCTATGGGCTTATAGGTGGGCCTATTATAAACCAATCTGGGCCAAAATATTAAAACCCTAACAGAAATTCTTAGGGCAGGCTTAGGTCAAGTTTTAATACAACAATGGGCATTTAATATAACCGCTAATATTTTATTTTATTTTGTTTCATTTTATAACCATATAAATTCAGAGTAGCCCCTGCGTTCTGTGAGGCAGAGGATCTCAACTCTTTTCTGTACCATAATAGCCTACCAACTATGTGTTCTGGTAAGCTAGTCTACTTTGTTTTGTCAAAGCGGTAGAGGAGGATTCGAAATTGTATCGTTACTGGTACCTCAATTCCTCAGACTTAACAACTATGCTAAGACATTCTCAAATAACAGGTGCAGAATTTAAAAAAATTTGCACTTGAGTTTCTGTTTTTTCGAATTGAAAACTAAACTGAACTGAATTTGTTTTGAACTAAAGTGTTGTTTGATTGTTCAAGGAATTAAAATGACATACGAAAATTCATTATAAATGAGTTAAGTATTCAAATGAAACTTTTTTGCCTTGCATTAAACTAAATTGAACTAAATTGAATGGATATGATAATACATCTAAAAGAACAATGTTTTGAAAGAAATTGAAAAACTTGCCCATGTTTTAACCTTTAAACTTCATTTAAAATTCATCATAAACATTACTAATTGTATAATTTATATTAAAAGACTAATATCAGGTTTATCATCTAAGATTTTAAAATGTAATAGCTATTTAAATGTCAGTTAAATTTTTTATAATACCTGTTATTTTTCACGGACGATAAAACTAGTTAGAATTAAATACAAAGAAGACAAGCTAGTGACAAATGTGAACAAGAAATTCTTGATAACATAGAATTTTGCATTAAAAACAGTTACTCCGTATAATCAAAGACTAAAGACCTACAAATTAAGAAATGCCTACATAATGTAGCTTAGTATGAGTGCAAATTGAGTAAGAAGATTAAAAATAAGAAAAGTGGCATGTCTTTCTTCCTTGTAGATTGTACCCCACATGCAAATCAATCTTATAACCATTCTTCCAACTACCATTCAATCTTCATTAAACTTTGATTAATTTAATTACATAACATACGGAGTATTATTTAATAAAGTCTTTCAAATTTATAAATAATGTCAAATAATATAATGAATGAATAAACTGAACAAATAAAGCATACTCTCTCCCATTATTATATTCAAGCGAAAAGAAAATACTAAAAATGAGAGGGAATATATTTTTATAATGTGTGTTTGACGAATATAGAGTATAAGTATTAAAATTAACACGGAATATCAATAACTGGAAAATTTTTGTAAAGAAAAAGTTACTAAATACTGTTAGAGTATATAATCGGTTTTGGGTTTCTAACCATCAGCTTAAGTTTTTGGTTAATTAAGTTGATTCCTAACATGAAATCAGAGCCTTGTGACTAAAAGGTCACGGGTTCGAATCTCACCACCCCTCACTTTCAAAGTTGTATATTTCGCACCAGGTAGGCGGGCCTGTAGTTGCGTCCACACTTCAAGCTCAAAGGGCGTGTTAGAGTATATAATCGATCTTAGGCCTCCAATCATCAGTTTAAATTTTTGGTTTAATTGATTCCTGACAAATACTTCAAATTTTCATAAGACTTTTTCCTTTAAATAAACGTAAGAAAAACACTAGTTAACTAATTTATGTAATTTTTTTAGTCTAAATTGTTAGCTGTCCATGACACGATAATAAAAATGTACGTACATTCATTTAGATTTCATGCTACATTAAACGCTCACATGAAGGTTCTAAAAATAAATTAATCTTAATTGGGTTTCTGATTAATTAAGTAAGATCCACATGAATATTTAGACTAATCAATTCTCTTTACTGAAATTTATGTACGTCCTTATACAAGTGGACCTTTGCTTCCTTTCATTATTCATTACACTATTGAGCTAGGGTACGTATTATTTATTACCCTCCAAATTATAGAAGTAGTACATAAATAAATAATACTCCGTATATCGATAGCATTATAATGATATGTCGATGTTGTAATTAAAATAATATATTATCTTCTTAATAATATTTCAAAATTTTCATATTAGTTAGTTCTTGGATTTGGTTTAAGTATTATTATATTATATATACCTGATCGACTGGTCTCATTGTATTTAGGAGACACAAACAATCAACAATGATAAATTGATAACTTCTACTATGAAGTATTCTCTCTTGAATTTTAATAGCTAGAAATAAATGATACTTCGTAAATATTATTGATAGTAATTACTATGTAGTATAATAGTACGGAGTATTTTTTATGAGTTTGTGAGATTGATAATATCGCGGCATTGCAAAAATTAAAATCTTTAGATAATACAAGTATAAAATATATAAACCCGTTCATATTAGAAACGATATACATATAATTCATTCAAATCATCTGTACCTGCCTATACACATAAATTACCACCTCACCCGTTACTCAAATTTGTCTAATTATTGAGCGATTATTAGAAAATACGGTACGAATATCGACAAAAGCAATATCATATAAAGGAAATGTCTAAAAAAGTAATCGACCAAACATGTTTCACATATGACTTGCACGTAATAAGTATGAGTTTTAAGTAGTACGATTACAATATGAAAATGTGGGAAAATCAAACAAGAAAACAAAACATTAGGTAGTAAAGATACGATAACTAAACATTAATAATTCAATGTTTTCGGCACCGATTTGAAATGCATGCAAATAATTTGTACATATAATCGATATATTTAAAAGATTTTTTAATGTTTCGTCCTCCAATGACATTAACCAAAAATAGAAACGATATCATAAAATTCGAGTCATCTAAATGGACTATGTAATTAGTACGGAGTATTTTCCAATCTTAGAAAATACTCCGTATTTATAATTATATGGAGTATAATTTTATATTTAAATTTACGGATTAACATGTCCTAAACTTGTATCCCATTTGCCATTGTAAGATACCGTATATACATTGTCATATCTCACATAAAATAGGAGAGAATTTACGGATTTATATGAATCAATTCAACCAAAAAAAAAAAAAAGAGTATATATAAAAGCAAATAATAAGAATCCAAAATACCAACTATTTTTCTAAAACTATATGTTGAAGAATTTATATATAAAAAATCGTTTCTACAATTCATAGAAAACTACGAGTAATTTAATTACACAAGCAGGGGCGGTCGCTACCACTAGCATAACTATGAAATTTTTTGTATGTTCTTGTCGAAGTTATCTTATTCTATTACGGAATATCCCTTTAAGAAAATCTCGTTCGCCTAAGTGTAGATCCCAGCTCCAACATTGAATACATGAGATCAACCAGCTGAGAAACCTCTCATATGACGGGATCATACAATAATTATTTTTCAGATTTCTACTGATAATAACCAGTATGTCTCACGATACGAGACAGTCTAACATTTTTAACATGTTGTACTTGAAATATTTTTGAATGCAACCCTAAAAATGGCAAAATAAAAAGAGGGTATAATACTCATATTAATTGTTTGAGTGTGACATTACTCTGATGAACAAAACACCACTACTGTTAGTTAGTAAACTGTCACTGTGCACTTCTTCACCATATAACACCCTTTTTGTATTCTGCACAAAACTGCAGTAAATCTCCGGGAGAGAGTAAATCTTATAAAAGACGGTTTCTTACTCTTTAAACTGTACTGTACGAACGACAATAATTGAACAAAACCATCTTCTTTTAGACTTATCAAAGACCCAACTTATTTTTACTTATCAAATATTTTCGAAATTCTAGATAATTTCAGAAAAGTTACAAAGTGACACTAAACAGACACCGAATTTTAGAAAATTTAAAATTTCAGACAGTTTAAGACGAAGACAGTATGTGCACCACTTGTAAAGTTGTAATCACCACATACATGTATAATGCTATTGTTTGTTGTATTATAAATCACCTCAAAATAATTCAAAAAGCTTACAAACATTTATACAGCTGATAAAAAAAGAACACTAAAGATAATTGATGTTGGACTTTTTTTTTTTTACCTCAGAACACAGTAAAAAAACAAGAGATTAATTTGGAAGCTTTTTTTGTTTTGTTTTTGTTTAATTTGACTGCAAAAATGTGGCTAATAAAATGTACCCTTTTAATACTTTCCTTTGTTAACATGATGGTCCTCCTGCTGCAGTGTTCCTGTCTTCCTCGCTTTCCGATTTCTGATGATGATGATGCTGCTGATGTTGTTGTTGATGATCATGTTCATGTTCATGTTGTTGTTGATGATGATGAAGAAGTTGCTGTTGTTGTTGATGATGTTGTAACATTAGTTGTTGTTGTAGAACATGGTGGTGGTGTTCATGAAGTGCTGGTATTAGAGGAATTGCCTGCGCAATCTCGACAACTTGCTCGTCGTCTTGTTGCTGTGGGGCCTGTTGTTGCGGTGGTTGTGGAGGCGGTTGTTGTTGTTGTTGCGGTGGTTCAGGCTGTTGAAGAAGCAGGAGTTGACCGAGAGGCTCATCGTCTTCCCCATGTTGCTGCGCCTGCTGAATCTGAGTGTACACTGCCGCGTTCTGGTCGTAAGTGCCACCACCACCACCTAACGCCAACGACGGCGATCCAACCATCTGATTAAACCCGCCACCACCGCCACCGCCGCCAGGACTACCCACGGCCGCTGTCACAACCGCTCCTCCTCCTACCTCGTAGGTCCCACAAAACCCACCACCGCCACTGCTGCTGCCTGCGTTGAACCTCATGAACTGCTGCTGCTGCTCCCAGTTCCTCATCATCTCCTGCTCTTCCTTCATCACTGCCGCGGCCATCTGCTGCTGCGCTTCAATCATCTGCTGCGCGCTCTGCTGCTGCGCAGCAGACGCGCCTTGCGTGTTTGTCGTGATTCCCATCATATGATTCGCCATATTATACCCGCCCAAAACGCCAGCATTCACCGCAGAAGGACCAGCACCACCAGCACCAACGTTATACGCAGGTGACGGAAACATAGTTGCATTTAACGCAGACGGTCCAATGTACGTAGCAAGCTCCTTCTTAGCCGTGATCAGATCACTCTGCACTTGCTTCAGCTTCTGCTGCAGCACTGAAATCAGTCCCACGCAGCCATAAACAGGGTCCCTAAGCCTCGCCTCCGCCTCATACGCTAACGAATTCACAGCATCCTCCCTCTGCGCAGCGGGCAGCTCGTTCAGCAGCTTCGCCACATTACTCGCCCCAAACACCTTGTGCACGTTCGCAAACCTCTGTGGCTGGTCCGGTGGAAAGTACGGGGCAAACACGCACTCCTGCGTGCACTTCCTCCGTAAAAACTTGCACGCTGCACACGGTGAATTCGACGACGACATTTTTATTCTCTTCTCAAGTCAAACACCTTCCTCACACAACCTGCCAAAAACAAAAACAAAAACAAAATCAACACAAAAAATTCAAAATTTGTCATCTAGGTGATTATATTATCATAACAAAATCTAGAAAAACTCACATTAATTAATCAAATTAATTAACTAATCACATGAATAAACAATTCAATAGACTGCACCACAGGAAGTTTCATGTACCTTGGGAATACAACAGCATATTCATTTCATTCAATTTTTCTAATTTTTTTTTTGACAAATCTATGATATAATTAATGAATTAATCAAATCATACATTAACTACTACTACTTCGCATGTACTTAAAGCATTAAATAAATCAAAATAATAATAATAATAATCTGCAAAAATTATGAAAAAAACAGCTGTTATTATACAACAAAGTAATATGATGATGATGATGATGATGATAGTGAAGGTTAATCAAAATCTGGAAGATGAAGTGTATTCATCTCACCGAAATTCCTCTCACTTTCACGTATCATACCTCGAAAACGACTACACAAAAACTCTCGAAAAAACGCGTTTATTGTTATACGACGTATATACACATACAACGATCTCACAAACAACAACAAAAAAAAAACGAGTCGAAACAAACTGTTACAACAATCATTATCAAAATTATTATTATCGTCATCATCATTATACATCGTAATCAACATGTAATCATAAATTATACGCTAATCAAAATAAACACTCCACAATCTACTTCACATAATTGAAACCAAAAAAAAAAAAAAAAAACCTAAAACGTGTTCATCATCTTCAAACATTCATTCAAAAATTGAATGTCATCAATCAATCAATCATCGTATAACAAACAGTTGATTTAAACTCAACTTTCAAGAAAAGCAATATATTAATGTCTTATCAAATCATTCGTTATCGAATAAATACGAAAATCACTATCACTTAACGTAAAATTCATACTGAAAATCTTCCTCAAATCAAAATGAATAAATGAATAAATCTTACTTGCACTCTACTCGTTCAATTCACTAAACTAATCTCAAAATTTAAAAAAAAAAAAAAAAAAACAAAAAAACGACGTCGTTTCAAGATCTAATTTCTTGCAACAAACAAACTAAAACGAACGTAACGACGTTACCGTAAAAAAAAAAAAAATGATAGTGAAATCATTTTCTTGCATACCTATTTTTTTTTTTTTTTTTTTTTAATGGATTTAATTTTTATGAAAATAAAAATAATAAAATAATAATATATTTATATGAGGAGGAGGGAGGTGGGGGTGATGGAGAGAGGAGTGGTGGTGTGAGGGGAGGGAGGGAGGGAGGGAGGGAGGGCGTGTGGTGTGTGTGTGAGAGAGAGATATGTAGTGCGTGTGAGAGAATCTCAGCCGTCTGATCAATCATCGGACTTTTTTTTTATTTGATTATGATTATGATTATGATTATGATTATGATTTTCTCTCTCTTATGACTCACCATTTTTTAGGGTGGGACAAAAATACAAAATCAACTGTTTGCTATAAGATAATTGAAATATTTATCACATGAGACGGTAATCGGCTTTATATGTGAGACAAAAATACAAAATCATATTAGGCATAATTGGCCTTGTAACCTTGTTTGATTTTTTTACTAACTTCTAGGGTTATGCAAAAATGATTAGTTTTGAAATTGGTAGTCTTTTTGTTCTAAGGCAAATACTTGTGTGAGACAAGTCTCACAATAAATTTATTGGGAGACCTCTCACACAAGGGTGGTTATTTTTCTATTTTATTTTAAATTGTGTGTGTGACTTACGTTATGTTAACGTAAGTCCGGTCTTACGTAAGTAGAGTACTATATTTATGATATAAAACTTTGTTTGATGAGTTATATGGTTTTATACAAATTTTGGCATAAATTAAATGGTGCTAGTTCAATTAATGATGGTTGTATATACAATAGATCGATTTCAAACAGTTTTTTGTAAATAAGGCGCGAATGCGCGCGTTTTTTATGATATTAAACGGTCCCAAAGTAATCTGAAAGGTGGCGAGACTATCACAGAGGAAAAAATGGTGTCATTTTATGATTTAGCATTAATGGAGTATGAGAAACGAGAAATACGATCAAAGTAACAAAATCAAAATGATTTACTTATTAAAATTATTTCACATTGTATTTACCACAATCAATAAAATAGTATATCACAAGTAAAAAGATCCACAAATATTATAAAATTAAGTAATCATTAAAATAGAGATTTTCGAAATAAAACGTAATGGGTTGAAGAGTGTTACCGGGATACCGGAAGAGCAAAGACGGTGATGGTGGCCGTGACCGGTGAATCAATCGGACAGTAGAGATTATGTTATGGAGTAATGGAGTTTGTTGTTGAGAATAATAATAATAATAATAATAATAATAATAATAATAATAATAATGAGTGATTTTATAGGTGTAATTAGATGATGTAATTTGGGTAACATATCGTACTTTTTTTTTTGTTATATACATTTGGCTAAATTCCACCCTTTTGATTTTGTCAATAACAACCACAGCTGTTAATTTTTATTTTGAATTGTTTTATATCGAATTAATACGCGCGCGAGACGGTATAATTAACGGTCGTTTTGATGGCGCGCCATTTTAAGGAGCGCAAAATAGTTGTTCTTGGTCATGTAGTTGTCAATTGTCGATAGGTAATTTTTTTCGTCTCGTTCTTGTAGACGTTTTAAATAACAAATGTTATTGTGATAGATATCACAATAACATTATGGATATGGATCTACATATATAGTTGCAGAGTAATATATATATGAATAAAATCAGAAAGATATTATATAGATTGTGAGAAATATATTCCTTTTTATAGAGTATTTGGTTAGATGTATATTTTTCACATTGGTTATGTAGATAAGATTCATAATGTGGTCCTGTTTGATTGACGTGGATTGCTAAAAAAAAAAACGTTTAGTTGGTATGATCGAATAAAATTAGTATATCTTATTTCAATAACATATTGACATCCCAAAAAAAAAATTAAAATAAAATAATACGTCATTTACAATGTACTTCTGATATTGTTAGAGTATATAATCGATGTTTGGCCTTCAACCATCAGTTTAAAATTGTAACATTTGATAAAAATATAGAGCGAATCCTCTGTCTCATCTCATGTTCCATTTGATATCCTATTACTTTATATAGTACTCCCTCCATTCATATCCATTGGCATCCATACACTATTTGCCACTATTCATGTACTCGAAATTTTTTTGATATTTTGGTTGATATATAATTGAGAATATAGTCATGTGAGGTTTTGTTTTATTCGTCTTCTTAAGCACAATATTAAAACTGAATTGGTATAATTTTTTATAATACGTTACTATAGATATTACCGTTGCAAAATACGACTCGACAAATGGACCATGACATCATGATGCCAATGGATATGAATGGAGGGAGTAACAAATCTCTTTTTTACGTAATTATTTATTTATTAAAATTTTATTTTATAATTAATGATATTTATTACCATGTAGAGTAATGAGATACCAAATGAAACATCAAAATAGGACCGTCGATTTCAATTCATAAATATAACCCATCACACATATAAAATCATATCGTCTTATTTTAAAATTTGTCGATTGCATTGCGTTGATTTCGTTCCCATTAATGAACGTCAATTTTATCTGCTACAAACGTAACTTGTTACTTTTTCGTTGACATTTGCTACATGGTCACTAATGATTGTGAGTTTTTATTTATTTATTTTGTTTTAATTTTGATCATTCTCAATTAATCTAATGAAAATAACTTTTTAACTAGCTAGTCGCATGGTTGTTTTTTTCGACAAACAAATTGTAATTTCGTTACAATACCTCGTGACTATAGATAGTTAAAATAAAAATAAAAAATAGATTGAATTAATACAATCTATGATGAGTAACAATTTTTTTCCCAATATGAGCCACAAAGGCATTACAACGGGGGAGGAAGATTCGAACCTGTCACCTATCGTCACAGATACCTAAATCTTAACCACTAGGTAAAGACATCTATCATTGAATTAATACAGTCTATGATGAGTAACATTGATGTGAAGTACTCCACACATATATTATCAACATAAAGAAGATTATATTTTTATGAATGATACAAATTTGATATTTCCTCCGATTTTTTTGTTCTTCTCATTTGATTATAATATTACTCATGTATATTAACAAGTGAGAAAAATAAGAAAATGAAAGAGAGTAAAAACAACTCGGAAATCATATGGATCATCATATCTCTAAAACGTGTGTACTACTTTGTAGTGAATATAAAAATAGAAATTAAAGAGCCGATCTCTGAGCAATGCATTATAAAAAAAATGTCAAAATTGAACGTTAGATGGCTAATACTAGTATATAAATGCAGAGCTTATAAATTCTCGTGTTTTCACACAACGTATTTAAAAAAAATATCGCAAAATATAAATTCAACTTTTATTTCACTAAGAAGGTGAAAGAATGATTTACGAGTAATTTTCTAATGCATGAGTAATATCTAACAATATAAATTCTTGTTTTATTTCGAATGATTGCATGACCACTACTCCACTAGTGATGAGAGATACTTTAAAAGTGGTCACATTTTTTATAATAACAGTTACCGTCAGTGCAATGTAATCACGTTTTATACATTAGAAAGTCTTCTTTCACTTTGTAAACGAATAATGGTATTTTACAAAACTTATCCATACAACAAAGGTAGCTAATTTAATGTATGATTGCAATTTGTGATTGTTAGTACTCCCCGTCCCGACCATTTATCTAGGGTGTTGCTCAACTGTACCCAAGTTTTACTCACTTGTACCCAACATTTACAATTTTACCCTTCTCATTTTTTTCCCCCACAATTAATCATCTAGGTTTAATCTCTCTTCTCTCTCTAATTACCCACAACATCATCATCATCATCAATAACAATAACAATATCAATAATTGTTTTTTTTTTTCCTCAAAAATAATAATTTTAACAACTACAATAATAATAATAAAAAATTTGACAATTTACAAGGAAAAGGAAAAAAAAATTAAAATACAAAAATACACACAAAGAAAAAAAATTAATATCATGCATTTATGCGTCCTGCCCACCTTGCCATCTTCCACCTAAGCAATCTCCTACCGTTGACCCTCTCTGACAGATTGTGCAGGTCTTTGACATGCCGTTCTATTATACCTTCGCCTTAATCCATCATTAATTGTAAAAATTCAAATTTTTTAACTCTCAAAAACCCTAATTGTAAAAATCCAATCAATAAAATTGTAAAACTTTAATTAATATAGGAGTTTTCAAAACTAATAATCTTAGTATTGATTTGTAATTGAACAATTTGAATTGTTTTTGAAAGATTTGAATAATTTTGAATGAATTTTGATTAAGTTTAATGGGATGGAAAAGAGAGAAAAAAATTAGATCGAAATTTAGAAAATGGGCATGGAATGGAAATTTTAGGGTAAAAAAGGGTACAACTGAGTAAAACTTGGGTACAGTTGAGCAATTACGTTTATCTATATTTGCCTTTACACGTTTGTCAACACCCTTTTCATTTACTTACTATCTTAATTTAATTACATAATATTAATATTAATAAAACTAATCTAATAAGATATCACATTACTATAATTTATTATACTCCGTAATATATTTGAAATTACATTTAAGTTTATCCATTATGTTAAATAGTGCTAACAAACAAACGTAAACAAATGATCAGACGGGAGGGAGTAATAAAATAAAGGTGTTAGCTAGCTTAGGGTTCCTCAGCAAGTCAAAATCACACAACATTACATTAAACAACTGATTTATGCAACTAACTCATAGAGTCATAGAGTTATAGAGTCCTTGTAGTATTAGTTAGTTGATGCGATTTGCGATAATCAAGCCTGAGTTAGTCTTTCAATTTTTAGGTATTTTGTCCTCCTTTTTTAATCCTAAAATTTACAAATTTAATTTTCAGCCCTAAATGACATATATTATATTCATATACTCGTATAATTTCTTGGCCGGTTCAATTTAACATTTTAATACAATGATTTACTCCCTCGATAACGATCACTTAGCTACATTTTTGACACTATTAAAAGAATTGTAATGTATTACGGAGGGAGTAGTATTTATTGTGAGATTTTGTTTAATTTGATTGGTTTTCATGAAATAATTAAGACTAATATTATCTTTAATAGTTTGTATTCATCTTTTATTTATTCGGATAAACGACCCAGCCTTTTATTTTATTCATATCAAAGTTATCTACTCCCTCTGTTACAGTACAAATTATGTCTACTTAACAACGAGTCAGATATTAATTACTACTATCAATTATGCTAAACTCCAAAATCATCCTAACTTTTCATCACTTTATACAAAAAACGCGTTGATTTCATACTATTAAACATGTGCAAAAAATATAAAATTCATCTACATCAGCATGAGGAAAAAAAAATACAAGAAAATAATATTTATTATTTAACATAGATAGAAATATATAATTATTTCCACATAGTCCATAAGAGGTAGATAATATATGGTCGCAAATAAGAGTAACAAATCAAAATAAATAAAGCAAAATAAAAGAGTAAAATGAGGGAAAATCCTACCTAATAACTATATGCATGCGTATGCTTACCATAAAGGCCGTTGCACTATCAATCGAGTCAATTATTTGCCCATGCGTGTGCTTGTACGTTTTTATAATGTGTCACATCTTTGTTACGCTTTTATGTGTTTCTTCTTCTTTGACTTTTTTTTTTTTTGGGTGTGTGATTTTTAATTTGAAGGGTGTATCGGGTCGGGTGGTAGACGGGTAGTCATCCGATGACTCGGATCGAGTTTGAGTTGAGTTTAACAGAGTTGAGTTATATTGGGATTGGGTTGTATTGGGTTAGAATAGTTCGCAGGTTGAGTTTTCGGTCTGAGTGTATCAGGTTTTGGTTGTATCGGGTTAAAAGTTTGGACCAGTCAAGTTTCGTCAAATTCAGATCGCTATCAGGATGATTCAATTTTTAGCGACGAAGACAAATTCTAAGATCTTAGTAGTTGTCAAAATATATACTCCGTATGAGTTTTTAATTATATTCTCATACGGAGTATTAAAAAATTTGTGTCTATTAATATTGTTTCTATGGGATGCTTTGATGTGTGAATCTCAACAACTTTTATGAAAATATGTTTAATATAAAGTTTTTAATTATACATAGTGTTTTATAAGCTATGTTGATTTGATAAATTTGTAATTTTAATTGGGCTTAGATCATATGATTTTGATGAGAATTATGTTAGAGATAGAAAATTTATTATGTAAACTACTCAAATATCAATGGTTAAAATACGGGTGAAATTCCCATGGATTTCAAGTTCAATTCCCTCCAAGAGCAATCTTGTGGGGAATGTTAGAAACTTGAGGTTATGCCTAATAGATCACGAACCTATTGTCCTGGTAAAAAGGGTGGCTGACCTGGCGTGTATCGGTGTATGGTTTTCAGGCTATCATGCACGCTCGGGGAGTTTACCCAGTGTTCATCAAAAGTAGCGACTGCGGGTTCTCCACGTTATCCAAAAAACAAAAAAAAATAAAATCAAATATTAGTGTGTTAATCTTCGTCATTGTATTAGATCAAATAAACGTAATTACGGTATAAACTTATAAATAAACTTACACAATTGATAGTTGACATACGATAGGAAACCGTTATAAAAAAAATTATTTATAAAATATTATGTGAACGTTAAAATCGATGGATTATTGAAACGAGTTTATTTTAAAATTGAAACTACCAAAAATTTTATGTTTTTCTCCTTAAGTTTAGATTTATTGGACTATTGAGGTAATAATTGAGTCAATCTAAATTCTTTAATTTTAGCCCAATGACTTGACTAGTGGGGTAGTCATTGGCCCAAACAAATACACTTGATATCTTGTTCATAGCATTTTGTACTTACTTCTGAAATAGTAGCCCAAACAATTGACTTAGTTATGGACTTATGGCCCACAATTAATAAAATTATTATGGAGTAATTTATGATATAAAATCAACACAAAAATGAATGAAAACCAAATGTGTGATTATTACAAATTTTTGAGTAGAACAGTCTCACGATAATATTATCATGAAACCTCTCACAATAAGTGAATAAGGGGTGGTTACTTGTGATTTTCTTTAGGAATTAATAGGTCTTACGTGTGAGACGGTCTCACATAAGACATATCAGCGATTATTAATTTGTAGTGCAATTTATTTTGAGGTGGGATATGAGTATGAAAGCTCACTAAACTTGGATAAAATTATGTCCTACGATCAAATTTTTGCGTCTTAAATATATTCCACGCCGAACATTAAAATAAAATTATAAAGTTAGTTATATAGATTGTGAGTTTTGTGCCACTCTTTCCCTAAAATAAATGTACTTGTGCATGTTCTTCAAGTAGAAACTTTTAATATTGTCTTTCGAAAAGCACAAATTCTTGTTTGAGACGGAAGACCCGTTTCCCAGCTTAAGACGGGTCGGGTATGACCCGTTTTTCTCTCTTTTTTTTTTTTTTTTTTTTTTAAAAAAAAAATTTTAAGACCCAATTTTTTTTTTAAAATCTTTTATCGAAAATCGTGTTTATAGGGTAATTAAAAATGGTAACAAAGTAGACAAAAATGGTAACATATTATATTATATTGGTAACATATTATGAAACCTCAGTTTTCATGGGTTTGTTTTCCTTAAAAGATAATGTTGTCCTTTTATACAAACAGGTAACCATTTAGTATAATAATGTTACCATGTTAGCTTTCAGGGTTTGTGTTTCTTAAAAGATAATGTTGTCCTTTTATACATACAGGTCACCCTTACAACAACAATGTCACCATCTCATTTTTCAGATTAACTAATGTTTCAATGGGTTTCTTTTCCTTGAAAGAAAATGTTGCCCTTTTATACAAACAGGTCACCCTTTAGAACATCAATGTTACCATCTTATTTCTCAGCTAAACTAATGTTTGATGGGTTTTTGTCACTGCAAAGATAATGTTGTCCTTTAATACAAACAGTCACCATTTAGTACAACAATATTCTGTCTTAGCTTCAAAGACAATTTTAATGTTTATTGGGTTTGTTTTACTTGAAAGAAAATGTTACCCATTTATGCAAACAGGTCACCCTTTACAACAACAATGTTACCATCAAAATGTGTCTAAAAAAGAGAAAAACGGGATGAGAAAAAATGTTTCCCATTTATGCAACCAGGTCCCCATTTACAACAACAATGTTACCATTAAAATGGGTTTAAAAAAGAGAAAAACGGGTTTAAAAATAAAAAAAGAGAGAAGAAAAAAAAGAGAAAAAACGTGAGCCAGGCCACCACCACCGTTTAAAAAGAGAGAAGGAAAAAAAGAGAAAAAAAGAGAAAAAACGTGAGAAAAAACAGAGAAAAAAAAAACAAATACAACAACAACAACAATGGCACGACAACAATGATGGTAGAGACTCGACAACAAATACAACCGTGAGCCACCACCACCGTTTATTCCTCTGTTTTCGTCCACCATGGCCGGAGCTCCGACCTTCGACCACCGTGCTCAGGCTACCTTCAACTATGTGATGAATATTATTAATGTGGTAATAATAATAATAATAATAATAATAAGAAATGGAAGAGAGAGGGAGGAAGGGAGGCAAAAATGGAAGAGAAAAATGGAAGAGAGAGGGAGAGGGAGGCAGAAATGGAAGAGAGAGGGAGAGGGAGAGTTAGGGTTAGGGGTTTATAAGTGGGCTTGGATCTCAATTTGAAATTTGAGATCCAACTGCTTTCTCAGAAAGCGGGTTGCCCGTTTTACAAGAGACTAATTGTTCTAAAAGAATGTTCTTCAAAGACACATGATAAAAATACCAATTTGAGGGGGAGAAAAAAAATCAATTAATTGATTTCACCATTCCAAAAAAAATAAAATTCAAGACGTTTTAAGAAATTTTATTGTACGCCCAGAAAATACCCTATTTAAATCGATACGAATAGAAATTTACAATTAAAAACAATTACCTAAATCAAATTTATTTTAACGATCGTTATAATTACAGTATAATTTATATTGTTGATGAACTAATCTTTCAATTTAATCAAATTTTGGTAACAAAATATTACAATTATTATCTCTTAATATTTCATCATATATTCATATCCCATATGATTACATATTTTATCACATGTCTTACATAATAACATAATATATAAAGTCAAATTTGTGACAACCACCAATGTGTTAGATAGGCCAAAACATTGCACTTATTACATTACCTAAAACCAAAACGTCCAAATTTTTTTTAAAAAAATACTCCATTATTATTATTTATTTTTTTCTCCAATACAAAACTTTACAAACTACACAATATTAATGGAGCCACCTAACAGTCAAACCATGGCATACCAAGACCAATCTACTCAAGAACAAGTTGTTGATCGATGGTATTATTTTTATTTAATTTATAGTCTTTCTTACTATTTTAATTTGCGATAATCATATAACGTTATCAGATGATATCGAGTTTTGCTATCAGATGATATCTAAAACACGTGATTGTGTAAGAGGATAACAATTGTCTACGTGTGACACCGTCTTATAATTTTTTTGGTATAAATTGGTTATATTATGTTTATAATTTGTGACAATTTTAATTATTTTTGGATTTGTGTTTTATACACAGTTGTTCATGCTGCTACGATTTTTTCCAAGGTTTCTTCGACTTCCTCTGCTGCAATTCTGATTCTTGCTGATCACCTTTGGAGTACTTAATTTTTATCAGTGTATCGGGTTTTCTGAACACACGTTAGAAAAACCGTTTTATTTGGGAGCGAGTTATGTAACGTGTCATTTTGAGTATTGAGTAATTTGGGGAATCATAGTTTGTGTTAATGTTATTGAGTGTGGAGATTATTGAGTGTTGACTATATATGTTGAATTGTAGTTGAAAAAGATTAATTCTACTATTCTCTCATGGCTTTTTGTTGTTGGTTGAATGGTTAATGATCTTCTTACAAGTGTATTAGTGTGTCTATTCCTGTAGATTTTGATGTCATAATCACTCAATTATAACACATTTTAGAATGAAACTGTATAGGCGTGAAACTATCAATAGAATTTGTCAGCATCTCATTTAATGCTCATAATAGATGAACTGTCGATAGATTCTCATTGGCCGTCTCACGCATCAACTGGTTTGATAATAGACTTACTCCTGCATAGGTCGGTGTCATTAGACAAACCGTCAATAGTCGATTAGTTCAGAGGCTTATTGCTAGTTCAATACATGTGAGATCAGCTCGTAAAAGTACATAAAGAATTGGGTTGATTATAATTTACTAGGTGTATTTCTACTTGATGCCTACAACTAAGAGGAGGTATACGAGGGATCAAACCTTGGACCTATCGTTCACATATAATATACAAATTATACTTAGTAGATTTCAATAGCGCATTGGTATTTTCGGCATCAATCCTGCAACACGTAGCATAACAAGGAAGTAGTCGATCAAAATAAGACGATCTCATACAAGAATTTGTGTGTTAATACTCGGTAATTTAACAATTTACCTAATCGTCGGTATCACCGGCTTTCCTAAGCTTAGTGTTCCCACCTTCCTTGCTAAAGGGCAACAACATAGGGCCAAAGACACTATCAACCTCAATACTACCCTTGACAGAGTACCCTGTACCCTTCCCACTAATCATGTCCCACAATGCCGACCCGAAATCTTTTGGTCGAAAACTTATCGGTATCTCGACAACCCCTTCGCCGTTCTTCTCAATCTTTGCACATTTTGCGAGTTTAGCACCGCCGATGTTAACCTCCCCTAGCCAAACTTGGTACTCTAGGGAATTTAATCCCATGTCGAAGTCGTTCTTGTTCATTAGCTTTAGATGCAATGTTGCCTTTGTTTCCTCGAACGAGAATTCCTCGAATTTGATGGTCTCTAGGTCGACTTCTGGCTTGTAAGGGACGGGAATTTCGCCCTTTTTCTCAAGGGGTAATGTCAATTTGCCGAAAACTGGCACGTCCATTATAAGTTGTACAACGATCTTATAAGGTATAATGCTACCTTCTTTGATGTCCTTGTATGTTTCCTTAATGTCATCATAGACTAGTTTTAAGGGCACTTTGATTGTCTCGGACCCGTGTGCGTGGAGCGTGCCTGCGTCCGGTATTAGTCCCGAGACTAGCTTTCGACCATCGCTTTCGACTAGGTAGTCAATATCACATAAGGGTATGGGAATTGGGTTAGGGTTTTGTACAAGGACATCTACTATGAGCTCTATGGTCTTTAGGTCGATCGAGGGGATGTGGATAGCGCTTACGTCTGCTGTCGGCTTTCCAAACCCGACTTTCTCCTCGATTTTGTCACCGACGTCTTGGATGAAACCCTTCACTTTGTCAATGAATCCTCCCCCACCTTCTTCTTCTTCTTCTTCATTGTGTTGTTTGTTTGATTCATGAGGATTTTGATGATCTAATGATGACATTGTTGTAAGGAAATTTTTATGTTTGAAGAATGTATATATTATGGTGTTGTTTTTAGGGTTTGTGTAATGTGTAATTTACACATGATTTTATCGTATGAAATTCAATTTTCTTTTATGTGGAAGAAAATTGGGTGAATGAACAAGAGTAATTAGGGGAAATTGAATGGATTTACGGGTATTTCTGACTAAAATCGAATTAAAATTATATTGTTGGATTTTTCAAAGAAAGTCTAAATAAAGATTCATTATCATAGAAACTTAGAAAGACTATGTTCACTTAAAGCATAAACAAATAATGTTATACTCCGTAATTAGATTAAATTAGGAGAGCAGATCATCCGTGCCATTTCATATAAATTAAATAACTATCTTATAAAATACCTTTTAAAAGCATTTTTCTTATATTTTGCTACCAAAACACGTTTTTGGTGATTATAAAGTTTTTTTTTTTTTTTTTTTTTTCTGCTATAAAAAACTAGTGGAAAATATCTTTATCACCAAAAACGTTTTCTAACTAAAAAAATTTGGTAGCAAAGAATCCAAAACATCGTTTAATTATCATTAAAAACGTATTTTATAAGGTAATTACTTATAATTTACCCTTTTAAAAACAAAATATACTAATAAACGTTTATCATAACCATTTGTTTTTAAAAATAAAAGATATTAACATAAATTATTTTTGTACCCATAGTAAAACTAGTCCATAGACATAAGCTTCAACTATAATTTCGTGCCGTGGTCCTTCAATTCAAAAAATGAATTTGCATAGCAAATGAAATCATGTTTTCGTACTATTCCATGAATCATGATTATTCATTCCCATAACAAAAAAAAGTTATTGATCAATTTTCTTCTCAAAAAAAAAAAATAAAAAAAAATAAATTATTGATCATTACAAAACTTGAACTTGTACAATGATTACTACATATTCCATATATTTTTTTTTTGATTCAATAGGATGCACAATGCTAGTACAATGAGGGAATGAATAAAACCCGTGACCTACCGTCACAGGATACTTGCGTCCTGACCGCTAGATCAATACATCTTAATTTACGTAAATTGTAATTCATGCATTAATTAATTAGCATCCGAACAAGTGGATAAAGTGATCAATTTCATTTGGCCACTTAATTAGAATTACGAGTATTACTCCCTCTCTCTCAGTCATTCGTTTACATTTCTCTTGAATCTTCCTCATAAAAAAGTCAAACTGTAAACAATTTACTAGAACAGATGAAGTATCAAATATTATTGATTGATGCATGGAATATTCAAGTTGCCTTGAAAGTGTGATAACTAATTAGTTGAGGTAGTGCCTCTATTAAACTATTTAGCAGCCCTAGATAAATTCCACTACTAAATCCACACAACTTAATTAGCATTGCGTAATGGATGTCTTTTAGGACTTGGTAAAGTTGTAATAGTACATCCTTCTTATGTCAAAAAGCAACACAATTGTTGTATTTGATTTAAAATTTGGATGTCTATTAATCAAATTCAATTGATTTTATGGATGTCGACTACGTAAAAATGTTTGGTTGTTTATACACGAAATAAGCGTTACAGGAATTATCAATCACTAGGGAGTTCGGCAAGTTAAATTTCATCTTCCAACGGCGCTGGAAAATCCGAAGAAGTTGAAATAGTGTAGAGACGATAGATCAAACATCTTCTAAATTTTCAAACACTTCTGTATGTATAATATAATGAAATGACCACATAAACTGTAGAGTCCTCCGCAGCGGGCTAATAGAATTAGATGCACGAGACCGACTCACAAGCAAGTGAGGTTTCATCCCAAAACCAATTGGTGATGGGAGGAGTAGCCCACTTACTTATAAATTAATTCCTTCACTTTAATTCTACCGACGTGGGACAATGCTCCTCACACACAAATGGGAAGAGACCTCAACAATCTCCCCCTTTCACATGTGTGTGTCGAAACTCCCCCTCACTTGGCGCTACTCCGCAACCACGACGCTACTCCGCGTCATCCCGAGCACCGTCACCACATCGCACCTTGCGGTCCCAAGCTGAACCATCGACTCTGATACCACTTGTAGAGTCCTCCGCAGCGGGCTAATAGAATTATTAGATGCACGAGACCGACTCACAAGCAAGTGAGGTTCCATCCCAAAACCAATTGGTGATGGGAGGAGTAGCCCACTTACTTATAAATTAATCCTTCACTTTAATTCTACCGATGTGGGACAATGCTCCTCACACACATATGGGAAGAGACCTCAACATAAACTAAGCAACCAATTGCAAGTGAGCATACCATTGCTTATGTCAGTTTAAAATTACGTGTTTTTGAGTTTAACTTGCAAAAGATCATTGGTTCGACCGCTTGTGATAATATTAGATATTAAATTCCACGGCCCTGGGCCACACCCGAGAGTATGAGAGAGTCCGCTTATAAGGTCTAGGAGGTTCCATCCTAAAACCAATTGGCAATAGGAGGAGTAGCCCCTAGCCTTATAAACAAGACCAACTCTCATCGTCAACAATGGAATTAATTTCTAGATTCTTAAAATTGTCCCTTCAATTTATTCCAATCGAGTCTTTCATCGTCAACAAAGGAATAAATATCTTAGGGCCCTTTAGAAAACGTTTTAGGGCGATAAAATAAAACAACAACAAGGTTTTATATAAATCAAAAACTCAATTTCATAATTCAACAAATTAAATTCATAAATTGAAAAACCCTAAACATGTTTCTAATGGATCTCAAATATTCAAGTTCATCAAATCAATTGAATCTCTCACAACAAAATTATGAGCCAAGATTCAATAGTTAATTTGAACAATACTACGCGAAATTGGCTCACGATACCACTTTGTAGGGTTTTAAGGACATAAACAAGTTTTATACAAACCCAATTTGCCAAGGTCAAATCGCAAGTATTGAGCAATTAACAAATACAAGTAAGACGAATTACATACCTTCTCGCAGCGGAATAATATAATAATAAGAAGTATGTAGAATATAAGAAATCCTTGAGAACCCAGAATAATAATAAGAAGAATCCCATAATAATAATTAACACCTCAATTGTGATGCCTCCATTAGTATCCACACGCATTTGAGCTACAACCTGTATGCTAGTACAGAAGAGTTTACCAACCTCTCTGTAGAAACTATTTTCTCTCTATATAATATGTGGAGTATTCTCATAATTGAATTGAGTTGAATTAATTCCTTCACAGAACCCCATATATATAGTAAAGAGGAAGATCTAGGTTTCCATAAACCTAATCCTAGTAGGTTTCCATAAACCTAATCCTAGTAGGTTTCATAAACTCAGTAAGAGTTGTAGGGCTAAACTAGCTTTAGACCCGATTAATTAATGAATACTACTCATATTATAATTACCCTCAGACATTTGTGTGTGACCCAATGGGCCCACTTAAGAGCTACTAGACACATAACTTATTTATGTATCGGATCAACATTGGTCTCTAGCAAGGCGTGTTGACCACATAGACTTAAGCGGGTTAATTATTATAGGACGATGGACATAATTCCTTGCCTCCCACTTGTACATGTCCCTATAAGAATATCAATAAGTCTCTTTGCTACTCATCGCTCCAATTGAGAATGAGGTAGGTTAAGTGTCATCCTCATATGTCTCAATCGTTTTCTCGAATCTCCGAAGTTGACTTGTCAAAGACGGATGAATGACAACGCATTCCATCCGACCGCGCCACTGATTTACACAAGTCACACTCTTGAGGGCCAAGAAACAATAAACTCTCTAACAAGAGAGGAGCAAATCCCATCTTGTCTAACCACATCCTATCACATGATTCATGCATACCCAATGACCATCCGAAGCCCCCTTTTACAGATGACGAGGATTAGTATCAAAGCATACACTTCACATGTACAGAATAGTCAAAGACTCAGGTCAAAAGACCAAACAAACAATTTCCAAGAACCTTAACTGACACTAGGCGAATCCTTAGTAAAGTTCTTCTCGGCGGGTCAGTCTAGTGCGTATCCTCATATACACACCTATGTGCCTGGCTTGGTACATCGTTACCTATGACTCATGGAACGTAGCCATCAACCAACTCACATACTAGTCATTTTCAAGTATTCGATTCGTCCCAACATAATACTCTGACTAGAGACAAAATAACTACATCCTCCATTTAATAGGGTTCCACTTACTAAGTCACGTACTTAGCAAACCTATCAATCGATGTTATTGTTATTTTGGGACTGCATTTTAAATAAATGCGATATTTATATCAATTATCGTAAATAACTCCCACTGAAATAAACACCTCTTATTAGTATCAAGATCATTTGCCCATGCGTCTTATACAATTCGCAACAACATGTTTCTAGTTGCGTAAAAGGTATTTGTGCGTGACATGCAATCACCATTGCATCGAGTTATAACATTTGCATATACACAATTTACCTTCTCTTAATAAGATAAACTGTTTTTATTTCATAAGCACTAATAAAGCACTTCATAAACTACATTATTCGAGTGTGCTAATGTCTTATAAATCAAACATCTATCATTTGCTTTATCAAAGAACAAGACACTCAAGATAGTCATCATTTTATGTTTGGAGCAGTTTTCCAACGCATAACTTATTTCATATAAACAAAGAGGTACCTAGATAGTCATCAAGGACCACCTTTACTTGTATGAAAATTAAATCACTTGTAACACATTTACAATGATATATTTTATCACAATTTGTATCTCATAATGATTCCTTGAGGTTTCATAGCGCATAAGATTTCCTCATGACTCCTCAAGTACATAGGATTTCCTCAAGACTTCTTAAACACATGGAAACATTCATAAATAGCATTTGATTGATTTTGTGTTTCTCACATGAACACATTGAAGAACTTTTATGCTAAGTACAAAGTACTTCAAGCAATAAAAGTCAAACAATAAAAGAAATATGTCATAGACATAACAAGCTGTGAATGCATATGCACTCCCACTAGTCTTCATGTACACAAATATATAGCAATCTTTGTTTTAAATGGATCAAAACGCCTTTTAAACCAAAATTTCAAGAACAAAGGTTTCAACTCCAAGTTACTTATTTCAAACAATTTTGAAATTTTCACAAACAACTAGCGCATTCTTATTGATGTAAAACCAAATTTCACACTCAACCACCACATCTCATTTTATGTGATTATGATGACATTTGCTAGTTTCATGGATTTAAGCATATGGTAAATAATCTCCAATATAGTCATTACTATATGATCAAACTCTAATTACCAACCTTGCTCATTAACATCATATATCCATCATACCAATAGATTTCTTATGTCCATCCATGTTTCATATAAACGGAGTTCTAGCCCATCAATGCTTGCTTAGGTCAAACTTACGTGACATTTATTCTCCCCCACCGTTTCTTTTAGAGATCACATATCTCAAATAGAAACTTATAGATCCACGTAACAAAATATAACTTTGTTCTTTGGACAAGTGGTAGAATATAAATCCTTTAAGAATACCTCATAATAGCATATATGGACATAATCTTACTCGTGTACGTAGACTTTATAGTGCATAAGCCTCCAAAAATATCATTAAGATCCAAGTGACTCATAGTAGGGCGAACCTTAGAAGATTCAATGGGAGACTCATTTCACTAATTTCTACGATGATCACAAATGATTGTCTTGAGTTCTGCCTTACTTGAACAACTTATCAAGCTGATCATATACTTCCATATGAATATCCTTGAGATTCTCAAAGTATTTCAAATTTACGTTTCATTATTCAATGAACATGACCACAAAACTACAACGTAGTAAATGTGGTGAAGTATAAACGACTTTCACTTTCTCACGATATGACTACTGATGCACACATATCTCGTATATGTATGATCAAACAAATCGATCGTCCTCCCACTAAACCAAGTAGAAGACGCCATTTTATCATCTTTACAACCTTAAAGATGTGTCATATTTGTGAAACACAAAATGTAAGACTTGTACTCAACTGATCATTATATTGTGAAATAAGTTACCTTTTACTAAGAATATAAGACTCAACATTAAAGTTAGTCTTTTAGTACTGTATATTAGCAAGGTACTTGAGCAACAACGTTTGCTCAAAAACACATAAATTCTATTCATGTTTGAATATGAACCAGAATTTCAAGTCTTGCTTATATTAGGTACATGAATAACAATTTATCCAATCTTAGCATTAAACTTTAAAATTAAGTCAGGTGATCCCTTTTATGTAGATGAAAAACAAAATGTGTTCATTTCATATACATAATCACTTTACTTTTGTCAATTGTCATTACTCTACTCTTCTCGAACTCACTACATTATCAATGTAAGAGCTGCATTTGGTACCTCATACCAAAAGTAGAATATTGACTTTACATTCACAACATACATATTTGAAGTCACTACTTCAAATTCATTTCAGATCTTCTAGATAATTCTAGGAGTTCTTTCTTCCAATGTTAATTTATCATTACATCAATGATTAAATCATTCCACTAACGACAAATATTTACGTACTCAATTAAACCATGCTTAGGCTTTAGGTCTGATAACAATCATTAATTCACCGAACTTTAAGCCCTTCAACATCGTCTAAGTCCAATATCTCAAGCCATTTACCTAATGAACTCAAATATCATTATAATTTGGCCTTCTTGATATGACGTTTAATTATATTGAGTATCATATGCTAATTAAAGCATCTTATATTATTAAATGAGAAATTCAAGTTACATGTTTCATTCATGATGAACCAACTTTAACTTGAAGCATAACCAAAAAATTTCAATAGTACCTTTAGAAGTATTCAATCGTTCTAGATTATCAATATAATCTTGTCATCAACATATGGCATTCGAGCTAATTGGATTATCTTCACCATTTTTTCTCATTTAATGGGAACGATTTCCCCTCAATTAGACGATTGTTTAATTGATACGTATAGTCATCACCATGACTTTATCCACACAAATTCAAATCAGCGTATGTTAACATCGGTTTTAGCTTGTATGAAATTCCTTTATAAGGACAAATCATATCTCTCACTCTTGAGGACTCTTTCTCAAAATATCAATCAATGGGTTTGAACCATTTCAAACTGCTCGTTTATAAATTGTGATAACATATGACCAAATATATGCAACATGAACGATAATTAATATGAATTGAACATGTTTCCCTCATACATGTACAATTATTCCAAGATCCAAATATTAGGTGTCTTGAGTGAGCTTTACCTCATCGCCCAAAACACAAAATATAAAGGTTGACATCCTCGCATGTCAATTACATCTCCATGAAATTCTTGGTCGGTCGGTTAATCATGACATGAAAACGACCTCTTGCCTCAAGGCTCAAGCCTCACCTGACGGCCTCGTTAAGCGAACCAAAAAGAACTTATGAGTAACGATTATTCATCCACTCATTTTACGTTAGTGCCGAAGCACCGCTTTAGCGGTCACTTTAACCAATGAAGCAAACTTGTTGCAGTAAAACCATTACTCACCTCTCCACTCAATTTACGTGCGTTACTCGCTAAGCACTTTGCTTTAGCAAATACTTAGCATGTCGTAGCAAACTTATTGTGGTGTTCTAATATGGAAAGACAATGCTTAATATTCCGGAGGGATTATAAGTATGAGTTCTAAGCATGCAAATCTCAATTTATCATTAAGAAAAGCATGGTACCCAAATTAATCTTTATTGTAAGTCAAGCTAAATTTGACCTCCAATGAGCATTGTATTTCTCCTCTCTTAGAAAACTCCTTTTCAAACTTGAGAAATAAAACAATGCTTCAAATTTTGATTCATAATTGTATAACAATTTACAATTGTACAACAATTCAATAATCGTAAATTATACCAAATCCGATTCATAATTGTATAACAACTTGTAATTGTATGACAATTCATAATCGTGATTTAATTAATTCGTAAATTCAACAAAATTAGAATCACTCTCAAAATCGCTGCTAAACGGGTCGGTTTCAACATAAACCGATCACTTAAGCCGATTAATGATTCATAATTGTAAAACAATTCATAAGTCAAATTGAGTCTCACTTCAATTCATAATTATAAAACAATCCACGGTTGTAATATAATTCATAATTGAACTCATTTTAAATTATTTAGTCGATGGAAAATAGAAAATACACAAAATCATGAAACCCATTCATGATTCATAATTGTTAGACAATTCATAATCATGCTAAATTCCATTAATTTGGTTGATAAAAACAGAAAATACACAAAAATCACAAGAACAAAACGAACCGGGGCGATCTGACAAGTGAACCGATCGGTTCACTGTCAAACCGGCCGGGTTTGGACCCCAAACCGATCGGGTTGGTCCAAACCGATAGGTTCTTATTATTCCAGTTTACGTGGCCTCAGTATCATTTAAAACCGATAGGTTTCGTGTAAACCGATAGGTTTTAGCTTTATCTGAGAGGTTTTTCGTGATTTTTCTTCACAACTATTCTTTGACCCTTCAATTAATTTCAATCGAGTCTTGCCCTAATTTAAATTAAGGCTCATCGTCAACAATGAAATTAATTCTTTAGGATTCTTAAAATTCATTCCAATCGAGTCTTGTTCTAACACATTAGAACTCATCGTCAACAATGGAATTAATTTCTAGATTCTTAAAATTGTCCCTTCAATTTATTCCAATCGAGTCTTTCATCGTCAACAAAGGAATAAATATCTTAGGGCCCTTTAGAAAACGTTTTAGGGCGATAAAATAAAACAACAACAAGGTTTTATATAAATCAAAAACTCAATTTCATAATTCAACAAATTAAATTCATAAATTGAAAAACCCTAAACATGTTTCTAATGGATCTCAAATATTCAAGTTCATCAAATCAATTGAATCTCTCACAACAAAATTATGAGCCAAGATTCAATAGTTAATTTGAACAATACTACGCGAAATTGTCTCTGATACCACTGTAGGGTTTTAAGGACATAAACAAGTTTTATACAAACCCAATTTGCCAAGATCAAATCGCAAGTATTGAACGAATTAACAAATACAAGTAAGGCAATTACATACCTTCTCGCAAATGGAATAATATAATAATAAAGTATGTAGAATATAAGAAATCGTGAGAACCTGGAATAATAATAAGAAGAATCCCATAATAATAATTAACACCTCAATTGTGATGCCTCCATTAGTATCCACACGCATTTGAGCTACAACCTGGTATGCTAGTCTCAAGAGTTTACCAACCTCTCTAGAGAAACTATTTTCTCTCTATATAATATGTGGAGTATTCTCATAATTGAATTGAGTTGAATTAATTCCTTCACAGGAACCCCATATATATAGTAAAGAGGAAGATCTAGGTTTCCATAAACCTAATCCTAGTAGGTTTCCATAAACCTAATCCTAGTAGGTTTCCATAAACCTGTAAGAGTTGTAGCTGGGCTAAACTAGCTTTAGACCCGGCAATTAATTAATGAATACTACTCATATTATAATTACCCTGTACATTTGTGTGTGACCCAATGGGCCCACTTAAGAGCTACTAGACACATAACTTATTTATGTATCAGATCAACATTGGTCTCTAGCAAGACGTGTTGACCACATAGACTTAAGCGGGTTAATTATTATAGGACAGTGGACATAATTCCTTCACCCTGCCATTGTTTCTTGTACCGATATCTTAGCTTTAGCGGCTAGAGAGGCCGTTTTTCTCGTATGTGTTTATTGTCTTGACTATAATTTTTTCGTATTTTTCTCACCATTCTGCGATTCAATCAAATTTAATTTACTTCTTCTATTAAGACTAATTGTTCGAAATGCTTCTTACAACAACAATAGTCCGGAGGGCCATGTTATCCTCTACCCATGGGTCGTCGAGATGGGTTAACAGCCGATATCAATGCTGCAAACAAAGAAATCCCTTCGCCTTTCGAGCCTTTGGAGAACATAACCGCAAAGTTTACTTCTAAGGGACTTCAACAAAAAGACGTAGCTGTGCTATCTGGTAACTTCTCTTTATATTTTATAATATTCTACGATTTAAATTAAAATTTATAAATTTAATTCAGATACGAAACATCTTATAGAAGACATTTCTAATCATGTAAGGTTATTCCAATTAATTTTCTTGTTTTGTTGCATGTAGGAGCACATACAATTGGATTTGCACAATGCTTCACATTTAAATCAAGGCTATTCAATTTTAGTGGCACCGGAAATCCAGACCCTTCACTCGATACATCATTGTTACAAAATCTACAACAAACGTGCACGAATCAAGCTAACTCTAATACGAACTTGTCACCACTCGATTTTGTATCGAGTAATAAATTCGACAATGTATATTACTCAAACCTATTAAATAACTCAGGTTTACTACAATCGGATCAAGAATTAATGGGAGATAACGACACTTCGACGATCGTGATCAATTATAGCAAAAATCAATATAATTTTTATAGGGACTTTGGAGTATCCATGGTTAAATTGGGTGGTGTTGGGGTATTAACCGGTCAAAATGGTCAAGTTAGGAAGACTTGTAGGGTTGTTAATTAATCATATTGTCTAGGAAGATCGTGTGATTTGTTTCCTATCTACTTGGTGTTTGTTTTACTCCGTACAATGTAAAAGTTAGTGTTTGTCAAATAAAATGGAACTTTATTTGGATAACAATTTGACTTGTTCTAATTACCACAATTAAATACTCCATAATGGTTTGTTTAGGGCCTTAGGGGTGTTGGTCCAAACCCGGGCCAGATCGAATCTATAAAACCCGGAAACCCAACCACCTTAAAAACTAGATCCATGGATCATGGGTGCATGGATATGGTGATTGAAAGTGAACCTAGACAGACCCGAGCAAACTGCTTAAGGCAGGATTTAAATCGGACCAGATAAACTTATATAATTTCTTGATATCGGGTTTTCCCAAAAATAAAATAAAATTCCTTGATATCGGACCGGACTAGATCGGATCAGAGACAAGAAAACACATTTTTAAAGACCTGGAGATCGGACCTATATGCTTCCAGCCCAACTCAGACCAGACCGAGCAGCTTCAAGTCGATCTGATTATCCGATCCGCACCAACTATATGAACACTACTTATTCTATTAATTCTATTAATTGATTTAAATGAATTCTTAAAAATTAAGATTTTGACAGCTTTAAAGGAAAATAGTATATTCCTAGAGTCGTTAGCTTGACTATAAACTACTTCGTATGAAATAAGTTTGATTAACTTAATTGCACTATAAATGCACTACTCGTATTTATGTTTCTAGAAAAATGCTGAAATAAAACGGTTATACACATGTGACATGTTATTTTTGTCGTTAAACAATGACTACTTAAAAAACGGTTAATTATCATTACGATCATTATCGAGTAAAACGTATCCCTCTTAAAAAATTGTCAAATGGTCACAGTTACCCCTTGAAAGTAATCCCAATAAGCATTAAATTAGTCGATTTTTATATACTCCCACTGTCTCAGTCATTTGTTTACACTTCTCTTAAATCCTCCTCACAAAAAAGTCAAACTGTAAACAAATCACTGGAACGTAGGAAGTACAAACTATATATATCATGATACTCGTGCAGTATTCGTGCGTATACAACCGTCTCATCATAGAATTACCGTTTATGGGAGCAATATATTTTTTTTAAATTGGATCAATTTGATAGGTTGGTCACAATGTTCGTGTGAGGAAGAAATGGGGTCAACATTATTTAGTTAATGGTACCCACTTCCCTAGGAATTAGACAATTAGAGGTAGTCATAGGCTTACATGCCTCACTATCCATCAATCCAACGGTTGAAAATTATTCTTCCTTACACGTGGACAAGTAGGGGCCACAAGATCTCAGTATACGCCCCTAAACAAATTGGAAAACAATTCATCATAGGGGTCCATTTATTTGATACGAGTACTCCTCAATAAAACAAACAAGATGTAGTCCCCTAGTCGTTTGATTGACTTAATAGCTCCGATTAACGTTTAAATTAATTTCGGTCACGTTTGACTTTCATTAATAAAGGAGTATAACTGAAATTATGGAGATTACAGGGGTACAAGTGAGAAAAGTCAATCATTCACAAGCACAGATGAGAATTTCCCTTAAATTTTAATGATCTTTTGTTCGGAATTTTTTAATTGTGTCGTACACATAATAAAAGCAACTAACCCTTTAATAAAAGAATGAAAATTAATTGATTTTCAAATTTCTTTCTTCTCTTTTGGTAATAAGTAGTTGACGATTAATTAGTATATTTATTAATTTTTATTCCTGAATTAGTGAGTTAGTTGCTCTTATTGTATGTATGGTATGCAGACAATAGAAAATTCGTTTTTCATTTTATTTCCATGATAATTTGTATACCATACACATCAAGTTAACTACCATTTTTATCGGGTAACAGATTCATAATTTATCTATTAGGCATAGTTTCAACCTTAACATTCCCCATCATATTGATCTTGAAGATAATTAAACTTGAAACCCATTAAAATTCACCCATATTTTAACCACTAAATCACACTCGTACAACCTAAATTTTAACAAAATATAACAATAGGTGAATTAAAAAAATTTATAAATATTCATACTTTGTAATAAATAAAACGTTAAAATATTTTATTGATTATTTCACGCGTAATATTAAATTCCACGGGCCTGAGCCACACCCGAGAGTATAAGAGAGTCCGCTATAAGGTCTAGGAGGTTCCATCCTAAAATCAATTGGCAATAGGAGGAGTAGCCCCTAGGCCTTATAAACAAGACCAACACTCATCTCACAACCAATGTGGGATCGCAATGTGGGAATTTATATTTGGCTGGATCCATCTCCAACACGCCCCCTCACATGCGAGCCCACTTTCAAACTGCAGAGTAAGACTTCGCTCTCTTCCAAATTGCATAATGCAAACTGGGGGGAAATTTGTCCTCTCTTCCAGCTGCACACAAAGGCCCAGTTTAACGAGAGTCCCAGGTCACACAACCATGAACTTTGATACCATGTTAAATTCTACGGGCCTGGGCCACACCCGAGAGTATGAGAGAGTCCGCTATAAGGTCTAGGAGGTTCCATCCTAAAATCAATAGGCAATAGGAGGAGTAGCCCCTAGGCCTTATAAACAAGACCAACACTCATCTCACAACCAATGTGGAATCGCAATGTGAGAATTTATATTAGACTGGATCCATCTCCAACACGTAAAACATCACTGTTTTTGTTTTTTCCTATTTAGGGCCTGTTCTCTTCACCTTATTTTTTCTGAAATCTGAAGTCTGAAGTTTTCTTAAGTTTTCTGAAGTTTTCTGAAGTTTTTTATAAGTTCCTGAAGTTTTCTGAAGTTGTCTGAAGTTTTCTGAAGTTTTCTGAAGTTTTTGATAAGATAAGTAAAAAAAAAGGTGAAGTTTGCTGAAGTTTGCTGAAGTTTTCTGAAATTTGCTGAAGTTTTCTGAAGTTTTTTATAAGTTCCTGAAGTTTTCTGAATTTTTTGATAAGATAAGTAAAAATAAGGTGAGGAGAACAGGCCCTTACAGTATGGAATGGTCTTCAAGCTAAACATCACTAAAAATTTACAAATAGGGAGTAGTAGAGCCATGAGCAAGTGTCCTTTGCAGCTTTATGGTTCTTTGACCCCTCATTTATCTCCATTTACCCACAAATTAAACAAAACAAAAACAAAAACAAAAACAAAACTCCTCAAATTTATTTTTGGGAAATTTGTTTTTACTCACCCACAAAAACCTTTGTTTTAAAATTTGTTTACCAAGTTTTAGGGTTTATCACAAAAACTAGAATTTTCTTGAAAAAACATTTTACATTTAATTTATTAAAAAAAAAAATGGGAGGAACAACAAAATGTTACATGGACATAAGCATTGGTGGAGAAATTGAAGGAAGAATTGTAGTGGAATTATACAATGAAGTTGTCCCCAAAACTGCTGAAAATTTTAGGGCTCTTTGTACTGGTGAATTGGGTGTTTCTCCAATTTCTGGTCTTCCTCTTCATTACAAGGTTTCTATTTCATGATTTTCTGCAATTTATTGACTTTTTTTTCAATTGTTTTTTGTCAATGTTGTGGAAAGTTTCAAACTTTATTCTTGAAATTTTTTAACCTTTTTGTTTATCATAAGGTTTTAGTTTGGAGAATACATGTATTGACCTTTTTTTCTGGGTTTTTTTTTTGATTAATTTTTGAAGTTATGTTGTGGGTTTTGATTGATTTTGTCAATGCTGTGGAATGTTTCCAACTTTATATTTGAAATTTCTGATTTTTTTTTTTTTTGTTTATCACATGGTTTTTAGTTTGTAGAATTTATGTTTTGACCTTTTTTCTGGGTATTTTTGGATTAATTTTTTCAAGTTATATTGTGGGTTTTGATTGAATTTGTCAATGTAGTGGAAAGTTTTCAACTTTATTTTTAATGTTGTTGGTTTTGATTAATGTTTTTCTAAATGAAGTTGAAAGTTTTCAACTTTGTGTTATATTGTTGGAGACATTGATGAGTTTGTGAAGAAAGTTTACAATTTTTGTTTCTATATCAATCTTCCATTGATAGATGAATGAGAATGGGTTTTGGATTTTGATTTTATTTAGTTTGTTGGTAATTTTCTTGGACAAAATGTCCATTCATTGCATGTGTGACAAGTTTTATAGTTCAAGACGGTTTTACGGGAGACTTACTCTTGGGTAATACGGCGGAAAGTTTTCGTATTGGCCTTGTGAATTGTGATGTAATGGGATGATGAAGTCTATGACTTTTGGTGGTTGCTACGCTCGAGAGTTTTGTTGTTGATTTGTGATGATAATATTGATGTTGAACTATAATGTGGTTGTTATAAAGCTCTCGACTTTGTGTACAAGTCATGTACAATTGTAGCAATGATGATTATTAAGGTCTCAACTTTGTGTACGAGTGATGTACGATTGTAGCAATGATGTTGTATACTAATCACAGCATACTAGACTGATAGACTAGGAGACGTTGATAACGAGTCTTGTATGGGCTCGTCTCACACGTTACACCAACTGCAAAAACTTGTCTATTCTTTATTTAACCATAGGGTTAATGGGTTGGTCTCACATGTATAACCGTCTCATCTAAATCTATTCTATGCTAACTTGTATAGCAATAATGGTTTCGTTTCACATCTCTAGCCGACTCATAGAAGTTTTTATGACTGACGTTTAGGTTGGTTAATTCATAATTTGTTCTTTTACTATTGAAAATTGTATTTGTAGGGGATACGTTTTCACCGCATAGTGAAAGGGGCTCTTATTCAAGGTGGAGATATATCTTCTGGGGATGAAAGTGCCGGAGAGTCAATTAATGGCTTGACATTCGACGATGAAAATTTCGAGCTGAAGCATGAGAGGAAAGGCATGTTGTCCATGGTCAACTTTGGCCCGAATTCAAACGGATCTCAATTCTTCATTACCACCACCCAAACCCATCACCTCAACGGTAAAAACGTCGTGTTTGGAAGAGTAATCAAAGGTCTAGGAGTGGTTCGCTCCATTGAGCATGTCGACATTGACCTTGACGGTCATCCAGTTCTTGATATTGTGA
The DNA here is from genome assembly GCA_023091065.1 of Dianthus caryophyllus. Classification (NCBI taxonomy): domain Eukaryota; kingdom Viridiplantae; phylum Streptophyta; class Magnoliopsida; order Caryophyllales; family Caryophyllaceae; genus Dianthus; species Dianthus caryophyllus. The sequence continues at coordinate 39,050,696 of CM041518.1, read as the reverse complement.
TTGAAGATTGTGGACAAATTCCCGAGGGGGGAGATTACGGGATTATCAACTACTTCAAAGACGGAGACACTTACCCTGATTGGCCATCTGACCTCGATGAAAAATCAGATGAGTTCTCGTGGTGGGTTGCTGCTGCAGATGGCATTAAGGCTTTCGGAAATGAGACCTTTAAGGTATCTGTTACCGTTATTATATGAATATTGTTGATTAAACTAAGGACGACAAGATGTAAATGAATGGCGCTGTTTCTAAGACCTTCCTATAAAAAAAAAAAAAAGGCGCGGTGATATCCTACAAACTAGTAACGTACTCGTAATTGATTGTACGCAGAAACAAGATTTTAAGATGGCTATGAAAAAGTATCTCAAAGCTATGCGATACTTAGATATTTGCTGGGATATGGAGTCACTGGATGGAGGTATCCTATTTGCTCTCGTCTCTATCCTCGTATCATAGTCTTGGATTTTTTTTTTATCCGTTGTTTGTTTCATGTTATCGTTATTGCATTTTAAACAGAAAAGAGCGCATCTCTGAGGAAAATGAGGTGTCAGCTGTATACAAACATAGCGGTAAGTATATTCTCGATTTTTGAGTCGATCATTGATAATCAGTCATTTGAGTAACGTGTTCCTGGTTTTTGACTTAGGCCTGTAAGTTGAAGCTCGGAGACATAGACGGGGCGTTGTGGGACACCGACTTTGCTCTTCGGGATGATGAAGATAATGTGAAGGCCCACTTCCGAAGGGGTCAGGTCAGTTATTTTCCGTTACAGCTTAAACATTACGGTCATTCTATAGTGGTTTTCAAATTTGTCGATAAATTTTTACGAGGCATTCTACATTTCTACTGTACGTTGCAAATGCAGGCATACAATGCTCTTTCTGACATCGATGCTGCTGCTGAATGCTTCGAAAAGGCTTTGGAGTTAGCACCGAATGACGGTTAATTACATAAACTTTTGTTTATTTTTTTCATCATCGTGTTGGAATTGCTCGGAAATTTATTAATGGTATATATACATTAATGCTTGTAGGTACGATAAAGAGAGAACTTGCTGCGACAAAAAAGAAGGTAAGCTAAATATCACTACTCTTGTGATTGCTGAGTAAATGATGTCACCTTTCGCTAAGATTCTTCCTGCGACAATCTCAGATTGCTGATCGTCACACACGTGAGAAAAAAGCGTACACAAGAATGTTCAAGTAACCGTTACTATGGTGATTGCGCCTTACGAACGAAAGGTAGAATACAACTTCTGAAATTATCTTCGAGTTATTTTTAGCATTGCTTTGCGTAACTCGTTTTTTTATGCGTGAACGATATTTTTCAGGTTTTTGACGGGAGTAGTTTTATCGGAGAATTGGACGGGGCATAGATGAGGTCGATAAAATCTTAAATTTTGTATAGATGAGAGGGAAAAAAAATACAAGAACCAACTGCAGTGCTCGAAATAGATGCACTGATTTGCTACTCCTTTTGTAAATCTCGACTACAGAAACTTTCTCGAATCCAAGCTTGTTTTTCTTTCGACACAAGTACAATTTTCTTCGACGTTACCCTTTTTTCCCTTTTTTAGCATCGTATGGTTCTTTCGACTTGTAAGCGACACATTTAACACGGGATTGTCAAGTTATCAAATGAATAGTTTTTCTTTTTTTCTTTTTCGTGATACGGTTTTAGTTGAAATCTTGTCACATAATTGTTTTAATTTTTAGAATTGAAAATTATACGTTGACACGGCCTACTATAATATTACACCATTGTATGACGTATTGACGTATAACATTACCATATACCCGTTTTATTCGAGAATTTTGAGATTGAAAAACATAAATAAGAAAAAAAAATTGGGGAAGAATTGATCAAACTTTAAAAAATGCGATGCTTTTAAGCATATGTAATAGAATTCAAACACCAAAATATTCGTGTGATTTCACTTATTTAAACCCTAAATCATCTCAAATTATTAATTTCAGAAATTACAATACAAATTTAACTCTCAATCATAAAACCCATCAAACCAAAATCAATTTGATTGATAATTTCACACAATTCATCATCACCCCTTTTTCTTTCACATCAATGGCTGACTTACATTCCAGGTAATTTTTAAACTTTTCATTTGTTGAATTCATAGAAAGATTGAAACTTTGACGTTTTTTATGCATCAGATCATTGTTTTATTTAAAGAAAACGATTCATTTACGTCGATTCTCGAAACAGAAAGTAATTCTGCAAAGTGATGGAAACGTAGACTTTTTTTTTTTTTTGGTAATTATTAGTTGAATTTGTGTGTGTTTGTATCAATAATGATGAAAGATTGAAACTTTTGACATTTTAAATGGGAGTAATGACATGGGTTTTACTGCAAAGTGATGGAAATGTTACACAGGAAGGAAGAAGCAGTGAGTTGTATTCAGTGGATCCAAGTTGTACAGAAATTATCGTCGTTCGACATGGTGAAACTGATTGGAATGCTCTTGGTAAAATGCAGGTTATTTTCGCCCTTGTTTTTGTAATTTGGTTGCATAAAAATTGTCTGTGTTATACCTATTTTTTTCGGCTTTTTGGAGCTGAACTTATAGGAGCTAAACTGAACGTATAAAAGCTGAACTTATAGGAGCTGAAGTTAGTGTAAATTAAAGCTTAGTGGGGCTTATAGGAGCTGAACTTATTAGAGCTGAACTGAATTTTAAGAACTGAAATTAAGCTGAAAAGAACATGGCCTAAGTATGACACTTTGTTCGGACTCTAGGACTTGTGGAAACCGTCTCATAACATGGTACCTACAATGCATCGACGAAAATCTGTTGGAAAAATAAATAAATCACCTTTTATTGCAAGTCTCGCAATGAAGTTGTTGTGATACTGTCTCCCATTGATTTTCAATTTTTTGTAGTTTGATCGTAGACTGGATTCTTCCTCGTTTTTGGGGGAAATGACTCTGAAGTGGCTGCATCAATCATGCAATGGGATGTAATGTTGGACACGATTTTCATTTTAGGTCTTTTAGAAACAGTCTCAATGTGTCTACGTAGGGTAAAGTTGTGTGTGCGTCCGACCCTTTTTCCGCGATAGTTGAGATCCTTGAGGGTTGGGGTAATGTTAGTTGTTCTTGATCATATGCTCTCCACTTCCGAATTTCGATATCTTTTCCCAAAACAAGCTGTAAAGTTGTGGTGTAGAGACCAAGGACGAATACAAGTATGTGATCGTTTTGAACATGAACATTATTACAGGTCGGAAATGCGTCACATTTCATTTCACTTTTCTTGAAACTTGAAACCCTAACTGGTTTATACTTTTAATTTTTGGTGTTTTACCAGGGGCAGTTGGATGTCGAGTTAAATGAGGTTGGAAGGCAGCAAGCAATTGCCGTAAGTTCAGGTCATCCCGACATTACCTCTCGTTCGTTTTGTATCCCTAACGTCTCATGTAGACCTGGTTGTATCAGGTTGCTGAACGGCTCTCAAAGGAGGCTAATATATCCGCTATTTACTCGTCTGATTTGAAGAGGGCTTTCGAGACAGCCGAGACAATAGCGGCTAAATGTGGTGGACTTGAGGTAAGTGGATAAAGCTTTGACCTAAAGTTTTCTGATGTACAATGAAGTTTGCTGAATTCATCTGTGGTTTTCTGAAAGTGTTTGATACATTGTGGTTTGTCGTGTTTGTGTCGAATTCAGGTTTTTAAAGAAGAAGGCATACGCGAAAGACATTTAGGAGATCTCCAAGGACATTGTTATCATGAATTAGCTAAACTTGTTCCCAAAGCTTACGAAGTTCTTACGTCTTCCAGACCAGATGAACCAATCCCGGTACATATATTTGCAATGCTCATTTTAGATTTACGGCGATAAATAAAATGTGATCGATTATTCTTCCATGATGAGTATTATGCATTGTGGTGTATATGAAAGGTTTGTGTCGGTTCAAAATTGTTCTATTTTAAGAAATTGAAGTTTGTCATGTGTAGGGAGGCGGTGAAAGTCGTGATCAGCTGTTTAAACGCTGCACGTCTGCATTAAAGAAGATTGGAGAAAAACATAGAGGTAATCTAAGATGCACGTATCCCGAAGTTTTTTCTCGTATTTTTCTTGACTAATCAGACATTTCGAAAACTTTCAGATAACAACTTAAGACGAAGATAACATGTCCTTAGTCATCTAATCGTCTAGTGCCATTGTAGGTCAACGAGTTGTGGTGGTCTCGCATGGGGGCGCGATAAGATCGTTACATAAGCGCGCTGCAGTGAAAGGACAACATGCGGGAAAGATATCAAACACATCAGTCAGCGTGCTTCAGTTGTCCGATGGAGACAAATGGTCTATCAAATCTTGGAACGATGTCAGTCACCTTAATGAATCGAACTTTTTGAAGTCGGGTTTTGGAGGGGATGCTTCCTCAGGCTAAGCTCGTGTCGAGAAATACCGTACATCGTTCATTCATTTGTGCGTGCATGCGCGTATCTCCATTGAGATCAGAACACCGTCTATTTTGTACTTACTGTGAGCTGAGATATTAGCGATAACAGTTTGTTCTATCGATTGAGCAGAAACGCGTATTATTTGAGATGAAGAGTTGAAGATATAGTTGATTTGTTATTAATTTGAACTGTAATAAACAGATTCATGAACCATAGTCTTGTACTCTTGTGTGCTCATTCTTTCGTTGCGGTTTAGTTCATTGACTGAGGTGACTATAACGCTTAAAGTAACCGTTGTAGAGATTTTTAAAGCGGCCATGTAAGTGTTAAAGTGGTTAATTTAACGTGCTTGTAATCATAAATTTGTCGTCGTACAAGAGACTTACTCAAATATGTAATGCCATGGTTACTGCGGATCAAAGTTAAGATTGGTCGGTCATCTTAGGATGAATCTTTTCCACCAAAAAACTCGTCTACATTTAAGTCGCTAGCTAAAGATTAGCGAGCAAACTACGGAGTACGTTGTTACAATTTTAGATTTCGGATCGTCACCCACAAGAGAACAAGGCGTAACACGTACACACGAATGTTCAAGTTATCGTGTTTGTCGGATTGACAAAACTTATTAACTTCTCACATCATCTCGGCCTACAATAAGTTTTACCGAAGATGATCATACATCTTAAGCTTAGTACTGGTTAAAAACCTGCACTCATATACTCATATGATACATTTGTCGTGACCACTAGACCAGAACATCATAATTTTTTTTAAACTGACAAATACCGAAAGGGCCCACAACCATTACATATCCACATGGTATTTGTTGTAGTTAGTTGCAAACGTTCTTCACTTATTGTTCGTAAATAATGTATTCTTGGAAAGTGAATGATTGTTAATTTAAATTTCAATAATATTTCATTTTAATCTTATAAAAATAAATAAATAATATTATTAGTTTCCAATAATTAGGTGATTTCCAAACCTCGTGGAACATGGTCAGGAGATTATTAAAATTTAAAAAAACTAAAAAAAGATGCAATCAAAGATTCGATGCTTTTAACTCACATGACATATATAGCTTGATTCTTATAATCATATACCAAATTAAATTATTTTATGTGCATTTTTTATAATTTCAACCCAAAATCATGTCATATTAATATTAATTTCTATTAACTACTAATCAATTATATAATTTAGGCATTAATTTTTAATTAGTTAAACCAATTATTAAGACATTAATTTCAACTAATTAATCATTTGTTGATTATTTAATGTTTGTAATTTCACTATAAAAACTCATTAAAACAACACCAAATTTATCAAAACAAAAAAAAATTATTATATCATCATACATTTAGATAATAAATTATCATCAATAATCCCTTTCTTTCACATCAATGGCTGAGTTATACTCCAGGTTAATTTTTTACTTGTTTATTTATTTACTTGAATTTTAAATTAATGTATATCGAGTAATATTTTATTTTATTTTATTTTAATATTACGAAGTATTATTTCATCAACTAGCATTACTACTATAATTTTACGTGATAAACTTACTATAATTGACGTAACTAGAATAACAAATGATCTAGACAAATTCTTAACATATCCTATGACGATTAAATCAATTCAATTCAAATCGTAAATTGTTTACTAAGCTTACTGTACCGATAGTACTCATAATATAAAAAAAATTAGGGTACCATGTATAATTTTAAAGAGCACTATATTAAAATGAACGATTATATATAAGTATATAACTAATAAAAATTTAATAAATATGATGATCGTTACTTGCATGGTTTAAACTGCATTTTTGTACGTAGTATTAGTTTAGTTAATGCATTTTGTATCATAATCATTAATAATTGAAAAATTAATTAGAAGTTTACGTAGTAACTAATTAATACGGAGTAATAATTAATTAATTTAATTGCATGGGATTTTCAGGAGTGATTTAGTTGATCAAAGTTGTACTGAGATCATTGTTGTTCGTCATGGTGAAACTGATTGGAATTCTCTTGGCAAAATGCAGGTTATGTTTATTTTTTATTTTACTTTTAACCTAAGAAACTCGGTAAATTCTAAAATGAGACTGTTTCACGTGTGAAACAACACTGTCAGTAATAAATAAAGTGCTGAGATATTGTATTAGCTGTTTCACACTTGAGACAGTGTTATAATAGACTGACTTGTTAAAATATGCAAAACGTTGAATTGTTTGTTAAATTTTGGTGTTTGATTAAACAGGGACAGTTGGATGTCGAGTTAAACGAGATGGGAAGGCAGCAAGCAATTACGGTAAGCTCGATCCAAGACGTCGTTGCTTGGTTCGGATCATCTATTATTGTTCGTGTCGTAATTACTAATTTTATGTCTCGATGGTCGTATATCAGGTCGCTGAGCGTCTGTCGAAGGAGTATAACATATCCGCTATTTACTCGTCTGATTTGAAGAGGGCTTTCGAGACTGCTGAGGCAATTGCTGCCAAATGCGGTGGAGTTCAGGTACATATATCCTACAGGAAAAACTTCAGATAATTTCAGAAAACTTTAAACTCGTGCAGACTTTAGAACTGCCTTTTGTCGTGTTTCAGGTGGTTAAAGTAAAAGGACTACGAGAACGACACTTGGGAGATCTTCAAGGACTACACCATGATGAATTGGCTACGCTTGCTCCCAAAGCGTACAAAGCGCTTAACTCTACCAAATCCGATGAAGTGATTCCGGTAAATAATACTCCGTATACAATTTGTGTTTGCGTACGTGTATATGTCGCGTTTTATGAAAAAATTGATCGAAGTTTTGTCGTGTGTGCAGGGAGGCGGTGAGAGTCGTGACCTGTTGTATAAACGCTGCACACATGCGCTGAAGACCATCGGAGAAAAACACAGAGGTAATCAATCTAACATTCACAAACATTTCGGAAAAAATTTCAGATGACTTCAGAAAACTTAAAAACTTATTCTTATTCTGGTGCTATTTTGTAGGTCAACGAGTCGTGGTGGTCTCGCACGGGGGAGTGATAATATCATTACACGGCCGTGCTGCGGAGAAAGGTAAACAAGCAGGGAAGATATCGAACACATCAGTCAGCGTTTTTAAGTTGTCCGATGGAGACCTTTGGTCGATCAAGTCGTGGAACGATGTCAGTCATCTCGATGAGTCCAACTATTTGACCTCGGCTTTTGGTGGATATGGTTCCTCAGGCTAGCTCGATCATATATATCGACATCTATATATCTATATCTATATATTTATATATGTATTTTAAGCGAATACATACACAGTTGCATTTTTATTAATAACGTGTAGTAAACTGTAAACAGATCCACGACATATTTATCGTCGTGTGTTCATTTCTTCGTTGTGGTATTTTAATGTAATGAGTGATTATTCCTGATAAATGTTCGCCTTACATCTTGCTTGTTACGGTCCTTGTTTCGTATTAGACGTTATTTTGGTCGTCTTTAGACGAACCTATGTCAAGTCAACAGCAAACGAAAGTCGAAACAATAAAGACAGATTAATTTATGCAAGGAAGATGCCTGGAAATAGAGCTAAAATCGTTGCGAACAATAATTTAAAAATTGATTTTTTTGTCCTGATTTTATCATATACAAAGTATATGCTTCTTTAGTGTAGTTGGTGGACCTTCTATTGTTAAAAAAATTAAGACGACTTCGATAATTGATACTCACAGCAAACCTTTGTCTCGATTTCTCTGATCTGTTTGTACGACGATGATTTGATATTTGTCGTAAGATTCTGCATCGGAAATTTAACTCACGACAACGGTGTTGTACGAGGAATGGAGCGAGTTAATCAGTCTCGTACCGAGATTATCATTGTTCGTCATGGTGAGACTGATTGGAATGCTCTTGGGAAAATGCAGGTGAGTTACGCAGATAACAATTAATTTATGTTCTGCGCGAGTATTTTCTGCGCGTTTCCTTTCCTCAGTTTCTGTGTTCTTTTTCGGTTCATGAATCAGGGACAGATGGATATTGATTTGAACGACGTTGGGCGACAGCAAGCAGTGATGGTATGTTCTACCGTAGATCTTCTGTGTAAGTTTAGATTTCCCTCGAGAACGACTGAGAACGTATGTTACGAGTTTTGAATAGGTTGCTGACCGTCTGTCAAGTGAAACTGATATAACCGCTGTATATTCATCGGATCTAAAGAGGGCTCTTGACACTGCAGAGATGATTGCATCAAAGTTCCCTGGGATCGAGGTGATTTATATTCCTAAAAAAAATACAGAGTATTAGTTAAGTTGACGTTGTTTGACCAATAAACAAATGAAAACAATATAAACAGAACTGTATCAGTAGTAGTTACACGTAAATCGTCTTAGACAAGTTTTTGCGGCTCACTAGGTTATTGTTTTCGATGGTTTACCCGACTCAGGTTATCAAAGATCTAGATTTGAGAGAACGACATATAGGGGAACTTCAAGGACTCGTCTTTCACGACTTGCCCAATATTAACCCTGAAGCTTATGATGCTTTAAGATCTCAGGGATTAGACGTTGAACTTCCGGTGTGTCACTGATTACCGATTCTACTTTCATGTTTTTGGATTTCTATACTTGCTTAATTGTGTTGTTGACGTTCATGAATAATCGCATATATCCTTCATATTTTGTTAGAGTGTATTAAAACCGATCTTGGGCCTCCAACCATCAGCTTAAGCTTTTGGTTGAGTTGGTTCGTAACATGGTATCAAAGCCTTGTGACAAAAGGTCACGGGTTCGAACCTCACCACCCCTCACTTTCAAAGTGGTATATTTCGCACCAGGTAGGCGGGCCTGTAGTTGCATCCACGCTTCAAGCCCAAAGGGCATTCGCGTGAGGGGGCGTGTTAGAGTGTATTAAAACCGATCTTGGGCCTCCAACCATCAGCTTAAGCTTTTGGTTGAGTTGGTTCGTAACATATTTCAAAACTATATAAGTAGAATTTGTTGCCTACGTGTGCGTAGGGTGGAGGAGAAAGTCGCCGTGAACTGCATAGAAGATGCACGACTTCGTTGCAAAGGATTGCCGAGAAGCATAGAGGCGAGTCATCACTAGAAAACTTAAATTCGTATATTAATTCATATTAATCGTTGTTATATGATTTTTTTTTTAGGACATGGACCTCCAAAATCATGTTACGATCCTATTTTGCGGTTGAGGTAGTAGTATGATTTCGTCTAATAAAATTATACGGAGTATTTTCAAATCGGTCATTCTGGGGTCAGATGCAATGCGATATGCCCTATTGACGCCTTGCTTAAATTTGGTTGGATTAGTTTTGTCAGGCGTACAAATTTTCCCTATGTTTGAAAAAATAGTCAAATAACACGGCGATGTTTAATTGTTAGGGTTTGTGTCTACAGGGCAACGAGTTGTCGTAGTCACCCACGGTGCAGTGATCGAAACCCTATACAAGCGAGCTTTACCGGAAGGAAAACACGAAGGCGTAGCGAATGCATCGATTGGTGTAATCGAGTTGTCCGAAGACGGCGATTGGTTCGTCAAGTCATTGAATGATGTTAGTCATTTAAGAGGAACACCATTTTTGAAGGATTGAAGTTTCCGAAAGACTTTGGTGAGACGGTCTCACAATATAATTTTACACCTTAATTTGATTTGGTATATGGTTCAACTAGTTATGTGTGAAATTTCTTATTGTATTAAACAATACGTACAATTTATATCAATGTAAAACTTTATACACCGTATGAATTGTTAACTCAATATCATTTTCTATGTCTAAAGTTTAAGTATCTCGATTTTTATTGTTTTGGATAGAAAATGCAACATTTTGCCTTATAGGGTACTTGGAGCTAAATTGTAACGTCTTTTTTTAACTGTGATTCTGTGAATGATGAGTAATAAACTCATGCGAGTCTGTTAATTTGAAATTTGGATGATATATTTCATTTTGAAATTCTAACATACTCTGTATTAATTTTATCACTTCTATAATGACGCAACAACTTTTTTTTTTTATCATTATATATACGCGTATTTTTTTTTAAATTACAATATATTTAATATTTAAGACGCTCTTATTATAATAATAATAATAATATTTAGAGTGGTCATACTCATACATGATATAGGGGATGCTTTACATTAAGTTGGCAACAGAAAAATGATGAAGAAATGAGACAAAATAATAAACGAGCAGTTATTTTAGTTTTATTTTTATAATAATATAAATGGACCCAAGACAAATTGGTCTAAAAACGCGGGAAAGTTACGTACTTCGTATTTGTCAATTGTCGTTGGGTTGTTGACTACTTGTTTTGGTTTCGTTTTTACTACTTTTACTCAGCTATTAACTTTTAAGAGACAGTACCGAAGAAGTCATGGCTTAGTGGTCAGGGCTGAGATACTCTGAGCAGTAGATCTTAGATTTGTTTGTAATGGCCTAAGAGACGGTGCAATTATTAAAAGAAATTGGCCACTATTTTAACCCGTAATTTGTTTTAAGCATAAAATCGATTAAATAACAGAATAGTTTGATCATACGTATTTAATTAATAATTGTTCTTAAAATTGGTACGGAGTATGTAATTTCTGTGTAGCTTTGTGATTCAACATTTGTTATTTTTTTTTTAAAAAAAATTAAGTTTGATGTTTTTCAGATAACAATTTTTTTTTTTTAAAATTGCAAGATTGAGTGAAATAAATGTTTGATAAGTTATTTAAATTTACCAATAATTAAACAATGTTCCTACTAGACTTGTCAAACGGGTCGGGCGGGTCGGGTTCGGGTTATACGGGTCGGGTCAATACAGGTTCGGCTCAAATACGGGTCGGGTCGGGTTCGGGTCAAAATACGGGTCAAAAATACGTTTTTCGCGCCTTTTTATTTATTATTTTTTTAATTAAAAAAATTCTTTTATTGTTATTTTACATTATGTACATATTTTATTGTACATATGTAATACTAAAGTTGATATATATTCATTCTTGTAATTTATAAAATTAAAATAGTCTATTTATGAATATATTTATAATATTTCAATCATAATTTTCATTATCATTTTGATATTTCAACTTATAATATTGAGATTGCAATAATTATTAATATTCATTTTTTTTTTCATGAAGTTTTAATTTTGTAGGTTCAAAAAGTCTTGTTACACGAAATTACACTTGACCCGTCGGGTCGAACGGGTCGGGTCGGGTCTTGACCCTTAATTAACGGGTCATTTCGGGTCACGGGTCAAATTTTATGGGTCTTGACCCTAAAAAAAGGGTCGGATCGGGTCGGTTTTTCGGGTCGGGTCGAATTTTGACAGGTCTAGTTCCTACCATGTGGCAACTGGCAAGTGATTTATAAATTCTGTCATTGAAAAATATTATCTCCTTGAAAATTTCTCTAAACTTAAATAGTCATTCAAATCGAGCATGTAAGAAGCACGTAAGGAGTATTATTATTTTAAACCAAACTCTAAAAGACTGGAGTAAAATATATACTCCTCTGTTTCAGTAAATTGTTTACACTTTTACTTTCGATTCATTTCACATTTCAGCAAATACTTTTTTTTTTCTTTTTTCTTTTTACTTTATTCAAATTCAAATCGACTTTTTAAATTCGATTAATTTTACCTAGTCTATACATTAGAGAGTACTAGAATCTATATGACTCTTGGCCATCATATATGTAAAGATCAATTGGGGTTGTTCAAACCAATAAGCCGCAGTTTGCTAATTTTTAATCTCATTTTGTTAATGAATTTCGTCTATTATTGGCTACGCACCGCTGTTGTACGTAAATATTTTTTTTTGAGTCCGTTAATTTAATACTTGTTGCAAAAAATTGACTACTAGGTCGTCAACTAAAATCGTGTTTCTTGCGACTTATACGACTTCTACGTTCATTTTCAACGGATAGTTCAACAATTAACATCATATACAGAGTATATATTATAATTGGATACTAGGTCGTCCACCAAATTCTTGTTTAAAGATTATACTACTCCGTATTAATTAAAATAATAAAATTGTATGATTAAATGGTTTAGCTAAGGTCAATACAGTTTGGATCTTATGTATGTTGAGTTCTGACGAAGCGGTTTATTTTTATTTTATTCACTAAAGTAGTAGCTGTTGTATATCAATTGGTGCATAATAGCATATTGAACAAAGTAATTGTTTCATTGAGTATTCTCAGTAATTTACGAACTATGCACTCAATAAGACCAATATCCTAAGACTTGTAGTAGACTAACTCGTAATACTATTATTGAAGGTTTACCTCTAGTGTACATCGATCAAACAGCAAGTTAATTTCATCATAGATTCGATAATAATTATAATTATAATATAGAGAAATACACAAGAGATGACTTTTTATTTATTTATTTATTATTTATTTATCATAACTAAAAATGCTCAAAGAACTTATTATCTGCAGAATAAAATAATTTTTAACATAACATATGATTTTTTGCCTTATAAGTATATAATTTGGGGAATATACATCTATATTTTGTGTATATTTTGTCGATTTAGGGAGTAATGTCTTCTGCTTTTTATTCTTAGTGCTTCCCTCTAATCATAACATCGTGTAATATAATAAATGTTGAGGAAGTTGGGTATAAAATGAGATAAGCAAACAAGCAAGTAGTGACAATTAAATTTGGTGTAACTTTATTTAATGTTGTCCGTAGTATTTATGTGATACACTCGACTATTGAAAAATGGACGCTCCTAGAGTCCTAGCTTTCTAAATTTTGTTACTACACTAATTAATTTGGTAGTAGTAGTTAGTTAGCCATTATTCTCCCATGACATATTTTAAAGTTATGACAAAAATAAAATAAATGTAGGAATTATACGGAGTAACATTTAAAGTGAAAAAAAATATTACGGAGTACTTTATTTTTCCCAATAAATTGTATAGATTTTTTATTTTTTTTTGTTAGATATTTGTCTTGAATCTGTTAGTTGTCACTTCGAATGACGATTCGGGTGTCTCGCTGCGTGCCCTGTGGACGTAACTAACACAATATTAATAAACCACGTAAATCTGTGCGTTTTTTCTTTGTTATTCTCTTTTTCTTTGCCTCCGTTACAACACTTTTTGTAATGGAAATAAAAACAAATGTAAACAATTAACTGAATATCACTCCGTACACGGTACTTCGTATAAGTTTTTTAACATTAATCATTAGTCCATTGAAGTCTTGTAAATTCCTTACACTATGGAAAATTCAAAATATATGAGCCATGTATCATTTGATTTGTCATGACAAAATACAACACAATATCAAGTTACAAAAGTAGACACGCGGTTCGAATATGATTTGTTATCCTTCATATACTTCAGTTGTAATTATTTGGTTGATACATTTTTCTCACAGTTAAATTATTTCTCATGTTTAACCGTCTTATTTATCAATTGATACTCCGATCCATAATTAATTATTTAGCCAATTTAAGAAAGATGAGTCCTAAGTCCTAACCACTAGAACAAGTACCCTAGATTTACCCTAAAGTCCTACACAAAATCTCATTTAAGCGTGGTTATCCGTCTTAACCTTAAGACATGTCAAATAGTTAGGATAAGACAAAAGTAAAAAGTGTAGAAAAAAAGTAAAGTGTTTTGTCTCATGTGTGCAAGTGAATAAATATTTAACATGTTTTAAGTTTAAGACGGATAACCCGTCTTAAGAGAGACTCGTTAAAAATCCTAAACAACCCAAAAAAAAAAAAAAACAATCTCTTCTCTATAAACATAAGAAGAAGCAAGCCAGGTGGACAAAAGTAGGTTAAAACTTAAAACAAGGACCATCAATCAAACTGGTCCATTTTAACTCCCTCTTATTTAAATCTCACTTCACTCCTTTTTAAAACCTCCCCTTTTCTTTGCTTTTTAATCACAATCACTATTTCCCGCCCCTTTTTTTTACTATTTATCGCCCCTTTTTACCATTTTGCGGTCCCCTTTATTTGTAACTCCCTATTAATTAATAGTATAAAGGGGGCGAGAAATAGTATAAAGGGGGCGATAAATAGTAACTCCCTTTTTAATTTGTTTATTTCTCACTTTAATTTTAACAAATTTTTAAACGGTCTCATAATAACGTTATTATATAACATCTCAGTTGAATTATATAATAGCTATCCAAATTACCTAGTAGGTCTCATATTATGAGATTCTTTTACAGGGTATCTATAATACGAGCCGTTTGCCTAATACGATTATAACATCTCATTTATATAATGTATATAAATGGAGTGTTAAACAATCCTATTATGTTGAACATATACAATATAACGTATCACAAGAAAAATATCTTCATCTTAATAACACTTCATTTAATTATCGATATGTTTCCTTCATTTGAAATATTTCTCGTATAAAATTAAGATGGCAAAAACACAACACATCCATAATAAAATGTTACTCGTATATGAATAACAATTTTCACTATAACACTAGTCACAACATTTTATCGTGAAACAATTTTACGTATACTTACTTATAAATTGACCACATTAATTCTTCTAAAACCTTAGACTGAAACGCCCGTCTTAAATAAAAATTTGACTATATTTATCTCCTCGTATTTATTTATAACAATTGCTTATGCCTTATAAGATCGTCTTAATTATTCAACATCTTATTTCTGACTAAAATTTTACTTACCTACTTTAACAACTAAAATTGACTATTTTAATACTTAAAATTACTAAAAATAATACGGAGTACTTCTTTTTCTTCTTTTTTTTTTTTATTTTTATTTTTCTTTTTATTTTTTATTTTTTATTTTATTTTTCTTTTTAAAAATATCACTAAACTCTAGAATAATTACTTCATTTGTATATTTTTTTTACTTATATTTATTTATTTATTTATATATTTATTTATATTTACTCCATTCACATCACACTCCACTTCTTCACCCTTTAATCCCCCACATCCACTTTACCTTTTCTTTGAATTTCCAGTGGAGTGGGTCGTCAAACAAAAATGGGAACCTGCACTTCCCGACCACCGCCGGAGAACCACCACTCACCACCGCAACAACCACCGCAACAAACACCACAACCCACCACCACCACCTCCTCAACCCCCGCCAAAAAATCCCCCTTTTTCTCGATCTACTCCCCCAGCCCCGCCCACTACCTCTTCTCCAAAAAATCCCCTCTCTGGTCTCCGGCGAACAACTCCTCCTCCGCCGCCGGCAGTGCGGCGGCGACCCCTAAGCGGTTCTTCAAGCGGCCCTTTCCTCCGCCGTCGCCGGCGAAGCATATTCGTTCTGTTCTCGCTCGCCGGCAGGGGACGGTTAAACCGGGTAGCAGCAACGCCGCCGCCGGCGGCGGCGGTGCTCCGGCGAGCGAAGGGTCGGAGTTGAGTACAGGTTTGGATAAGAGGTTCGGGTTTACGAAGCATTTTGGGGAAAAGTATGAGGTTGGTGAGGAGGTTGGAAGAGGTCATTTTGGTTATACTCGTGTTGCTACTTCTAAGAAAGGTGATCTTAAAGGTCTTCAATTTGCTGTCAAAATTATCCCCAAATCTAAGGTTTGATTTTGATTTTAATTTTTCAATTTGATTTCTGGGAAAAAAATCCGGAGAAAAAGGAGTGACTTTTGAGGTTGTTTGTTTTGATTTCGGTTTTTCTAACGTGTGTACTTGTAATTGAATGTATTGTTTTGATTTGAATGTTTTTAAGTTAATTTCTGGAAAAAATCCGGAGAAAAAAGATGTGATTTTTGAGGAAGTTCGTTTTGAATTCGGTTTTTCTAACGTGTGTCCTTATAATTGAATGTATTACTATAAGTATATCAATTTGATTTAGAATTTTAGATGTTGTTAAGTTAATTTAGCTCATTTTTTTGCTTTTTTTTTTTTTTGGGAAAAACCCAGAAAAAAGGAAGTAATTATTGCTAACTTGTTATTTCAATTTTATTTAGATCATCTTTTTATTACTTTTCTAGAAAAACCCTGAAAAAAAGATGTAATTTTGAGGTGATATCATGAATTCCGTTTTATTTTTTTCGAATTTAAGTTGAATATTTTGATTTAATTAAGCTTGTATTGCTTTTCTTGGAAAAACCCAAAAAAAAAAGAATGGATTTTGAGGTGGAATTTTGAATTCGGTTTTTCTAATATGCGCCCAATGCCGTAGTATTAACTATTGAATCGCTTTTAATGTCTTTAATGGGGACATGTTTTGAAAATCGTTTTGAAATTTGAATTATGAGGAGGTAATTGATAAGTTGCGGGGATTACGAGTGGAATGATTTGGGGATTGTAGAGCTCAGATCTGTCACCCCAAATTAAGTGATTATTTTAGTAGTTTTGTGATTTGAGAGTGTTGTTTTTGAGGATAATGGGATAATGTAGTACGGACTACTTGTAATATACTTCGTATATCGTACTAATATTAACAATAGTTTTCTAATTTTTAATGCTTTTATAGTGGAGTAACAACTATCGAGAGAAAATGTTGTTAATCCATGCTTCGTACGCTATGTAATGTGTGAAGTTTTGTGTTGTTTTTGGAGCTTGAATTTCTGCACCCTTGTTTGTCTCATTTGACTTACGGGTTTTGGAGTCGTCGTTGGTTTTGGTGTTGAAACATTGCATTTGGCTCATTATCGTGATTTGGCGCGAATGGAACTATGTATCTGGCTCATTATCGATTGGATCATCGTGATTTACCGTGGAATGTCCGGGGTTTGTAATCAGGTTTAAAATTTGGACAGTGGACAAAAAAGTATTTACTGGTGGATATAGCGTGGTTGTGTAAGTTATGTAACATGCATATTGTATAGCATGGTGCGGAAATGATTAGTTCGTGATCGAGACGAGATTTGCGTACATGGGGTAGATTGCTAGAGGACAGAATTGTGTACATGGGTTGATTGCTAGAGTGTAATTTTAAAATCAAGAATAAATTAATTATAGAGATCTTATGTGGTTTAATATTTGACAAATTTTGTCGGCATTTACTTGATCACATGATGACTGTTAATATTTTCTTGTTTTGCATAAATAAAGTTCTCTTTCGTGCTATTATCTGGACAGTATCTTCTAGCTTCCCTTTTGTTCGGGAAACGTATGGAGTTTTTGAAGTTCAGTGTCTTTTACGCTGCCATAAAACTCCTGAACTTTTCTGGAGTGTTTGAGAAGATAAGCAAAAATAAGATAAAGATTATACGCGCTTAGTCGCCCAATTGGAGTATATTAGTCATGGTATTAAATCAAGGTTGTGACCGTTACGTAATTTTTTTTTGAAATTATTCGACGATGGTTCACTGCATTTTGAGGCGCATTTATTAGAAATAGACCTGACTGTGACCAAAACCAATAGTTAATACATGGTGCTTTGGTATGCGGAGTATCTCTCTAGGCAGACTCAACTGTACCCATTTCGCCCTTTGTACTAACCTTGTGTCGATGTGTATTATGTCAGATGACCACGGCAATTGCGATTGAGGACGTCAGAAGAGAGGTGAAAATTTTGAAAGGTTTGGCTGGACACGACAATCTCATAAAGATTTACGATGCGTTTGAAGACAATGAGAATGTTTACATTGTTATGGAGTAAGTACAACCACATTAGTTGTCTATGTACGTACAAATCACTGTGAAGTAAACGTTCCGCATGATGTCTGGTGCTACGTGGCAATGTGATTTCCAATATGTATTAAAGTTTGTTTGTCATACTTTTATTAGGTTATGCCGAGGAGGGGAGTTGTTGGATAGGATACTATCGAGGTATCGTCTCGAATTCTAATTTTGTTGTCCTGATCGTTACTCAATTTTGGGCGCTAAATATTCTGCTATACTGCTTTCTAGGGGTGGGAAATACACAGAAGACGAAGCCAAGACTGTGTTATTGCAGATTCTAAATGTCGTTTCGTTTTGTCACCTTCAAGGAGTGGTTCACCGGGATCTTAAACCCGAGGTATGTTTTTCTCTATTTATACGTCCAAGCTTGGTAGTGATTACGAAAATGTCTACAACTGTTTTTAACTGTATATTTTTCCCAAGCTTGCTATATTGGTAGACTTTTGCAAGTTGTCGCTACACGATATTCCTTGATAGACCAATTGGTATCTCTGCAAATAAATTATTGAATTTTACCTCTGACATTTGCTTGTTATCATCTCAGAATTTCCTTTTTGTGTCGAAAGATGAAGATTCACCATTAAAAGCCATCGACTTTGGCTTGTCAGATTTTGTAAAACCAGGTCCGTTTCTTAGGATTCGTAATGTTTAAGCAAATAATTATATGTATTCCTGTATATAAGTGTGGATACTAAAGAGACATTATTAACTTGGTTTTACAGAAGAAAAGTTAAACGATATAGTAGGGAGTGCGTATTACGTAGCACCAGAAGTTCTCCATAGATCTTACACCACAGAGGCCGATGTCTGGAGTGTTGGTGTAATCGCGTATATTTTGTTGTGTGGAAGCCGACCATTTTGGGCTCGTACTGAATCCGGAATTTTCAGAGCGGTCCTGAAAGCCGACCCCAGTTTTACGGAGCCACCATGGCCTTCGTTATCGTCAGAGGCTAAAGACTTTGTCAAGCGCATGTTAAACAAAGATCCACGGAAAAGAATTACTGCTGCTCAAGCACTTTGTAAGTGATCGTACTAGATTTCTCGGTAAACGGGTAAATATATCCTTTTTAATTGTTTTGTAACTGCTGCATGTAATTTATTTTTCAGGCCATCCCTGGCTTAGAAATCATTGTGAAGTAAAAGTTCCTCTCGACGTGCTTGTATTTAAGCTCTTAAAGATTTACATGCGTTCATCTTTGCTTCGGAAAGCGGCCTTAAAGGTAGGTTTGCATATTTCTGTTGTATCATCTGTTTTCTCGGATTTATTAGCGGTTCACTAGAGGCATCAGATTCGAGAGAGAGTGTTTTCTGTTCTTGTGGTTGTTCCTGGCTCAAATTAAGATGAAATTCATCTATAGTTAATTAGTTAATCGTCGTCATGGGAATTCCATTGAAATCGAGTTTCGTTTTTATCTGGCAGGCGCTGTCGAAAACGTTAACAGTCGATGAGCTCTTCTATCTAAAGGAACAATTCGCACTTCTTCAACCTAGCAAAAATGGAACTATAAACTTGGACAATATTAAAGAGGTAGGTTAATTCAGAATTTAGCTATATATATTTTCCGTAATAATCGAAACAGTTTTCGCCTCTTACATTATTCTGGTTTTTGGTTAGGCCTTGATGAAAAACGCAACAGAGGCGATGAAAGACTCTCGTGCTCACGAAATTTTAACTTCTGTGAGTGTTTTTTTTCCCTGATTTTTTACTTCGTGACTGCTTCTAGTAGAGAAATGCAACTATGGTGACTGATTGCATTTTCACGTTTCGTTTCACACAGTTAACCGCACTGCAGTATAGAAGGATGGACTTTGAGGAATTTTGTGCCGCTGCATTGAGTGTGTATCAACTTGAGGCTCTTGAAAGATGGGAGCAACACGCTCGGTGCGCCTATGAACTTTTCGAGAAGGACGGTAATAGGCCTATCATGATTGAAGAGTTGGCTTCAGTAAGCTTCCTTTCTTTAAATCCCAATACTTTTACATTATTCCTTAATCGCTTACAAATTGGTGTGTTTCCGTACAAATAGTTCCTATGTCGGACAAACTAAGGACATGTTTTCTTCGTCTGAAGTTGTCTGGTTTTAAATGTAAAAACCGTCTTTTCATTTCACGATTGTAAATTCAAAGCACGGTGTTGTTTCGCAGGAGCTGGGTTTGGGTCCAAATATTCCGGTTCACGCCGTCCTCCACGACTGGATCCGACACACCGATGGAAAGCTAAGCTTTCTCGGATTCGTCAAACTACTCCATGGTGTCTCATCCAGGACACTCATCAAGGCCCACTAAAAGTCCCGCAGATGTTTGAATCCCGAGAACCAAAAATTGCCTGCATTATGTGTGTGTCCACAAAAAAATCGTGATTACGCAGTGCAAAAATGTAGTCAGGCTTTTGCAGCAACCCCTCTTAGAGTTCCACGCAAGTGCATGTTCTACGGTGTGCCAGTACCTCTTCGGTTTTTTGAAACCGATGCCACCACGGCCCACCAGATACGAGAAACAGTGCGGGGAGTGAAGGATACGTTGTCGAGGCAATTAAAGGGCGAATGAAATGTAAACTTTTCTGCACGAAATTGTGCAGAAATGTGATTGTATTTTGCATCCGATGTTTGTGTAGTTCATCTTTTTGTTGGGGGTTGAACAGTTAGAAATCTGCATTGATTCGTGGTGTCGTTAATTGTGAATCTATAGATTGAGGGAGCTTAGCAACGCTTGTTTAGGGCGTCGAAAGTGTAAGAAAAACATTCAGTTAATGGTTGGTTTTACCGCTCTACCCCTTCGACTTTTACTCCGTCGTCCCTTGTACGGAGTAATTAAATTAACCGGCATGGCATTGCTTTCAGTATCGTCAAGTCGTAAATTTATCCCAAGAATTTAGTTCAAACCCGGTGATTAAAAATTAGAGATATTTTAATGAACTTATACGTGATTAAAATATGATTTTTTTTTTATAATGTTTACTATGACACTTATACGTGAGTAAAATATGATGGTTATCGAGTAAAATATGATGTTAGAGATTAAAAATGATCATAATTCATTTAAGGGATATTTTTCATAGTATTTCGAGTTTTGTCACTTTACCTATGATACTTTTTTCAAACTAAAAAACTTTGATTGATCATAATTTGTAGGCTTGTAGCTATGAGTTTAAAAATTGACAATCTTTTTTCCTAAATTGTATATGTCGTTAAGACGATTAATTTGAACATTAAAATTTTCCAAATTCATAACTCGTGACTATTAGATATGGTTGGTCAAAATTTGTTCGACAAAATAACTTTGACCAATCTAAACTTGTAACCACGTGTTCTGAACATGACAATTGTTTATATCAAATCAAAGAGTTCGAAAAGTCGATTGATTTGAAAAAATAATTACTGAATTATGAATTCGTAAGTACAAGTTACGGCCATTTAAGGTTTTTTTTTTCAATGAAACAAAGTATCACGATGAAATTTGCAAACTTCAAGTACCGTGGGAAAATCCATTCATTTAATGATAGATTTATCAAATAGGTCAATCAGTTTATGTCTGAGTTAGGTTGATTCAGATTATCTCGGGTCCGACAAACAAATTGGGACGGATTAGGTTTGGGTTAGATCGATTCGAGTTTTGGTCTCGACTCTCGAATCAGACTTATCAAATCAGGTCACTCGGATCGAGTTAGTTTGAAAAACTTAGACCGGTCCAATACCTTCAACTCTTCAAGTATCCTCTCAATTTGGTGGAAACATATAAAATGATCCCGCCTTATAAAAAAACCTTTAAAATTGACCGGAAAATAAAATCCCCAAAAACCTGCGACGGTAAAATTAGGTTAATTACGTCGCCGGAATTTTCAGTTATTTTCCGATTTCCGATGACCGGCGATAAAGGAAAGAATATTTTGATAGAACTTTCCGACGACGATGAAGATTTTTCCGACGATCATATTCTTCTCACTTCTTCATCCAGGTACCTTTTGATTTTTCCTCATTTTTGTTATTGTTACATAAAATTGTTGTTTTTGATGAATTCCTTCATTTTGTATGCAGTGAGGATTGTTGTGAATTAATCGATGACGACGACGACGATGATCTTCGTAGTAGTGAAGAAGATGAAGAAAAAGACGATGACGACGACGACGATGATGATGATGAAAGTGATGATCGTTGTGAAGATGATGAACACGCTCTCTATAATCAAGTTCTTAAGTATCTTCAAGGTATCGGAATTTATTAGTTTTTTTTTTTTTTTTTTTTAGTTTTTGAATTTTGAATTGAAATTGTTGTTTGTGCTAGTTTAGTGAATAGAAGCGAAAATCTCTGACTTGTAATTCGAGTAATCGTGTTGATTATAGTTTGTGAATCGAGTAATCGTGTCAATGTCGGAATGATTAGGTTCTCGATTTTGTAATTTGAGTCATTGCATTGGTTCTAAAATGATTAGAATCTGTGCCTCGAAAATTGACAATCATTTTTATGTAACCGTGTCGATGTTGAAGGCGTGATCGATCGAGGTTGCTGCAACCCTACCGTGATAATCTTTGGTCTGTTTTCGCCGTTTTCTGTAGCCATTCGCTGTTTTTGAGCGGCTGAGCTTATCTATATCTTCGGTTACTGGTGACCAGTCGAATCAAAACGTTTCGGTCCGCGTTTGTGTGTACGAACTTCTCTATATCTTCGGTTAATGGTGAATTTCTGCCAAAAAACACCTTTGTTTCTTATCACATTTGCCTTCCTAGTTTTGTTAAATCGCTTTGAATGTTTACAATTCTTTGCATTTGTTTACTTAACTTTAGAGCCTTTTACATTACTTAGCGGCATCATGTATCATGGATGAATGATGGTATATTATGTAGTTTAGGAAATTCGAATGACGAGAATTGTTTATTTTCGGAATTTATTGATGTTATAATGGTTGATTTGAGAAGGGATAGGGCATCAACGGGGAAATTGAATAGGAGGAATAATTTTTTTTTTTGTCTGATCAGCGGTATCTAGTAGCGCTATCTCATTTTCTTTATTGATATATATGTACGTGTTATTTTGTCACATAGGAAAGCGGGATTTGCAAGAACTAAGTCTAAAGACTTGCAGATCGTATTTACGAAAACATGGCCTTAGAGTGTCGGGAAACAAAGATGTGTGTGTACAAAGAGTGATGGAGCATTGGCGGTATGCTTCCGTATGAAGGTTCACTGTTGTCATAATTTATTCATGAGTTTTTATGCTTACACAACGTTGGTATTTACTGTTTTTTGTAGAATAAAAGATGGTAAAGCTGAAATTCTTTACCCAAGGTCTTCGTTTAACATTAATTGCAAAGGTGCATGGATTTTCATTGCCTTCCTTCTATTGGTTGTACTACTTGTCGCTTTAAATTTGTTCACTTGGTTTTTTACTCGTGATTTTGTTGAAGGGCAGGTGATGTTTGTCGAGGAGATATTGTCCACTTCACACAAAAGGTCTATGGAAGGTACGGGTCGCATTTTGGCTCCGTTGCTATTGTTAAATATTCTCAAATTTTAGACCATTGTGTTTGTACTTGTATTACGTATTGTGATTAACTTGTGACCGTTGTAATGTTTTACTTAATAACAGTCATAATACGCATTATTTAGCCACAATTAACTTATCGTATCCTTGCAAGTTACAATGGTTTTATTTGAGAAATTTCTCTTTTTGCTGGGGAAGTGAGGAGGATGGTTAATTGGACATAGTGTCGTCAAGTATTTGTCAGCAGAATACTATTTTGGCACTAAACTGAATGGTTTTTTGGAAAAGAAAAAACGTTTTTGGGATGAAGTGTTTCGTGTTATTCCAATCTGGATGTCTGACCCAAACTAGTTTTGACAAAGTGACAAGAAACGGAAAACTTCTGGGGAAGAGAACGGTAGCTGGACGAGTGGTGAAAGAAAGCTATGGTGCAGCAAAGCAGCAGCATACATTCACTGTAAGGGGCATAGTCTATGATATTTTTCCATGTTCTTTTCTTTGAAGTCTGTATTTGAAACGTTAGGTTACTACTGTGTACCATACAGAGAATACATTTATGCTAGCGTCAAAAATTCTGCATGGAACGATGAAACCCCAGTGTACTGTGTACCATCCATGTTTTTAAAATATAAAGAGAGTACACATATACTCCCTCCGATTCAATTGGTTTTCATCGTTTGACCATTTTTGTGAGGGGGATTTTGGTCAAATGATAAAAGTCTGATGAATCGAAGGGAGTATTAAGCATCAAACTTCTGCATTTATAAGTGGAGCTACCTAATCGACAACCTCACATATTGCGTCATATTATATATTTCTAGCTAATATATTATGGTTCTACTTTGTCAGGTTGAAGTGTTGTGGAGCAAGGGTGTAAAAAAATTGCCTCCATTGTTCCCTTTGCTTGTTAAAGGCCGAAATCTCTATAGATTGAATACCTACAGACAGGTGAGAGATATATTAGCATGTTTCTCCATTGATGTCAATTAGTCCTTTCTTTTGAGCTCAACCATCAAAATGTTTTGAATTTCAAGCCGTGGAAGAACGAGGGGGAAAGAAGAAAAATTCTAGCAGAGAAACATAGACGAGGTACGGCTGCTAGATTAAAGAGAGACAAGAGGAAGAAAGGTTGGTCTAGTGGTAAAGGTACAATAACCTAAGCCATCATACTTGTTTTGATATATTTAAACCAACCGTATATTTATTTTTATACCTCAATTTGTTGAGTTTTGGTAGGTTTAAAGTCTCAGAAGGGTGGCCATGGTTCAAGGTCATCTAAGATGAACGGTTCTAGAGGAGGCAACGTGTTTGGCCGAGAGCATGGGGTCTCAACTTTGAAGCATCCGACAACCAACAATTATAGTCAGCATAACACTATGAAACAAACCGTTGTAAGACATGCGGGCAAAACTAAATCCCCCAAGTTTTTCGAGAAACAGCAAGCTACCACATTGGAGACCTACCATACTGCTGCCCGGAAAAACCCAAATTCCCAAGATAAATTTCATCATGGGAGCACGTCTTTTGAGTCGGGGATGGCAGATTTTCCGCATTTCCTTCCTTATGGTCCCTTATCGAGACCTGCACCACAATATACTGGTTCTCGACATACTCCTCACTACGTTCACCCCACACACATCACCCAGGAGAACTATTTTCAGTACTTCCCTTCACGAGAAGCAACTGTGCAACAGCAATATGGTCTATTGAGGTGTTCAAATCTTGGATGCATCGTACCTGGATCTTATGGGTGTGTCATCGGTGCATGTTGGACATGCTGTAGAAGGGAAGGGATGAGATGCAATGTTCACAGATGACCTCCATTATTTGGATCAGTGGCATATTTTTATCGTCCTTGCTCTTTCAGCATTTCTTTATTATTGATCCGACTTTAATTATGCAGCCAAAAATATTCTGCTCGATTAATATGGTGCACCTAGCCACATACTCGAGCTCAAATTGCTGCGACAATTTTCTTTCTATGCTAGCGACATGGCGGTTACTCAGGCTACATTTCTACATAAAGTTTCTCAACAGAGTGCTGCAGAATCATTTTATTATTACCTTATATACACTATTTCTATCATTGATTCCGAGCTGGGCTTATATACCTATTATGGTGGGTGCGTTCATAAACTTTCTCGTCTAATTCTAAGGACGGTTATTTATTGGGATTTCGCTGCGCAAAATACTAAGATCCTCGCCAATCTATCGGATGAATATTTTCAGCTTATACTTCAGCCTAAACTTATGGTCTGCCACATGCTTTTGGCCGTCAATAAAGGTATGTTTCTAAGCTCTTTATTTAGTTTTCACCATGTTTTGGTATCAGCTATGCTGTGTATAAATTCCGTGCATTGTCTGATAAACTTCTCACAAATGTACTCCTTTCATTTGGATATATCATATCAGTAGATGTTCAACTGTTTGTCGCCGAGCTTGTTGTCTTATTGAAGCTTTAAACACGGTGAACTCCAATTTTATCACGTAACTGTCAGGTTCACTATCGAATGAATGAGACTACTGTACTCGCTGGTGATTAACGTTTTTTGTGTTACTGACTTACTGTCTTGTTTATGGCTCATGTTTCCCCTAATGAAAATATGTCCAATTCATGATAAATTTTACCACCTTTTTTTTGTTGATATTCATTATTCACATAACTGCAACAATGAAAATTAAGTGTTAGTTTTAATATCCAAATAAATTGTGGTGGGCTATCATTTGAGAAATTGAAAAACAAAGTGAGAAGATAATATACAAAATAGAATGAAAAGTTAACTTATAAAAAATGTAATACTCCGTAATAGATAAAGTCATGAATGAAGTGAAAAGCAGTAAAATTGTTCCAATTATAAGTTATAAACAGGACAAAATAAAATAAAATAAAAAGAAACTTTAACTTATTTTTGACGTTCGTTAAATGCAGACCGGTTCAGTAGTTAACTTTTACTAGCTGGGCTTGATACCTCGTGAAACCCATGAAAACGAGCCCTAAATAGAATTCTTTACGTCCTAGTTTTTCCTCTTGATTTTTTCTGATTAATGTCCAATCTATACATTTATCCTCTTCTCCATCATCAATTCTTAAATCTTAAAACTGACTGGTAGTGTTTCGCCAGCTGATCAATTCGAGACACTTCGATGATCAGTCATCAATTTTTCGAGATGACCAAAAATATTTTGTCCTGTACACTCTTGTTTGAGAGCGCAAAACACTTTTGTACTAGGGTAAGTCTGAAAGCAAAAAAAAAAAAAAAAAATTTGCCATAAAACACAATTAATTAATCACATGATAGTGTAGGACCTTGTGAATGATGGCAATGGGGACGACAATCATAAACACATATCATCTGCATATGCCCTTACTGTTGCTGTTTGACGAAGACCGAACATAGTACATCGTACCTTGACCTTTGTCTCTTATTTTTCCACTTAATTGGCATCATGCATATAATTTCAAACTTTTGATAAATGCTCGGTTGTCAAATCGACGTATAAAACACGGGAAAATGGGGTCTTATGTAGGTTATAAGCTATAAGGGAGTCTATGTCCTGCATTAGAACACGAAGTCTCATTATCTTCCATGTAATCCTTGCCCCCTTCTTGTGCCGCGTGTTCTCCTAAACTGAGATTAATTATATGGCTCAACATGTCGTCGTAACATGACAACTCAGTTTTCATTAGCCCTAAACTTGTAACTTCATTTGTTATGTGCTTTGTGAGTGTGCAACCTATTACCCTGATCAAAAGGCTATAAATGCTGAATGACTGACATGCGTAATTTTGCAAGCTGTTATGTATCTTCGGAATCATCAAATGTACGCAGTGCAATAAAATTAACGATTGCCAATTCCACCATTATAAAACTCATGACATAGAAAGAAAACGTACTGCTTGACTTCTTATAAGTTGCTGACATAATTATCGTACACATAGTTATATAGTCGATATTCAAACTTACAAGAATCTGCTTAATGATATTATCCTATAAATTCATATGGCATCAATTAATCACTGTAAAAATATTGTGATGTAGTATATAGTTTATATTTGTGATACTTAATCTCGAGTGTCTAGTAATAAAGGGAAACGTAGCATTGTTTTGGAACTAGAAAAACCTAAAAAGGGAAGAAGGACGAAGGTCAATCTCTTGTGTCCAAGCAGAACGGTCTTGCGTATGCAAGTGCCAGTATGTCTGTGCTAGCGCATCTGGATCCATTAACCCGTCTGCTCCCCCAAATACTCCACTTTGTTGCTCTCCGGTGACCGGGGATCTTATCATCACGCTTGGCACCCTGCAAAACTCTCCCTTAAAATTTTTACTAACACTTTAGCATTTGTGGGGCCGAACTCGAGACCTCTAGTTGAATCAGATATTCTCGGCATAGAAAACTCCACCAAATAATAACAAAGATATCATAAGACGAAATGTCATTTGATAGAGGTCGAACCTGGGTGCTCCGACTAAACCGTCAATGATAACATGAGCAACATGTACTCCTAGTGGTTGAAACTCTCTTGCTAGACACTGTGACAACCCTCTCAGTGCAAATTTTCCACAACCTTTTACATTCCGAATAAACAACTCTTAGATTTATCATAAATTACACAATACTTGGATTTAGGAGCATTGATTTATAGTCTAATAAACTTACACAGTTCAGAGAAACCTGCCATGCCATTTAGAGAAGCTGAGCACCCTGTGAAGAGTATAGTCCCCTTTGCTTTCTCGATCATCCCTGGTAGTACCTGATCACTCACATTTTCTTCACACATTTAGGGTTCGTTTTGTTCGGATATACTTCATTTGTTCTAGTCAATAGTTATCTGTTGGTTTTTTGGCGGGGAAGATTTCGGACAAAGATAACTATTTATCAGAACAAAAGTAGTATAAACCAAAACTAGTTTTTTTTTTTCCTTTTTTTTTTATTTGTGTTTAATTATTATTATATTATTTTATTATGATTCATTCAAAAATAATTTTTTTTTTCCTCTTTTGGCTAGCAGCACAAGTGTAGGGCTACTTGTGTTTGACCCGTTTATTTCCTTCCAAATCTGCCCATTCAAACAAAAGAGTCAAGTCGAGTATGCTTACCTGCTGGGCACAATGGAAGGCTCCAACCGAAGAAACTGAGAGAGACTTCTCAAAGGAATTGACCGCTACTTCTGTGAAATTTGAAGGATGTAGCGGAAATGGTTGGTACGCAGCATTGTAAACCAAAACTTCAATAAACCCAAGTGAAAGCACCCCTTCAAAAGCTTCTTTGATGCTTCTACCATCTGCGCAATCGATTCTGATAGCAAACACTTGCGCTTTCTCTTCCCTTGCTATATCTTCAGCATATATTGATAGCCTTTCTGTTGGCCAAACAACCCGAGTTAAACAAAGGACAATACTCATTTCATGATGATACTGAATTTCAGTATCACCATACTTGCATGGAATGAAATAACTCGATGCGAGTTTAGTAGTAGCACCCTACTCGTTACCACTAGGTGGTGCTATCTCATTTTCCTTAGATAACTGCATGTATTTATAGCAGCCGAGTTATGTAGGGCTTGAATGTTGCAGCATAAGCATACCACACCATGAAAGATCAAGCTACGACAAACTGACAGAATTCGAGATGCTGAAACGAAAACGATAGAGAAGGCTCACCTAAATCTCTGGAAAGAATCGCAACGATGTAACCTTCATGAGCAAACTTACGAGCAATGGATCTTCCAAGTTTCGGCCCGACCCCGACAATGGCGGCTATGCGTTTGGGGGTGGTGATAGAGGGGGAAGCAAAGTTGCTCATGTTTTGAAAAATCAAGAAGATATTTGGAGTAATAGAGAAGAGAATAGAGAGGTAAGTATGGTATGCGTTGATATTAATACTGAAGAGGACTGAGAAAATTGCAAATGTTTTTTGGTGTAATGTCAGTGTAATGCTGCCTCCTACAGAAGTGCTACAACAAGACTCATTTCTCTATTTCTGCCTCAAGTTTGGTTCCATAGCCATGTGGTGAGTTCAATCGTGAAATTACTATTTTCAGCCGACGGCTTTTAGCACTTAATAATTTCATTAAAAAAAAAATCATAGCAATTAAAAGAAAATCCTATTATAATTTTTTATAATTTCTGCTATAATTAGTTATGAAAGTAAAAATACTTTTGCTTCGGTTGATGTTATCTATGTTTGAAATCTCTTCTATATAGAAAGCAAATACTTGTAGATTATAATTATCGATTGAAGGAAATAGCTATTTAGCGCTCACAGAATATAAGATTGTGGAAATCGTTTCTTCATTTTAATCCTCGTTTGAGAAAGTTTAAAAATACGAGTAGTTTAGAATTTTTACTAACGGAAAAAACTGGAATAGTATGGGAAAAGCTGTCACTTTAAAAATGACGTATTTATATAGGTTTCATTTGATAGTGTCATTCTTAAATATCTTACGGAGTAGTAATTAGTACTCCGTACTATATTTTTGTTCAAATGTTATCCTGAGGGCCATGATTTAGTGTGTTTTTTTATTTTTAGTATAATACTCTGTATAACCTAAAAGTTTTATGTTCGAGCACCTTCAAGAGTACTATACTACTATGCGATGACTTACTTTTCTTTTCTTTTTTTTTTCTTTTTTTTTTTTGCCAGCTGTGACGACTTTTGACGTGCCTGGTTTGCAGGCTCTTGCGCATAATGATAAAAAAAATGTCTTTATTCCACTAGTATTTTCAACAAAATTTACTGTAAACAATTTGTTGTTGGTATCTACTACGGAGTATCTAGGAGTAACTAAGATTCACAAGAATCCCTTTATGAAGGTCCCATGGCTGAATGATTGGTCACTTGAGTAATGAACCGTGTCAGCCGGGCAAGTTAGCCCTCTTAGTTAGGTTCAATGATTTCGGACCTACCTTGAAATAGAAAAAAAAAAAAAAAAAAAAAAAAGATAATTTGATTAGCTGTTTTGTATTAATGTGAAAATCAAGTTAAGTTGGTTGATATTTCCTTTAATTTTAATACATATTTTTCTTATATAGACTTTCGAAAAAAAAACTCTCATTTTTTGCGTTCATTGTTTTATATTTTGGCGAATTACTATTTTGGTTTTATTAATTTTCAAATGCGATTACACTTATTTTTATATACCAATTGATCATAGTATTTGCTAAATGTTGTGTGCCTAAAAAGGGTTCTAGAAAATAATTGGCGGGAACAGAAAATGTAAGAGTATGCGGATTTAAAAATGAAAAATGGCGAAGTTAATAAGTGCGATTAAACGTGTCATAATCAAAACATAACAGATGAGGGAAAAAGTACTCCGTATTATAAATGGCTGGCAGGATTGCTTTTTATTTCGTGAATGGCGCCCTCAATGAAAAATGGTGGAGGCGCGGCAAAACTCGGCAAGCTTACTTTTCGAATATCTCATTGCGTTGATGCATCTTTGTGTTACATTAGTAAGGCGTAAGGACTAAGGTGTGCCTAATAATGAGCTGTAGGCTCCAGAGAAATTTTTGAGCTAAGAATATGTTGCTGTCTACTGTAGTGACGTTTTATATCTGTGTTAGATTCCTAATTTTCGGCCCTAGTATGATAGCGATTGTATCAGTGTAATATAGTTGGATCGTCCTCGGTCAATGTAATCTACCTAGATTGCCGCATTGGGGAGATTGCTAGGAGTCGATATTTGAAATTGTGAGATCTTGTTTTCGGCGTTTTCTTCTGCAGTTTTGATTGGTGAGAAGAAACTTGGTGAAAAGTGAAAACATGGAATATGCCATGATTAATGCATTTTTGGACTTGTTGCAATGGGCGAAACTTGAAGCTCTTACAGAGTATTTGCGTACGACGTTTTGTTGTAAAAGGAGCACGAGGCCTGTACTATACTACAACGTAAAGAGGACGAGGGATTCAAGCATATGCCGCAATTCAACCTATTGTAAGTAATCTTTGGCTTTTACTTGTGGTGTGTTATGATTGTCGAAACTCGAAAGCCTGTCATCCTGTGCATCAGTGCTTATTTCTTCGGATTTCGTGGATTATTTTCATGAGAGAATGTTATGATTGTGTGAGTAGTGATTGATACAACTGGTTTATCTTTTAGCAAATCCAAAATAAAATCAATTTCTTGTCAAATTAAACTATTCTGTCAGCAGTTACAAGTTACAACACATGATAAGCATGGATTATAATTTTCAATAATTCACTTTAATAATATTTTCTTAATGATTTTGAGTGGATCCACTTGTGCATGTTTAGTAAATAGGAGTAATTAATCAGTTGATTAATGCCCTTCTTCCTACCTAATGCTAACACCATTTTTCACTCTATATTATGACCTGTAGTAATTAGCTTGATTACGAGTTCACTGTTTCTTGTGTCTGCTTGTAATAATTACATTATTTTCAAAACAGAGAAATGGATGCAGCAGAAACGACAGTGGTCGACGTAAAGGAAGCTGCATCCTTCTGTAACAGCCAGAGGAGGAAGCTTACTACGAT
Organism: Dianthus caryophyllus; assembly: GCA_023091065.1. Classification (NCBI taxonomy): domain Eukaryota; kingdom Viridiplantae; phylum Streptophyta; class Magnoliopsida; order Caryophyllales; family Caryophyllaceae; genus Dianthus; species Dianthus caryophyllus. The sequence goes on along the minus strand of CM041518.1, from coordinate 39,018,701 downwards.
TCTTAGCATCGATGGTGGAGGTGTCCGCGGCATCATACCTGCTATCGTTCTTGCTTTTCTTGAAGAGCGACTTCAGGTATTTCTTATGTTATTCATACGAAGTGGTTGAAAAAGAAGCACATGATTGCTTAGCGTGTAGATAATGCTTCTTTGTTTGCGTTTTACCAAATTATGATTGTTCTATTATTATCATCGGAAAACATGAGAATTGGATGCTCATACGAGCTGTGAATACATTTGTTATTTTATCTGTGAGATTTCATATGATAATCCACCTCCTAGTCTAACCAAATGTCCATGTTTACGTAGTGATCACTTACAAATTTTCAACGAGACAGCATAAACAAATTCCGTGGTTTCAACTTTCGACTGTGAATGAGAGAGTTTGATTTATTTTTTTTGGGTAGGAACTAGATGGTGAAGAAGCGCGACTGGCAGATTACTTTGATGTCATAGCGGGAACAAGCACCGGAGGGTTGATAACTTCAATGTTGACGGCTCCAAATGAGAACAATCGTCCACTCTACGATGCCAAGGATATCCTTCCTTTCTACCTCGAGAGTTCCCCTAAGTCATTTCCGCAAGCAGGGTATTAACGTGAACTTACATACATTTAAGCTTAATCCGATGTTCTCTTTGATTCATGTAACTTTCTAAGGCACGGTTAATGCTTCTCCAACCGATACATGCAGGGGACTATGTGCTCAGCTTACAAGATTTGTGAAAGCTATAACGGGCCCTAGGTATGATGGCAAGTATCACCACGAAACACAGAAAAATATGTATAAAGAGACGCGATTACACCAGACGCTTACAAATGTCGTCATTCCAACGTTTGACATTAAGCTACTTCAACCAGTCATATTTTCTTCTTACCAGGTTAATAACATCTACTCGTATTAGTCTCATCTGCAATGAACAAAATATTATGATTAACTGGATGTAATTGTGGAAAGATTAAACATATAATTTGCATATTAGTGACAGAAAAATCGGATTTGAGTGATGCAGATTTCAAGCAACCCATCTCTGAATGCAAAATTGAGTGATATATGTTTAGGTACCTCGGCTGCACCAACACTTCTCCCCGCTCATTTCTTCGAAAACCCACATGGAGATGGAAAGACTCGAGAGTTTCACCTTATTGATGGGGGGATTGTCGCTAACAATCCGGTATGTACAAATAGTCTGGGAAACAACTATAACTTACGTCATTCCTACTAAATTCAGTTTTTCCCCCGCTTTTGGCAGACCTTTGTAGCAATAAGTGAAGTGACTAAAGACTTGATGAACAAGGATCCAGATTTCACTAGCATTCACGATAAATTGTTGGTGATATCGGTTGGGACTGGATCAGTGAAGAACGACTACAAATTCGATGCTAAAAAAGCTGCGAAATGGGGACTCATTTCATGGCTAACTGAAGGTGGGTCTTGTCCTTTAATCGACTCTTTCAGCGAGGCTGGCGCCGACATGGTTGATTACCACAACAGCGTTCTTTTTCATTCTCACCGCTCTCAAGATATGTACCTTCGTATTCAAGTGAGTCTAACACGCTTTTCTTTCTATTTTATGCTAACAATTTTTTTTTTTGAATATATATGAAAATAAATTACAGACGCTCCTTATATTGTTTGAGCTTATTTAGCTGTAGGCCTGTAGGCTGTCAAAAAATGGACTTCCCTAGGTATACATTTGAATCTATTTTAGAGACGGTATTAGGGTGATGTCGTTTTCATGACCTAAAGGTCAAGTTTACTACAGCAGACCACCCCTAATTTTCTTACTGAGCCTGGGTCGACCAACTTTGTACATTGGATTATTTCATTTACGGTCTCTTATTTGTCGTCATTATGATTTGCAAATTTTTTGTCGATTTGCGTTTTGCATTACATATGATCTAGCTATTACATCCTCATCCGAGTTTTGAAGGATGAAGGGAGTAAGCGTCTGTGAAATGACATGATAAAGACCTGTTCGTTTCGTTTCAGTCGTCTGAAGTCAGAAGTTTTCTAATGTTCGGTGTTTTTTAAGTAACAAGTCCTGAAATTTTTTGAAGTTTTCTAAAGTTATCAGAAATATTTGATGAAACAGGACGACAGCTTAACAGGAACAGCAGCATCAGCAGATATATCGACGAAGGAAAACATGGAACAACTGGTGAAAATTGGGCAAGATTTGCTTAAGAAACCGGCCTGCAAGGTAGACCTCGACACCGGACGCCTTCAACCAGTTCCTCATCTAGGCACTTATTCTGATGCGCTTACAAGGTTTTCTTTTCCGTCAAATTTCTGCTCTGAATCTCTCTCTCACATTCAGTGCTTTAACTTTCAAACCTTTTTTGGTAGACGTTTTGCTTATAAACTGTGCATTATTCATGCACGCGCAGGTTTGCTAAACAACTGTCAGACGAAAGAAAATTCCGCAGGGACGAACTCCCCAACTGATGATAGTTCAGAACATTATTCCGCAAGGGTGAACTCCCCAGCTGATGACGGTAAAAACATTTCATACGAGTATCCAAATATTGCTATCTTGTGTGGCAATAAACTCGATCTGCTCAATCTGTGATTTACATTTGCCTGCCTTCAACGTGAATTAACTGTTCAAATGTGCATTTTTCTCGCTTCTTCAGCAGTTCAGTCCGAAATTTTGATGCAGAAACGAGTTTCTTCCCTTGCGTATTTGGTTTTCTATGTGCGTCTTTCTTCTCGTTGATTTTTCGTTCGAAATTAGTTACTTAGCTTCAACTTCACAGTCTCAGTTTCGGTAATTACGCAAATTATAGACGAAATTTGAAAGCTTTAATATGTTGTCAAAAAGTTAATTACAACATCATCTAAAAAATCTGTAAAGTAAAGTTATTCAAATCATGGAACACTAAAGTGAAACTAGTTCAAAGTTTAAGACAACAAATTTTAATTAATCAATGACGACAAAAATTCACGGTATTCTATACTTCGTACTCGTATATTACTATAAGTTGATCCAAAATGATCACTAATTTTTATAGATATCAGCTTTGGTTAAATAGTTTCGAATATTAATCAGGCTCCATTTACGTTGATTCTCAAAATAAAAAAGGTAAATATATAACTGAAAATCTGAAACGTAAATAGTATTATTTGGAGTATTCGGTTTTATTACTCGTAATTTTATTATTTGATTGTTATAACTCAAGGTCTGTACCTTGGTTCCAAAAACAACATGATGAGTGGGAGTGTATGATAATGTAAGTACACCTCGTACAAATAATCACAAGAAAGTAATATAAGAAATACAAGTAATTGAAGAGGAAAGTAATCAGAGGATACTTTATAATGTCGTAAATGTTTTTAGTATGAATGACTGAATGTTATCATAATAATGTAATTCAATCATTCTTATCATTTCATTTTCCTTTGGATCCACCACTTCTCACTTGTGTTTTTTTTATTGTTTTTTTGTTGGTGATCTTGATTTTGTCCAATTAAAATTTTGTCAACTTTAATTTTGTGTTCTTTTGATTTCTTGCATTCTTACATTTAATTAAAGCTAGTTTGCGCAGTTGCGTAGCTAGCGGTAAAACAGTAAGTCTCCTGTGAGACTAGCCTTACACTAAGTTAATGTAAAATCAGAGTACAAATTATCAGTGGGGTCTTGAGACCTCGCTTTGGCTGAGGTGGCTACGCCCCTATTTGTGGGATGATAAGAAATCTTGATTGATTTTAGGGTTAAATTCAACGAAACACGATTACAATACGGAAGTTTGATTTAAATTACATGAAGTGTTTTTTTTTTTTTTTTTTTTCTATATACGTAGTTTTATGAAATCGGCTTTAATTATTTCATGAAATCATTTGTACAAGCTACATGATCATTACACTTGAATCAACAATATAGAGAAGAATGATAACACACTTTTGAACTTATGCAATTATTCATCATCATAGATATAGATAATGACAGGAGTAGAGATCATTAATTTCATAGGGGAATATTATTTGAATGTGTACATAGCATGTAGGACAACCTAAGTCATGCTTTATGACTTTTGTTACTATTATATGTACCCTAAAATTAATTAAAAGACATGAAAAAGAAATACAAAGTGTGTATAAAAGAACGAATTAAAGTCCAATTTTTTTTTAAGAGTAAAGCACTTTTGGATAAGAAGTTGTAGGGTAGACCCTTAAGAGTTAGGGCAATAAAAATGAAAGAAAGCAAGTATTTTGGGCCACTTATAACTTATTTAGTACGAGCAGTTAGAGTCAGTCTCCCATAAAACAAATTATTCAATAAATAGTTAATTTTATATAGATAATGATAATTATTTTATTAATTTTTAAGTGTTTTAATTTTATTTTATCTGATTATTTGATCCGTTTTATTCAAGAATTTGGATGGTTAATAAGGCTAATTTGTATGCATAAATGTGCCCTTGTCTTTCATATCTCTTCAACCTAACTTTCAAATTAAATTATACGGAGTATTGCTTTGAGTCTCTGAACTTTTTTATTTTTTCTCTTTTGCTTTTTAGTACTTTTTTTTTTTTTTTTTTTGAATCTTTTACCAATTGATCTAGTTAATAACAAAAAGTAAACAGGCTAAGGTATACAAGTCTGCATTTTCTGACTTCTTAATAGAATTCACTGCTCGGGACTATGACCAAGTTAGAAGTCGATCTCCTTGAAGATGATTTAGTTCATGTCAATAAAAAAGTAAATACGCATCAAACATGATGTGTCAGTTTTAAAATGGTCCATTTTAGTAAATACTCTCAGTTTGAACTCCATTTAAGCAAATAGTTCAAAAGTTAAACCTTAAGTTATTCTATATTCCTGTACATAATCTCATGATGTATTGTAGTAATGGATTAAACCCTTCGTTCTGGTCATTGTCATTTATTATCTGCTATTTTTGACCTAAACATTAAAAAAATATAAAATAAATGTCTAATAATGCAATTAAAATATCATAATCTCAATCACTTGTGTACAAATCTTTATGATTACAAATAATCAAGACAAATATGTACCAAATATATATCTCTAATCTTTTGTCATGCATGCTAAAATTATGGATAAGCCATCAACTTCACAAGCTTAATGAATTGATCAATGAGAATTAAAGAAAGTATGACTATAACCCTCTTTATTTCAGCTTATAGTTAGGAGCCGAGATAAATTTATAAGAGTCGAACTAAAATTTTCTATGTAAATTTTTGCTTATAATGTCAAAGCTGATAAGAATGAAGGTAAAATAGGCCTAAAATACCAAAACCATACAAAAGCAGCAAACATAAAGTCATGTAATCCGTACAATGTTGACATAATACGCCTCTTTTAAAGTTTTTTTTTTTTTGTTTGTTTGAGAGAGGAACGAGGCAATTACAATAAAGGAGGTAAAATTCAAACCTGAAACCTAATACTTAAATATTGGATATTTCGTCATGATCATTAGGTCAGAATATCTTCGGTACGCCTCAATTTAAAGTTGGTAGTAATGATGTGACAATTTTTTTAGTGTACGTGATCCATGTGGTACACTTGCTGCTCTAAATTACTGTATACCAATCCCTTTTGTGTCACAATGATTGTACTGTTGACTCTCCTGTACTTCCTCATGTGTCTTTTTTTTTTTCATAGCATGATAATTTTGACGTTAGATTCGTTGACGGGTTTCAACTATAACTCTATTCGTTTATAAATTTTTACTCCGTAATTAATATGGTTACATTGAGAGAAATCGCGAGTTTAAATTATGAGTTTGTTATTTGTACAAGTGAACTTTCTAATGTAACTCACGGTATGAGAAAAACATGACAGCCTCGATCATATATTTCGCGTAAAACTGTAAATTGGTATAAAAACTATATTAACAGGCATCAACAATTATTTATCGAGTGCATATAAAATTGTTGAAGTATTTCATAATTTAGATATGCTACGAGACCTTTGTCATTAATCTAAGGTTTTGGTTGATTTAGTACATTAATCCACAAGGTTTCAAATTCAATCCTTCTCGTGAAGCGTATATACACACACGTCGATTATAACTTTAAGACAATTTCAATTGAGATGCTCTTTTATTGGTTTGTCAGCAAGCCTCAAAAAGCATATTCAACGCCTTTTTGTTGAAATCAAAATTTCAATCAATGTAAAAGCAATGATCCAAGACCAAGATATATAGGGCAACCAACAAACTAGAGAAACAACCAAAACCAAACAAGCTTTTAAGCAAAGACATAAAGGAAACAAAAGTTATAAATAACATCGATTGTAAAACAACTACTCCGTAATAACATCATTGTAACTTGTAAGAGCCTATATATCCTCCGGTACCTAACGATATTAAAATTATTCCTAAATTTAAATTGTATTTCTAAAAAATTGTAGTTTTAGATATTTCAATGGCCTGTGGAAACTGTTTTAGCGGACGAAAATGAGATGCTAAAGCTCGTGCCCCATCTACCCATACTCTACCAGCAAATTTCTGCTACCTGATGCTACTTAATTTTACAGTTTTAAGTATTATGATGATGTATTTATGCATTATTTTATATTTTATATAGTAATTTGTAAGTACGAGTTGTAGTGTTATTCATTTAATTAACTAACACTCTATTTACAGTTGACCAAACAAAAAGTGAACTCGTGCAACGCTGTTATTAATAAACTACTACTCCGTATTATACTGTTTAGAAAAAATAAATAAAATACTTGTATATGAAATACTTCGTATCAATTAAAAAAGTGTCTGAAAAAAATTATAATTATAGTTGTTTAGAATTGTGAAAGTGATGAATAAAATATAAACATGAGAATGAGATGTTGCACTATATATAGTTATAAACAAAAAACGACCAATCCATTTTAAATAGTACACGAAGTTTGTAACATAAGCTTCTACAATTGATATGTAATGCCATTTTATTGAAGAAAGTTGTATTGATTTCTCACTTCTTTCGTGTTTCAATTTGTTTATTTTAGGACCCACTTTTTATAAAAAACACAAATTTTTTACCGCTTGAGCTTCTTCTGAGTAGGGCAATAGAGTATCTACCGTTAATATATAAAATCGGTAGAATTGGATCGTAAAATTATAACAAGTTATTGCAGAGTACAAATTAATCATAATATACGAGTATGATTATGAGTTATAAATACGATTAAACGATTCATGACTGCAAAAGACAGTACAACATACTCCGTATGTCTTAGCGAATATGAGTCCCGACCTTAAAACTAGGTTTTTATGTTAATGCTAAAACCAATTGAAACTTCAATATGAGCTTTGAATGAATTACAAAATCCTCCTATGTATACAACAATTATGTGAAATGTACTAGAAACATGTGTTGTTGATTCAACGTTTGACATGATAGATGAATTTTTAATGTATTAAACGTGACCATTTTAATATTTATCGTGAGTCCGCGATAGATTGGTTCTAAGATTAATGTGACAATTTTTTTTTTAATATATATAACATTAGGCATATAACGTATTGTAGTACAAAGTTGCTATAAAACTGAATAATTTTTACGTTTTATGTACAAAAATTTGTCTGGTACGTTAGATGACTTGAGATATTAACTATTAGAGGAAATATGTAAATATTTTCCATGATTATAGCCTTGTAAATAAGAACGTTTGTATCTAGAGTATTCTATTGTGATCATATACTCCACCCGTCTTAGTCATTTGTTTACCTTTCTATTTTTGGACAGAGCACTAATTGGAGTTTCATTTTAGTTGGGTATTGATTAATTGTATACAGCTTTTACTCTCATTGTATACTTTTTTTACACTAATTTCCAATTTTGTCCTTTTTTACTCACATAATATACAAAATTTTTTTTATTTTTTTTTTTCTTTTCCTAAACCATATTGCATTCAGTTTCTAGGTTTTCTTTAATCAAATTCATTAAGTATTTTAATTTATCAATCATGAATTCCGATAATAAATTTAATGAGGTAATTATCGTTATTAATTTTTATTTTGTTCATTAAATTATTGAATTTAATTAATTTTTTGTCAATTTAAGTTAAAATTAGGGTTTATAATTTGTGTTAAGGTGGTTTATGGTGGTGGGAGTGTGAGTAAGGAGGGCGGTGGTGGTAAGTCTGGGTGGGGAGAGGGGCGGCGTGTGGTGGTGAACGGCGGTGGTTAACGGCGGTGGTGAACGGCGTTGGTGACCGGCGGTGGTGGTTTGTGGTGGTGGGAGGGGTGTTTTGAATTTGGGTTAGGAGGGGTGTGAGCAAGGAGGGCGGCCGTGGTGGGGTGATGGGCGGCGTGAGGTGGGCCAGGTGGCGGCGGTGGTGTTAGGCGGTGGTGCTACTGTGCTAGGCGGCGGTGTTTCCGGCGGGTGGTGTTAGGCGGTGGTGGTGATGTTTCCTTTTTTTATTTTCTTTTTTGGGGGTTTGTTTCCCCTGCTTCACAACGTTTTTTTTTTTTTTTTTTTTTCTTTTTTTTTTTTTTTTTTTGGTTTGTTTACCCTGCGTTGGTTTTTTTTTTTTTTTTTTTTTTTTTTTTTTTTTTTAATTTTTTTATTTTATTTTATTTTTTTTATTTAAATTTTTTTAAGTCTTTTGTTATCATTTATTTTATATTATTTTTGCATTTTAGTGTTTATATTGGAAAATTTATTTTTTGTTATTAATTATTATATGATTTTCGCTTAAATAATACGTATTTTTATAGGTCGACGACGGTTTAGACGATTTATTAGAAAATTCGAATGATATACATGATCTTTTGGAGATTGAGGTAGCTAATTGCAGGCATTTGCTTTCCTATAATCTTATGTAATATTTTCGTATTAAATCGTGTTAATTATGATAATATTTTTATTTAGGATGATGATCGTCTCGAAGAATTTCCAGAAAACTTGATAGATACGTCGCACTTTTTTATCACGGATAAGATTTTTGCTAGTCGTGAAGAGTTCATCAAAAATGTTAAGTTGATGGGAGTTGAGCATAATATAAAGATCAATCTTTATACTTTTCATCGTAATCGTGCATCTGGAGCTGGTGAGCAATGGCTTGAATGTGGTCGATCTGGAATATACGTAAATAACAGAAAATCAGGTGTTTCACGTGCTTACTCGTATACTGGATCAAAAAAATGTAACTGTCCTTTCAAATTAAAGGGAATAGGACAAGTTGATGGTACTTATAAGTTGCAAGTTCATAATGGATATCATAACCACTATCTTGTAAGGGATTCAGATGTTTTAGATGAAGAGACGAAAGAATTAATTCGATCCATGACTGCCTCTAACATGACTGTGTCTAACATACTTATTGAATTGGGAAAACGGAATGTAAACGTGAACAGAAGGCAAGTGTATAATATTCGTACACGAATGCGTAAAGGGCTTAGAGAAGATCGTACATCGTCAGAGCAGTTGTTGAAACTTGCCAAACAACGAGGGTACAAAGTGTTTAAACGGACGATGAATGGTGGAAAAAAAGGTGAGCAAGTGTTAACTGATGTATTGTTCACTCATCCAGATTCCATTATATTGGCGAGACAATATCGATATGTGTTTGTCATTGACAGTACGTATAACACGAACAAATTTAAGATGCCATTGTTGGAAGTTATTGGTATGACACCGGTTGGTTTGAATTTTTCGGTATTCTTTGCTTTCCTTGAAACTGCATTAAATAAATTTTCATTATGTTTTAACTATGTTAGTAACTGAAACTGCATTCTAGGATGGTAACAAAACCCCACAATTGTGTTTTAACACACTGTTTGATGATTTTGATTTGAATAGTACTCCGTCAAACCAGGTTAGATCCCAACATTATTTGATTGTTAGTCTTGTACAGAGTAATATTTCTTATGTGCGAAGTGTTTTTATTTCTTTAAAATTGCGCACATATGTACGTCTACGAAGTAAAATGGCATCCGCTTAACTTTTTATTTTTTATTATTACAGGTACGTCTTGGAACGACAGGAATTCCACTTCGTCACCCACTATGCAAATCTCCTACACGGAAAAGAAAGACGTAATTTATTAGAAGTTTAGTCTAGTTTATTTTGTTTAGTGTTAGACGATTTCATTTGTATACAATTTAATGCGAAATTTTATGCAATGCGTTATAACGTATTATCAAATTTCTGCTTTTAATATGTCATTTACGAGATTAAAAATTTAAAATAGAAATATTGGAAAGATGAACTTGTACCCGTGAAAGAAAGGAAAAAAAAAAAAAAGAAGTCGAAATAATACATCAACAAAAGATGATGTATTTTTTGGGGAAAAAAAAAAGTATGGTAGTGAGAATTGAACTTGTGACCTCAAGTACCTAACAAATGCATTACACCTTGACTATTACCACTATGCCACTATTGAATTGCTGTTTAATAAATAAAACAATTAATATGTATTATTAATTGTACTAACTTAACAAATTAAAAAAAAAAAAAAGGAAAATGGCAAACGAAACCACCACGCACTACCCGTCGCCTCTCACACCGGCTGCCACCACTACCCACCACCTGCCGCCGCCGACACTAACTGCCGCCGCCACCCACAACCTCCGGCCATCACCCGCCGCCTCCCGTTGCCGGCAACCCCCAAAATCCCAAATCATGTAAACCCTAATTTAATTTCTAACATAAATTCATCAAAATTAATAATATTAAACATAATTTTATGAAATAGATTGAAATTAAATAGAAATTAGTAATTTGTTGAATTGATTATCGAATTATAATTGTATTAATTGTATGAATTTAGGATTTAATTGTATGAATAGTTTAAGAAAAATTAGGAAAGATAAAAGAGAGGATTTTGTATACAAAAGAGTAAAAAAGGGTAGGGAAGGGAAAAAAAAATGAAAAAAGTATACAACGTGAGTAAAATCCGTATACAATTAATCATATTCGTTTTAGTTTTGTATAGAGAAAACGATGCATTTATACTTCATCCTAAAATAGAAAGGTAAACAAATGACTGAAACAGAGGGAGTATAAACCTTGTAATTACTCTAACCTAATTTAATCTGATAGTACTAACTAAGGCCCTATTCTTTTCAACTTATAAGAGCTGAATTTATTGGAGTTGAGCTGAACTTATAGGAAATGAACTTATTTAGGCTGAATTTATAGGAGCTGAACTCAGCTGAAATTAAAGCTTGATGAGACTTATAGGAGCCGAACTTATTAGAGCTGAACTTATAGAAGCTAACTACTCCGTATAAATAAATGGCTAGGTCGGTCCAATATAGTACTCCATACTTTACCGAACCGGGTAAACCGAAATTGATCCACATTTCACATAAATTGAAGATGTTGGGTTAGTTATATAATGTATAGGTGCTGATAATAAAGATATTATTGTTGTTATTAAATGAATTACTATCAATCTACCAACTAATCTATAATAACTATTGGTTGTGAAACAAACTCGACTACAGCATTCAATTTTAAGCTATCTTTAGAATTTTCTGTCCTTTTTTCTTTTATGTTTGTCGTAGTTTTATTCAAACACGAATTAAATCGGGTTGAATAATTTTAATCGATTTTACGGGTAAAAGGTTTTTATCGAGTCTCGCTTTGGTGATCTCTTTTGATATTCTAGACCTTATTTAACTTCAATTATTCTACGTACGCTATTTTTGACACTATTCACCAAATTTAATAGTTCCTGATCTTTGGGCAAATATAATCATGAAGATTACTATACTTATTACTCCGTATTGAAAATGTTCTTACGAATGTAAAAACAACATAAATTATACGGAGTATAATTTACTCCATATAAATTTATTGTTGAGTCTCAGCCTCTCAGGGTTTGAACTCCTAAGTGCACTTCTTAATTACTTTGAATTCGCTCATGATTGTAGGCGTATAACAGTGAATTTTTAATTCAATGAGATGGTCAAACCCACAAGCAGGTGAGATTCTATTCTAAAACCAATTGGTGATAAAAGGAGTAGCCTACTTACTTATAAACATGTCACGTCACTATTAATCCGCCGATATGGGACTTTTGTTTGCTCTTTAACACACATGGGAATCAAGCTCAACAGTATCATTTATCAAATATAAAAAAAAAAACTCGTCTTTTAATTTAGGGTAAATTACAAAATACCACCTTTTAAAATTGAAAATTGAGAGCCCCACAAGTGAAACAGGTACTCGGTACTCCCCCACCTGATATTAACGGCGCCGTCAGAAATTGTCCCCCTCTTCTCCGTTAATTATAACGGACCACTTCCTTATTTACTCCTCTTTTTTTATCTTCCTTCTTCTTCGTAGTGTGAGAAACAAAAACAAAAACAAAAACACTTAAATTAATTCTTCTAAAAAAAAAAAAAAACTAATTATTATTATTGTTAATAATTCTGTTAATAAATATGATGAGAAAGAATTCGACAAAATTCAACGAGAAAGAAATCGTTGTCTCGAAAACTCGAACACACGCAATGAGGACGAGGACTAGGGTCGTGGGCCTCGTGGCGGCCTCAACGGCCTCGTATTACGCTTACGACAACCATGGGAGGAAAGCGAGGAAGAAGAAGAAGAAGAAGAGTCGACGTAATTCTGAAACGACTTCGTCATTGAGTAGTTTGGATTTTCCGTTGTCGTCGTGGTGTGCTTCTACTACCTCAGAATTTGGTTCGGGTTTTAAGGTAATTTTTCGCGGTTAAATTCTTTGTTTTACGAAATTTTAAGTGTATTTAAAAGTCCGTCTTTTATAAAAGTTGCTCGTTTTAATAAACACGTAATTATAAGTTTTAAATAGAATTTCATTTTTATGGGTACGACAAGTTGTTTAATGCATAGAAATGTGTTTAGCTATAATTTCATACTACACGTGCAACTTTATTATACGAGACTTGTCGATACGAAATGTCGGATTTTCATTAAACACGTACAATATTTTTGTCACGGTATTATCTTAAGACGGTTTTACAGTAAATTTATTTAGTGCTCTTTATTTTTGGAAATTTGATGTAGGAATGTGAACAAGTGGAGAATAACAATGTTGAGACGTTGTCGAAGTTTGTCGACTGCGATAAACAAGCAAGGTAATTGATTATTTTATAAGACGATTTTATAACAAAACTTCTTTATCAAATAAAAACATCGTCTAATATAAAATCTTATGCTTAGTTGATTATGTTAATGCCGAATTTATTTCACTTCACAATTTATTTAATTTTATGAGTTATGAATCATTCATTCATTCACGTGCTTTAAATTTTAATTTACTACTCTTACGGTTGTTTTTTTTATAATTAATCCGACAAAATAGTACCGGAAATTCAAAATTCAAATAGTGTGATACATGATCTTGAAACGTACGTCTTTCAAAAATATTAATTTAATTGCTGCATTTTTATAATTCAATTTCACCTATATAATGTCCGAAAATTTCAGTCTATTCGACACTACGGAAAAGCTCAAACCAACGCAAATGAACGGTCTAGATTGTACGTCGATGAAATCAACGGCCGAATTTAAGCCAACGACGATACCGTCTAAACATGAACTCGAAGAATTTTTCTCTAGTGCTGAGAAACAACTGCATGATCAATTTTCAAACAAGTAAGCTTCAATTTAACAAATTAATTTCAACTGAACTGAATTAAACTGAATTTAACTACTAATTTAATCTAAATTGAGCGTTTAATTGTTGTTTTTTTTTTTCTTTTCAGGTACAATTTCGACGTAGTTAAGGACGTTCCATTAGAAGGTCGATACGAATGGGTCCAAATAAAACCGTGAGTCGACTACTACATATTCCACAATAATAATAATTCGTTACAATTATCGATCATTGTAGTTAGTTTTAAGATTAAATTGAAAATGGTTGCGATAATAAATTATTTTAATTACTAGATTATTTGTCGTAGTTGAGGTAGAGTTAATAATAGTTGTGTTATGTGAAGAATTAGTAGAGTATGAGTAGTCATTTTAGTGGTAGTAAAAGTTAGATGTGTTGTACATTCTTTGTCTCCTTTTGTATCTATGAAATAAGTTGATTTTCGTTTGTTCTCTTTCAACACAAATTGAAGAAAAAAAGAACAAAGAAATAAAAAAAAGCAATTAATACTCCTTGATAAACAATAATATAAATAAGGGTAATATAAGAATAAATACAAAGGTCGGAGTATTTTTTTTTATTATTATTATGTTGCTACCTGTTTAAATTTAAATTTTTTTCATCTAATTATTTTGCATATCCATTTTTATCATTTGCTTCATATTAATATATATTAGTATATTGAATATGTAAATGTTTAATTCAATGTAAATGAATAATATATTCTTTTTTTTTTTTTTCATTATTCCAGTTTAGTATCACTATTTTTTGACATAATTAAATGTAAAAAAAATAAAAAAAATTAGAAAAAATCCGGCGTGTTTTTTTCACCGGAAAAATAAATAGGTGGAGTTTTAAAAAGTTGGTTCGAAATGGTGGAAGTTTTGAAAAAAAAAAAAAAAAAAAAAAAAAGCAAAATGCAAAAGGTGAAAGTTGTGAAAATATGCTATAAAAGGTGAGAATTATTAAAAGAAACCCTCTATAAAATTTGAGGTCAACAAAGTGTATTTTACAATAAAATATTCATTTGATTAGTTGTGTAATATAATGCATGCGCTCGAGTTTTATTTTATAAGCGGCTACAATTGCGCGATAATATAATTTGCCCGAAATTTGTACATTGTGAAATTATGTGTATCATTTTGTAATTTGTAGTACTTGTCGGTATTGTTTGATCGGTTGTAATGATGACTGTGATAACCAATGTCTCTCTTTCCTATTGTTCTTATTTATATATATTTGAAATCGATCTTATTTTAAAAATAAATACGAGCATATGGAGTAATAATTTTAACGGCGACAATAATTATTTTTAATCGCGACGGTACAAATGAGTAGAGTGTGGAAAAGAGCAAAGTGATAGTGGAAGGAAGCAAAAGATATGTCCTATGGTCTAGAGCTATATGGCATCAAATTGGTGTGCAAAATTTTCGTTGGATTGAAAAGTAAAAATGTCATTTAAAGTTAATAAACTCTTATTGTTACAAAAAAAAATCTCTGAGATGTTGTATGGTTATAAATTTTCGGGTTTTTTGTCAACAACTATCTAAAGTTTAGTCATTTGTCATACGACTACCTAACATTTTAAAATTTAATCATAACTACCTAAACTTTGTTTCCTTTTGTCAAACAACTACCAAAGTGGAAAAATCCGATATTTGGAGTCAAACTCCGGCGTTGACTAACCTTTCACACGTGAGAACTTCATTAAACCCTCTTATACAGTTAAAAAAAAAAAAAAAACATTACTTCCAAAAGATTTGATTCAAACATTACCTCATTACTTCATAAACCCACAAAACATCCCAAAATTACCACAAAACATCCCAAAACTATAGTCACACTCGAATTATTTGACAACAAAGAGCTACTTGGCATCGTAAAATATATTGATTAATTGATTTTCATTTAGGTAAAAGAGGGAATTTTGTTGAATTAGAAATTTAGGGTAAAATAAGGGATTTTAATTTAGGAGTGTTTTTGATGAATGAGTGTAAATAAATGAGAAGTAGGTGGGGGAGAGGTTTATATCAGTGCTGCTGGAAGTTCTCACGTGTGAAAGATTAGTCAACGCCGGAGTTTGACTCCAGATATCGGATTTTTTTTTCATTTTGGTAGTTGTCTGACAAAAGGAAACAAAATTTAGGTAGTTATGATTCAATTTTAAAATGTTAGGTAGTCGTATGACAAATGGCGTAAACTTTAGGTAGTTGTTGACAAAAAACTCTAAATTTTCAGTCTTGGTAAATTTTGATTGAGTAACAATGAGATGTGAAAGTAGTTTTTGTGGCTTAATTAGTAAAAGGATATTAATTTTTACCGTATCAAATAATTATTGTAGGTCATCCGATTGCACTTCTATTATAGTTTTTTTTTACTCTCCTCTATATTGTGTAAAAATTGAACGGTGCTTAAATTTGAACATGTGATCATGATCACTTGACTCATATGTCATAGAATGAAGCACTTCAATCAAAAACTTAACCTAATTGTTAAAATCCAATTACTCCGTACAAGATATATCGATTTTGCTTGGTATATTTTAACGACCAAAATTATTTCTGCATAAGAACGCGTAATTCCTCTAAAAATAAGATATTTTTTCACGAATCGACACTAATTAATGCTAAAAGGGGGGAAAAAATTAAATAAAAAGATCATGGTGAAAAATTAATTTCTAATAAGTCACACAATATGAAGTGACTAAAGTGCAAGCATTGCACAAAAAGCATGGTGCATTTGAGCATCTTGGGAAAACTAAAAAGGATACTCCCAATCATAGATTCACAATGCATTGTGCATTATCATGATAAAATTACATGACTATTTAAGGTCCACTCTCCTTTTTACGTTTTTTTTTACCCTAGGTAAAAGCCATGAAAATATCAAAAGAGGATCTCTTTCAATTTGTACTTATTTATTATTTATTTATGTATTTCTATAACTTTTTTCTACCACTTTTATGATCTTAATATTGTACGGAATATATAATATTATTATTCGCGTACGAAAAATAGTTTTAAATGTTTAAAACAAAAATATTCGAGTATATATCAGCATTGTACTCTTAGAATTTTATTCCATATAAACTAATTAACTTTGAGATGATCCTTCAACGATATTTTGCATTTTTTTAGTCATTTTTGTTAATATATACGGAGTAAGTGAGTGTAAGTTACGAGAAAATAATTATTCGATATTGTCATTTAAAATTGAGTTTCTATATTATAAATTTACGGCTCCGATCCTACTTACTTTCTGGATTACTTCCTATTAGATGTTTTCTTTTATTACAACATGTCCATATGTGTCTGTATATCGCAAAGATATTACTTTTATTGTTTCTTGTTTTCTTTAATATTCACCATTAATATCTAAATATAACATGCTTTACTTGTCAGACAGAACGTGCTATGTACATTAGATATCTGCAATGAGCATGAAAGAGTTAGTATGAGCAATAATTTTTTCTGTAATGTAAAACCATAAAAAGAAATTTCAGACGTACATTATAGTCCATACTCGTATTACTTAATCATCCTCGATAAATTTATATAATAATCATTGAACTCTTTAAATTCTAAATTCTATCTTCACCAATAGTAAAACACATGGAGTAATTATAGTTCAATCACAATTTTTTTTTTCCGACCTACTGATTGACCGACATAGGATACAAATGTGTAGGTGAAAAAGACAAGTGGAATGTAAATGTACAGTAATAATTTAAGTAAAAGGTGAATATACACAGTAATAAAGATGGTGGTCCTAAATTAGCAGTATTTATATTCTAATTTAATGGTATTCTGGTAAAATTTGGGGCATGGAGTGGACCTTATTTAGGGCATCTAAGGTTAAAAAAAAGGTCTGTCAAATTGACATTTAACCTTGTTTGTCTGTCTTCCATTGCAGTTAAATAGGGGGTAAAATTTTGTCAGAAAGTAGAGACCACACGAATTACATTCTCTTGGAAGTCGAGATTAACTATTCTCTTCGATTCATTTTATCAAAAATCAACTCAGTCGAAAGATTAAACTGTTGGTTAAAGGCTCAAGAATCATTTTTATGATCCCTAACATGCCCTCCCCATTTTTGGTTCTACGGAGTATAAAACATGCTAGAAACCATCTCAAAAAAAAAAAAAAAAAAAAAAAAAAGAACTGCTTTAATAAAAAAAAACCTTAAACCGATAGTTGAAGGCTTAATATCGATTTTATACTCTCTAACACATTTGTGTATTTACTTTAGTAGAAAATGTTTATTTTAAGGAGTGGATTTGAATTCTGTTAAATTCCACGGGCCTGGACCACGCCCGAGAGTATGAGAGAGCTCGCTTATAAGGTCTAGGAGGTTCCATCCTAAAATATTAGAGTATATGAGGAGGTATTAGGATAATATGAGGAGACATATAATTATGTCTCTATATTAATTGTAGTATTAAGTTTAATAATAAATGTAAACCTTTGGCTTTCCATCTTGAGTCTATATAAGATGGTTAGTTGTAATATAAATAAAATCAACTCAATAATAATACTATCATTTCTATGAACTCATATTTCATCTATCTTAACATGGTATCAGAGTCTCGTTCTTAAGCTCTCTAGATACGCTTTCGCTTTCTCGCCGGTGGGCAAGGTCGCCTACCGGCGGGTTCCGAAATTACTACGAGATTTTGATAAATCCATCTATTGATGTTTACCAAAATTACTACGAGATTTTGATATTGTTTGATTTTCAATCAATAAAGTCCACTCCATATTCATGGTGCTTTATCCTGTTTTTTTTTTGTTCGTTTCAATTCACACCCTCCACTTTCCAATTTTCCTAATCAAGTTCATCAATTTTATAGCTTCCTTGAGAAGCTCTCTTAGTTTGATCTACCTCATTGAATAAAAACCCCCAAGTTCCAAATTATCTATTTTTGTCTTCATTTAAAATTTTCATCTTCGTTAAGGCGGTATTACATTAATTTACTGGCGAGTTACGCACTAAAAAGATTTACTGGCAAGTTACGCATTTATTGTCTGGCGAGTCCTATACGCATTTATTGGGTAGGCTGTTACCCTCTTATGTACTGGCGAGTTACGCATTATTGTTGTCTGGCGAGTCCGATACGCATCTAAGTATTGTCTGGCGAGTCCTATACGCATCTAAGTATTGTCTGGCAAGTCCTATACGCATTTATTTTACCACTATTACCAAGATGAAGATGAAGATCGAAGACGAAGACATATTTTTATTTTATTTTGTGCAAACTCATGGAAATTTTATCCAATTATCATGAGTTTGAGCGGGGGTATTAGAGTATATGAGGAGGTATTAGGATAATATGAGGAGACATATAATTATGTCTCTATATTAATTGTAGTATTAAGTTTAATAATAAATGTAAACCTTTGGCTTTCCATCTTGAGTCTATATAAGATGTTTAGTTGTAATGTAAATAAAATCAACTCAATAATAATACTATCATTTCTATGAACTCATATTTCATCTATCTTAACATAAAACCAATTGGCAATAGGAGGAGTAGTCCCTAGGCCTTATAAACAAGATCAACTCTCATCTCATAACCGATGTGGGATCGTAATGTGGGAATTTATATTAGGCTGGATCCATCTCCAACACGCCCCCTCACATGCGAGCCCACTTTCAAACCAGACTGGGGGCAATTAGCTTCTTCTCCAGCTGTACAACAACAAACTGGGGGGAAATTTGTCCTCTCTTCCAGCTGCACAAAGGCCCAGTTTAACGAGAGTCCCAGGTCACAAAACCATGGGCTCTGATACCATGTTAAATTCCACGGGCCTGGGCCACAGTACCCGAGAGTATGAGAGAGTCCGCTTATAAGGTCTAGGAGGTTCCATCCTAAAACCAATTGGCAATAAGATGAGTAGCCCCTAGGCCTTATAAACAAGATCAACTCTCATCTCATAACCGATGTGGGATCGTAATGTGAGAATTTATATTAGGCTGGATCCATCTCCAACAAATTCAAATATAAAAAATGTATATATGGTTTGAATACATTTTGTTTAGGTTAACTCCAATTATGCGATTCGATTTGGGCCGCAATTGCAATTCTTGACCAGAGCCATCCGTCACATAACATCTTAATGAAAATGACATTTTGTATTTTTAAGGAAAAAATAATTTTATTGATAATAATTACATTGCACATACAAATGATAACAAAATCTACCAAAAATAAACTTACAAATATCCAATAATTTTACCCGCAAGGGTGTGGTCTAGTGGTTAAAACATGGGTGAAATTTCCATGGGTCTCAGGTTCGATTCCCTCCAAGAGCAATCTTGTGGGGAGTTTAGAATCTGAGGCAATCTTGTGGGGAGTTTAGAATCTGAGGCTATGCTTAATAGATCACGAGCCTGTCGCCCTGGTAAAAAGGGTGGTTTACCTGGCGTGTATGGTTTGCAGGCTATCATGCACGCTTGGGGGGTTTACCCTGTGCGCACCGAAGGTAGCGGCTGCGAGTTCCCCACGTTACCCAAAAAAAAAAAAATATCCAATAATTTTTTTCTCCTTGAAACTGAGATATATATTTTCTTAAAAACCAATCATAATCTTATTTAATTTGTTGCGACGATGAGTGTCAGACTGTTAAAGTATATAAAATCGATCTTGAACCTTTACATATATGAGCACGTACGGAGTAATTTCTTCTAACTACCATTGACTAATTGAAAGTGATAAACCCTAAGTTGGGCTTGCTTTTTCGGCTTATTTCGAGGAAGGTTATGCCAAAAACCCTAAGTTGGGCATGAATTGTGAGAATTAGTTCATGAATTTGACGGTTTGATTATGTCACATTTACCCTTTCAAGGTCTTACATCATAAGTCATATCATGTCTCGTCGATGAGTGTTTAAACCATCGTATTTAATTTAACGACTAATTATACCCCGTCTGAATATTATAAATTGTGATCACATTTATTCCTTTGCTGTAATTCGGAAGCAAAGTTATGTAATAAAGAGTGTGAATAAAATTTTAACGATTGTAAGACTAGGGGACAAAGGCGGATCCAGTGGGGGTGCAAAGGGTTCAACTGCACCCCTAAAGTCCAAAAATAAATACTAGTAAAAATTTTGGTAGACATGAAATGTAGTGTGATTTGTTGGTTAGGAGAGTCATTAAAGAACTTGAGTTCAAGGGTTCAAGCTTCACTAACTAATTAATTTTTTGCATCTAGTTCACCTTTTTTTTTTAACATTTAAATTTTGTATTTATATCAAATCTAAATTTCATATTTGCGCCATGTATATTTTAAAAACAAATGCATATGAGCGCTAAAAAATAAAAGATGGTAACTGTAAAAGAATTTTCATTGATTAGGGGAAAAATGTTAAAGTATTTATGGGGTAACAATATTATTTAAATCTTAAAAGACAAATTTATTACCCATTGAAAATCGACGTTATTTACCGGAGTATATTTTTCTGTACAAATTTTTTTTCGCACCCCCAAACCCTCGAGTCTAGATCCGCCTCTGCTAGGGGAGAAATGTCGTTGTGGCAAATTAAACTTGGTACTTGTACGTACGTGTGTTTCCGTAGTCAAATTTTAACTCGCCTTTTTTTCGTTATGCTCTCAATTACTACTACATGCTAACACATAAACGATGAACGATTTGCAATGATTGTGCCTTTTGCTCCGTGTCTTTCTTATGTTTAAAATCGTTTACTGTATGTTTGTTCGAGCTTTGTTTTGGTACTTACGTGTTGACATCGATTACAACAGATAAATTTTTAGAAAAAGCGTTTCTATTATGAAAATGTTTTGTCTTGGAAACATTTGATCAAAAAATTACGTTTGATTTTAAGTTTGATTGACGCGATATACCTTAAATTTTGGCTCCGCCACGCTTTTTAATCCTACATGTGTACAGACAATTACATCAATGCAAAAAAGGCCCATATATATCATTCACTTTTGGCCATCTCCAAACTTTTGGGCTTTAACTTGGGAATCATAACATTAAAAGCTTGTGAAATGAAATCGAATTTGGGTGGGTCGACCCATTAAATGAACTCCGGTATCTCGAAGAAGAGTGAAGATTGTCCTGATTGTCGGTTTGAGATATTTTGGTCGACAGAGTCGTGTAAAGGAAATAGAAAAGTCTATTCTGTGTAAGAAGTCTAATTAAGGACCCGTTTTCTATGTCGTAAATTGTCTGAAATCTGAAATTTTCGAAAGTATCCTGAAATGTTTGATATTTTAAGAGGAAACAAAAAAAGGCGAGGAAAACATGTCCTAGCTCATTTTGGCCGTCTAAGTAATTCCGATTTCCATCTGTGTGTGCAGTATCTCGACATACCCAAAATATCCTAACAAAATGGAGTGAAGTATACATTACATGACTCAAATTTGTAAGCAGAGCAAAAACTAATCGAATGACCAACACTGGTGTGAATTTCAAGCAAAATAATGTTTTTCATTTGTACACCGAAAACAACTAAAACGAAAAACTTCTTACGACATTAAATTAACACTAGATCGTCTCTACATGGTTGGTGTCGCGTGATAATGAAAGAAGTCGAATAATCAAACTTGTCGAAACCAACGCATCTAAAAATTATCCCGTGAGATCGTCCTATACGTTTGACAGAATAGTCGTGAATCGTGATTAGAATGTGACATTGTTAAGTGAAATTGCGCATAGTCAAAATAACGTCAATAATGGTTGCAGTAATCGTAATACCGTCACATTCTAGTCACTGATATCCTGTCATACGCATAATACAATCTCGGGATAATTTGTAATAAAAAAATGGAAGGTTAAAAAGAAAAAACAAAAAACAAAAAAAAGGTCAAATGTGCAGAAGCTTCCTTATATTCCCATTTCCATATCACTGCTATTTTGACTCTCAATGCTCACTGTGCTCTGAAATCACAACAAAAAAATGTATAAGATTGTCGTAAATCGAAACTATGTTTAATGTTTTTAACGACGTATGTTACTCAGACTCGATATAACAATGGCCTTAGATTTAGATCCAATGGTCTATCATGTTAAGAATTATCGTTAGAAAATTTCAGACTTCAGACTTCAGACTTCAGAAAGCGGAAAACGAACCTGGAGAGATATGGTTAGATTTGCATCCTCGGGCGTAAAAGCAAACCTTTTAGCATCAACATGTATATCATCGTCATCAAAAGATCCACTTGTTTCGGATTTCTTGGACCCAATGTGGGACTTTCTAAGGCCCAAAAACCCCTTCCACCGATTTGTCGACGATGATCCCTTAGGAGGTTTAAGGCACAAATCGACTTCTTCATCGTCGACTAGGAGCTCGTCTCGTAAAGTCCTCTGCATCTGCCCATTGTTATTGCTGCTGTTGTTGTCTTTGAAGGGCAGAAGTCTTCCCTTAGAGAAGAGCTCATCAGCAGGCAACATGCTATGATCCGACACGAAAAACTCGAAATCAGAAGACGACGGTGGAGGAGGGCGTCTCTCGCACACTCTAAGCGAATGTGTCGAGGTTTGTGACTCGACGAAGTCGTTCGAGAACGATATTCTAGGACTCATTGGAGGTTGAGATTGTGTTGAGTTAGTGTTGTACATCTCTAAACATGCCATGAGATAACTACTCAAGAAAGTGAAATTTGTATTATCAAATTATTATGTACCAAAAATAATTATATGATGCCAAAAAATTATAATTATAATTGGATTAAATAAAAGTAAATGTTTTTTTTTTTTTTTTTCTGTTCTTTCAACCCTTCTATGTTTAGATTTCTGTATTTATATCACTAGGGATGTTTAGTGACTTTGAATGCTCTTTTTTTAGTCTTTTTTTTTATCAGACGTACACTTATTTTGGCGATGTTCTTTTGAGCTTAATTTCAGTTCATTTAAGTTTTATTCAGTTCAGTTCAAATCTATCAACCTTCAATTTATTTTAACACCAATAAAATCGAAAAAACAAGGTATAATTTGAAAAATATAATGGAAAATTGTCGGGAAATATGATCAGACTCAAAGTGGCATGATTCATATTCGATTCAATGATGACTTGTTTATCAGGTTGTACACTTGTACTAGAGTGTAGAAAGGTAATTTTAGTTACACCTTTGAGAAAAGGAGATTTTCGAAATTTTAACTGGACTTGATAATTTAGGATTCTACATTCGTACTACACGCTCCTTATAATTGTATCGAGACATATTTCGAATTAGGCAACAATGGGCGCCATATAATGGACACAAAATAAGAAAAAATGTCAATTTATGCATCTCATGTGTCACGATGTGATGTTTAATTGTTCATGATTTTACAATGAATGACAGGGTTTTGATTTTTGCCTCATTTGGCATTTTGCATGTTTTTTTTTACGGAATAGTTTAAAAAAACTTCCTGTGCTGATGCGATTAAAAGTTTAAACTGATGGATGAGATACAAAAAATTGATTCGTCGTAGTTTATAAATAAAAACGCTACCCTCAATTGAGGCCTTAATCGATCTCCTCATACTCATACACTCTGTGTCGAGTCATATTTCACACGTCGATTGTGTAGGCGTCTCGCCTCGACTAGTCTTCGAGGCAAACCCATTTATGTAATGAAACATGGTGGGTGAGTGAAAGCAGAAATACATGTGAGGAAAAAAAAAAAGCACACAAGTTTAATCATGTGGATGACACACACTAGGTAGGTGGTGATGAAAGTAACAACACATAAATACCTTATCATCATAAGACACAAGTAAATACATATAGTGATCTAACAATAAACATACCCATATGTGTAGAAACTACGAAAATATTTTATACATCGAGCATTATTATTAGTACGAATGATGTTTACGCCTTAAAAATGTAAGTGTAGTTTTCTGTATAATAGTTACTTCGTTAGATTTTGGAATATATACACATATAGTCATTACAACAGTGGAAGGGAAATTTAAACCTGAGATCTACTGCTCAGGGTAGCTTAACCCTAAACACTAGGTCATGCATCCTTGATAGTCAGTACATATAATTTATCAAAATAATATTTACGTTCTACTAATTGATTGGCGCTCTTTAAATGTGTACGATGTACTACTATAACCATTCGTGTAAGTGTAGAAAATATCTGAAAACTAAATAAAAATAGTATTATAATCATGAATACAGAAGTTGTGCACACATAACGTGCATGTTCATGTAAAAGAGGCCAAACGTAACGTTAAAGAGCCACTATATACTCCCATTCCTCGTTAATTAAGTCAATAGAGTGTTCCATAATTTAAATAATTAAATTGAACTTATATTATTAAATTAGAGCAAGTGTTTATCGCGGTACCCGTTGAATCAACAAGTTATACGAAGTGTTATTTTTATCTGGAGCAGTCCATTTGAACAGTCATCATATTATTTTAGAGAAGTTTTTCAAGTTTTACCACAAGAGAGAAATTTAATAAATTGAAAACATATATATATTTACCGAAACGTACGTATTAATGCATGTGAATGACCAGTCCATAATCTTCTAAGTGAATCTACCAATTGCAATTAATAAATTAATGACATAGACTATCTAATTTTTAAGACGATTTTATATTAAATTTTAACTTGTTCGATCCATTTTATAATAAGTTATCACTTATCAGATCTGTTATTTTTTAAGACGGTTAAATATGAGTATTTGTAAGATTAATTTGGTCAAGATTGACGTCACGTGGTACATGTGCTAAGGAGTATGGTTTGAGCCGTTATTAGGGTGTACGTCTTTGGCATCTTTCAAACTAATAACTTTGACATGAAGAAATTTTATCTTCTTTATGATGTGATTAGCCTCACTCATATTCCGGATTATAATTGAAGTGAGAGATGATTGCTTCACTTGCTTTCTACGCTCATGATAACAATGTTTATAGGATTATTATGTAGGGCCATTTTTCATTTATTTTCTCGATTTGTAATTACGCTCA
This sequence comes from Dianthus caryophyllus, assembly GCA_023091065.1. Lineage (NCBI taxonomy): Eukaryota > Viridiplantae > Streptophyta > Magnoliopsida > Caryophyllales > Caryophyllaceae > Dianthus > Dianthus caryophyllus. The sequence goes on along the minus strand of CM041518.1, from coordinate 38,993,213 downwards.
TCGTTAAATTTAATTAAGACTAAAATATCAAAAATTTTGATCGGGATGAGAATTGTTGATTTCAATTTTAAAACTCGATCTGATCGAATGGTCTTCATTCATCTCGGTTGACATGACACTTTCTATAATTAAATATGTCAATGTACGCTTTTGATCGAGATTAAAGGATATCACGTTAATGAGCGAGCATATTAATGTTAAAATATGGTTATTTGAGTAATTAGTTTTTGACTAATTTGTTCTTTCACAGATAATGATGGGCAATATTGATTTAATCTTTAGGTAAGTTAAAAATTACTCGAGCCAAGGTGCTACTCTTAAATTCTCATATGATAAGGCGTTATTAGCTAGCTACTTTTGAATTCTATACAGAGGGAGTAGTACTCTTCTGTTTATATGTCTCTATTTGTCGTTAACCCTGAAAATTAAAGAGAAATATTAAATACACCCAAACAATAATTGGTATTATTTATAAGCCAGCCAGATATGTAAATGTTCTCATAATTGTATATAAATGATGATAATGAAGTTCTCACTTTTTAATACTTTTTACAAAATTATTAAAAATTATTTTTTAAAGTTTTTAATTTATGGCATAAAGATACGAGTTAAAATAATTAATTAGGTGTAATTTGCACTAGGCTAACGCCGAAAGACTACATTAATTAAACTAATGAATAATCACATGATTAAGCACTACATAATCAAGAATCAAGATTTAAGTAGCACTGATATTCCACGTGGTTGATTCCCCTCTAATAAAAAATCCTTAATTACAAATTTAGAATTACGACTAGTCAAACTCATTTGTATTATTAGGAATAAATTGTAAGCTATTTGTCTTTTTGGTTCCCCATTTTAGATGCAATTCTTGGGAGTTTTTTATAGACATAAAACACTATGATATATGATATAAATATAAATATAAATATAAATATAAAAGTGGTGCAATCAATAATGCACAAATGCTTAAATAAATCAAGGATGTTCTAATTTATTGATTAGGATGAGATGTATCGTGAGTCGTAAGTTTCAGGTTTGAATATCTCTTTCCTTATTGTAATGGATTTAGTTCTCCTTTCGGTTCTCAAAAAAAAAAAAAAAAAAAAAAAAAAAATGCTCAAATAAGATCAATGTATGTGTACGGTGAACTATGACTATTTTTTTGGATAATAACACTGGAAAATGGTCCTAATTTAATACGAAGTAGGAAATTAAATCTAAGATCCATTAGGAATTTTACTTATACTTTAACCACTAAACCACAGCCTTTATATATAAGTTATAACCATTATTAAGTACGCGGAGTAAAATTAATTTGATCACTTTTTAACGTTTAAAAATGGCACAATAAACAATAATGTGATCTAAACATATGTTAAAATGAACAATTTTTTTAGACGCAAACTATCTAATGTAATGCATACAAATTAAATGTACAATCGTCTCGTAATAGCTTTAGTAAGAATATTGAAACTATTTTCGTGGAAAATTCTTTAAGTAACTACTAATTAGTATAAACCCGATCAAGTATGTTAAAAACTCATAACAAAAGCTGAACCTGATGGTTGGAGACCCAAGATCGATTATATACTCTAACACTCCCCCTCACGCGAATCGCCGCTTTGATACTACGCCGTGAACTAACTCAACCAAAACTTGGCGATGATTGAAGCGAGATCGATTATATACTCTAACACTCCCCCTCACGCGAATGCCTTGGGCTTTGATACCATGTCAGGAACCAACTCAACCAAAAGCTTAAGCTGATGATTGAAAGCCCAAGATCGATTATATACTCTAACACTCACCCTCACGCGAATGCCTTGTGCTTTGATACCATGTCAGGAACCAACTCAACCAAAAGCTTAAGCTGATGGTTGAAGGCTCAAGATCGATTATATACTCTAACAATATAATACGGGATAAATAGGTACGTAGAACATGAAATAAAACCGTCTTTTTTAAAATCTTGATTATAAAAAGAACTGAGGTTTGAACTTTGACGAGTAGGAAGTTTCGTTTGCTACAGTAATTTACTCTTACAAAATAAAATTGGCAGTATTGATGAACATGCAAGAACGTTGATTAGTGGGTCAATTTTGAAGTTATTATCATATTATTGCTGACTAAAATTTCGAAACTTCACGTGTTTCCTCTCTAATTTGGCTATTTTGCTACTCCAAAAGCCTTGGAGTATTTAAATTAATCATGGATTTTTTATATATTAATATTTATTTTATTTTATTTTTCAAGTTTTTGTAATTAGACGATAGTACTCCGTATTTACACGATATTATTATTTTTCGATAATTTATAATTTGGGCTAAAAATTCGTATTTATTAATTTTCGCCTTTAGAAGTTTAGTGCTAATAAAGGTTGAGATATTTGTGTTCGATCTTAGATGGACACTCGTATTAGGTTTTTAATTACTATCGCTTATGTTGTCCCATGATTTTCTTTAGCAAAATGAAAGATATAGGTAATAGGTTTTCGAAGAGTCGAAAAATTTGCAAGAATTTCCATGTCCATCATCACAGTTTCTACTTTCTATGTACATTCGATGACTTTGTATGATCATTTTTTTTTTTTTTAACTTTTTGATGAATGTGTCCGTAGTATAGGATGAAGTTGTATATAACTATATATTCATGAACACACTAACCTTAGTTCAACGGACATAAAATGTTGAAACTAAAACAACTCCCCAAACCTATAGTTACACGATAGTACGACGCTTTTTCCCTTACTAATATATGTGCACCTCTACGACTCTGAGAACAAATTTAAAATCGGTGACAAAAATTTTTATTTGGTTTCTTTGCACGTCAATGCATCTTCGACATCTTCATCAACTTTTTCCGATACTTGAGCTTCGATATCGTCTCCTACAATTAGTTTCTTCGATTCATCGCTCTCGTTGTTCTTCACATCTTTGTCATTGATATTAACACCGCCTGTGAGTTCTTTGGCCCGTTGGGCCTCACCGGCCCAATTCGTGGTCATTAACATAATTGCCATTAGTATTGAGCAAGCTACTTGGGCCGCAAGTAGGCCCACCCAAAGGCCCAATAAGCCCAATTTCATATAAAAGCCCATTACTATTGCAACCGGAAGCCCAACTCCATAAAATGACCCTAAGTTTATATTAGCCCCTAATTTAGGCCGTGCACTACCTCGGAGTACCCCACACATGGTGGTTTGAGGGCAGTTTCCGAGTTCGCAAAGGCCTAAAATCGGCATTGCCGCGGCCGTCAAGGCGATGATTGCCTCATCGGAAGTAAAAGCTCGGCCCCACACGTTCCTAAACGTGACCGAGAATAGCAAGGCTAGTACACTAGTGATGATGGCACAACATAAGGAGATAATTGAAGAGGCTTTGGCCTTAGCCGGTTGACCCGCTCCAAGCTCATTTCCGACCCTAGTTGAGACCGCTAGGCTCAACGACGAGGGGAAAATGTAGATTAGAGAAGTGGCTTGGATTAAAATTCCCATTGTTGCGACTGCGTCTGCTGCGTTTGGTAAAAGACCGGACATTACAATCATGAGCTCGTACCACCACCATTCAAGGCACACCGATATACAATTAGGAATGCCTAAGTTTAGGATGATGGACCACCCTTTGAAGCACTCCATTGACCAACCTTGCCAAGTCTTCTTGTGGGTCCCAGTGACGAGGACGTATATGATCATGACTAGGAGGATATTGAGGTCCATTATCCACGTGGCGATTGCGACCCCACGCACCCCGAGGCCTAGGTATGTGACCATAATGTAGTTTATCGGGAAATGAAAGGATAAGCCCACAGCTGCGCTGATGATCAAAGGATGGGTGACTTTCTGGGAACGCAGATAAATTTTCAAAGGGTTGATCAGGGCCATCAGGAACAAGTCCGGAAGGCAAAAAATGAGGTAGGTTTCAGCAACGGTGCAAATGGACGGGTCCTGGCCCACAAAGATGAAAATGGGCTTGATGTTGATCCACAACAGGGAAAGAGGAAGGCAGCAGACGAGCAAAATGACGATGGTTCGTTGCAGAGTTTGGCCCATTAAGGCCCATTGCTTGGCACCACAAGCTTGTGATGAAATCGCGTCCATGCCCATGGCTAGGCCAGAAAGGACCGAGTATCCCGTGATGTTTGCAAATGATATTGCGAGTGAACCGCCTGCTAAGGTTTCCTTGCCAAGATGGCCCATGAAACCCATCGAAATAGCCGACTTGCCGTATGTTAAAAGGCTACTTATGATCAATGGCAAGGCTATGTGGTACAACTGCTTCACCTCCATTGCAACCTAAGAATATATTCATACACATACACTTTAGACTATCATCGATCATATCAAATTATGTATACACATAAAAAAAAAAAAATAGTCAATAATTAGACCATTATCTATCATTATTATCTCATCAATTTATTGTTCCATACTACGCGAAGGTACATTGTTGCATGGTTTATTAATTTTCCAAAGAAAGGTTTAATACTCTTTATTATATCATTGTTTCTTACTGTTTGATGACGAGGGGGTTGAGTCCCCCCGGGTACATGCATTCCCGCACCACCGCATGTACCATGTAAGCCACCCCTGACGGGGGCTGCGGTGGCCAAGTGGTGTGCTTTGTTTCTTACTGTTATCGGAAAAAATACGCTTTAAATACTACTGTCGGTTAAGTAGCCACATTTTACTATCGAAACAGGACAAACTTATCGGAACCCTTAAAGCGTACACATACTAATGCATGCACGATGAGGAGGCTGTAAAAGACGACTGACCTCGGAGATTTTCGGGCCACGTGGTGGCGGGTTTTGGGACCGGAAAGAGGGTAAGAGAGGAACTTGGGAACCATTTTCAATTTGTTGCTTATTCTCCATAATATTAACAAGTTGTTGTTGATTAGGATGTGGAGTAGTAACGTTCTCCAGTGTAATGTCTCACAAATTAAAGGCAGATGACTTAGTAAAAAAAGCACACACACCAACAGATAGATTGATGCTGACTATATTAGATAGTGACCACTTTGGTATACAAGTCTCACAAAAAAAAAAAAAAAATAATTATAATGTACACAATTTCGTACAAAATTTTAATATAAATAATAATGTCAACGAATTTTATATGTGTTTGATAATGATAATGATAATTTTTGTGTTAATCTTCCACTTTAGGACGTCCAAGTAAAAGTTTCTCTTAAGACACCAGCAACGTACAACTTCTCGTTTAATTTCTCCCCCTTAAACTCCTCACAGAAAGTTTTAAAACAACAGTTTGATATAATTATAATACGTTACTTCATATATCAGATAAATATATACTGATGATGAAATATACCGATAAAATATAGGGAGTAATAATATATATAAATGTTGAGGAGAAGGGGGAAATTAAGTAGAAATAGACGAGTGTAGTAAACAAAAGATATGAAGAAAGGGGACACTCATAGATGTTATGAATGATGTGTTTATATAGAGGATACAAGGGTAAGTAAAATTGTTCGTACGTAAGATTTTATTAAGTGTAAAACGACAAATGTTGACGGTGTCTCTCCTAAATAGACACACTTAACATTTTTCTCCGATATTATATCGTCATGTCTCTATCTTTTCCTACACATAAATGATAAAGTTTTAATTTTTTTTGTAGTTGTTTGCATGTTTTGCTTTTCAAAGTCATATTTTAATTAGTGGAAAATTAAACATGGTTATTTCTAATTGGTGGGAAATACTATTGTTTGTAAAAAGGTTTACAAAAATAGTGAAACTCTATTAAAAATTAGTAATTATTTTGCGATTCTGTAATTAACGCTTAGTATATGCTAGTCAAGTAACAATTTTAAATTATATGCGTATACTATACGGAGTATATGAGTACAAGTCAAAGAGATAAATACAATGCTCAAATTTGGGTTATTACGTTACGATAAATTTTTCATTTGACTTTTGGTAAATACTTGATATTGAGATATGACTTGAGAAAATCATTCTGTAATTATTTTGTGGTGAATCATGATACAATTTTATTTTATTTTATTTTTTGTGCATGGAAGCTATGACATTGCTCCAAATATCGTTCAACTTATGATTATATTTTTTTTCTACAGTTTATACATATTTTTTTTATATGTTCTCTATATTGGATATCCATCACCAGAGTAGTTTGTATATAAAGTTATAAATTCAAATCACTAATTAAAATTCATCTGGGAGTTCTTGTAAGTTCAATTCTAACATGTTTTTATTACATCATTTTCAAATATAGGAATAGGTCTAATTGTTATGAATCATGTTACTTTTGAGCATCAATACCTTGTGTTTAATTAAATTATGAATTTCAGGTAACTAAAATTCATTAGAGGTTTCTTATAAGTTCAAACGTACATATATCACATCATTTTGAATACAAGATTAGGTCTAATGTTCTTTCTTTCTACCCTTATACTTCTTAGATGTTCTTCGTATTAGACACCTAGTAGATCAATTTGGATAAGATATGATTTGGGTCTTTTGTAAATTATAACATGCATTTATCCTATCATGCATCTCAAATATCGAATTAAATCTGATTATTCTGAATCAGGTATTTAAGCGCAAATAACTTATGAGAAGTCATTTTTCTAAAAAGATTAATTCGTGTTGTACTAGGACTGATTGTTTTAACGGATAAATAGACTCTTGCATAGTACATATCAATCAATAACTTAAAGTTCATGTCATATCAATTTAAACTAACAGCCATGTTTACGTTACAGACTTACAGTGAATCTCATGCAAAACCGTCTCACATTCAAGACCGTCTCATCCAAATTTCAAATTAAATTTAAAATTAATCTTGTACAGAAATTATCATAATGGAATCAACTTTTGTGTAGGTGTATCCATATCCCATTCATTCGCCTGGTGGGTGGCGGACATAAATTCGATCAATTCTCGTGAAAAGCGCAACGTGCATGGAAGAGAATATCTCTGCGTTACGACGGTTGGATACGTTGCGTTTCAAATATTACTCCCTAACATTCTTGTTAATAATTTGGTAAACTTTGAAACGTTAGAGTTCTCACGAAATTTTACCGTGAGACCTCTTACATAAGTGGGTAATTATTTTTTTTATTTTTAATGTGTTTTGTTTTAAAGAAATAAAATTAAGAATGGTTTATTGTGGTAATCTTACAATAAATGTGGAGGTCATCATTGTGATCTCCTTCAGCATCTTTATTTCTACTCATGATTCATAATCGAGTACAAATAAGATGGAATTACAATAATTTATTGTAACGTCCAACTCACACAAAAATTTCTATAACACTTTTTATGAGTTTTGAAATTTCATTAATGATTTGGAATATATAAATTAGAGTTTAGTTATACTCCGTACGTTACTGAATATCTTATTTGATTTGTTTTCATGTGTACAACAAAAATACTACGAGTAAAATTTATAATTTTTAGGGTTTATTATAAATAACCACCTTATAAAATACGTTTTTCTAAAGTTACTACCTTTTAAAGTAAAATTCTAAAATTACTACCTTTTAAAAACAGTTTCATTAAATTTTGCTACCAAAAGACTTTTTTGGCGATTAAAAAGTTTACTTTTTTGCTATAGGAAACTTGTGTAATACGGAGTACATCATTATCACCAAAAACATTTTCAAACTAAAGAAATTTGGTCGCAAAACATTCGAAACTTTGATTTTATTATCATTAAAAATTGAATTTGGTAGCAAATTTTAAACAAAATATTTTTAAAAGGTAGTAATTTTTAAATTTTATTTTAAAAGGTACTCGTAGTAATTTTAGAAAAACATATTTTATAAGGTAGCAGTTATTTACAATAAACCCTAATTTTTACTTGGTCTAACTATAAACATTAATGGTATGGCCAAAATATATACTCCGTAGACATATTCATACATGTGTCACAATATTGGATTAACGACGCAGCTAAGAGTAAGGGTGGAGCGGGGGATGTCAAGGTCGTCGGTCGCTCGCTAAACTCAGAAAATATTAAAAAGCTAGTTAGAATTTGTAATATATTTATCGGAATTATCTTACTCTAAAATTCAACCGTTTCACTAAAATATTTCTCGCTTCCCTTAATGAAAATTTTGATTCCGCCATAATAGACTAAGAACAACTAGAAGTCTAGAACCATGCACATGGGTAAATTATTATAATCGTAAGGTAGTGTAATGTAGGAGTACCATACGTAAACAAGTCTTCGACGTTTATAGTATGGAAAAAAAATGAGAATCAAGTTATAAAACGTAAATGCAAATTGACAAAACCTACAATTTGTACCTAATTTAAGTATCACCTTAAAATGGGCAATTAATCACTAACCATAAATTCACATGAATGATTGATTATGTACTCAATACGTCACTAATCACAATTTTATGATGATGTTGAGGCTTTATAAAGTTTGGCATTAATGAAATTAAATTAGTGATAGTACCCAATTAACTTACCCAATTGCATTCTCAACTATGACAAGTACTTAACCTATAAATATAATGGAATATTCTTTAAAATAAAAAGTAGTACATCTTGGTCAAATTTATTTACGCTGGTTAACGTAATTGAACCTAAAAAACCAGCCTTTCACGACACTTATACGTACAACTGTACAAGTATATATTATTCGCCAATTGTAATCAGTAACATACATTTTAAAAGTGAGTAGATATGGATTCAGACTGAAAGCATGCAGGTTGAGCCTAACCAGAGACTTGTCGCCTATAAACAAGCCAGCAAGCAGGTTGAGTCTCATCATATATAAACTTATTAGACAACCCAGACCATCACAAAAAGCGAGGTAGTTACTCTTTTTTTTTTTTTTTTTTTTCATAGCAATTTTTAATAGAGTATAGTAAGTCTCACAGTTTAATTGAAGACGGTCTCACATAAAATATACTGTTACTCTAATAGTGTACTGTGTACACGAACTTTTCAATAGTGCCATGTAGCAAAAGGACAAGGGTACACATACTAATCAATCACTCCAAATGACTTGCATGCATGCAATTCAGTGAAAACATATATGAATGGAAGTAGCTGGTATTATTCGAGAATTTCCATCATGCATCCATGCATATGTTAGTTATTAGGCGGCACATTCACAAGTAATTTTTCCACAGAAAACGACCTCCAGCTGACTTGCGCAACTTCTCATTACTCTAATGATATAACTCAAAAGACAAAATACCACTTGACAATTGACATAGTTATACTCACTATATCTATTAAAATAATATACAAATTTCTGTATAAAACGGTTGCACACGTGTATATAATTGACCTGTTATGACTAAAATGTACGGATTAGTTATTATAATGCATCTATATTGTAACTTTTATTGTAACATACAACTCTGTTCCACAATGTTACTCTCATACTCCGTATATCTTTCCAAAAATTAAAGAATAGTTATACGGTACTAAGATATATTCACATTTGTTATTAAATTATCTATCATAAAGTTTTTTTTTAACAAAAGAAAATTGCATATAGATGAAGTAAAATGTGGTTAAAACAGTGGATTGGAGATTGCGTAAAAGTAGGGTGAGAGTAACAAGGATTTCAACTACGGAGCAAAATTTTGTACTCCGTATATGGCAAAAACTATATTACGTGTCTTGGATGTTCGAGAATTTGGATTCGCATTTGACTTCAAATCAAATACCTTGTCGATTCTAGATCCAATTAATTAAAAAGTTAGTATTAGATTTCAAAAACCTCGATATCAAATGTCTAATTTAAGATCTAAAATTTTAAAATGAAATTTTGAATGACCAAATACTACCTAAGAGAAATAATAAAGCATTCGATCGATGTGGTATAACAAGTTAACAACAATGTTCCTAGTATTCTTATTTTATGCAACGTAGTGTCCACTCGTTCCAACTGTGGAATGACATACAACAGGTGTACTTTACATCCACGACAGTGAGAGAAAAGCCAGAAAACTATTTCAAAATTTCAACTATACAACTATTTTAAAAGAAAAAAAAGTCGTTATCGTAAAACGAAGGGCGTGTTAGATTGTATAAAATCGATCTTGGGCCTCCAACCATCAGCTTAAACTTTTGGTTGAGTTGGTTCCTAACATTGGCAGTGAAATGAATTCAAAAAAGAACTCCAACACCCGTCATATGAATACGACAAATTAAAATCCAATCGAGGCTATAATCCATGGTTCTGATACCATACAAAATCAAATAAGGCGAAAGTTCTTAGGTTACTGAACTCGTTATGAATTCTTTTTTACTAATCACGATTCACTTTCATAGTCTCATAATTTAACAGAGAACTCGTGTTTACTGAATCGTATTTTCTAGGATACGTGGACGAATTCGATAACTTTGGACGAAACTAGGGGCAGATTGATCGAGAGCCGTTTTAGAAGAGACAAGTAATTAATATAAGCTAATTCAAACAATTGTGGAGAGAAGTCAGAAATGATCACGTCTATGATGAGGTTACATGCATGCACACTCTCTAAGTAGTCCAAGATAATGAGAGGCATGCATGCAATGCAGCAAAAAAAATTAAACCTCGTTGAAGCCTTCATCAAATAAGTTTTATATTATATAATCCGTAGTTTATATGTTATATTTTATTCATTTTGTTGTAGTTTTATACGTGTTGATATGATGCATGACTTAGCTCATGCCACAACTACAACTATTTCAATTTCTGTACATTTCTACCGACTTTTCCCTTAGATAATGTTCACACGTTGAGGATAAGAGTTAGTGTAAAAAGTGTAAAACCAACATCTAACTTAACATTTGGAGGGCTTAGGTCCTTCTTCCGTTTGGCTTATTTTTAGGTCAGTTCAGTTCAGATCAGTTAAATAAGAGTGCGTTTGGGAACCATGATTTCATTTTGAAATTCGGATTTAAAAGAAATGACTTGTTTGGCAAACTCAAGTATTTGGATTTGGATTTGATTCAAATCCAAAGATAATCAAATTCTTCACAACATTTTGTCATTTCAAATGACACCCCCATACCATGTCATTTCAAAATTATCTATTCTAAATGTAGAGTTTTGAATCCAAATTTTAAAATGAAATGCAAGTTCCCAAACGCCCCCTAATGTCATTTAAATACCTAATGTGATTCGCAAATTTACTACTCACTCTGTCCCAATCAATTGTTAACGTTTGCTTTATTTTTCCCTCACAAAATAAAACAAACGTTAACAATTTATTGGAACGGATGGAGTTTTAATTAAATTTCATTCAGTTGGAATAAGTTATGTTTAGAAAATTAAAGTACTCTGTAATTAGTAATGTATGTTGTGAAGGAATAAACAAAAACAATTAGAAAATCTAACCTTAGATAAGACTATTTATGAGAAAAAAAAAATGAATATGTTATTAATCTTAGACGTCCAAATTTATATTAATCGAAACCAAATATGAGTAAGCTTAAATATACCCAAATACTCCGTATCATACAACATTAATTGAATTGAGATTAACTCATACTCTTTAATAATAATGCTCAATTCGAACCTCATCTAGTCAGCTAATCAGACCTAGTCTGCTAATCAGACCGTTAAATTCAAAACGGTCGACCAACAATAGCTAAAGGGAAAAAAATAACCACTTTAGTCGAAATGATTTGAAATACAATTTTCTTTTACTGAAAACAAATAATTAATGACACAAGATATTTATGAATTGAACAGATATAAAAAAAAATTTCTTCCTTATGTATACATTTTTTTTTTCTTACCACTTGATAAGCTCTAATCCTTCCCTCAGAGTTTGATTTAATTTATGAAATAAGTTGAATTTGGGGCTAATCGATTTTTCAACTTTATCATATTAATCGATATATCATACGTTATCATATTAATCCATGTACGTCAATCATTTGTATATCTCTCTATTTATATATTCAACACTATTTTAACATTCTTTTCGTATACGTTATCATATTAATCCATGTACATCAATCATTTGTTTATCTCTCTATTTGTATATTCAACACTACTTTGACATTTTTTACGTATAATAAAATAATTTCATCTAAAATTGGTTATATATTTTGAAGGATGTATATTTGCCCTAAATGTGTTTGGAATATAATTGCATTACATTTTCATTATTTTGTATAGAAAAAAATGTACCCCGTATTTACACTTCATTCCAAAATAAAAAGATAATCAAATAACTGAATTAGACGGAGTATATTTTCAAAGTAATTTACATATGAAATGTCCTCCTGGTAGTAAGAGGAACACCAATTAAAAAACAGCCGACTTTTCTATTAATCATTTAATTACTAAGTAATTAAACAAATATTTTATGCTTACTCAACACATAATCTTAATCACAAGTCCTAATCACGCACTCACAATAATGCATGAAAATTTCAGCAATTTCTTTCACATAAAAAATTATACAAATCCAAGCCTCTTACAAAGTTACTCGTAAATACGTAAGTACATATATAATCAATTGTCAACAAAGTCAACTTATAAAAAGGTCAACTACTCCTATCTTTTGCTTCTTCCATTTACTTTTTTTTTTTTTTTAAGATCATTTTTAATTATTTGTTTATCATTCTATAGTAAAAAAAAACGTAAAAAAAATTTCTACTTTAGTACCTAGATGTAACTTGATTTAACTATCATCTACATTTGTGAAGGACTTCCACATGTAAGGTCCCACATCGATAAAATATACGGAGTAAGAAAATTGTCCAGCTTATAAACTAAAGGAATTACTCTACCCATTGTCAATTGGTTTTGGGTTGGAGCCTCCTACAGTTGATGAAGCGGACATTCTCCCTGTTGCGGGTGTGACCCAGACCCGTTTATCGTTCTTAACAACATTTATCTACTCAAACTCGCCTCTATTCCGATGCAGATTCTCTTATTAATTCAGATATAACGTCCTACATTGATTATACGGAAGAGAATTGTCAATCTTTTAAGGCGGTTATTAATCCTCCTACACCGAATTGGTTTTAGAATCAAACTCTTTCAATCTCATGAAATGAACTTTCTTTTCCATAAGGTGTGGTCAAACCTGTCTTTAGTTTAACAGTTTTTTTGAATCGAATTTTATTTTTACACACAAAAAACGACTGATCAATGATCGGGACACAAGGAGTATAGATTAATCAAATTTCAACCAATAAATTAATGAGCTTACTAAAAGGTCAAAGGGTGGTACACGTTATCAAAACGGATAGACATGATGGTGGAGCATAATAATACAAAGTATTAGAGAAATTAGTGGTGTTTTCTTACAAGTACACGTAAAATGATGGTCTCCACTACGATGAACATACATACACATACTTGAGGTGTTTTTTCAACGTGAACACCATGCACATACTACATGAAAGGGGTATTACTAGAATACTAGTATACAATTTTAATTCAAACCCTAAAATATATACTTGTATGTACATAGGATTTTTATATTTATCTATCATCCTATAGGTATTATTGGTCCCAATATATAGGGGAAAAGACCATATTATTATAATTTCACAAAAGAAGTTAAGAATTGGAAAGAAAAATACTCCGTATTATCATCAATGGGTCCAAAACACGGCAAAAATTACTCAAAGTGCACAGTGTTAGTTGTAATTTACGAGTCTGCCTCAGAGAAGTTAACCAGTTAGGGATTAAGTACTAGTTCGTTCTCAAATTGTAAGATAAATATGCAGATAGTCAGGGGCGGACCCACTAACACCATTGGTGTAGCCATGGCTACCCCAAAAAAAATAATTAGAGAATTTATTGCTTAGTAATTAATTTCACAAATAATTAATTCAACTCTCCTTTCCAAAGTTTCATTTCTTCTTTTAATGTTTAAACTTTTTTTCCTCTAAATACATTATTCAGCTGCCAAAATTAACCTCCTTATATTATTTTCTATTATTTTGGCAACACCATAACAAAATTTCTGGGTCCGCCCCTGCAGATAGTTATAAAGGGGCCTAGATATTGTAAAGACGATTAATTCAACTTTTTTAAAAAAATAAAAATAAAAAGCTCTTTAAACTTATGTCCAAGAGTTATATAATTGGTCAAAAAAAATATATTATTGGTTGGAAAAATAAAGGGTAGAACCGTAAAAGGCGAAATATCGGATCCTTTTTTTTTTGGGTTAGGTTATATTGAACTCATTTTAGTATTATCTTGCATTAATATATTACTCATAGTTAATTAACACCTATAGAACTAAATTGATACGGATTACTTTCTTCACATCTATAACCTACATTATACCAAAAAAAAAAAAAAAAAATTAAATAAAAGTTAGCTCGACCCAAATATTTTATTCGTATTTTGGGTTTCATGTCAAAATTATACGAAGTATAAAAAACAATTTTTTTTTATGTGGTTTTGGGCCTTAATATAGAAAACCACACAAAATAAAGCCCAAAGAAACATAGGCCCATTTAACCTACTTCTTTCTTTGGGCTATAATTTGTGTATTCTTCGCAACTTTGACCCAAAATCTCAAAAACTATATCTTTTCACATCGTTCTTGTGTACCTTAAAGTACGTAACCTAAATTAAGGATTTCTAACTTGTTAGGTTTTCGTTTATACATCTAGCGTATAGGGATTTTAAAAAAAGTCGGTTTCATCGTCAATAAATTCAACCCTAATCATTAATATTCGAGCTGTTTATATCGTTTTGTGATATAAGACGAGTTCATTATATAGAAAAGTCTAATAAAGTAATAATCACACTTATTAAAGAACTGAGATGCTAGGCAGTCTTTTCTCTTAAACTATTCAGATTATCAAATAATTTTATAATAAATTATTGTAAAATCGTTTTATACAGTAATATGTCTAGATAGTATCATTATTATACATGACTTTGCTCCGTACTTGTATTAGTTGTAAGAGTACAACAAGTGTAGTCGATATTATCCAATTTACGACCTCGATCGAATAAGATCGAATTGATTTTCAAACAACCTGTCAACTAATACGTTGATGAATAAAAGTAACTGACATTTAATTGTGGACATGCAATTCTCCGTATTATTGATAGGTATCAATAGTTTTCAGCACTATTTTAAAATTGACTGTCACACCGTAGTACGACTGAAAACTATATAATCAAGTGACGTATACTACTCACTTTGTTAGTTTAATAATTCTTCATTTCTACATGTAGATTAAATCAAATGTTTTATCGTTGATTCGTGGGATGATGACGCGTATAGTACTTTCTCTAACGACTTTAGCGAAATTCTCATCGTACATTTGAGGTTTGACACATTTTTAATGGTACTTACAGAGTATGTTTTTAAGTTTATGTTTATTGTACCCTTCAACTTTGGACTTAGCAAGTTTAAGCATATTAATTAAAGTTTTGCCTCGGTAGATAATTTTATTTATAATTTATAACCGTAAGGATAGATTTGTTCCACTAAACTAACTAATTTATTTAATTTGAAATTCCAAACATGGTAATTAATACTCGTATATAGTGATGAAAACCTTTCAAACTAAAAAAAACCAACCATAATATAAAATTTTTGCTCTTCTTTATAGATAAACCCTACACATCGGAAAAAAAAAAACTCGGACGATCTAAAAACAAAAATAATTATACTTCTAATTGGGAAGAGGTTACAAGAAGTGCTATATTTGAAGTTGGGGGCACCATGGACACAAACTTAAAAACTTAGGTACCACTGAAAATGTGTCAAACCGTACCATGGAAAATTTCCCATTTATTTTATAACAGAAAAATCAATTCATTAATGCGAAGTCACGTGGCATATACGATAACTCGATAAGCGTGAGGTATTCAAATCTAAATTAATCAAACAAAGTATACAAAATAACACAAAGAACATAAGACTTAATAATGACCGCTTCTGCATACCCTCTATTATATTGATGTTTATTAATACAACTTTCCACGAGGATGTTTATAGTTCTTCCCAAATTTATAAGATTATATGTTTCGCTTGACCCTTTGAATTGTATACGATGAAAAATATTCTCACCAATTTTATCACCATATTAAAACTCAAGCCACCATTGGATTTTCGCATACTCTGAGACAGAAGCTAACAAACCAAGAGCAAATAAACTCACCAATAGATGAGGACAAAAAATTCACCAATAGGTGAGAACCGCAAGTCCGCAATCCATCAATCAATGGGAACAAAATTCCCATATAAAGGGAGATTATTACTGAAATTCTTAACGCCTTTAATTGTATCATTTGCTATATGTGTGGGCGGTCTTCGTCTTCCAGGCCGTATTTTAAGTTTCTAACTGTGTTTTAATTTTTCACAAATTCTTGTGTCAGTTGGGCCTAATGAATTGTTACAAATCCACCTAATTTGTACACGATTATATAATTTTTGTACCATTTTAGTGATAATTATTTTCAATTGTCACTGAATTCTTTAATACCCTTATAAGTGACTTTAATAGATTATTTCATATTTTTGTACCCTTTTAACTACGGAGTATAATTTATACTTTGGTCTCATATTACTTTAATACGAGACTGTCAAAAGACTTACTGTTAACTTAACGGCAAATTTTCAAATTATACCATCTAATAAAAATAGAATACTCCACCATTATTTTATTAATGCCAGTAATTAATGAACAAGTCCATTGGCATTTTACACATGATAAAATTACTTATCGACTACAATTATGAGGTTGAAACATATAAAATTAAAAGCGTTTCACCTCTTAATTAAAAATATAGATTTACGTCCAATAATTGGTAAGAGACTTATAAAGTACAAATATACAAGTACTTTTTTTTTTTTTTTTTTTTTGATGACGAGGGGTTGAGTTCCCCGGGCACATGCATTCCCGCACCACCATATGTACCATGTAAGCCAACCCCGACGGGAGCTGCGGTGGCCAAGTGGGAAAATTGGTTCCAGGTGGGATTTGAACCTAGGACCTCACACAATTTGTTGCACCTTCCAGGTTAACCCAAATTCCACCGATATACTTGAACCTACATCAACTTAAGGCACTCCATTATCGAAATATTTTTCAATAATGCTTAGGAGAGTTAATAATAAACACCATAATTACGTTTTATTGCACTAATTAGTCGAAATCGAGTTGTGTTCGAGTTGTGTTCTCCAAAATTTGACCGGAAGTCCTTGTTGCGGTATCGGAAATGGAGCATATTGTACACCTCCATCGGATCCTACCACTTCCCATCTACAAAATAGAATGTCAAATTGTTAAGAACACGCATTTCACTATTAAATAATGGTTGAAGAAGTCTAATTTTTTTTTTTTATCGAGTCCTAATAGGTTTAACTATCAAATTCACGAATATTATATATTTCGTATATTAATCAAGGATATATACTCCGGTATATTATTATAGTTATAAGTTATACGAAGTAATACCATAAAAAAAGAATTGAGGTTAATATTAAAGCATAGAAGCCACAAAAATGCATGAGGGTTGAATAGTGTTTGCAAAATGAAACAGCAACAATTCAGAAGGACGTACGACTCATTAATTAATAGTGGGACTTGAACACGACCTGCGTTAGTGTACAACTTCTTGTATATCACAAAATCTCATTTAAGACGGGTTATCCGTCTTAACATTAAGACGGGTCAAATAGTTAAGATAAGACAAAAGTAAAGTGTACAAAAAAAATAAAGTGTTTTGTCTTATGTGTGCAAGTGGATGAGTATTTGACCTATTTTAAGCTTAAGACGGATAACCCGTCTTAAGAGAGACTTATTGCTTGTATATATCGGTGAAAAGATTCTTTCTAGAAGAATGTATTACTTTTTCTTTGATATATACTCTGTATATATTTTTTTGATAAAAATAAGTCTACGTCACGATTATAAAGTATAAAGAGCATTGCATTACATATCTACCGATATTTTTATACCTAATATCATGTTATAGTAGGTATTAAGTTAATACTTAGCAACATCTAAGTTTTATCGATTGATTATTGTTAGATACGGAGTAGATAAATATAATGATTTTGCTGTGAAGAAGCTATTTGCCGAGCTATCTATGGTGGAGCTAGTGAACGCAACTACGAAATCACAAAACTTTTTGATAATTAAATAAAAGAAAACATAGAGTACTTTGCATTAAATTAGGGCATAAGTTTTTACTCCCTCTGTCTCAGTCATTTGTTTACAGTTTGACTTATTTCCTCTCACAAAAAAGTCAAACTGTAAACAACTCACTGAAACGGAGGGAGTAATAAAAATGGAAGGATACCTTAACCTAGAGTAACATATCAGACCAATGCTTATTACAATATAAAATTATACTCCGTATCAAATACTCACGGAGTACTTAGTAATAGGAGTAATAAACTAATTGTTAAAGATTTAATTAAAAGCACGAGCATGTAGCTAACTACTCCATCCGTTTCAGTGATTTGTTTACAGTTTGACTTTTTTGTGAGAGAGAGATTTGAGAGAAGTGTAAACAAATGACTGAGACGGAGGGAGTATAAGGTACCTAACGGGCCTCAATTTTATCGTGTTTACATGTTATAAATTCGACATTGTTTTCCATCAGAAAACATTGTCGCAATTTGTGTACATATTACCGTTTAATAGTGATATTAAATTTAAATTAAAATATTATTTATCAGTTTTAATTGATACAGTAATCATCTATGTCTATGCAAAATCTTCAAATGAACCGTCATTTCAGACAGACAAATTATATTTTGATTGAACTTGATACTTGTGTACGAAAATTTGAGACAAACACTAATTCGGGCAGATAATCTAATCCGCGAAAAAAAAAAAATTAAAAAAAAATATACTCTATCTGTTCCAGTGATTTGTTTACAGTTTGACTTTTTTGTGAGAGGGATTTAAGAGAAGTGTAAACAAATGATTGAGACAGAGAGAATAAGTATAGAATTGGGTGATTTTAGCATGCAATTCTACCTGAAGTTGTTTACAAGATGGTGGATGAAAATGAGTATCGTTAATTTTGCGACTTCATTTCCCGGACATGCATGAGATCCGTAACCAAATGGCATGTACGTGTGGGGTTTCTTGCCCGCCTACACTTACAAAAATCAAAACAAAACAAAACAAAACAAATATCGATTATAATTATTACTGTTTTAGAAGTCTTACGAAATTTTAAAATGTGGTTTTGAAAATGTCATTGGATTTTAAATAGTTTTAAGACATATCATTGACACTCCAAAATATATTTTTATTTATGAATACTTTTTACTATTTGTCTCTCCAATGGACTCGAATTGAGATTACTATTTTTCGATTGTGCGCTCACAGTTAGGAATTAATATGATCGTACAATCAAATCAACGTGTTGATATCAATTTTAATTTCGTTGTGCATGTATATATATTATCAGTTGTATATAACAACAGTGAAAAACAACATATATTACAAAATGTGGAAATAAGAAAATTATATGGATACAAATCGATCTCAATGTCGTTCGGATTAATAAGATAAATATATAGAAATTAAACTCAATTGTTTCCTTTGTATATCTTCAATTCGTATTCCGTCTTCTATGAAACACCTTGATTAGTAATAACTCGTCGTCGTCACGTGGTCATAGCCAAAGTCCATTGTTGTAATTTTCGTTTTGAGAATTAGTAATACTTCATATAATTTACCGATTGATTTAATTATTTAGAGTATATACGTACAATTTACAGAAAATCTTAATTTTTATTTTTTTTGATATATATGAATGTAATAAAGAATATATTATCTAGTAACACATCATATTTAGTTACTTAGAGTTTTTTTGGTGGTATATGTTTATAATTTGAGATAATATTGCTTGGTTTGATCGAAATTTATTTTATTTGGAGTGTCTATCGATAATCTCATATATTAGACCTCGTACAACGAGTTGTGACCAAGTAAACATACCTCAAATCTCGAAACATCAAATAATTGTGGATCTTTAAAAAAGATCGAATTGTGATGAATATTTCGAAATAAAGGTAGAACTTTCCACCCCTTTGGAATTAAGTAGCCTGCATTATTATTTCATCCGGGAAAATTTTTGTTAAAAATAAATTATCGAGATATTTAAATTCATTGTGAATAATAATTATCATTATTATTATTCTTACCATTATATACAACGTCTTCGGCCGCCTCTCTATAAGTAAAAGATATAATGCTAGCCATCCTCAAACTCTCTAATATTACCTAAATTCGCATTATATAAAGCAAAAAACATGAAAATTACTCCGTAGATTATAGTGAAGAGCATGAGATATAATCGACAAATATACCGCTTTTGATTCAACAGATTCTTATTATTTAACCAATAATGTGAGTGAAATTTAGGCCAAATGATAATAATCTGATGAATCGAAGAGAGTAATAAATTAAACTATTTTACGGTCATACCCTGTGTGTAAATTGCATTTCTCTTGTCTGTGCCCATGTCAATTGTTGCTTTCCTTTATCATTTGCTTCATATATTTCCTTTTGCTCTTTCTGTATCAATGTAATATATAATATAATCTTATTAATTAAAAAATAATTAACTAATTAAACGGAGTAACATGGAGAAATATAAATTGTTATAACATATGATTTCTCGATATAATATTAGTTGATACTGTAAAAAAAAACTAAGGTTAATTATTTAAAGTCGTCTAAGTTAAAAACATATACGAAGTACAAATTAATACGAAGTATGGAGTACATGTTACGTACTTAAAACAGTAGAAATTTTACCTGTATTTGTGCAAGTAAATTTGGATCGTCGGTAATGTACTTTAAAATCCAAGTTAAAGTACTTGCCGTAGTATCTTGGGCAGCGAATAGAACACCGATAACGTTATCAACGATTTGAGGTATCGTCAAAGTTTTCCCGTCTTCGTCTCTAAAATTCAAGAGGCATCCTAAGAGATCTGTCGTCGCCAATCTTTTCTCTCGTCTTTCGTTCATTATCTCTTTTATTATTTCCTCCAATCTCCGCCTTGCCTGTGCTAAGACGTACAGTAAGTAACGATTGCGAATAACAATGAAATTAAAGTTGCAATGACGATATATAGTACTTTTTGTAGTGAATTGTTTACAGTTTGACTTTTTTGTGAGGGAGATTTGAGAAAACTGTAAACAAATGACTGAGACAGAAGAAGTAAGATACTACTCCGTATAACATTTTCATGGTAAACTATCTAGCTACTCTATGTACGTACGTTTATACATTTGTAGTTTAATTTGAAATCCAATATAAAATGTGTAGCCTTTAATTCATTAAAATACTACTCCGTAGCTAATATAATATCAAATTAATTAAAACTTTAAACAAGTAACGATTTCGTAGTTGCGAGGACGTTATATCATATCTACTATTCCACTGAAGTACAAATTGAAATAACATTATGAATTTTAGACATGATTTCGTATATCAATAATAAAGGTCGTAGGACACACATACAGTATATAAAAGAAAACGAAATACGTACCCTAACAGAATTGAAGTAATTGGTACCGGGAATAACGGTAGGAAAAGAATTATAGCCCTTGTCAAGGGTCACGTAGTTTTCCTTCAGGACATTCTTGTAGTAATCGTCTAGCCCACCGAAAATGGTTAGGACGGCAATATCGAAAGTAAACTGTCAACCAATAAAAATTTAGAAACCACAATCAGTACCGTAGAATCGATAATTCTAAAAAAATCCGTACAAAAATACACATTTCGTAAAAAAAAAAATTATTACTTCGTGTAATGATAGAGGGATTTTACATCAAAATCGATTTCTAAAATCCGTAAATAACACACAATCATAACAATTCACCGTTTATACGTATTAATTATAGGATTATTGCATAACGTACAACAATTTTATTATCTGTCGTAATAAGTTGCGACTAGATATATGAATATGTCGAGACATATATACCTTCTTCAATTGATGGAAGGTGTTGATTTCTTGACCACCAGCCCACAAGTCAAGGGTAGATTTAGCGATTGCTTCGATCTCAGGAACGAGTGGTCTAATAGCGTCTAACGACATAGACGCTTGTACTAATTTTCTGATTTGAGCATGGTATGTACCTTGTTGAAAAAAGATCGCCATTTTACCGATCAATTTTTCCTTACTCTTTGGGTACGTCGGCTTAAATAAGTTGGCTTTTGTCATTAATACAAACTTTACGGCCTCTGGGCTCGCTAACATGATGGACGGGCACCCTAGTATGTGGGTCTTAAACACGTCCCCGTACCTATAAAATGTACGATATCATAGAAATAGTTTTAATTGAAATTGTCATATGAGATTATTGTAAAAATACGGAGTATAAATTTACTATTTGTTAAACTTGGGTTTCGTATAAAATGTCACAGCTGAATACATAGTATTATGAAATTTGTACCCGTAACAACAATCATATATGGAGTACAAAAGTAATATATATAAATCCACGTACAACAATGTTATTCGATCATTTGTAAAATTAAATTATACGAGAAGAAAAAGCGCATATATATAGACGAAAAGTAAAGAGTGAAACCTCTTTTGCTTGTCGATGAAAAAATTATGTGGGTTTTGGGAGAAAAGTTGAGGAGTTTCTCCGACATAAGGCCATCCCATAGAACCCGGGGGAAGTTTTGCTCCACATCGACCAAATAGTAATAATTTAAATTTACGTAGAAACTTTGTCGTCAACGCATGCCAAATTATAAGTGTGATCATAATTATTATTATACGAAACATCGAAACCATAATTCAAATTTTTTTTTTTTTTTCTTCTTGCCCTATACTTCAAAAATTTAAAATTAAATAAACTACGGAAAAGCTAAGTTATGCTATGTGCGTACAAACTAGCTACTTAGGCGTTGAAAAAATGAGGGGAAATGAAGGTATTTATAGCCAATGTGGGTTCAAACATAAATGATTGCGTGGAACTGTCTTACGATAAATTTATTGTATATTAACGAGTAGATGTTCTTATTTTTAGAATTTTGATGGTTAATATGTCAAGTCAAAATTATCGATGAGAGATTCTTACAATAACGTTATTGTGAGCCCTCACGCACAAAGATAGTTATTTAGTTATTTGAGATAAGTTTACTTGGTATACTTAGCAGGAATATAAAATTTTGAACTGAAAATTAAATTTTTTAGATTTAATATTTTAACGCCTTTCTCAAAAATTTAATTTTAGTAAAAATAATTACTAAAAGATATTGATAAAAACAAAATAAAATAGGCGAAGTTTTTTTTCATTATTATTTTACTTACTATTGTTAAGTCCTACAATGTGATACAGACTCACATCGAACCAACAGTAAAATCGTACGTACTCCGTACAATTTAAGACAAAGAAAACACAATATTACTCGGTGAAAAATATAATGGCGGCCCACGAAAAACGACGTAAAAATGAAATTTCTATTGAATGGCAAAATGTGCATGAAATTTGTGAGGACGATCATTCGAGCAACGTTTTTGCATGGCCAGCTGTATAGAATCAATTTTTATGGATACAAATCTTATAGGATCAATTTTTTAGGAATATTCTCATTTTTCATGGATACAAATATTATATAATCAAATTTTATTTTATTTTAAAAAAAAAGAAAGGATATTTGCTATGGTACTCTCGAATTTTGGCAGATTACAAATGGTACCCCATGTGTAAGGTTTGTTCACATGGTACCCCTACACTTTGTGAATATGTGCCCAATATGCCTATTTTGTGACGGAAAACTTGACGACGTTAATTCTGGTTAATGGCAGAAAAAGCCCATGGATTGCATGGGTCGCTATCCAAAATAATGTGGTGAAAGCCGACCATGCTAACAAAGGTGAGCTCGCACTGGATCTTTCATCAACGGACAACGGTCCCCTACAATCTACATTGTGATGATCAATCAAACTGAGTTTTCTTCATTCTATGGCAATTTATGCTTGAATTTGGTCGGCGTTTTGAAGTTGAATTCAACAACGATGTGGGGCGTATCTATTAGTCCCTCCGCTTCGGTGATTTGTTTACGTTTATTTTATACACAATTATGAATGTGATGAGACAGATAGAAAAAAACTAATAAAATAATAATACAAGTACAATGGAGGCCCACATTACTAAAATTAATAGATGTAATTGGTTAGAGTAGTAAGGGTCCACGATAATTTATGGAAATATAAACAAATGACCCGTAACCCCCAAATAAAAAGTGTAAACAAATGATCGGGACGGAAATAGTGAGATATGAACCCGTAACTTTTTAAATACACTCACTCGGATATCAATCGATCGATCATACTCATAGTTCTCTTCCTACTTACCTTTTCAAAAGTCAAGTTTTAGAAACTTTGACCGATAATAACATACTCCGTACAATATATACGGAGTAAATAATTGTCATATAACAATTGAATTTTGAAATTTGTTATGGAGTAGAAAAAATACACCTTTTATATGAAATAATAATTTCAACAAAAAAATATTTGTATACACACAACGTAAAAGACAATTAAAACATCGCATTGGAAATCGCGTAAAAAGTAAGCAGGAAGCCGAAGAACCCTCTAAGCTGGCACAAATTCTTATTTAAGCTTAAATTAAGACGGGTCAAGTATTAATAATAAGACAAAAAATAAGTGGGGTTGAAAAGGTGCAATATATTTGTTTTTTATGTGCAAATTAGGGTATTTGACCCATCTTAAACTTAAGACAAATATACCCGTCTTAAGTAAGACTGACTCACAGCTGGAGGGAGTGATTAATACTCAATTTTACACTCTAACCATAAAATTGTTTACCCAACTTTAAGCCTTTAGGGGTTGCTAATTTAGTCACCAATCATTTTTGTGTGACATGTCTAATGTTGGTGGGGGACTATATTGTCTATTAAAGTAGTACTTCCTCACATACCTTATGATGTTTTTTTTTTTTTTTTGAAGAATTTGTGATAAGCTTTGTGGTATTAGTGATTACTTGTGAATTTGTGATAAGGGGTATGGTATCATATTACTCCGTGTCATGTTCCTTGGAGATTTTTCTATAGCAATAGTAGACCTAGCCATTTGAATCGGTCGGCCTCACTCTAAAGGACTATAGCCTCCGCACTTAGATTGGATCGTTAAGGTGACGGTAAATCAGATCAATCCCTAAATCAAGCCTTTTGTCGTCTTACTTTCCTAAACATGATTAGTTTCACGATAAATCAGATCGGTCTTTCTTCAACTAAAGGCCGAGCTAACCTAGACTGGCCTTGGCCCTATTAGCCATATTATTCAAGTTAAGAAAATATTACTTACCTCTCAATCAAGAAATCAACTCATCAATATAATTGTGTTCACATTGTAATTAGGAAGTAAATAAAATCACATCTTTGTAATTAGACATTTTATTCTAGCTAAGATTTATCATGTACATCTATATATATGTATCACCTGTTAATATTGTAACCATGCAATTCTGAATTAATAAAACCTTTCTTACTGTTCCATAATTCTATCAGGCCCTAACCTTGGCTTGGTCTAGAGTAGATAATAAATTAGTACGGAGAAATACGGATATAATCCTTTAACTCGTTATTTTATTTTAGTATTGTGGCTTCTTCAAGTTAAATTGTTTCGAACCTCCACTTAGAGGAATGTTCAACCTGTTATTCAATACGATAAATTTTCTAATGTTATGACACTGATAATGTAATCGTGCAATAACCTCTTATCGTCAGGTGACGTAAACTCAGTTCCTCATATAACACGATTAGATTTTAGGCATAAAAACGTTATTATTAAGTACACGACCTCGTGGTCCGAACTATTCTGCACCATTCTACTTACGGCGATGAAACTGGCATCAGCGGTGTACAACAAGCTAAGAACCTAACAACACCCCCATGATTCGATCAGCGGTTTCTTGGCCAAACATCCTCGGCAAACTCGCACCAATATCAATTTCAATGGTCTTACGCTTAAACAAACTATCCCTCTTCTGTAAACAAACTCTATCATCTTCTTCATCACATTTTCGTTCTCCACGTACACAGATATCTAACCAAGTCTGCAACACCTGTTTCGCGGCCTCACTCACGATCCCCCTAACAATCTCCCCAAATCGCTCCTCTCCTCCCGCTGTCGTGGTATCTACACGAACCACGACAGCAGTCGGGGAGAGAACACTACGGATGTACAGCGAGGAGGAGACGTAGGGTTCAACCTCGGGGATGTCGTAGATGACTTTCCTTTGTTCATCGAGATTTGTGTCCTCGTAGAACATCTTCAGGTATTCGGGGTTAAGGACAAGGTCCCTACGAGGGGGCAAATCGAGGAGAATGACTATGGATGTAGGGCTGCTTTGGATCAACTCAATGAGTAACTGTGGAGCATCGGTCGAGGCATTCATGTACGACACAAGGCTTGTTATGTTTAACGACGAACCAGTTGGTAGTTCACAGTGTAGCCAGGAACCAAATATGAAGTCGATCTGCCCTCGCATGAAACAGGGTTAAAATCGTTAGCTACGAGTCTACGACTAGCTAAAAGGCGAAACCATAGACGAGTCTCAAGTGAGCCGAAGCGTCTAAATCGACCTTATTTTCACTAATGCCAAGTAATGTCATGTTCTTTTAGGCTTAATTGCAACACAAGTGCTATAAATTCCGCTCTAATATGTTCAGCTCCTAAGTTCAGTTCCAAGAAATTTCAGCTATAATTAGACGCAGTTCAATAAATTTCAGCTCTTATAAGTTCAGCTTTAATTTTATAATTCCAGTTCAGCTCCCGTAGATAAGTAATAAAACGTCGTAAGCAAATGATTGAAACAGAGAGAGTAATACCGGAGACGAAGCTGCACCGGAACGAAGGAAGAGAGAAGCATGAGCAGTATCAGCTTGATTCTCAAAGTACTGCACATCCTGCGGTAGGGTGCAGGGTAACAGCTGCAACTCCAGACGATTCTCCACCGTTGATACCAAATCAATCATAAGATCTTTGATTGGAGCTGACACGTGTGGGAAATCCTTGAATCTGGGCCGTCCATCACCCTGATGGTTCATCATAGCTGATGATGATGATGCACGTGATCGAAATGAAGAAAATTTGAAGGAGTGTTTTGTTGGAAGAAAACAAGAGTTGCAAAAAAGTGGGAGATTGTTTAAGAGTGTTTGAGCCATTCGTTTTTTTTTTTTTTTTTTTTTTGTCACTTGGCTTGGTTTTACCGTTTTGTGTTTGTAGTTGGTTACCGGGTTGTCGGGTTTTGACCATTGATTTTTCGGGTGATTTTTCGGGTCGGGTTTTAATCCGATTTATTTATCTTCTTAGAACATTAGTCAAATAAATGTAAGATTGTATACCGAAATACGTAGTATTTTAATTGCACTTGAGAATCAAAGCTGGTTAAGGATTCGAGAGGTGGGCATTTTGTGCCTCTACGTGGGCCCAGCCTTGACCGAAACGGTTGTTTGAAACTCGTTTTTGGCTCAATCTTGGTATGGGTTGTTAGGTCTAAAAGAGTCAGGGTAATCAGTTTAAACATTTAGGTCTTGTTTTTTTTTTCCCCTTTGATCCTAACTCGTTTCAGCTCAGCTCAGTTCGGCATTTAAAAGTTTAACTCAGCTCACCAAACACATATTTACAAACGAAAAAGTTCACTTTCACTTTAATAAGTTTAGCATGGCTCTAATAAGTTTAGCCCAGTTCTAAAAAGTTCGGCGTATTAAATAGGAGACCTTAGCCACCTTTAATGAGAAATTAAGGTTGAAATTTGGCCTATTTGTATAGCAATATGTTAGAAGGGCCCAATTTATTGATTGGGCTGGACTTTAGACTTTATCATACGACCCATTCTATCAAACATTAGAAATTTAGAAGTGTTATTCACATTTTCATTTAGAAATTGAAATCTCTTCTTTTTGTAATTTTAAACTTTTTAAATTTTCTAATTTACACCAAGAATTACGTCCATATGATGAGTTACAACCTCGAACTTTAATTAGAAGTGTTATAATCAATAAGAAGAAATATTATTAAATAAAAACTAAGCAACTCAAACGATTAACTTGTGTATCGAGGATTGACTAACTGTTTTAAGACTATTAACCCGATTATTTTATCTTGGTCAGTCAATTTGGCCCATACAATAAATATTTCAAATTAAGGACATGTCCAAACTCGCTTAAAATCGGAACAAATGAACTGAACTGAACTCAACTTAATAAACAATGCAACCCATGAACAAGATTACTTCATTTAGTTAAGGCCCATAATCTCAAGCCCATGAGAAGTAAACTCGGTGCTAACTTGACCCTTTTTCGAACAAAATCAGTCGTTCGACAAAAAAATTTTAGCCTACGCTATCTCCTTTCTCGATAGACAAGTACTCTTTTTGTTTCAGTTAAATTTAATTTTTTTATTTTCTTAATAACTTTTTACCTACAAAACCACACGGTACACAAGATAAATATCACAGCTAGTGTAACATTTTTCTTAATAGTTATGTCGAAATAGACTATAAAAACAATTGGTCAATCAATATAATTTATGATCTTACATTACAAATAGAGCAGGTCACGGGCCGGGTATTGCCGGACTCGGGCTGGCACATCAAGGGCCAGACTCCAAAATCGAAGTCCGGGCACGGCCCGTTGCCAACAGGTCGGGCTTGGAAATTGAGGCTCGAGCCCAGCCCTTTTGAGAGGGCCGAGCCGGGATTGATCCTTCTAACGTTAACTTTTAATTATTTTTTTGGGCTTAATGGTGGGCTTTAAAAGGGCCGAACTTCAAAATTGGACCCGAGCCCGGCCCTTTAAAAATGCGGGCCCCACCGAGCTTTGTAAGGGCCGGTCCGAGCTCTATTTTTAAGGCCCGAAATACGGGTTTAAACGAGCCAGGACGGACCGGTCCGCGCAATTGATCTGCTCTAAGTACAAATATTCCAAAATCAAAAGCAAATACTATAGCTAGTAAGCTAAAAGAAAAGACGAAAACTTCGAAAGCCAAAAAAATTTAAAAAAAGGCAATTCTAGAATTACTTTTATGAGCTTTATTCGATCCCTATCACACGCACTAAGTGTTCTATCGACCCAAAAAGAGAAAACAGTGATGTCTTTTCTTTGCTTCATCATCTTTTTATTATGATCAATATATAAAATATATATATAAATAGATGCCTTGCCTACTCCTTTTTACTACACCTTTCCTACTTTTCAAAAAGTTGAACCGATAATTTATCCGATTCATTTATTTCTCTACGTTTTTCAACATGCAGTCAATAAAACATACAGTTCAATCTTCAATCCAATTCTAAAATCAAAAACTTTAGCCGAAAAGAAAACATTACGAGCAGAAAAACTGACTACGTACTTATCTCAAAACATATAAAAAAAACGTAAAAAAAATAGGTCAATCAGATAACGTAAAAGTACTCTTAAGTCTCTAATAAACCTCTACCTTTCAATGAAATTGTGGTTTAATAACTTGTTATTGCTTATACTTTTTAGCTAGGTTTAGTATATGATCTACCCTACAAAATATGAGAGAGAGACAAGGGATTATATCAAAAGTAGTAGTCTCACGTACCACACGAGGGGCCTGTGATTATTTTTTTGTAGGACATGATCGAATTAATTAACTTTTAAGGGGCGGTTAACCTTTTTTTAGGGCTCAAAAATGATAAGTGAAGCATGTGAAATCTTGTAATATACCTTGAGTTTTAGGGTAGGCGTGTACTTTAATTTGTTTTCATTTTGTTTACTAACAGATCGTGCATAGATAATAATAATGATCTTGCCTTTTCTTTTTACTCTTTTCTCCTAGCTACCCCTAGTTAATTTCAATCTATGCAACGGTTGTACTCCGTAGATGGTAAGATTTATTTAATATTTTGAAATACGATTCGGTTAGGTTTGGATATGAGTCGAATCAGGTTGGATTTGATGCTAGAGTATATATAATCGATCTTGAGCCTCCAACCATCACCTTAAGCATTTGGTTGAGTTGATTCATGACATAGTATCAATGCCTTATGATCAGGATATTCGCGTAAGGGGGCGTGTTAGCAGGGGCGGCCCCAAGGGGGGGCCAAGGGGGGCACGTGCCCCCCCACTCCTTTTTCTCAAAAATGAAATATGTACTAATAGCTAAATTCTATATCATCAAGTCTTAAGTTGTTCAGCTGGTGTTGGGGCTCAAGATTTTACCCGAGGTCATGGGTTCGATTCCCAGGACTATCCTTTTAACATTTGTAGCATGTTTTTTGGGTTCTCTACTTCTCTTGACCTTTATTTATGTACACGGAGTAATCAATTTGCAAAGTCATAATATGTTATAAAAGATTTATAATGCTACTCCATATTATATATTTTAATTTTTATATTTATACATTTTGATTATTAAGCTCATAAACTTTAAGTTCAAATAATATATATTCATATCAGAAAATTATTCAATTTTTATGTTTAAAAAAGTTACTTTATGTAAAATTTTGCTATTTTAATTGGTCAATGAGTCGAATTGGGTTGGGTTACTTTATGTAAAATTTTGCTATTTTTATGTTTCAAAAAGTTACTTTATGTAAAATTTTGGTATTCATGTTGGAAAATTATTAGTGGGTCATTTCGAGCTCGATTCATTTTTGGTCACAAGTTTAAATTTGTAGGTCTTGACCCTAAAAAACCGCGTCAAAGCGGGTTGGGTCGTATTTGTTGGTCTACCCGTCGTAAAAAAAAAAAAATTAGGTTCGTCAATAGAAAACGTGCCCCCCCACCTTTGAAATCCTGGGTCCGCCACTGCGTGTTAGAGTATATATAATCGATCTTGGGCCTTCACCTATCAGCTTAACCTTTTGGTTGAGTTGGTTCCTGACATCTGATTGGCTCTACTTTAGAGCTAACATTTTAGGAAGCAATTTAATGAGGCATAGGGTCGGGCCACCTTGGCTCTCTCTGTATGGACCATGTATGAACCATGACTCTTCTCTTTGGCAAGTTATGGTGGGATAAGCTGGACGAGCTATGGAAATAAGAGAGCTCGACATGAATGGAAAAGTTGAATTCGAAATATGCATGTCTGATTTAGAGATTGGTCAAGTCTGTTGGATATATGCCTTAAATCTGTTTGTTCCCACTTCGAATGACTATTCGGGGGTCTCGCTAGTATTATATAAACTCTCTAAGTCTTACCCCAGTTCGTGTGTTTATCATGCCGTTCTGAATCTGTAATCTGAAAACTCCTCTCAAATTAATAAAACTCTCTCCCTTCCGCCCTGTAGACGTATCTAACACAACGTTAATGAACCACGTAAATCTGTGCGTTCTTTCTTTGTTGTTTCGTTTTTTCTCTTTCTTCTTTGCATCTATTATAACAAAGTCAAACCAATTAACAAACCAAACTCACTAAGTATTCCGGGGTCAAGTCGGATCGGCCTACAGATCGTAAACACGTCGGTAAGACAACGATAAACAACCAATTAAGTTGATAAGACAACTGTGAATGTTAAGAATATATGAATTGAGGAAGAAGATAATATTAAGCCGAAAATTGTTGAGTTGTGCTTGCATGAAGAATACCATACATATACTCCGTATATAGGATTGATAGAACTAATTAGGAGTCGATCTCTAGAGAATTTCAATCAACACCTACTAAACATACTTAATTATGACAAATACATTAATTAACTCATATAACTAATACCTACAATAATCCCTTACATCTTCCAACAGTTAACAAAATTTATATAGTACATAGAGTTGTATCGAACATAATATATGGCATGGAGTTGAGGTAATAGATCGATCAAGTGATGAATAAATAACAAAGAAAGACAATGAAGTTGAAGAAGTTAATGTTACCCATCACGCGTGATGTAGTGTTGGAAGATGGGTGTCTATGCTTTTAATTTAAATTTTGCTTGTGATTTTCTTAATTAATTTTTTACAATTTGTACATAAATGACCCACCTTTGCCTACTTGTACCATGTACAACAAAACAATTTTGTCCCTCTTTTTAATTTCTCCCTTCATCTCTTATCTTTGTTATATTACATATGATCGATACATTGTCCTTTTTGAGACATTATTTGATTTGATTTGTTTACTAAGATTTCATGTACTCCGTAAAATCTTCTATTTTTTATACACTTAAATATATAATTATAAATATTTCAAATGTAATTGTGTGATCATGATGTTGGTATCATGTTAGATCAGATCTAAATTTTTCGGCTAAATATGTGTTGGTTGTCTGTGTCTATCAAAATTGTACTCCGTATGTTTCTAATCTAAAGTTAATAGTGGCGTTCTAATTTAAAAGGTAAAGTGTGATATTATAAGTAAAACTAAATACTTCTCATGAAAGAAATACTATAGGGTGACTAATTTTTCAATTTTAGTTTAGTAAAGTGAAACGGATTAAATTACAAGGATAAAAGTATAAAACATGAATTACATACTGTAATGACACATATCAATGCTAATACTTGCTCTGATTTGTTATTTGTTTATGATGATTATTGATGTTGTTCAAATTAAATGAAAAATTACGGATAAAACAGAAAAGTAATTTATAAAATATAAAATACGACAAGCAATCTTGTTAAATTACACAATGTAAATCATAGAAGTGTAATTATTATTAATGAATTGCATAACAATAGTTTTACATCGAACTTCTATTTATAGACCACATAAAGGCGGGGTGGTTATATCGAAGTGATGCTTCACCAAGAGATACATTGTTTCGCCGAGGTTCCACGTATTACTCCGTACACTTCGATACCGTTAATTTATTCCAATACCCCCCCTCAAACTCATGACAATTTGGAAAAAATTTCATGAGTTTGCAAAGTAATATATAAAAATAAAAATTAAAAAAAATCATCATTTTAAATGAGAGCGCCATTCTTTTCGAACCTCGACATATTTTCTTCAGGGGAACGCCGTTCTTTTCGAACCCTAAAAACGTCCTTTTCGGACCTTAGATTTTTGTCAGGCGGGGAGCACATTTCTTCTCAAACCCACTGATTTTCTTTTTCTTCACTTACGAGAAACGTGTTTGTTGACTCGACCTCGTCGTTATGTTTTGATGATGTCCTTGATTTTTGTTACTATACTATAATCCGTTGTTAGTGTTTATGATACTTAGTAGGTTGTGAAACATCCAAGCAAGAATCAAGCGTCCTTGTTGGGAAACGCGAATCAAATCAAGGCTATATAGCGTCTCATGAAGCACTAGTTCTTAATGTATTCATATAGTCCTTGTAATGACAAGGGTAATGGTAAAACAACAAGAGAATCCCACGTTTCACTCAAAGGTTGCGATTAATCGTTCTTTGAAGCATGCGTTTCCACAACCAGCCACTGGAACCACAGATTATGCTCTGCGTTTCCATGAACTCTGCGAGAAACGCAGAGAATAATTCTTAAGGCCATTTTCGAAAAACCTGTTTTGAAAAAGATATTTTCTGAAAATCTGATTCTTTTAATTATTATCTTTTGAAATATCTTTTGAAAATATTTGAGAATGATTTTAAGCTTGGAAATGAAGTAAACATATTTTGAGAATATTGCTCCTTATTCTTAGGAAACAAAATCTTGTTAGAACTATATTTTCCCCCTTTATTTGGTTCGGTTATGGTAAAGATTTTGTACAAAATATTTGACTTCTATTTAAACTCAACTTTTAGGAAATCATTCTTCACCTTTTTCGAGCTTCAATTTTTAATCTAAGCATTTTGCAAATCTGTTTTAAGCATTCATTGTTTTTATTTGCAAAACTTTTACAAAGGCCTTTTGAAACGAATCTCGTGTTGTTTAATCGTTACTCAAGTCAATTGTGCTAGCACCGTCTCATATTCGTTCTCTTGTGAACAATTGTCGAGACACAATTAGCTTTCTTTTGCTTGAGAGAAAGAGTACAACTTGAAAGAGTTGTAGAGTGATTAATATATTGTAATCCGGAGTAGGTACTAATATATTAATAAGAGAATAGTGGACGTAGGTCTCGGAGTGTGAGACTGAACCACTTCAAAACCCGCTGCGTACTTTACTTTCGTTTTACGTTTTTCAAGTATTTTCACTTACGTTTCAAGTTTTATTTATTGCGTTTCCACTGCGTTTCCTAGTAACTACTTTACGTTTCCAATACGTTTCTTAGTTATCATTCAGCGTTTCCAGCAGACTTGAGTTAAACGTGATTAACTCTAAGTCTTAGAAACGTGATATATCTTTTAGTCTTGAAAACTAGAAAAAGTTTTCAAGCACCCAATTCAACCCCCCCCCCCCCCCTCTTGGGTACTTTTCCTCTAAACTCGGATCCATAGACTCTTCAGTGTTCTCGACCACATTAAATCCTGAAGATTATAAATGTGGTTATAACACCATTGTCTTGGTGTAATTCATATTATTAAACAGTCGTGGAGTGCAAAGCCGTCATCATGCACGTTCTCCATCTCCATAACATTTAGGCGACAATTTTGTCAAACCGTAAAAATTGATGCAATTCACGTAGAAAAAAAAAAAAAAAAAAACTTAACACAAAAGCACATTCTTCCCTTTTTACGTTGCATAGTATAATGCATGCCTTGAAGGCTTCAACATTTTCTAGCATTATTGCTTATGAACTAGGACAGAATAAAGATACTTTTGATGCGTATTTTATTTTATTTTTTTTCCTTTTTATGCAGCGGAATTTTAATGGTCCTCAAGAGCACGATGTCTCTGATACCATGTTAAATTACACAATGTAAATCATAGACATAATTTCTTGCATTTGGGACCAAAGTACTTTTTGACCAAACTCCTAAATGCAACCTGCATTTGAGAATGACATAATGTAGAAGAAATTGCAAAACATTAGACTTTGGATTGTTGTTTAGTATTTTGGACCCATACGAACATGTATAGAGTTGGAAATTGATAGCTTCACATTTTTTATTATTAATATTAATATTAATATTATTATTATTATTATTATTTTATTACTATCATAACTATACTCAATTTTGACTAATTAAGAACACTTCAAAGTTCAAACAAATATAATATGGGCCACACTATGCACCAAAAAGTCCATACACCGTTACTTTTCTTTAAAAGTGTTTCACTAAACTACAGAGTATTAATTTCCTCAAATTATTACGATATGGAGTATGGAGTATGGAGTATAAAGTTTTATTAATGACTTCAAATTATATTTAAAGGAAAGATCTTATATCTTTGTCGAGTGATGATACTAAAATTAAAAAAAAAAAAAAAAATGAATGGAACTACGTATTGGTTAGTTCTACGGAGTATTTAATACTTAAATATGTAAAAATATTATTCTACTCTGTATTAGACTTATTTGTGTTCCATTTAAAAAGTAAACCAAGGACTGCGAGGAGTATACACATATATATTAGGGTTAATTGCCAAACACCACCTTTAAAAAACGCATTTTGTCAAACACCACCTTTAAAAAAAAAAAACTTGTTAATTACCACCTTTAAAAAATAATTTTTGTCAAATACCACCTTTTGGTCGGAGTTGACCAAATTCCGACGTTGACTTACCGGAATTAACATTTTTTTCTTCATTTTCAACTTTTTACTTCCCTCAAATTCGAATTATCATCCTTCAAACCCAAAATACACCATCTCAAACGAAAAATTTAACCACTAAAACCAAAAAATTCGTCTTTTCAACTTAAAAAAAGTGCTCCGGTGACCAAAAATGTCGGAATTTAGTTGACCTAACTCAAACTCAGGCCAAAAGGGGGTGTTTGACAAAAAATATTTTTTAAAGGTGGTAATTGACAAATTTTTTTTTTAAAGGTGGTGTTTGACAAAATGCGTTTTTTTAAAGGTGGTGTTTGGCAATTAATCATATATATTAATTACAAAGCAAATTAATATTGTTGTAAAAAATAATTGATACGGTGATCACAACAATCATTGAAGTAATCACATTTAAAACATACTCTGTGAATTATATTATTCCTTATGTCATATATATAACCTTCATAATAAAATTACTCAGACAAATTCTGAAATGAAACATTTTCATGCATGAAACGGCCAATATAATTTGTCAATACCTCATTTAATACTCATACATCATAATAAATGAAATACTAAAAAATTTTAACCGTTCCACACGTAAGACAATCGTATAATAGACTTACTTCTCGTAAAAAAATTGAGACCGTGAGTTGAGTGGTTGAGGAGCATGATTCAAACCGACCAAATTAAATAATAATTAGAGTTTGTACTAATTGAACCATCAGATTGTATTTCCTCCTTTCTAATTATTATTTTTAATCAACTTCGGTTCTCTTTCGTTTTCGTTCGCAGATTTTGTTCTTCGGCGAACATTCAGGGAAGTTCACGTGTTATGGTGTACTAGTAATGTTTGGTATATGTATTGTAAAGGTATTTAACAAATATCTATAAAAATCATACCTAATAATATTAAGATCACTCTTTAAAAAAAAAATAATAATAAAAACTTAAATGGTACTTGTAGCTTAAAAGAAAAATAAAAATAAATTACTAACACTAATTAACCAATTTAATAAAAGTTTAAAATGATATTGGCCTACCACATATAATACTTTATATTTTGTGCGTGGTATACTGGTATGTGATTTTTTTGTTTCACTATTCAATTATTATGTGCGACATAGTTTTCTTTTATTTTTTATTTTTGTTCATGTATGTATAATTATCTTTTATTGACGTTTAATTTTTGTTAATTATAAAAGTATTACTCTGTACATAAATTTGTGTTCTCGTCTTCTTTTTACTTATTTTATCAAATAATTTGGAAACTTTCATGTAATATTAATCATATATTACTAATCCGTACATAAATTTGTGTTTTCGTCTTATATTTACTTATTTTATCAAATAGTTTGGAAACTTTCATTTAATATTAGAAATTTCATAAAAATAAAAAATATCAGAAATGTTAATTTCATAAAGTACACTAAATTTTAAAACAAATAAAAAATTAATAAAAAAAAACTAATTGAAATTATAAAAGTTAAACGATTTAAAACGAAAAAAAAATCCTAAAATCGATATAAAATATTAAATCGAAATTGTCTACATGACCACTTAATCAATTATAAATAATCATTAATTAATTGCTTTCAAAAAAAAAAAATCATTTATTAATAAATCAGTGTACAATAAATTAAATCAATATGTATAGTACTTTGACTATTGGTTTCGTGTAACTTAACCGAACCAATAACCGTTACTATGATAACTATGTTTGACTTGGTTATTATTCATTCATGTAATTGGATACGTAAGAATCAATCAAAAACATTGTTATATCAATTGTTACATTACTTTAGCAAGAATACTTTGAAATTCTTGATCAACATTTTGACAAAATTCAATGTTTTTGGTTTTGTATTGTCTATATCACTTGTAGTTAAAATCGGTCACTTTTGATATGTTTTCAAAGAATTTCTCATGTACTATTAGAGTAGTATTATCACTATGCAATGGTCTTCCATAGTGACAGACCGAAATCTTTTATTTTTTAGGTACATGGAGAAGATCATGTTATCGTCTATCTTAATCAATTCGTTTAATTTTTATTGAATAAAATATTACTTAGATAATGAACCATACTTTGGAATCTTGGATGATATACGTCACCCTACTAATAATTACTTCGTACGGAGTATATTGTTGTATATCGAAAACTTAAGTTGAGTAATTTACATACGTAAACAATAGTATACCTCAATCACATCCACAACTCATTAAACGTATTACTCGATATAAACTCACTCCTTTCTCGGCAAATTACCATATAAACTGTATGTGTTATATACTTGGTATACTCAAAATAATTGAACTTACAATCATAGCGAATAGATTACAATTGACTTATATATACAAAATTTGAAGGATATATATCATTAGAGCATCTCCAATGGTACATTTTAGAGACTTGCTTGCAATTTTGATAAAATTATAAGCATGTAGCTTACTATTGGAGATAAAAAAAAAAAAAAATTAGGATGTACGAGTAGCTTACAAGCATTGTAGCTCCACCAAGCTACAAGCTTGCTTTAAATATAAAAAAAATGTTAAATTTTCATTGGTAAAAAAAGAATGTGGGACCTATACAAGCTACAATATGTTGTAGTTCACCACTGGAGCGGTTTGTAGCCGAAAAGCAGAATAGCCTAGAAAAATGACATGGCAAGTCTAGCTACAATACCTTGTAGCTGTCCGTTGGAGATGCTCTTATACTTTCTTCATTCCAAAATATATAAATGTTCCATTTTCTATTAAAATTAAATAGAAATGTGGACACTTATTCTAGAATCGAGAGAATATTAATATATGATAGGGTTTAAGAGAGCTGCATTCAATTGAATTAGGATCATCTCACAAGTAACTTGGGAAAAAGTCAAGGTATAGAAAAATTAAATAAAAGCACATGGTTGTGGCAGAAGACATTGCACATATATAGATTGTTAAATGGTCAATACAAAATCTACCACATACATACAAAAATACATACATAAATAATACAATGTGATATAATATATACTCCATATATATTATCCTTATGTTAATATGCATTCAACATTAAGGCGTGGTGATGTTGTTGCCTTTTCTTGCCTTTGCATTTGCATTTGCTATGTTCCCATTTCCATAGACGTTTTTCGTATTGTTCCTTTCCATACTATTCATGGAATCATGGCCAACACTATTGACTTAAAAGGTATAGGCCAAGATACCAATATCGACAAATAATAAACAGTAATTTTTCTGTAAGACTAAACTCACACTAAGTTAATGTGAGGCCAAAATACAAATTGCAGTTAAAGGGGTACAAAAACATGAAACAAATCTACTAAAGTCACTAACAGGGATACTAAAAAAATTTAGTAACAATTAATCATAATTACCAATTAGATAGTACAAAAGCTATATAATCGAGTACAAATGAGACAGACTTATAATAATTTATTGTAAGACTTAACTTACACAAGAATTAGTGAATAACATATTATGGAGTAGTATGTATTCCCTCTGTTTCACTCATTTGTTTACACTTCTTTCAAATTCCCCTAACAAAAAAGTCAAACTGTAAACAATTCACTGAAACGGAGGAAGATAATATTTACGTTACCTATTTCTAGATCTACCTTTAATTTAGATTATATCAAGCCCTATATATTGTTAACTCTTTCGTGTAATTGTCACAACTGTAATTAATTATTATAATCATTCGCTGTATGAATTCTTCCCTTCTCAGCAAAGATACCATTTTTCTTTCGAGTCTTTTCATCAGTGGCAATAGCCTTTCCCACTACTAGTATTCGTCTTCGGCTTTTTCTTTGTACCAACATTCTCATCGTCGCAAGCGCTCTCAATCACTTCTTTCTTCGGTTTTCTTGTTGACTTAAGTTTAATCGCCTCGTCACCCTCATTCAAAGACACCATCTTTTTTCACAGATCGAGCATGCTACGTTCGTTTTTCTTCAACTTTAATTTCTCTGGAAAATCGATTTTCTTACCCTTATATTAGGGATTTTAATCACAATCTCTTCTACAATTTTCTCACTAGGTTTTGATTTTTCTACGTCAGAGGACCCTTGAATAACTCCCTTACGATACCTTTTTCTCTCATAAACTTTACCCTTAAATTTTCCCTCAATTTTTCCGTTGAAGTCATCCTCAATTTCCATAGGGTTCCCTTCAATCTTGGGGTCCACCAATTTCGTACAATCCTCACGATACGAATAGTCGCATACTAGTAGTGGGAAGACTATTGCCGCCGATAAAAAGACTGAAAAGAGAAATGGCATCTTTGATGAGAGGGAAAAATTCGTAAAGAAAATGATTATGAATAATTGTAGTGGTTATAATTACGAGAAAGAGTTTAACTATAAATAGTGTTTGATATAAGCTAAACGAATCTCATAGAATAGAAAACCTAAATATTATTATATACTATAATATATTTCGGATTTCTAAAATGGAATAGGGTGCACATAACATGATAAGTGGCTCAAAGAGGGACAAATTCTTTGAAATTGTTTCATAGAAAATCCGATATATTATTACTATCATATTTCGTTATGATTTTGTACTTTTAATTATCTTTTTAATCATTTAACTGGTCAAGTAGATGAGTAAGTTCCCAACTACTGACTACTAACTATCGACTAAAGTGATCGAATTGGTATAATAGTGCAATCGAGTTTATAATATAATTATCCTGTAAAATACAATAAATAGTCGTGGATCTTATTTTAAGGCCAAAATTTGATTTTTAAATGGATTGGTGAGCAATATATATGTGAGTTTTTATCCAAAGTGAATATGGATGAGAGTATCTTGAAATAAATTGAATGGAAAAATTTATAAATTGATTTTAAATCACATATTTATTGTGATATAAATTTCCATATATAGTCTCATATTCTCTAAAATAATACCAAAAGAAATGATCATACTATTTAGGATTATTTGATAATAACTACCTAATAAAGTTCACTTTTTACAAATTACTACCTATTATAAAAAACTTCAAAAATTACTACCTAATATGTGCTAATTTTTTTCAGTTTGCTACCATAAATGAATTCCGGTGTAGTTTTTTTACTCTTTATCAACCAAATTTCAAATCTCTCTCTAAAATTCAAAAGCCTAATTTATTAAATCCCTATTATATCCTTGAGCAACTTTTATAAAACTCAGCTACCTTATTACTTTGACTACGCTAATTTCAATTATTCACAGTCTTGGCGATAAAAGTAATAAGGTAGCTGAGTTCTATAAAAGTTGCTCAAGGGTATAATAGGGATTTAATAAATTGTGCCAGCTTGTATAGATTAAATTTTGGTTGATAAAGAAAGAAAAACTACACCTAATTCATTATATTAACAAGCGAACAAAATTAGCACATATTAGGTAGTAATTTTTGAAGTTTTTTATAATAGGTAGTAATTTGTAAAAAGTGAACTTTATTAGGTAGTTATTATCAAATAATCCTACTATTTACTTCATTAATTTTAATTAAGATGCAAATAATATATTTTTGCAAAATTGTTCACCAAACTTGATAGATAGACATTAAACATTCCTATTACATTGATTATTGAACCATATGAATCAAATCAATACCTTGATAAAAGTAGTAAATCATTATAACTCATGCATGCATGAACCTTATCATTTTATCACCTAATTAAGAATTAAGATAATCGAACTCTTTTGTACTTAACGTCGTACTCCTTATAAAGGACACGAACCTTTGCAAATTGCAATAATAATGAAATTAAAATTAAAAAGTAGGCAATATTTAGAGGTGAAGACAAAGGTTTGGTATGCAAATCGTGAACCAACGTAGCAATTAATGAATATATTCACCTAATTAAGTTGCTTGTTTTAGTGCTTTCCACTACATAACATCATCATTGTTAATTCTAACAATACTTATCG
Organism: Dianthus caryophyllus; assembly: GCA_023091065.1. Classification (NCBI taxonomy): domain Eukaryota; kingdom Viridiplantae; phylum Streptophyta; class Magnoliopsida; order Caryophyllales; family Caryophyllaceae; genus Dianthus; species Dianthus caryophyllus. Next base: position 38,951,803 of record CM041518.1, on the reverse strand, counting down.
AATTTTCTATCATTTATCTACATATAAACTTTTACAAAAAAAATATCTTATAAAGTTGTACTCAATAAGAACTTTTATTATTACTGTAATAAGTGTTCTATAACTGAAGATGTTATTAAAATTGTCTTTATTCAACAAAATATAAACTCTCGTACTTGGAGATGTTAATACCGTATAAATTATTGTATATAAATAGACTTTTATAAAGTCGTATTCAATAAGAACTTTTATAACTATAATAAGAACTTATAAAGTTGTACGGAGTATTCAATAAGAACTTTTATAACTGTAATAAGTGTCCTATAACTGAAGATTTTAATAAAATTGTCTATATTCAGCAAAATATAAACTCTCGTACCGGGAGATGTTGATACCGTATAAAATTATTGTGTATAAATAGATACAAATATTTATAATAAAATTCTCTTATGCATATACCGACCTTTTATAGCTTACTACTTCCTCCATTCCATTTGATTCTATACATATTCCTTTTTCGGAAATTCCAATCAATTCTATACATTTCTATTTTAGTCCGTACTTTATTAAACTAAAAGACCAATATACCCTTTATTAATACCCCACCCAACCCACTTGCAATGTCCTTTTTTAAAGAATAAAGTAGGGGTAATTTGGTAATTCTATTGTCTACCCACTTGATTTTCTTCTACCTTAATTACCGTGTTTTGGTTAAATGTATAGAACCAAACGGAATGGAGGAAGTGTAAATCGACAATAAAATTGGTGGGTCTAATAATATATTTTTTTGAATACAAGGAAAATATGTGAATTTGATTGATTGGTACATTGACATGACTAAAGGCTAGTATCCCAAGTTCATGTCTTCTTCTACAAATTTCACACATAAATTTCCAATTAATTTTTCATTTGATCAAAACAATTAACATGAGATATACGGAGTAATATTTTTCAAAAGCATAATAAACAACCACTTTAGATTGAGATATTCATCAACTGAGTTGATTCAATAAATTAATTTTGTCAAAATCTAAATCGAACAAGGTTCGATTGATGTCAAACTTAAGCCCAAACACGACAAATTTCGACCAACGGAATTTAAATTCTCATCATAAATATAACTACTTATGTACGGTATATATAAATATTCCATGATACTCTTTCTATTTCAATTATTTATTTACAATTTTATTTTGGGAATCGAAGTACTACAAAATGAAAACTTAATAAAATTGTTATTTAATTAAAACCATTTAGTCAAAACGACACCTATCGAAATTAGTGATCATTTATCAACTACTCTGTAATATATTGCAATATATAGAAAACCGTCAATTTCATCTCTTTCAAAAATTTTAAAAAAAGAAAAAAAGACGTGTACAAATAAATGAAACAGAGAGAGTTTATCGAAAGCACACTCACCAAGAATATCCCCCACAAAATAGCTCAACTAATAGCCGTTGCTTGGTCGTCTGCTCTCATATCTCTATCCCTACCATTTACCACCATTACTAACTATTGTACCTTATCTAGTTAATCTTTACTTAATTTTCATCACAAATGCGGTTGTAATTAAATACGTACGGATCAAAGGCGGATCCAAGGGGGTGCAAAGGGTTCAACTGCACCCCCAAAGTGCAAAAATAAATACTAGTAGAAAGTTTATTAGACATGAAATTGTAATGTGACTTGTTGGTTAGGAGAGTGATTTAAGAACTTGAGGTCAAGGGTTCAAGTCTCACTAACTAATTATGTTTTTGCATTTCATTTTTCTTTTTTTCTTGGCATACTTTTCTTAATTATATCACTACTTTCACAACTTTTTCTATAATGATACTAGCAAGTAGCAAACGTTGGCTACTATCAAATTTTTATCTTGTGCATATTTTTCTTTTTTAAATAAAATTCGTGCATTGTGTTTGCTAGTTCACCTTTTTTTAACATTTAAATTTTATATTTATATCAAATCTAAATTTCATATTTGTGCCATGCATATTTTAAAAACAAATGCATATGAGCGCTAAAAAAATAAAAGATGGTAACTGTAAAAGAATTTTCATTGATTAGGGAAAAAATGTTAAAGTGTTTATGGGGTAACAATATTATTTAAATCTTAAAAGACAAATTTATTACCCATTGAAAATCGACGCTATTTACGGAGTATATTTTTCCGTACAAATTTTTTTTTTCGCACCCCCAAACCCTCGAGTCTAGATCCGCCTCTGGTACGGATTACAATTACTGTCATGCAACTAAATGGTAGTGTACTATAAATTTTAAATAAGACCTTCCAACATTTTTACTTGTGTTAGATCAATTGTCTTTATTCATTACTTATAATTAGTGATTTTTTATAACAGAAAGGGCAGTTAATGACTTTAAAAAATACATATCCACAATTTCTATTTTTATGTTTAATTATTTTTACTCCATAGCGTACCATATCCAGTGGCAGACCCAGGAATTTTTCGGTAGGAGGGCACCGTACATATAAAAAGTGCACGGATAACTAGGTTGGGAACTTAAAAAAAAAAAATACTAGTTTTTAAAACCATTTAAATCAATACAATCGGTATAAAATTTATATCTTTTCATCTTAAAAACCGAACATTTAACAGTAATCTTTGCATTGTCATTGATCAAATAAATTTTTTTATTATATTTTCTATATTTTAGCATTGCATATATTAGACACACGACGATGGAATTTCTTTATTATGTTCAAACGTCATGTGTCTACTATATGCACTTATCGAAAATATATTTAATTAAAAAACTATGAGATAAATATGAAGAGATTGGTTTGTATATATTCTTTGTTCATTCATTTAGCAAAAATAATAATAAAATGATCAAAATGAGCTCTGATTTTCATAAATTATTGATGTTAAACTTCTAGAAAAAAAAAAATTAAGAATGCCAATCCTAGGTGTAGTTTGATTATTATGTACTCCATATTAGTTTTTGTGTCTTTAATATATAAATAGGTTATAAATTCATATAAAAAATTTAAATAGAGGAAAATATGGAAAAATATTATGGATGAAATATATTAAACAGGTAAATTAAAATAATTTTGGTTAATTATCTTAGAGAAAGTAATGCTAAATTAATTAAACGACTCGGGTGTAAATAGATTTAACATTTAAAGATTTGGAAAACAAACAATTAACATTTAAGTGCTTAGACTACCCGCAGTGGTGGTCTTGGAAGGTAGGTGTTAACCTACCTTTTTCATTAAAATATTATTTTTCAACTCATCACCTTCCCAACAAACCTACCTCTTAATTTACCAACACAATAACACTAGGTCTAGACCTAGGTTCTCATCATTTTATCAATATTTGTATATACCTCACATTATATTTACCCATAATTTTCTTATTATTTTTACAAACAAATTGAATATTTAATTTAATTCGAAAAAAATATGCGGACAAAATTTGATTTAAATAAGATTTTCAAAAATTTACGAATAAGATTTTGAAAAATGAAATCGAATGCGACATATTGACAATAAGTAATTATTGAATATTGATAATAAGTAATTATTGATAATAACTTAAAAATAAATTATATTTAATTCAATAAAAGAATAAAAAATTAATAAAAAAATGGGTGAAGAAGGTTTTCACCTAGGTCCAAAAATGGAAAATATGGACCTAGGTGGAGAAATAGAGGGGAAAGGTCTTTGATTTTTATTATTTTTTTAATCACAAAGTAGGTGAAGACCACACAAAACTACACTACTACGGCTGGTCTTAGGAAAAAAAACACAAAAAAAAAGGATAAATGGAGAGAACCTAGGTTTCGAACATGCGACCTCCTTCAACACAATGAGTAACTCAACCAACTTTGCTACTACAGATATATGTCTCATTTTGTCAGGTTACCTATATTAATTTTTTACATAAAGGAGTGGGGGGGCACGGCCCCCCCTTGGCATCCCCCTCGGCCCGCCCCTAACCATATCATTTTATAATTTAGGCTAAGTGTTCTGTGTTCGTTTGGTTGTCATGTGAAAATTACATTTCTTTGGAATTTCAAATGATGAGAATTGAAATTTGATGTGAATTGAGAAAAAAAAAAATGTTTGATTGTAGGGTGAAATTAAATTGATGTGAATAGAGAAATACTTTCCAATGGAATTTATAATTTCCATGAATTTGATAACCAAACAAATGTTGTTTAATACTTCCTCCATTCCATTTGATTCTATACGTTTGCTTTTTGCACGTACGTCGATACACGTTTTCTTTTGTTCATATCTTTAGTTACGTATTTCAAAAAATTATAAAAATTTAATATTAATAATGTATTCGAAAAGACAATTAAAACAAGATCTCACATGATTATGTTTTATTTTATATGTTAAAAATTATATCGACCATTATCCTCACTCGTGAATAGTGTAAAAAAAACCAAACGTATACAATCAAACGGAATGGAGGAAGTATGAAGTACAATTCATGAGATTTTTTAATTTTTTGATTTTGTAAGGTAACCAAACAAGCATTAAAGTGATCACGGAATAATATAGCATCATTACTAAGTGAATAACACATCCACTCTATACATAATTATCATAACATGAAAAACATTTTTGTTATTAGACTCTTAATAAACGACATCCTTAAAACACATTTTAAAAAACCCTTTTTGTCAAATTTTAGGCTTTAAGCCTCTAACAATAGGTCAAGTATTTATAATAAGATAAAAGACAAGTGAGGTTAGAATTTAGAAAGGTGCAATCTATTTGTTTTTTATGCGCAAGTCGGAATAATTGACCTGTCTTAAGCTTAAAACGGATTTACTCGTCTTAAGTAATACTTAGAACCTGTTTTTTCGGACTTTTTAGTGCTGAACTGAACTTAACTTAACTTAACTGCACTGAATTGAGTTGAAAATAAGTTGGAAAGAACAAGTCCTTAATACAAAGTATAATTAAAGAAAAAAAAATAAAACAATGCGGGGGTATATCCGTCAAATTACAATCCTAAATGTAAAAAATAAAAAAAATCGAAGGTGTAGACCCCACTAGTTAAGATGCTATAAATTCCATACCTTACTTTACAATTCATCTTCTTCTCAAACTCTCATTTTATTTCTTCTCTTTCTTTCACTCTTTCTTTCTTTCACTCACCTTTCCTTTTTACTCCCCAAAACACACACCTCAACTCCAACCTACTTTAACAAACTTTTCTCATTTTCACATTTAACCGTCTACGTTCCAATATGGTCGATGTCGATCGAAGAATGACCGGCCTTAACCCGGCCCATTTGGCCGGGTTACGCCGTCTCTCTGCTCGGGCTTCTTCTGGCCCCAGCCCCCCAACTCCACTTCCTTCCCGCCAATCGCTTTCGTCTGTCGCTGACACTCTCGTTTGCCACCTGCGCAGCTCCGGGATTCAGGTCCAGCCGGGCCTTACCGAGCCCGAATTCGCCCGTGCAGAGGCCGAATTCGGGTTCGCGTTCCCGCCCGACCTTAAGGCCGTCCTCCAGGCCGGGCTTCCTGTCGGGCCTGGGTTTCCAGACTGGAGGTCGGCCAAGGCCCGACTTCACCTACGGTCCTTGATCGACCTCCCAATCGCAGCGCTCTCGTTTCAGATCGCTGCGAACTCGATGTGGGCCAAATCGTGGGGCCCGCGCCCCACCGACCCTGAAAAGGCCATTAAAACCGCTAGGTCGGCGCTGAAGCGGGCCCCACTGCTCATCCCGATTTTCAACCACTGTTATATCCCGTGCAACCCGTGCTTAGCTGGCAACCCTGTTTTCTACATCGACGAGAATCACATCTTCTGCTGCGGCGTCGATTTGTCGGATTTTTTCGAGCGCGAGTCGTTATCGACATCTTCTACGACTACGACATTCTCCTCTTACTCCTCGAGGAGGAGCGTGGACACAGCGGGGCCCACAGGAAGGGCCCCACGATGGGTGGAGTTCTGGAGCGACGCCGCAGTGTGCAGACGGCGGCGTAACTCCAACTCCAACTCCACCTCATCCTCCACGTCATCGCCCGAGCGATTCTACGACATGGAAAAGAAGAAGCCCGAAACGCCGGGATGGGTGACCGACTACGTAGACCAAATCGGGTCAGTCCTTCGGTCAGGCGGGTGGGACGAATCCGACGTATCAGAGATCGTCCACGTATCCGCCTCCGGATTCTTCGGAGGCGGTGAAATGGTATTGCTCGACAACCAGTCGGTTCTCGACGCGCTTTTATTAAAAGCGAATCGGTTCTCGGACTCCCTCCGAAAAGCCGGTTGGAGCTCCGAGGAAGTGACCGAAGTATTCGGGTTCGATTTTAGAGTACCAGATAAGGAGAAGAAGTCGGCGAAAAAACTGTCGCCTGAGCTTCTTCAAAGGATCGGGAAACTGGCTGAGTCAGTTTCCCGATCATCATCGCGTAAATTTGGCACTTAATTCGCGGTGTTAACGGGGTAAATTTGGCCCTTTTTATTTTTCTTTTTTTTATAGTATAGTTAAATAATTTTTTAAATTATTGAATAATTAGATTTTTACTATAAAATGGGGTGTTGTACTATAAAAGGAAAGTGGCAATATACAAAGCAATATATATAAATACTAGTGGGGTATAATGTGTTGTGAACGTAATACTACGACGTATTGTAATTGTGAAATTTTATTTTTGATTTGTCGATGAAGCGTATATGACACAATTCGATTCATAAAGCATAATATTTTAAGTTGTAAATAACAAAATATTATTATGGTCAATTGATTTTGAAACTTTTGCTTCCCGAATAATTCATACGAAGTCAACTACAGATTATTTTTGAGTTGGCAAATATCCCTTTCAAAGTAAAAAAAAAAAAAAAAAAGATCATCTAACAATCTAAATAGACATGTACTCCCTCCATTCACTTCCATTTGCATCAAAGAGAAAAAAACCACTATTCATTCAAGTGGTTAATTTTCGGATTTTCTCACAACTTATCAAATAAAATATAGTCATGTGGGATCTTGTTTGATAGGTTTTAATGAGTACAATAAGAATATCTAAATTTTATAATTTTTAAAAACGTAAAACTCTACATATTTGTGTTCCAACATTCGCGTTGGCAAACGTGAAAAAGCAAATGATGTAAATGGAAGTGAATGGAGGGAGTACAATATGTAAATTTATGATGTTCCAAATTTATTACCCTTTTATGTACTTTGTTACTGTGCTAAAAACTGTTTACAATAACACGTGATCAAAGTAAATGTAAATACACTGATATATTACAGTAATTTCCTTGTAATTTCATTTTATGTGTAAAAAGATAAGTAGAGGAAATACTAACATTGTTAACGTATTTCCTCTAGTCATCACGGTTTGAAAACTTACTTTTACGACAATAGATAACAATTAACTGAAACAACGTCCGATACACGGAGTGTTATTACTTAATTATGTGTCATAAGACAAAATTTATTGAAATTTGATGAAACGAAAATCGATTTCTAGAGTGAAGGGAAATGGAATGCACGTGTGGGTGATGCTTTTACGAAAAAGAGACGTTAAATATATAGTGTGGGACCCAATAAAAGAAGATAGTGAGTGCACCCAAAACATAAAAATGGAATCACAACGTTAAAATTTTTTATAATTTCGATTAATTATTAGATAAATTGGTTTTTGTGGAAGTGGTAATAATAATCATGGGAATGCTCAATTGAGAGGGACACGTTAAAAACGGCGTCGTATTGCGGTAGTGGAGATTCATTTCTTGTCGTTTTGGAGGGTAGGGTCCTTTGGTTTTGTCAAATGTGTTTAAAATTGTGCCTACTTTTTTTTGTTGTAAATAAGGAGGTCGAACAACATTTGTAGTTGTTCATGAGCAAAAGTATATGGTCCCTTGTATAATGAAGGCACAAAAGTCAAGTATGTGTGTGTGAAAGTTTATATAAACATGTAAAGTGTTGACTTAGGTTTTAACTTTGGGTATTGATTGAAGTCTTTGGTTTTTACATTTGATTCATACTTTGTTAGAGTGGTAAATTCTCGAGAAGAAATTATTCTTTCATGGAAATCCTTACATTATAGCTGAAAGACGATATTGTGACAGATATAATATTCCTGTAGAGTAGTCTATTATAGTTGTGGAGTTGTCAACATTTCAACGCCCTAGTACTTTAATATGCAAATATATGGTATAAGAACGGGATTGATCATAGCTCAAGTGGAAACAGAGTAAGCGCATTACATACGGAAGGAAAATCCACATTTTCTAAAATTAATTGTTTATAGGAGGTAACCCTTCGACTCCATAAAACACACACAATTCTTTCTTCCTCAATTAATGTGAAACTCTTGCATATGACCATATAAGCCAATAGGAGATCAATTGCGTAATAGTACTCACCTACTACTTACATACTCCGTAAGATGCAATCAACACATTCAACAAGTGTTAAACCGATAATGTTTATAGAAATCGTTCAAAAAGTAATAAACTGTTAAAAAAAAGTTTCATTTTCTTTAATCGCTGATTTTAAAATATATTGTCATCTTCTCGACTGACACTGGAAGGCGAATTCATGAACAATGTCGTAAACGGTAAACTGTTTTCACATCACAAGATTACTACTGCTCATTGAACATTAAAAATTATATCTAACCATTTAAGCCAAAATCTACTACTCCCTAATTGATTAATAGACGAGAGCTTTTAATAAAAAGGTCCATTTTACCTAAAATAAAATAAAATAAATAGGTCCAAATTTATGAAGAAGCATTTCTAGGAAATTGAAAAAGAAGATTTGTGCTGTGTGGAGAGGTAAATACTAACACGATGTTCTTTTCGACTTTTTGAAACTGAATTTATAGGAACTAAACTTATAAAAGTTGAGCGAAATTTATAAAAGCTGAACTTATAGGAGTTGAAGTTAATATAAATTAAAAATAATGGAGCTTATAAGTGCTAAATTTATTAGAGTTGAATTTATAAAAACTGAACTGAACTGAATTTTAAAAGTTGAAATCAAATTGAAAAAAACAAGTTTGATGTCTACATCTCAAATTGATAGGAGTAGAAAAAAAGCCAAGATAATTGAGAAAGCAATAACTCGTTTTCTACTTTTTTTGGAAGACACAACTACGAGGCAATTAATTTTTTTTGAAAGAGATGTAAATTGGGAAAGTGACTTGAATTTTCTCACACTTTTCTGAATTTTTTTTTTTGGTGTGGGCTTTGGTTATTGGGCCTCATCTTCATATCAACAGTTTTCTGCATATTTTTTTTGTCAGTGAATGGATATGTGGGCCAACGCAGGTGAGGTGTGGGGGCCCATGTGATATGATGGGCTTTTGAATCTATTCGGTTTATTTTATTTTTTCTAAAGTCTGAAGTCGATGTTTTAATTTTGTTTTTAAATGTTTTTGAATTTTTCTTAAGCGCAGTAGTGTATCTTAAGTAATAAAACTCCTTAAATTTTTAGAAATTATCAGAAATTTTGTGAAGTGTTCGATAAGATATAAAGATAACGTCAGAAGAGCAGTATTACACTATTACTTTGTATTAAATGTCCAATTTAATATTTTAACATGATCTGATTGGTTTGATAGGTCTACTTTACAGTTTACATCATGCAAAATGACTCGGATTACTCGTATATCAAGACTAGAGATCGTGGTAGTAGCTTTGACTTTTATTAGGGTATAGTACATCGTTATAATCTTGTTTGTAAAACGTAACGTATAACATAAAAGTGGTATAATGTGCTCGGATAATAATTACCCCATCTAAAACGATTAGCAACGTTTTATCGATGTGGTCACATGATGAATCAACCTTCGACGAACAATTGATCGATTTCGCATGACTTATAGGAGATGTGGGTGAGCCTTAAAATTCACATTTCATCTCATAATAATCACATTAAAGAGACGATGACGACGACGACAAGTGAACTACTTAATGCATGAAATTTAATAACAACGGTCATTTACCGACTAAAAAACTCACGAACTCAACCAATTATAAGCAATAAAACATTAAAACTGACCGTTGGAATAATCACGTGCAGGACCTACGACTTCACGTGTCATCCTCTGCACTTGTCATGTGCTCTTTTGGAGGGACAAGAGGTGGCTTTCTATGTCCTCCGGTGTATTTCCCACATGACCCTTGCGGTAGGCCTTCAATGTTCCCACATGACAAATTTTCGGGTTATTTATACGTGACGGTCACACAATAATATTTATACGTGACGGTTACACAATAATTATTATCGGTTTTAAGAACAATATTAGTGAACTTTTTAAAGAAGTACAAGAATTATATTCATATCACATTAGTTTCTTGAGCCTTTATTTGGAAGGCCCGCCTAAGCCAAGCCTAAATACGATTTGGCCCGACACTTAAATAAGGATGGTCGGTAACGATTCAAGAAATAATGCTAGATTTTGGCCCACCAAGGGCCCAAAAACAATAAATTAGTACGCGAACCGACCTAAAACCAAAAAAAAGACAAAAACCAAAGTACTTAAGGATCAGAGATTTTTCTGAGTTAGTTCCGCTTGATTAGCCGGTCTCTATTCTGGTATTAGCCAATTCAAACCAATTTCAATTTTGAGATCCAGATCGTGGCTAAGTAAACACATACGAAGTAACATATATACTATCGTTTTTTTTTTCTTTTTTTTGGAATTATTATCTTAGTTTCTACCATTTTACTTGCTAGTCTTAGAACAAGTGTTTGTAGCCAATATTTGAGGTCATCCAATAAATTAACCAATTCAATGTAACAACATAAATGCTTCAATTGTCTTTATACTACTAGTAATCCTCAATAGTGAATGAGTACATAACTACACATGAAAGAAATGTCATTATACTACATGTGGCAAGTACCTTTCATTCTTTCAATAGTATATTTCTTGTCTATAATATGCCCTTATTAATTGGGGTAGATGGACACCTTGTTATGGGCTAAACTTGGAATTTTGCCCTTATGAGAAGGACCTCTCATACCTTAAACTTTGATTATTTCTTGACATTATTTGTTCAAGGAGACATGGGCCTTTCTTATGGTCTAATGTTGTCACTAAATCACCTTAGTCAATTAACATCAACAAAAAATAAAAATAAAATACATTGTTTAGTATATACGTTACTTTCGTGAGATCTCGTGTATTTTCTGACATATATACTATCAAAATTGTCAAATATAAAATATAAATGGAGACCGCTGTCATATGTTTTCTAAAAGTCAAATGAGGTATTGAGTAATTCTATTAGTGATCATATGGCTCTTACATATGCAGAACATTAGGGTTTGGAATACTTTAAAACCCAACACATATTGAATTTGGTAACAGAATATAATAGTTTGGAAGCCCAAGATTGATTTTAGGAAGGGGTGATAAGATTTGAACCTGTGACCTCTTGTCATAAGACTCTGATACCATGTCAGGATCCAACTAAATCAAAAATTTAAACTGATAATTGGAGAGCCAAGATCGATTATATACAATAATCTAGCAGTCCAAAATTAATTTTATACACCAACCTATAACCCTACACAACATTTTACATCGTTCACATAATTAGTGACTTAATTAGCGTACAGATGGGTAATTAGCAAATACATCATCGGAGGCTAATCTCGTGGCATTAACATAATCTTGAGGATTATGATCAATAAAACAAGGGATTATGATTCCAATAATCCTAAAACAAATAAGTAACCATCCTTCTTTAAATTGTGGGCCTGCTGTAAATCCAATAATTAATCCCCTAATTACCTGCCACATTGCAATTAAGCTTGCTAAACCCCACTTCATTAATCCCATAATTATTGCTTTCATTAGTCTTAAGCATCTTATTATTTGATTCTCCTTTGCATAACCTTTCTTAACTTGCTCTTCTTCGATAATCTGCACGATCATAATATATAGGGTTTTTAATTCGACGTATAATTTGTCGAGCGGATTTTAACTTGATAATTTCGTAAAGTAATTAAATGTCTTTGTTCGAACTTATCATCTTGAAAAATTGTCGTCTATTTTTAATTCTATACTAGTTGATCTAACTGTTTATGGGTAAAAAACAATAAAGCATGACTAAAAGGTAACAACATGCTTAGAGGACTAAGAAATTTTTATGTATGAACAATAGAACAAATTACTACGTACATTTTAATTATTTTTTTAAATACACCGTGGAAAATTCAACACAGATTTTTACATATATAATATATATATTAATATTAATAGCTCGTGTAACTCGAGTTTATATATTTTATTTGAATCACAATGAAACACCTTTTTTTTATTTGCCATTTTATAATGAGACCTATATATTATGTGCGTTGGTTAGGTAACATGTTGGCCAAAAGTGTTTTCAAAACCTTTTTATGAGTTAATTTATTTGCCTCATTTGATAAAACTTTATATTATATGCATGAATATATGATATCAAATGATGATTATATATAGAGGATAATATATCGTACCTAGAAATCATGGTCATATTTAAGAATAAAAATGCATTACATTAAATCAGTCATTCTAAACAATATAAAATATTTATCAGTTAGACTATTATACACGTTCAACATATAAAGAATATATATTATAACATCATTTTTTGCTATTAACTTTATTTTGTTATAAAGTCAATAGCAAATTGATTTAGATATATATAAACATAATACGAAGTACTGTTTAATTTAAATATACGTAAAAACTGATAAAATCTTATAAAGTGAAATATTGTATATGTCAAATTTACTAACCTTGGCATGGTAGAGGCTATTGAAGTGGATACAAGTACCAAAATGCTTGAAAGTCATCAATGTATTATCCAAAGGTACCTTAGGAACAATATCATACCCATAAACAATTCTATAATATTTTATATTATGTTCCTTTAATTTATTTTTCATAAATTCACCAAATTTTTTATTTCCAACTCTTGGTTGTCCATACGTATAAATTGCATCTAATTTATCTAATATTTCAATTTCACCATGCAAAGCCAAAATTGCGGGAAATAATATTGCAAGTGCACCACCTAAACTATGTCCCGTAATTATTAATTTTGCCCTATTATTTTTACTAATTAAATGCCTTAATTTCTCTCTAATTGTGTAATATGCTAAGGGTTTTTCATTATCATGTGTAATTTGTTTAGGCCAATCACCGTAGAAGTCTCCTAATTTATCGTTGTCCTCATGAAAACATTTTTTTAGACCTAAGGCCATCATGAAACCGTGGTGAATTTTCCCGATTTTGTCGATTTTTAGCCACGAGAAGTCGAAGTCTGTGCTCCAGTCGCTGCAGTCGAATGGGGACGTGCCCCTGAACGCGAGGATGATCGTGTCGTTTTCTTGGTTTCGTTCGAGCATCATGAATGCTTGAGTTGTTTTTACTTCTAGGAATTCTGTCACGAATGAGATTAATATATACGGAGTACAAAATTAGTTTTTTTTACATGATAAAATAATACTCCATATTTTACGAAGTATGAGGTATAATTGACGAAAGTTTTAGTTTGAGGTTTCTCACCGTTGTAGCAATCGTAAAAATCCACATATTCCATCTGTAAAATAATGCATTAAAAAATAGTCCCATAATATACACATTCACTAAACTAATTATTTAACTATTAATAAAAATTTAAAATAAAAATGTTTTGTCATAAATTATACTCCGTAACAATTAACAAGATTACTTTCAAAAACTTTAACTCTAAATTGTGAAATAGACATATGTAAATTTTACTTTATAATAGAAACGTTACTCGTTTATTACAAACTTACTTGTCTCATTTGATTTTTGTGAAAAACATATTTAACGCAGTAAATTTTTCTTAATTTTTTTTTTTGGGAAAGTAAATCTCTCTTAATTACGGAGCAAAGTGTAGGTCTTCGGCTTCCTTAAATTAAGATGGAGAAAATATAATCATTCTTTCAATAAAATGTAACTATCTTTCGTTAAAATGTTCCTAAATAACAATTTCAGTTGCAGCGAAACAACAATTTTAACTATAATACTAGCTTCAACATATATTCTCGTCATATGGTCACCTTTTACTAAAAAACTTCCCACTATAAACTTATGATACTCCATCCGTTCCAGTGAATTGTTTACACTTTGACTTTTTTGTGAGGAAGATTTGAAAGAGTTGTAAACAAATTACTGAGACAGAGGGAGTAGAATGATTATAGGAAATACCCTAAAAGTATAATAGTATAGACTCCATATATAATTTAATAAAATGAGATTTGAATTTAAAAAAAAAAAAAAAACTTACATTCCAATGATGAGTAACAATTTTGTTGATAAATGAAGCATTTTCATAAGCTAATTTAGAAGCCATCATAGAAAGTGAAGGGTAATATCTCCCATCTTTCTTGCTTATATCTTTATCAAGCTCAATTCTTCTGTCTAAATGCCCTAAGAATGATATGAATCCCTCGCTATTTTCATCAATTATCCTTTCTTCATTTCCTGCATTTTTAGTTTGAGCAATTTCGATATTAACAATGTTTTTATAGCGTAGTTTTTTACGTAAATTTTAAAATTTTAGAAGTAACGTTGTATATTACAACGTATGTTTTATGTGAGACGATTTGACATAGCTTGTACAAACTCGATAATAAAAAAGGTGTAATATTTTTTTACAAATTAAACCTAGTACGGAGTATAAAATTAAGTTAATTATATAACATGCAATCGTAAATTTTCAACTTAATAATGTATATTGTCGATCGAGCATGTAATACACCAACGTCTTACTCGAGTTTAGGGGAGATTGCACGTACTATAAATGATTACTTACTTGAAATTAATTTACGGTTAAGAAAACGCTCAAATTTATAGCCAAATTTCTTCAATGATTCTTCGACATGCTTGAAAAATATTTGTAATAAAAGAGATATAAAAATTAAACCCCTGTGAACATATCTGCTTTCTTCTTTTCCTGAAATATTATGATCTAAAAGATCACTCTCTCCGATATTATCATGATAACGTACAAAATCTCCCATAAGATCATCAAGAGTGGCATTTTGCTCATCATCAGGTAGCAACGATATATGTTTACGCGAATTTAATTTTGTGATTTCCATATTAATTTAATAATAATATGATTTTTTTGGTAATCAAATGGAACTAATTATATTTACATGATTATGAGCTTCTAATTGTATTTAAAGGAATAATTAGCTACCTTACGTATGTGAAGAAAAAAGTTTAAGAGAGAATAAAGAAATACAACATCGTGAGAAATGATGCTTGTGTAGGTTACTTGGATTAATTACATGTAAAATATTCTACGTTTAAAGAATCTTAATCTTTTCATGTGTTAGGTAAGATTATTGACCAAAGTACATAAGTTTTGATTGAGTAAAATGTTTGATCAATTAAGGTTAGGTTAGGTTAATATTTAGTATTATTAAATAAAAATTGGATCATAATACGGAGTAATTAATTTGAATCATTTTGAGTATAGATATATATTTTTTAAGTGTATATTCATATTAATTAATGATTAGAACAAAGTTTGATTATTGACCTTGATTTCTTGACTTATTCTGTTTAGTGTACTCGAGACACAAATCGAATCAATTAATTAATATTCGATTTTAAAGTTCCAATCTAATCTATTTAGGTCTAGTTAAATCTATAGCATATATATATTTTAGGAAAAAAAAGTAAATAGGCATGTATTCTCTTATAATAGGAGAAGCTAGTGGGCATGAACACATAGTACACCCGGCCAGTCGGCCACGTTTCATAATCAAATAGACATACTCGAGTCTTATTATCATGCACATATATGTACAATAAAAATAAACTTAACATGCACATAAGTAAGATCTATCATATTATTAATACATATTACTCTGTACTATATATATACTCTTTCCTATTTTTAGTGTTCTTCCCACTTGTTTAATATATGAGAATAATATTATAATCCAGTGAAAAGAAACTAAAAATGGAACGAAGTATAATATACTCGTATCATTTAAAACCTGCAAAATGTAACTTAAAAATTCGTAATTAAATTCATGAAATCATCAAATTTAGACCTACACAAATATATATAATTATTACAATCATAGTATTACACACCACAACAATACTCTTACACTATTCATGAATACATCCACAACATTCATGTTTTCTAACTATCACTTTTTGATCACCTCACACTCACTTCACTTCATTTCCATGTGATCCCTAGTTATTACTAGTACTTATTCTTACACTCAAACTTCATACCACATCATCAAACAATGTCAATACCAAAGTCACTTCAACCCTTCATCACATTAACATATCTCATCGTCCACGTATACTTCCATGTTTCAATAGTCGAGGCCCAGACCTGCAACAACAGGTCTAGTACTGCCTCGACTGTACAAATATCGACACACCCCACGACAGAAAGAGGTGCCCATTTTGATCTTGGCAATTTGGAGGAGGAATCAAAGAGTGAAGTAGATCAAAGGAGAAGATTATTGTATTGGAAGAGTGTCGAAGATTATATTTCATATGGTGCATTGACGGCAAATAGTGTTCTATGCCCGTCTCGTTCAGGGTGGTCTTATTACACTCACAACTGCTTTCTTGCTCGTGGCCTAGCTCGTCCTTACTCTCGTGGTTGCTCCTCCATTACTAGATGTCGACGTTAACTGATCGTCGTTTTTAGTTGTCGGTTTTGTTATATAAGCATTGTTTATCTGTTTAATGTTTATCTAAGGTGAATTTCTAAGGTTTTAGTCATAAATTACTTTGTTCAATTTTTTCAAATTATAATCCAATTCAGTTCAGTATGTTCAATGTCACGAAAGGTACTCGGGCCCACGATTAAGGTAACAATACCCAATCAATTCAAATGATCCAACCTGCTAAGGCCGACCTAAGACTCACAAAATAACCTAAACATAAAAAGAGAAATAAACAAAGACAATAGACCGAGAATGATTTGGCCCAAAAAGTTAGACTCAACCGATCTGATCAGTTGATCCGATATTTGTATGACTAATTCGAGTCTCAAATAAATAAATAAATAAATAAATCTGAATCTAAAATGACCCGATAATTTCGTGAAATAATCCAACTCCAATGACCCGATTTAAAAGCCCACTTACTTGATCCACAATGTGTTGCACAGTTGCTCATGAGTTTGTTCTACAAAGGCCTAAGCCCAATAGCCCATAGTTAGACGTATTCTTGATAGTCTTGGGCTTTAAGCCCATAAGGCCCGATTCTTTTGTTCGGTTTAATTTCATTTAGTTTAATAAAAAAACAATTAGCTCAAATATATACTCGTTTTATAAATTTACATATAATTGAATTTTATTAAGTTCAGATAAGTTCAACTCCAACATAATTAATTCAACAGATCATTAGTTCATTACCACAGAGATGGCCAACGGTGTAGGCGTTGTCTACATATTGGCCACATTCTAGCGGCTCAGTGCAACACTCCAAGGGCTCGACCTAGTCAATCGAATATAATTAAAGGTTGGATCTAGCTCAAAATTTAATTTTTCTGATTACGATATCGAATCGATATAATATATAGATGACGAAACAAAGTGTAATATTCGAAACCATAATACATGCATTTGATGAGGCAATAAAATGAGCAAATTAAAGAGGTGTAGTGTCTTTTTTTTTTGGTGACGAGGGATTTAATCCCCAGACGCGAGCGTTCGACGTCACCACTGTGTATAAGCCCACTTTTTACTAGTCGTGATACGCGTAGTGTGACTAGGAGAACGAGCGCAGGGCCTCGCGATTCACTGCCATTCTTTGAGAACTTTGAGGTTCAAGAATCGCTGGGCCATTCTGCTTGGGTAAGAGGTGTAGTGTCATCTAAGAATAAGTACAATTCTTTTTAAAATAGATAGGCACGTTCATCTTCTTAGGGTCCATAACAACGATGCAATTAATAGTCTTGTAGAACTTTGGCTTCACCAACCTTCCTAAGACATACGCCCTCGAACGTACCCTAAAGTTTAGGGTCATTGACACCGGCGATATTGGCGCGCCCTTATCGTTATTGCTTAAGCTACGACTTGCCCCGTATAATGGTACGGTGTCCCCCTTCACTTGCACCGTGATTTGCCTTTTACTCTTTCTCTTCTCGTAAAAATAACCAATCTGTAAAATACACGGTATTATTTTAGTAGGTTTAGTAAAAGAATACGTAGTAGTCATAATATGTGAAAATACAAATTGTGAACACACAAATTTATACGAGTAGATATTTAGGTAATCATGGATAATGACAAATGATCAAATAAAATAAAATTGCATTAAATTAGTACTTAGTCATCAAGCGGCACAAATTGAGCAACAAAATAAAATTAAAGTACGACTTTAAAAATTTCATCATAGGAAGCTTCCTACATGATCACATATTAAAATGATAGATGACCTTTCATCATTATATCTTCAATGTGTACTCCGTATGTTTTTTAAGTGGGAAAAGCGTAAGTAAAAGTATCATGTTATCGTCCTTTTCTATGAATAATCTGATCCGTTAAAAATGATAATTAGGATTTGAACCCGAAGCCTAATGCTCAGGGTGTTTCCGTCCTGATCACTAGACCAGAACATCTTCAGTAATGTTATTAATATTACTTAATGTATATAATTCAGACGAATTGTTAATGTTTATGATAATATATAAAACCTATTATTGAGTCTCAACTATCACCTTAGGGTTTTGGTTGAGTTGAACTTTGACGTGGTATCGAGCGCCGAGTCACGAGGTTTCGAGTTCGATCCTCCATTCTGCGATTGACTATGTCCTGTGTTTCTCCACGGTTTGACGCCTTCGGGCCTCCCGCTTTCGAGCCCCGTGTGATTCATTTATCCACGCTTCGACGCTTTCGAGCCTTCGCGTGCGGAGGAGTGATAATATATAAAACCTATTATTGAGTCTCACCTTAGGTTTTATATATTATCAGTTTACGAAGCACAAGAGAGCATTAGATGGGTGACATGGGTCTTCACTAGTTCACTTGTCAACGCTTCCATGTTGGCATTTTTAACGGTTGTTAATTATAACTATTATTGGTCAAACGTTAAGAACCTGTTGAATCGAAGGGACTATTAAAATATTGACATTTTACCTTATTGGAGTAATAGTTATTGCAACCATTAAATTAGTCACAATTGACACATTAACACAAATTTTTCCCTGAGTCGACTCTTACGATAAATTATTATAAGTACGATCCATTTAATTTGTACTCAATTATATAGTTTTTATACTATTTTAGTGATAATTATGATTAACTACTACTAAATTTTTTTAATATTCCTATAAGTGACTTTAGTGTTATGAAATATGAATGTCCATTATCAGGTTATCGTATCCCTTCACGAAGGATTACGATTATCTTGTTCATGTACTATAAATATATGTAATTGTCAATGTATTGTATACACTTGAATGCCAATATATTTCTCCCATTATTCTCCTCATACTTGTTCTCGATGTTTTCTACGCTTACATTCATAATACGTTATCAGCACGACGCTTTGCCAACATTATCAATTGCACATTTATTGAATAATCAAGTAAAAGAAGACGTTGTCAACAGTGCTTGTTGGAATTAATGATAAAGGATTATAGATTGATGATTATTAATCATGGTTGTTCTTTGTTAATTTGCCGCATCTGTATTTGTAAGTTTTTACTTCTCCATCATTAAATCTTCCCATTTTATGCCTAATATTTTATTTGTCACACATTTTCTTGTTTACACAAAACATGAGCATGCAAATTTATACAATAATCACGTACTAATTCTTTTTCCCCTATTTGTATTGATATTATCGTTTTCTACTTGGAAGGTTTTGTGAATTAATTTGTGTCTTACCTTTCTTTTTGTTATGGTAGTTTGGTTTTTCCCATCAAAATGTCTTCAATTAATTTAATCTAGTGAAGGATCGAAATAGCCTAATATGATTTGTTTTTAGTAACCGTTTTTGTTAACGTATTTATTGAACCATAATATAATCATTTTTCACATGTTAAAATAGAGTGCATTGAAGATATGATACATTTTTTTTTTTTTATTTGTTTTATGTATATGTATTGTTATATTATTATGTATATTATGTTTCATAGATTATATGTTAAAATTTATATTTATTAGCAATGCACATAATTATGATTAATAAAATCTTGTTTCTCTATATTTTGTAAATATACTATATGATAGATGTCGAGTGATCAATGATGTATCATCATCATCATTATCTTTTTCGGTTAAATTATCAAAAGGAATAGTCATGTGTTAATTTCTTGTATTCATTTCTTATTGTGCAAATTATGTCACTTTAATTTGTGAGTTATTCCCACTATTTTTGATGATAAATTCTATGATCACTCTTTATCACTCTTTATTTACAAAACCGCACTTAAATATTTGTGAGTGATTTTTATGTTGATTCATTCCTTTCTTTTAACGAAGTTGGTTTGCATTTATTCCGTAAATAATTTGTCTCTTTTGGATTTCTTTTCTACGCTAACTAATTATTTTGGTCGTTTTGAATTTTCATTCTACAACTTCATTATTCGTTATTAGATATTGGCAAGTAAACCTCTTTGATATGATACTCCGTAGTAGATATATAAGGTGTTAATTTTGATGCATGTACATTTCAATCTATATAGAGTAAATGACAGGCATTTAACTTTTGTGATTGATAAACGGTTTATCCCATATTTTATAATATATTATTAATTGCTCCGTAATATATTTGACAAAGTGACATATAAGTCAAAGATTAATTTGCCTTTGCATTATGGTGGTAAAGTTTTCTATTGTCGGTTATTTATAATTGTATTGTTAAGGATATGTATTTGGATGATTTATCATGAATGAACATGTGGAGATTATCTTTTAGAAATAAGAAAGAACATCAATTTGCCGGAATATATAATTTTTGTTATATCTTAGATAAAAATCACCGAGTACGAAATATATTCTCGTTTTGGTAGATATGTAGTTGCGAGAAGTTGCTCGTTACATTATCCCTAACAAAAACTCCTTTTCAGAAAAAAATCAAGTGGTACAACACAAATTATATATGTGACTATGTTCATTGTTAAAGTTATGTTAGTATCGAATTTGAAGTGACGAAGGATGTTTATATGATTGATATGTGTTAACATAATAAATACGAAGTAATTGTATCATGATTAATAAATGGCTCCGTATTATCATGGAATCAAATGTGGGAATTGAGAATTTGGAGATTCTTTTTGTTTCTTTTGAAATAAAATCTAATGAGAGTATAAATTGTGTTATTATTATTATTATTATTATTATTATTATTATTATTCTGTTTTCAGTATTGCTGTAGTTTGTGGAAAGTTTCCTCAAATTTATTCGTATATAATGCATTTTATGATAAACTTTATGATATCTTCAAGAGTGTTATTGAATTACTCCGTAGTTTTTATTTAACGACGCGTCTCGTGCCCTTGTAAATTATATACATATACTGAGTTGAAAAATATAGTTGAATATTGGACATATTTACCGATATTCCCAGAAAGAGAATGTGACATGTCATGATAAGAGTGATCGAGGAATTCGTCACAGAAATGATTAATTTGCTCAAAATGATCATGAAGATTGGACATATACATCGATATTCCCAGAAGTGAATAATATAACACTTGATTAGCAATTTGATCAAGGAATGTTATGAATATAATGACCCATTAGCACATAATTTAAAGTACATTGATTTTTTTTTTCTTTCTGAAGCAATGTAATAGGCATGTCGTTAATATTTATGTTTTCTATTACAATAATGTCCATTAAATTTATTCAATGAGTAATGTAATTATATTCCCTGAAGGAATATTTATAAGTCTTGCCCATATGTATATACGACACTAATTTGTGTCTGTCACGTCATTTATCTGGCCAGATAGAAAGATAATTTGATTTATATGAAATATTGCTAACTTGAAGTTTAGCACAAGTTGAATAAAGTCGACAGAAATGTTAATATGCGAAAAGTGAAACTAAAGTCGACTTGAAAAGAATAAGACGTGGCAAATTGACAAATAAGGTCATCCAGGTTCCTATATTATTATACCCGTTAAGATAAACCTGAATTTTATGATAATGTATGAAGTAAAGTGCTGAACAAATCTCATGTAGAATTATTTGAAATTATATTAGCATGGCAAGACACTACATCGAGATTGATTATATATATTTTTTAATTTGGAGATCAAAAATTTTGAAATTTTTATGTTAGTTATTGATGATATTGAATAATGAAATTATAATTAGATTTTATGAATAATGATATACATATATGAGTGGCCAGAAGTCCATATACATGATTTTATTGTTAATTGTTATCAGATATAATGATGAAGTTGCATATTTGATTTTATGGTGAATATTATATAAGAGTGGCCAGAAGTTCACATACATGATTTTATACTCAATTGTTACTAAATATAAGGATGTGATAAAAATGATCTCCTGAATGGGCAAATGTGATTCAGCACAATAATAACCAACTGCAACTACACTCAACTCCCTAAAATATTTTGTGACTTTATCAAAATGCCCAAGAAATGTCATGAAATTTGTATATTTTACAAGAAGAATAAGGTATAAAGTTATTATATAATTTATGAAATATAAATGTGATATAAATTTTACCATCTTAGGGGGAGTGAGTCATTGAAAATCAAGCTGGTAAAATAGACAAGTTATGACCCCAATAGAATGAAGTTCACATAAGTATGATAGAGATATTAAATTAATGAAAATTGATAAGATTCTTACCGGCACTCTTATGAAATAAATGTTGGAATGTAATATATGAAACATGAAGTTTCAAGCGGTTCCAATATGATGATGAAATATATTACATTCAGAAGTATTAAGCAGTTGGTACTATATGAAACAATGATTATTGTTATGTATGAAAAGTTCCTGAAGTGACACAGATATCTGAATAATAATAGATGACCGATGAAATTGAAAATGATACTTTATACATTTGGATTCAGATATCATTTATCAGTACTGATAATGATAAAAGACAATCAAAATTATATTGATGTAAGTATGGAACGAACAGATGTACATGCGCTCCATATTGGAAGAACATCGATGTATGTATGGAACCGATTTAGATTTTGCGCACTTTATATGATGGACTATAGAATGGGGATTGATTTATATGTAAGTCCATTTTAATTGTCGACATATTATATTTGATTTATAATGAGCTTTAATTTTGGACTCGAAGTTCCAAAAAGGACTAGAAGTCCATTGATTATGAATATTGAAAATAGTATTATGCATGCATTTTGTAATGGTCAGTCGTTAGCATGTACACATGCATATACATAGTAGTCTCATATTTGCATTTTAGTTATGTTGTATAGTATTGCATTATATTGATTAGGATTTATTTCATGTCATATGCATATATATCAGTAATAATGTATATCGTTCTTATACACCTATAATTGATAGTTTCCTGAAGAAAACTATTATAAAGATTGTTGAAGTATTGGATGTCTCTACTATAAAATTCGAGTGTTCAAAAGAATATGTGAAAACTCCTGAAGAGTTTATATGTTTTGAAATAATCTGAAGATTGTGTATTTACAAAAATTTATTTTT
The DNA here is from genome assembly GCA_023091065.1 of Dianthus caryophyllus. Classification (NCBI taxonomy): domain Eukaryota; kingdom Viridiplantae; phylum Streptophyta; class Magnoliopsida; order Caryophyllales; family Caryophyllaceae; genus Dianthus; species Dianthus caryophyllus. The sequence continues at coordinate 38,928,169 of CM041518.1, read as the reverse complement.
ATTACGAGTAATAAAATTTATGGTGTAGAAGAATCACAGTATTGAAGTGATCAATCATATCGAAGGTTTATGATTAAATATTTAAATTGACATCCATATAGTTAAATTATTTATTAGTGCATGATCGATCTCCTGAAGAGATCAACATATATTATCTCGTATAGATGATTGCTATACTCTTTTTCCCTTCGACTAGGTTTTTATCCCAACGGGTTTTTCCTAGCAAGGTTTTTAATGAGGTAGCAAATTGAGCACTTGAAATTTTCACTTATCATGGTTAGTTTGTCCGGAAGATAAATGTTTTAGACATATATGTATGTCTATGAGTGGAAATTAAATTAGATTTGTTTTCAACTAGAAGATTGAAACTACGGATCGTAGGTTTGAAGAATAAATGGTGGCAGATATCTTATTGATCGAAGATTTATTCAAATTATTCAACTTTGAAGACTCTGTGTACAGATATGTTCATCAGGGGGAGTAGACTATGTTGTACTCTTTTTCCTTAACCATGGTTTTTCCCACTGGGTTTTCCTGGTATAAGGTTTTAATGAGGCAACATTTCGTTTGTATTGATTGTCATTGTATTATTGTATTGTTTTAGATAATGGACATCCAAGGGGGAGTGTTGTGAAATATGAATGTCCATTATCAGGTTATCGTATCCCTTCACGAAGGATTACGATTATCTTGTTCATGTACTATAAATATATGTAATTGTCAATGTATTGTATACACTTGAATGCCAATATATTTCTCCCAATATTCTCCTCATACTTGTTCTCGATGTTTTCTACGCTTACATTCATAATATTTAGTAGATTTATTTCGTATTTTTATTTCTCTTTTAACTATAATTTATACTTTGGTGTCACATTAATTTAATGTGAAATCTGTTTCACATGAGCATTACTCACGCACTAAATCCAAATTTAATACGGGGTACAAAGTATGAAGATATTGTACTACGAGTACTCCGTACAAAATATGACTTCAAATTTAATAATCATAAAATGTCGGTCATTAAAAGAACACATAGGTATTACCACAAATCTACAATTAGATTAGATTTGTGAAAAATTAAACGAGTATTCTAAGAACATGCAACAAAATACGAGTGACAAAAGTTAGATTCATATACACCGACTAATTAATTAAATTAAATTAAATTAATAAGATAGCAGACGTAAATAACTAAATATTTGGTTGTTTGTATTCAATTAATTAAAAGGGATGATCTCATTTCTTAAACGTTACTCCCCTAGTTTCTCCTTTATTTCCGATTTTAGGTTACACTATTTGACTTTTAATTTAGGAGTAATTCTACTATGAGATCGTCATATATTTGGTCCTAATTTTTTCGAGTTTTTATCGTGCCATTGCTTGTTTTTCAATTCGTTTTATCTGCAAGAAAATTTGATTCGGGTAGGAAAATTAAGCTTGTAGTCATATACAGATTACGGAGTACAAAATTAAAAATTTGAAATTAGGATGATGAGTAACACATACGAGTAACAATTAGGAAAAGTACAATATTGTTAAAAAAAAATACAGTAAAATAGTACGAGTACATGAAAATAAATATTCAATCACATCAAGTGAACGCATTTAAAGATAATGAACGATGTACTCTGTATCAGATTTTCTAAAATGTGTCTTGAATAATTTTCGAATACACGAAATTCAACAAAAATTACTCCGTATAAATAAAGATATTTTAAATTTTGTGACGGTAATTAAAATGATCACTTTTAAACGAATATTTGAGAACAAAACTAAATTTACAAATTTACCTAATTTCATATATATTCACGAATATTTATATCGATCTATTTGACCGATTCAGTAAAAAAGGAAAAGTAAAAAAAGTGAGTACGAGCAAAAGCGTACCTCTCCAGAGGCCAAGGTGATCTCTTCATAGGAAAGTTGTATAGGAGTAGAAGTTACATGCACCCCAAAAAAGGTGCCTTTATTTTTGTACATTAATTTCACGGTCGCGTTCACTGATGCCATTCCCGTCGGTACTCCCGTCGCATCTAGTCCCGCTTGTATCTCGAAATCATCGAATTTTATGCTCTACATTGTCCATAAATTTCGATTTCAATTCGTAATAAAAATAGAGTTATTATATAAGTAAAATGGAGAGTGCATGTATCGAAAATTGATAAAATTGTCCAATTCTTATTCAAATACGGAGTAACTCATACACTACACAATTAATTTCGAATATTTTTTTTTGTAATATAGAAAATCGAATAACTTGAACATACAAAACGAATTTGATAGTCAATTGGAGAAATAGATTTACAGTAAACTAGCAAGACTTTTAACACAAAAAATAAGACTTAAGATTCTGTTATCATGTTAGAAACTCAATCTGCAGTAAATTTAAACTGATGATTAAAGATCAAAATGAGTACGGAGTATACCGTAACGTTTCTGATGTATACAACTTTTACCCATAACATTAAAAAAAAAAAAGAATTGTAAAATGAAGTAAAAAACAAAAGAGAGGAAGTTACCTTCATGGTAACTAAAGGCTTTTGATTACGACTTGCACCCCACAAAACCAAAGAAAAAAACGAAAACAACACAACAAACGAAGTCAAAAACCAAATACAATAGCAACACCTCCGCGATATTCCTTTGTTATCATCGTCATCATCACCCGAAAGCAGCCCCTCTTCCTCAATCGAGTCGAAGGGGTGCTGTTGATCATGTCGTCGGAGGTGTTGCTGGTGATGATGACGATGATGACGACCGTCCTTCCGGGCCCCACCTCCAGAACCCTTCCCCTTCCCCTTCTTCGCCGACCCAGAGAACCGGGTCGACGAAGATTCCCTGGAGGTGGGGCCCAGGGACGAGTTGGAATGCGAAGAGTGGGGAGGGGACCCCACTGGGCTTAATATGGCTGGGGTGGATTGGAATGAATTGGAAATCTTTTCCCCGTCGTGGGATGTTGAGTCCCTCGACGGGCTCTGAACGTAGTAGACCACCCCGGACCCGCCCCGTGATCGCGGCGGGGACGACCCGGGGAGGCTAGTTGCGTCGGAATCGGTCTTTGCATGATGCATTTTTATTGAGTAGTTTTTTTAGTGTTTGGGGAGGTTATGGAGGTGAAGTCAAATGAGTGGAAATGTCAAAATGAGATATTACAAGTGTGCACGTCTTGGAAGAAAATTATAAAAAAAAGATGACGGGAGATTTTGGTTTATATAAGTCTATAAATAAGTGTGATTTTTGTATAAAATTGTTTCATAATGTATATGTAAAAAAATATTGTCAATCTGTTTTGTGTTATACGAATATAAGATCTGATTTATATGTTGTAAATGTTAAAAAGTTAATTAATTAATGTTACCGCCTTTAAATCTCCATCTCCATAAAAAATATAACAGTTAACCTGTTATCTTAAGTCAAGATTGTAGTAGTGGATACGCCTGTCCAAATCATTGGATCATAACACTTTCGATACAATTATTTGTAATTATAGTATTATCAAACGGCAAATGCTAAAATACAATCATTGTATACGTACACCATTAAATGACCTGCTAAATATTTCTATTGACCATTATACGGTTACAACGATTTCACAATAAAACTACTTCATTCTGTTAGACCGGTGTATATATATGTATGATTAATTAATGTGAAGTTGGAATAAAATAATGAATAAATGAGGGGATTTCAGTGAACACATATAAATGCAAATGTGAGAAGCACGTCTTATTTCAGATTTTGTAGTCCGTATATGAATTATGAATATTGAATAGCAGTGGTCAGAGATGCAATGTGTTTGTTTACACTTGTGAGTGAGTGTGGTACGTCTGAAATTTTGTGCCTCTTTAAATAGGTAGTATACTTCATTATATGTAGCCATATATGTGTCAGATATATTAATTAAGTACGGCATTGTCAGGAACCAACTCACGCCATGCAGAACCACTTTTTATTAGATAAGCGCCGTGCTTTAACCTAACCATACACGCTGCGAAACCACCCTTTTACTGCAGGCGACAGGCGTGATCTATTAGATAAGATACCGGGTTTTAAACTCAGATAGCGCCGGGTTTTAAACTCCCATAAGATTCTTTCTTGGAGGAATCGAGCACTGAGGCCATGGAAATTTCACCCATGTTTTAACCACTAGACCACACCCTTGCGGGTCGATTATATATTTTAACAGACGTATATAGTAACGTTATAAATAGATAGTAACCTTGATTAATTTTAAAATTGCTCTATATACTGATTAAAATTCTATTTGATTTCAGTCGAGTTAAATTTGAGTTTGATTCTAATTTACCCCATATTGATTAAGCTCGGCTATGATCAACTAATAAAATTTGAAATAAAAACTTGACTTCGAACTTGTTAAGATAGACTTCATGTATTTTTTTTAATTTCTATTTTGGTATTCACAAATTATCGATTGCGTAGTACGAGTACTAGATAGTTAGGTTAACGCAAGCTATGTTTGAACACATGTTGAGTTTTTAAATTGATGTCGAGTTTCAAGTTTTTGGTTTCACGAGTTTCATACTTATTGATCTAATTTGAACTAAATTTTTTAAGTTGATTCTAATCTTACTCGAGCTTGATATTAATTAGGGATATTCTATATGGTACCCCTCAATTTTTTGACTTTCTACATGGTACCCTTACATTTTCGAAAACATACATGCATGGTACGCCTAATTGTTGTCGTTATCCGTATGTATACCCCTGAACTTTGTTTCTAGACAATTAAACTCACTTTTAAGCGTTAAATGATTACTTGGGCGTGTAACGAAACTTGGTTTTATCATCCCATGACAGAAGGACTCAATTAGGCTCAATATTTATTTTAGATGTGATAATTTTGTAGGGAAACAATAACTTATTTGTCGTAAAATTTTATAACCCATATATATTAATAAATATTAGGTTGTTAATGGATATTGAGCTTAATAGAATCTTTATGTCATAAGATAATAAATGACAAGTTTGGTTACGCATCCAAGTCATCACGTAAGCCTAAAATTGAGTTTAATTGTTTGAAAACAAAGTTCAAGGGTATACTTATGGATAATGACAACAATTAGAGGTATCATGTAAAAAGTAAAAAAATTGAGGGGTACCATATAGAATATCCCTATTATTAATAATAGTATTATACAATCTTACTCGAGTATTTTTGCAGTATCACTTATAACAGCAACTCTTTTATAGCATAATTTTATACCATTTGACGGGCCTAATAGAGGAAAGACCAAACATAGTCGTAAGTTTTTAACGTAACGTCATAGATCAGTGGTAGAAAACATTGAGTACTCGAGATTTCAGTTGGTCGTATAGTATGAGACCGTCTTATACAACGAAAATTCGCGCAACCCTTCAGCGTTCATCGTGTACGTGCAATTCAATATATTTATGGTGATCATGGGCCATGTTGTCAAGTGCATGGGCTTAATACAATGCGGTTTATTTTTTAATGATTAAACTTCGTTGGCCCAATAGGAATTATTTTATTATTATTATTATTTATTTATTTTTATGACGAGGGGGTTGAGTCTGACACACGATTCCCGCACCACCACACGTATACGTAGTTCACCGACGAAGCTGCGGTGTGAAGTGAAATTGGTTTGAAGTGGGATTTAGTCATGACCACCCAATTTGTTGCACCTTCCAACCAATAGAGAGTATTACACCGTAAAAGTTCAAAGATTGGATAACATATTCTGAAATATTTATTTGTCTTATAAGTATTTCGAAATCATCTAATTTTTTTTTGAAGTGTTAGATAAATTGTACGAGCACTCCGTAATAAATAAGACGAATATATCATTTTTTAGTCTGCAAAACATGAAAAATATATCAGCGTGCGAACTGGTCCAATTATGCTACGGAGTATAATAAATAGGCAATACTATGATGCCACCTAATATTTTACGAAAAATGCATGGCACCTCTATTTTTCGTTAATAAATATTACAAGTATCCGTAAATTTTAATGAAGACTGCTAGTCCAGCAACTGCTGTTAGTAATTTCATTGCCAGCCCGAGTCTTTTGGGCCCGTGCTTACAACCAAGCTGCTTACGAGGAATTATATTGTTAGCCATCAAACCTGATTGAAACGGACGAGAGGTTCGATCCCCAAAGTCGGCTCCTATGCCGCTAGCTATGTCCCGCTTGGTCCTCCGGCACGCTTGAGGCTCATTTTTTTTATGAATATAACCACATTTTAATCATGATAAATCCGTCAAACATATACAAATACCACATTAAAAAATTCATGCAAAGATTCAAATACAACCTACAAAATTTGGAACATTCGTACGTGTTGATCAATAATCTAGAAAGAAGACTTTGATTGTATTGGAAGTTTTAAAATGCGACTAATCAAATCATAATCATAATTTATATAATAAAAGTTGGTAGTTTCCTATTTGTTGTCGTAGAACACTTCATAATTTATACAACCACCGTCTACATCAACAATTTATATCATATCATATAAATACGACTAAACCATACATTTATTCGACATTATTATTATTATTATTATTATTATTATTATTATTATTATTATTATTATTATTATTATTACATTAACACGTCCAAAATTCAAAACCATTAAATTTTAGTCTAATTTTTCATAAGTTGCAACAAAAAAAAATAAATGAATTTATTTCCTAATTTACATTATTGAAAAAAACTTGCCTCATTTATCTCATCTTTGTTTCTCTTTTATCATGAAAATAGTTCATCATTTATTTCTAATCTTTCAAATTTTGTTACTCATTTTTGCTTCATTTTACATCCTCCCTTCTTCTTCATTAAAGGTCTAATTTCTTAAAACAAAGTCATATTTTATGTTTCACATTGAATTTATAATCATTTTTATTTTCTTTCGACTTTATATTTATTTATTTATATATTTCAGATCGGAGAAACGTGTTCAAAAGATAGTGATTGTGATTCCGGCCTTAGATGCGAGACTTGTCCAGCTAACGGCAATACTCGTCCTCGATGTAGTCGTATTCAACCCATTCTCCCGACCTCCAAGGTTTGTCGTCGGTCCATTCGTTTTTTTTATAAACATAAATGCAATTATTATGTGTATATACGTACGGTCACAGACTCACAGTTATATCTATGTAACGTCTGTATTATTATTTTGTTACATTAATATTTGATAACGTTAAAATTAAATTATCGAAGGTAAAAGGGTTGGCATTCAACAAATATTCGTGGTTGACGACCCATAATTCGTTTGCCAAATCCGGGTCGAGCACGTCGGGTACGGGTGCCTTTCTTTTGGCCCCTACAAATCAAGAGGACACCGTAACCTCCCAACTAAAGGTATGTACTATCTCTGTCTCAGTCATTTGTTTACACTTTTCTCAAATCCCCTTCACAACAAAGTCAAACTGTAAACAATTTATCAGAACCGAGGAGTACTCTGTTTCATAGATACAATTACTTGTATTGTCTTATAAATGTCAAGTCACTTGAATTGATAAATTTTAGGTTCTTAATTTACTCGTAGTTAATTAGTGAAAAATTTAAGAAACAAATTAGGTGAATGTAACTTTGACCTAGAAATTAGGATCATTTGTCAAATTCTTGGCTAATAAAATTGTTTGAAAATCATTATCGATAATATAATACTACTCGTACTTTATAATTAAATTTGACCCGCCGCAAAATATTAGATACGTTTACATTTGATATGTTTTTCATTTTAACTGGTTCGGGGTTAAAATTTAATCTGTCTGAGTTATAACTCAATCGATAATTGTCTGTCATGATACGGTACAAACATGTGGAGTCGAGTTAGTAAGGTATAAAAACGCGACACATCTTAAATAAGGATAGTAGTTAGGTATAACTAAATCGATAATTTGTCAAATTATAATGATGTTTTCCTACCAACTCATTTGCTAGTGTGGTTTATATCATTAGTTTATTTGCATTGATTGGTATTTTGTGAAATCATTCCTTGCATGTGAAGTTATTCCAAATTATACTCGTCAAACATTGAACTATTGAAGCATACTCGATAAATTTGTCGTCGTTATAATTAACTCATAAATACGTTTGTAATACTTGAAAATTGTTGTTCTTATATCATTTCAAACGTTCAGAAAGAAAATATTTTTGACGGAGTGGATAAATGAGTTTTAAAGACAATGTGAAACTAGACGAAAAGGAAATGAAAACAAGAAAGATTTGCAAGTCTATGATATTTGTCCTCTAAAACCCCGTTCGTTTAAACTTATTGGAGTTAAAACAAATAGAGCTGATGAAGTTGTACTAAACTATTTACGTTAAAATTTTATTGATTAATTGCCATATATTTCATCGATACGAAACATTTTTTTTTTTTAAATAGGAAATAGTAATAAAAGCTTATGTGAACGTCGATTTAGTTGTTGGTGGTTTAGCTTGACAATTTCAATTACACTTCATTTACATGGTACCATGTCAACTAGTGGCTATAGAATATGTTATGTTGACATGTCAATTAAATTAGTGATATTGTGGTCATAGAATTACATTAAGGTCACTCTCATCAAAATCTTACATATTGTTTGAACAATTAGCCTTTTTTTTTTTTATCAAATTATAAAAAACAGCCTGCCAAACTTATTACTCCCTCTGTCTCAGTCATTTGTTTACACTTTTCTAAAATCTCGCTCACAAAAAAGTCAAACTATAAACAAATCACTAGAACAGAGGGAGTAACTTAAATGTCGATTGAATTAACGGATAAATTATTCAAAATTAACTAGAAATGAAGAATTCATACTAATAACTTACTAAGTTTCGATCCCCATTATAAAAAAAAAAAATATAAATGAGATGAATGAGGTCCAAATGCAACGACGCACATTTTGCTTAGGTGATGTGCTCAAAGTTTCGATGTAGGGATTCGTTCATTCGTTTTACGTTTAACTCTAACATAAGCAGATCGACCAACATTCGTATGATATATTTGAAAATACTTTCTTAGCGATAGCAAAATTAAATTAAAGTCAAGTTTGACGGTTCACCTAATAAAGTGATGTTGATTGCATAGAATGGAGTTCGAGGCCTAATGCTAGACATGTACGACTTCCAACGCGACATTTGGTTATGCCATTCATTCGGAGGCCAATGCTTCAATTTCACCGCTTTTGTAAGTTCGTCTCAACTCAGCTTCATTCTATTTTTCTCTTCAATCAAGGCCAAGAAGGTCAAGGTAATTAAAATACTAACAATTTTTGTTTACGGCGATCACAGCAACCAGCGATTAATGTGTTGAAAGAGGTGCAGACGTTTCTGAAAGCGAACCCTAAGGAAATTGTTACAATTTTCATCGAGGATTATGTAACGTCTCCGATGGGTCTAACAAAGCTATTCAAAAAAGCTGGACTTACAGAGTTTATGTTTCCTGTTTCTCGAATGCCTAAAAACGGTAGTGACTGGCCGACTGTCGATGACATGGTCCAAAAAAATCAGCGTTTGATCGTCTTCAGCTCGGTCAAATCTAAGGAGTCTTCTGAAGGGATTGCCTATAACTGGAATTACGTTCTCGAAAATCAGTGTGAGTTCATAAATCTGAAGTCTATTGCGTTTAACTTCGTACTTCTGTCAAGTTTAATTCGACTCGATGATTTTTTTTTTTTTGTAGACGGTGATGAGGGTATGATTGCTGGCTCTTGCAAAAACCGCGCAGAATCTCCAGTATTGAACACGACAACGATCTCTCTAGTTCTCGAGAATTACTTTCCCGATAATCCCAATTCAACCGAAGCTTGCTTGGACAACTCGGCTGCGTTGATTAAGACGATTAATACTTGTTTGAAATCAGATGGTAAAAGATGGCCTAACTACATCGCTGTCGACTATTATCAGGTATCATATTTTCGTTTTCTGTCTGAATCAAAACCCGGAATCATACAACAATACTATTAAGGAGGAACTAAAGGATATAAAATATCATATCCTTTATTTCCTGCCTAATAAATACTAATTCGTGGAATAACGGCCTAAAATCTTTGGTTTGTCGATGTAGAGGAGCGATGGTGGTGGTGCATCGGAGGCCGTTGACATAGCAAACGGTCATCTAACATGCGGTTGCGACAACATCGCTTATTGCAAGGTTAGTTGCTTTGCATAGCTCTCGCTTTCGCTACTTATTTCATCATAAGTCTTATGGGAGATGGTCTTACCGAAAATCTACTGTAATTGAAATTACTTTTTTTTTTTTTAACTCTAATTGTGATGCTTTCAAAACAGGCAAATGGACCTTTCGGGTCATGCAACATCCCGGTACTCGCACCTCCACCACCCGCGGCATTGCCTTCTTCAAATCGTCCACCACCACCGTCTAATCACGCTAACGATCATTGTCGTGAAACCCGATTACGTTGGTTATATGGATCATTCATTACATTGATTATCGTGTCGATAATGTGAGTATTATTGTTTGTAATTTTATTAATTTGTCCCACATTCAAATTCCTCCACAGATGTATGATCGTGTATTTTGTAGCATATTTAGAATGTAGCAGTATTTGTGAGCCTATTTTTTACTGTTTGTATAGAACAAACATGTATGATCGTGTATTTATTTGAAATTTTGTTTGGAATACGTAGCTACAGAGTATTTTTTTTTCGTATAGAGTGCGTAATCCTTCGATTGCCCTATCTGTAACCATTGCATTGACGGTAGGGGTGTTTGGGAAGTATATAATATGGAACAGCACACACAATAATAATGATAAAAAATCGTAATAACGATACAGTCACAATTTAACGAGGTTCACCAATTTGGCTACCTCGTCACTGTAGTCGCACTAGGATTTTATTGAAAATGTTAGACCGATACGTGAGTAGACGTCCATGAGCATATTGACGTTTTATGAGAACAATTAATGAATTAATTAAAGTAGGCGCGAGTAAAAGATCGACTTGTACAAATTCGTAAATTTTGAATCATCAGTGATAAAAACTCGCTTTGTATGGTCACCCTTTTAAGCTTAAAATTTTGAATTCGTTAAAATCTTAAATCGCTTGAGTTCGAAAGTTCAATATCGCAGTCCGACTAGCACGGCAGTAGGCACTCTCTCTGGGCTTTTATTTCAAAAACATCACACGGCACAACACGATATGACACGTGACACGTGACACGTTTAGCCGTGACTACTGTCAGGCACTGCACAGCCAACTTTCAAAACACTAACTTATACGAAGTACTGTATTAATGCATTACTCCGTCCTTAGCTAAGATTGTGATATACTCGTATCAAAAAACATTATAAGAAGAATCAATTCTGATAACATTATAAAATTTGCGAAAAAAATTATAACAGAATGTTATGGTAATAATGATGCTGATAAACTTTGCGATAATCGAAAGCAAATTAAACAAATAACTCTAATACCTTTCGAGATTGGCTTAGATAGCCAAGAAGCCGGGGATAGAGTAACGAGAGTCGAGAGTAAAGGTCTGGGGAGGAAACGGGGTGGCGACAAGGTGACCGGGCTTGACCACAGTAGGGCGAAATCTGATCTTGACGGTACAGATTGTGGTACGAGGAGGGGAGAAATTAGTAGAGTCGAGAGAAGAAGCGACTAAGCAAATAAGGCCGTTGCCTAGATAAAGCATATCACTAAACTTAGACCGCCAAACAGAGTGGTGGACCTCGGAGGTATAGTCGATGGTAAGCCACTGTTTGGAAGAAACGTGATACGCCGTGACAATGTCGATCATTTTGGGATTGTAAACGTACAAGACGCCGTCAACAAAGACGTGTTTGGGGGAAAAGGGAATAAAATCGACGACAGGTTCCCAGCGGGAATCGTGAGGGTAGTAGGCAAAGTAGCCGGCAGATATATTAACAAAAACGAGGATACGGTTGGAATCAGGGTCGGGAATGACGGACCTAGGGAAGCATACATCGAAAGAGTGGCCATGTGGGGGAAGTAGGGTTTCCCAAGTATTTGAAATGGGGTCGAAAAGTTGAATTTTGGGCCATATATATCTTGGGCTAGTCTTCTCACATAAAATGGTCTCAAAGAACAAATAGTCTTTTTTTTTTTTTTTTTTTTTTTCTTTAATATAATGGGCCACCTTATATATTTAAATTTGAACTTTATTCAAATGTATATTTTATTTTTATACTCCGTATAATATTTTGATGTGTAGCCCATCGATAATAAAAATTTCTCTCTTTTTAAACTTATCAAATTTAACTGAAATTCAATTAAAACATAGAAATGTCGCATATTAAAATACCAAATACCAGCCCAAATAGTCATGAATTAACTCGTTCGCATCAGTAACGTTAAGTTTTAAGTTGAAAGCATGAATTTTTTTTTTTTTCTTTTTAATCTTTTTCTTATTGGACCTATTTTACAGTATAAAACAATCTTATACTCAACCCGTAGTAAGATTGCTGAATTCTTTTAGAATTCATCGAAATATTTATTTATCAAAAACTCGTCTTTCAAAACCGAATAATAAATGACGTGGAAGATAAAACTTTTTGAGTGTAACAATAATTCCTCCATGGCCCAAAAATGGATGGTAGATAGTGCATGGAATAACAAGTCCAATGAGATTGAGACACGTGGACGGTCCATACTACACTTCACTCCCTTTATAAACACACTCCCATGTTCACTTCTTCCACAGTTTTACTAAAGAAATTCTTCTATAATCAAAAATATCTTAAGATATTTTATTTGTTTCATAAAATATTAACCTCATAATGTCGTGCTGCAATGGTAACTGTGGTTGTGGATCTGGCTGCCAGTGCGGCAATGGCTGCGGAGGGTATGATCGTCTGTTCCGTCTCAGTCATTTGTTTACGTTTTTACAGTGGAAAGAAATATAAAAATTGATTGATATGGCTTTCTTATATGGAGTATTATATTATGATATACGTTGATTCAAAATGATCTATCAATTTGGAAGAACGTGGTTTTGACTAAATGATATTGGATGCTAGTTAGATTAGATTTTACATTTGTACGTAAAAAGTTGGTATAGTTACTCTAATTTTTAAAATAAAACGTTAAACAAATAGCTAAAATATGGGTAATTATCTATGAATTGATGAAAATTGATTTTTACGTGAACAATGACTAAAGAAATCAAATATTCGAATGAAAGTGGATAATTTTCTTAACAAACTTTATTCAGAAACGGAAATAGGAAGAAAAGTGAAATAAATTATTAATTGATGATCTCATAGTGTTGGTTTTGATTAATTTTTGGCTTTGAAAAGTGAAATGAATTGTTAGATTTGAACGCGAATAAACTTTTGAATATTAATCGGGATTTTGACTTCATACACTCGTACTCCATACTAACTAATAGAATTAAACAGGTGCAAGATGTTCCCTGATTTCAACGAGGCCGCATATGGTTCAGAAGCCTTGATCTCAGGCGTTGCACCGAAGGTCTCGTACTTTGACGCAGCAGCCGAGATGGGTGAGGCAGCCGAGAACGGTTGCAAGTGCGGTGACAACTGCCAATGCAACCCTTGCAACTGCAAATGAACAAAGCAAGGCTAATGCCGTCGTTGAAGGGTGCTTAATTTAGCGGTTTCAGCTAATATAATACAGAGTACAACATAATATAATCGTCATGCTTGTTTAAGGGAAAAAAAAGTTGTTGAAATATCATAGACTTCGAATCATCGGGTGTTGTTATCGTCCTTGTTCGTGTTTGTAATGCTTGTAAGAATAAAAATACTGTTTCGTATAATCTCGATTTTGTGACGTGTTTGCTTTTTTTTACTTTAAATTCGTCAATTTATGATATTTTTGCAGCAAATTTTGTAAGCTATATGAATGAGCCAGCTAATGTGACAATTCCCCTTTGTAATCTTCGACGAAAGACGATGATATCACGAGTTCTACTTGTTATTTTTTTCCGTTTTCTAACCTATACTACGTGTCGAATATATTACAATATGACACACATAATTGCCTGTTTGGTTGCTCTTTAAATTCATTGGATTTTGTAAATCCCATGAATTGCATTATCATGCTCTTGTTTGGTTGTCTAAATCCACAGGAATTGTAAATTTTCGTAGGAATTTAATTTCTGCATTATATAGGAATTTTCTTACCCCTAAATTAATTAGAAATTCTCAAGTCAATTAATTCCCCATGTTAACAACACACTTTTTTTTTTTTTTTCAATTGACATGAAATTTCAAATCACACTCACTTTAAAATTCCTAAGGAATGTAACTCCCTCGCGGCAACCAAACGAGGTACGGAGTATTAATTAAAAAGTTTTGTAATTGAAGCGGAAATTAATGAATTTTTTTTTCTATTTAAGTACATATATTAATAAAAAGGAAAGGCGTGAATGAAATTCACACGACATTATAAGGCCAAATGACCACATTCATCCATCCATCATACATCTTTCAAACTCTCAAAAATGCGACATAATCGCTCTTTTATACACGACTTTTACTCTTTATCACGCAAATTTTGCCGTAATATTTCCATAAATTACCCGTTTCTTGAAAGAAGCAAATATATTTTCTCTTCTGAGAACCTGGACAAAATCTTTGAATAATCGGCTTTGTACGAATATATGTGATTCTTCGGTTATTACAGAACTTTTAAAGACGTATTTTCACCATACAAAACTTGTATACATGTAATGCCAAATGACAGTATAGCTTAGATGAACCCCCCAAGTTCACTGACTATTTGTAAATGGTGAAAGTTCACATAAATCTCGATTACTTTGTACTATATTCAAATTAAAACAGAGAGGTTCTCGATTCGTATTTCGTACATTATGTAGATATAAAACGAGATTTTGTCATGTTCAAACGCTGTAACTTTTTATTGGCAAATGTCGTTTAAAAGAGAATGCATAGTTGTGTTTACCTGACCGTCTTAAATGATATATTCACTGCAATTCTCCGACAGGTGCCTCGTTCAGCCATAGGAAATGAATGAAATCGTAGAGCTTGGCACTCACACTTACCTGTATTTAAAATTAAGAATATTTACGCAATATTATACGCAGTTTCTGAAAGTTATTTATATCCTACAAAAGTTGTACGAATTTACAAACTAACATTACCTTGTATGGCGTCGGGTTTAATCTCCTCATGTGGTCCGATCGCATTTGCTTCAGCTGCTTCATACACCTGTCTCTGACTTCTTTAAGAGGCGACATGTTTTCTCTCAATTTCTCTACGAGAAACAAAAATGGGCTTAGTAACTATTTTTGATAAGAAAACCAGTAAAACACTTGTAATGCTGACGAGTGATGAGAAGTGAACTTAAGGTCATGAGTACCATTTGTCATCATGAATTGACGACGGTTAAACGACTTACAATGAAGTCACAATTATAGATGTTAAATCATTGGAAGATATCAGTAACAAGGGTGAAATCAAGCATACGACGTGGCTGGAGACGTTTAAGAGGGTTTGCATTAGGCTCACAAAATGACATCACAGAATTTCGAAAACCTTAAATACGAGCAAGTGAATTTCGATATATTTAGCACTTGCAAGTGATAATCAAGTATTTTGTTAAATGAGTATATAGCTTTGCACAGTTACGAGAACGGTGTAGTTTTTAACTCCAGTCTCCAGCACATGCTGGATCATTACGACAGCCAACATGGGATCAATGACCACATACGGTGTGTTCAAGCACAATGCAAGACCTACCAACGGTAAATTGAAATGCGTACCTGAGCTACCACTCCAATAACACTTGAACAGCTCCTCAACTCGTTGCGGTACCACATATGCTCTTTTGGACTCGTTGAATGGATGGCGGCAGAGAATTCTCTCTTGAGCCTACGATAAGAACATAAACGTTACGCTACACTACAAACAGAATTCATCACAGTAAACTATACAGTATACACTATAACACTACAATAGTGACAAACTGAAAAAACGATTTGGTTTATTAGTTACTGATTGACTCGTACCTTGGGAGGCGGTTCATTTTCTCCAGTCATCAAATCTACAAGAGCGTATCCCTCTTTCCCGTACAATCTGTAACATCGTTTCTTACATGGAATGGATACCTAACAAGCATAACCATATGTTTTTCTTTTAATGTTTTTTTGGGTAGTCGTATAGTAACAAAATACTAATGGTTGGAGGAATACAGACCAACCTTGGAAACATCTTCAGATAATTTCATACGAGGCTGATTATTAATCTCAACGAGCTTGAAAACGCAACCTAATGCAGCTTGAGCATAGCATGTCACCAGATACGTCCCAATACCGAATGCATCAACTTGATGACCCTGTCTAAGCAAAATCTATCATATTACGCACAACAAATGACATTATATGTGGTAGATTAACGAGCGCAGCTTGGTTTCACATGACCCTATCTATACAGTATTTAGATAAAGTACTTCAACGATATATAGAAATATGGTAGACTATTATCCAAAAAACGCTTAAACAAAATGAGAGAAAACATGCTGGTTCCTAGGGAACCAAAAACGTAGCCCAGCAACAAAGTATAAAAGAAAGTCGTAACACCTTTACTGCTCATACTCATCTAAATATATTCCCAAGTGATATAGCTTCAACTTCATCTCACATTAAAAACTTAAGCCATGAGTTAAATCAAAAGCAAATTAAGCAGTTTCATACGTAAAAGGGATTTCCGGATTGCATCATTGGTTTTAACCAGATGCTTATGGCAAGGGAATACATAAGAAACAGAGTAACTGATTGCATTCTACAAGCATGTTTTCTATCCATAGTGTAAGTTCTAAGAGCATATTCCGGCAATTTGGGATATTTTAATCAAGGTGCTGAACTACTAGTGAAGCAGCAGGTAAGTGATACACTAGAGCAATTCTTTTACCTGTTTGTTTAGATGATCTAAAGTTTCTTCATTAAGGTCATTGCTAGCAGTAATACCCAACTTCCCAAAACCAGGAACTTTAAACTCCGTCTCAATAGCTTGAAAAAATTTGCGAGCTTCACATGACAAATAGGCCAGGTCACCAGAGTCCAATCTAATTCCTATGGCCTTGTACCTGCATCCATGACATGAACTATAAAGTCACATCACTCACATGCTGTTAAGAGTATAAATCGATCTTGGGCCTTCAACCATCAGCTTAAGCTTTTGGTTGAGACGGTTCCTGACATGGTATCATAGCCTTGTAACCAGAGGTCACGGTCTCACCACCCCTCTCATTCAAAGTGGAATATTTAGCACAAGGTATTGTGGATTTGCAGGTTACAAATTTACGAAAAAAATAAAAATAAAATAAATACACAGTATTGCACTGAGAAGTTTGTAAGGGAATATAAAAACCTATAAACTTCCTTTTCAATTACTAGTAGCCTTCATGTTCTCAAAATATTATATAAGCGAATGGACTTATTATCCTCCACACCAAACCACTGCAGCATGCAAAACAATCAAAGCAACTGCACTAAAAGGAAGTTAACGCGTCAGTTAATTAAACAGCATTCTCTTTCATACCCTAAATCTCTGAGAGCCAAAGCAACTGCACAGAAGTTTGGCACTCCGCTCCTCAAAACCTGGTAAAATTGATTTCAGATATTAAGGGCTGCCATAGCATAGTAATAAGAAACAACAGAACATTCAGCGCCTATGATACTAGATTTTTCTAGAGCAATAAATTAGATCCTCAAATACAATGAAACAAAACTTGACACTTATCCAATTTCCCTGTGTGATGCATATTCTTGCAATATTTCGAAATTAAAAAGAAAAAATTAATCAATAATAAAGGATTGAGATGACAATGGCCAGCAAATAGAAAAGTGCCGCACTGTATACAACAAATCCATTTCAGCCCATCCTATATGATCTATAATTTCTGCTTCAATCCATGAGGCATACTAAGATCACATAGAAAGTTTGCAGAGAATCCAATTTCAACCAACCATCTAAAGTGTGCATTTGTGCCTCCTTGCTTCAGTTACCGCTAAGCCTGCACTCTTGATATTCAACCTTAGCTTTCGTACAATCTAAACCTAGCATATCTACACTTATCCGAAACTCTGACATTATACCTCATGCTGTCATGCATATATAAGTGAACAAGACCACCAGAGCAGGTATAAAACGCAAAGTAAAAGAAATATGTAGAGAAGGTGAATGTTATAAGGCGGAGCCTTCTAAATCCAAACACGGAGTATTATTCAATCCCAACTCTCACAAAAAGCACGTAAATATATTCACATCACACAATTAAACAAAGAAATGTAAAACGAGGGGAAACAAATAGTGTAAAATGAAATATAAGAGTGCCAGAGCGGGGACTTCCCAAATCAGAAGTGAGGATGAACATAGTGATTAGAACTTCCCAAGGGAAATTCTTCTTACCAAGGTCCCCTCCGTAAGCAACTTTGTATCTCATGAGACAAGTATGCTATTAAGTTTTTCTACAATAATGGCAACCAAACTACCTCAAATTTTCAATTTTTTGAAGATTTGTGTGACTGGGTCAAGCATCACAAAAGTGCCATATGACATGTAAAGAAACTTAAAAGGCAGAGTGGTTGCACTATTGAGGTCAACAATCGTCATTGATCAGAGTATCAGACATAAAAAAGGTTGCTTCAAGAAAACTTCAACAGTTAGGAGTATAACAGACTATTAAAATATAACTTACATCATATGTGTCCACCAGAGCCAGAAAATTATCGGGAAATGCCAGGGCATATGAGGTGAAAGCTGCTAACTCGCTCAAATTTGTCTCGCCAAAGCCACCGCTCAAAAATGTTGTTTTCTGTGAAGAGAATGGAAAGACGATGATGTTACAACATTAATAATGAAGTCACAACACAAATGGTCAAAAGACACAAACTCACAGAGATGGGGATAAAATTAATACCCCATAATAGTAGCTTAATCGCAGAAAGAATCGGGAGTACCCTGTATCCTTACACATTGATGGAGTCATGAATACCAAAAAGTTGTATTGTGCACAACCCTTATGTTGCTTGACTACCAACAGGGCCACAGGTCATGTCCATGTAAGCACTGGAACTTACTTCCACTGGTATAGAGAGAGACATTTTATTTGGTAATAAGTACTCTCTCTTGTTCACATATATACCTGATGCCCCTCATATTGAACAGTTGCAGAATGAACAAAGTGGCCAACCGTAGAGTCAGGTTACTTAGATACTCATAGAGATACGTAAAAAGGTGTCAAGCTCTGATACTATCGAAATCCTTACGTTTTTAGTTTCAACTCAAGTGAAGCGTCAACTGTCATATCAATGTCGGAATGTAGAGTAAGGGGCATGGTACGCATTACGCAAGGTAAATTGAAGGGTCAAAGTAACAGAGTAGACGAGTACACTCAAGAAGCAGAAGACTCAACACACCTGGATTTTAGCCAACCATGTCTGAACCAGAGCGACAAAATCTTTGCAGGAAGTTGACCCATCAGCACTTAGAAGCGACTTCTCCACAATCTCATCTAGACTCTGAGAGCAAGTTTAAGTTGAGCTAAAATTAAGATGCTTAGGTCATGACACAGGTAACTGTTAACAAAATCAAATATTATCCAATGGCAGCTGTAGTGACTGCCTGACTGGTATGTAGTGACTGTGTTTCTGTATACTAAGACGTCTACTAGTACTAGCTGAAGAAATTAGCGATACACAACCGCAAAGTCCATAAGTTTAAATAAACTGAAACATGTCCACATTTGGTTAAGTGTGAAAGTTTTCTATAAAATGTGTACTACTTGGTATTATATCCAGCATTTCAACCACCTAGATGAAAACTGTGGCAAGAATGGCAAATTGGCTCATTTACAAATTACAATGACCTAACTCCTAAGTAGTTGAACCAATTGTGTATGACTTATTCCATTGTACTTAAAAAATACTAATACAAGATCTGATCACATGAGCCCTTGGACGCATGTATCAAATTTCCAAGCGAAATTAATTTGTGATCGGAACCTTCGCCTATGTATGAAAACTAACATCAACCATGCTCTCATGTGCCAACCTAGCTGTTCAACCATAGCAATTTTCACAGATTCTAAGTCTTACATCATATTCACTTTCATGATCATGGAAAAAATTGACGAGTCCGGATTTGTTTGGATTACCATAAATGAGCTGACAAAAGCATGTGAATGTGTTCCCTTCAGCGGTATTCCAAACAATCGTGCAGCTGCCACATTGCTGTAACATGGAAAATTTGTTTATTTACTGAAGCAGGAAATCTGCACTTTATATGATATGTTTGTTAGACAAGACGAACAAACACTAACTGCATGAAACCCATGTACTTGATTAGCTAAAAATTCATGATCGACACAGTTTGTTGTCATTCACCAATAAGAAACCAATACATTGTTCAAATTATAGGATTTATTTTTAGACCTATTCATCCCTGGTAAAAGCTAACAAAATTATCAGAATATTTCCATATTATACGTATCACAGTCCCATAGCAATGTACACCCAAGAATTACCATGAAAGCTTTATGTATACCCCTACTAGACCTCAAAAACATGAACAGCATCAGAAGGCATGAATTTTTTACTTACTTACATGTTAAAGAACTCTTTTTATAAGAATAAGTACCTTGTTGCATCAAAACCTCCCATGTAGCAGTATCTTGACGCACTAATTCCCCCATCGGGTCCCTACATAATGAAAAACTCTTTATTTAGAGATGATATTAAATCGTACTGTCAAGTACTGAAAGACTGAAGTACCAATGGAAGGTATTCATAGTCAAGACCTGCGCCCTTCTAAGGCCAAACTCAAGCAGTGATTTGTCATCTCCAGCAACCATACGGTGCCTCGCAGCATTAGTTGCCACCAGGGATGCAAAATTAATGAGGTTGCAAAGAGTGGTTTCCAGAAGTTGAACCACCTGAATCAAATATTAGAAACTAAATGAGAAGGCTACAAAACTAGGATGGCAGCATTATGATTAGTTAGACGGTGAATCTAAATAAAATGATGAATTAAAAAAATATTGCAGTCTATATATCACGATAACTCACCGCAACAGGTCCTTCCACCCTAATAAGAGGCACCCTTGGGAAAACAACTGATCCTTCTGGAATACCATAGACTTCAACTTCGGAGCAATCTAGTTCTCTAAGATAATCCAGGAAACCGTCCTGAAACAGGACAAAAAATTAAAAGATAGTACTGGAAGCTAATATATAACATCAACAAGCTAACGATCAAAAACCAAAAGCTTGTTATTTCGTACTAGTACTAGCACGTAGCTAGAAATATCTTGATAAAATAGGCATGTTAGGAAGGGAGGTTAAGTAGCGTAGGTGGTTTCATGAAAAAGGAAGCTGAAATCAAACAAATCACCAAATACGTTCATTTATCTTTATCTTATCTCCACTTGTATGTGTCATTGGCTCATTCCATAAGTTATGATTTGACGATTAACATGAGCCATCATAAATCAAATACACTAATTCAACTAAGGCCAATTCATATGTCCCATACAAGTGCTAAGGGATTCACATAGTTGTAGCCTCATAAATTGCTAATTAATGATTACAAAAGGACGATTTCTACTTCACATTGAATCATTAATGCAACTATCTCAGTTGCTCAGAAATTTAGTACGGAGTAGAATATGAAAGCTTAGTGAGACAAAAAAAAAAAAAAAATTAGTAGTACTCATTTGAAAAAAAATGGTGATACAATTATCATAGTAATACTGTAATGACTTGAGTACTTAAGTATATCAATCATAAATATCACCTCAATGCACTAATTAATAAAATTGTAACGACGAGATACAGGCATACGACATTCAGTAGAACTTACCTCACATTTACCAGGCATTACGTCTTTAATAAAAGTAACATCCTCCTCAGTGAACCTAAAATTGGCTATGAATCTTATACACTCTTCTAGACCGGCAAAAACAGTATATTCACCCCCAAATGGGCTCCTCCGGAAAAATAAATCAAATCTACAAGACATATAACAAAAATAATCAATTAATCACTAATCACAATAATTTAACATGAGTTTTAATTGAACACCTTATTTAGACTATATACACCTCTTTAAGGAGTAAAGCCACAAGTTCAAGTTATGCATGCCACATATCAAAATACTCTATTAATGTGAGCGTATTGACAAAGCCGTGTTCGCAGTATGCCTTACGATAACATATTGTCGAGCTTATCAGCAATCTTGTGTGTGAATTCATATCGACCGATACGCTATTCGAGCGAGTAAAGTTTTTGGCACATTGACTAGCCATGAACGGGTTTGGGATCGAAGGGTGTGGTCACAATTGTAAATATGTGGCAAGAATGCAAGAGCAAGTTGTCCAACCCCATGTGGTACGACAAAAGTGGGATTAAAGAGTTCTACCACTTGTGTGCATGATTCTACCATATGTTACTCCGACACTTCACTTAATTGTTGTGTCGCATGTCAAACATGTGTCGTGTCCCACACGACACGATACTTCGGCACTTCATTTTAGACCAAAACTTTGAAACGTCTCCAACACTCCGCAACACTACCCTGTGTCGGAGAATCTAAGAGACATATGATTTCAACCACTATGTATTACTCCTTCTATCCCTTTTTTTTTTATGACGAGGGGTTGAATCCCCTCGGCACTTGCAATACCCTGCAAACCACATGTACTAGGTAAGTCATCCCTTAGGATGGCAGGTGGTCACCTGCCTTTGCTCACCCAGAGAGTCGAACCCACGACCTCGCAATTCCTGCCTCTGCAAGCTTTGAGTCATCCCTCTATCCCATTTTGATTATCCTTATTTCCTTCTTAATTTTTCCAAAAATAATTGTCCTTTTTCAATATATAACATAGGATTTTCATAATCATTCCCTTCCCGCCATAATCATTTGCTAAATCTTACAAAAATAGAAATTACGACAATAGTAACAATAAACTATCATATAGGATGTAACCAAGTGGAAAACGATCTAATTATAAGCGTAACAAAAGAACGAATTGATTATCATAGCTAATAGTTAATCTTACACCAGTCTTAATCATAGTATGTTGACATTATATACAAATAACAATACGCCGTCTATTACACCACTTGATCAATCAACTTCTTCATCTCCTCCAAACTTAAAAATATCTCCGAAAAATTGAGTGAAATCGAAGGAGTACAACATGCAACGAGAATTCAAAGCAATCATAATACACCTAACTATATCTCTTACACATTAATTAGCAATTAACATCGTAATTAAGCAATAAACAAGCACCAAAACCCTAAATCACTTCAATTAACGAAAACAACGATGAATTAAACCCAAAAAAAACAAAGCAATAAGCATCAAACCCTAAAAAATAACCTAAATCACATCAATTTAACGAAAAACAACGAGAATTAAAAACCGAAAAAACGAAGCGAAAACTAACACAGCAAGTTCAGTGTGTTTTCCAGCTTTCCAGTAAGCGTAAGCCATAGTATACTGATACAAATCAGTCAACAATGGCGTCACCATTGGATTCGTCGGAGGTTCGATCGCAGAACGACGTCGTTCTCCGTCGTCGTCCGTTATCATCGAGCCATTGTCTCGATTAATCTCCATTGTTTAGATCGATTTTAGGGGAAATTGATTTTCTAGGGTTCTTACGATTTTTTTTGGTTAATTCAAGTGAATTGATTTGGGGGTAAAATTTATGTGAAGATGAAGACCGTTGAAATAAGTGAAAATTATTCCGCGCGTTTGATACAAGCCGTGTTAGTTGTGACCCTCAAATTATGTCCATCCATCTCATTTTTCTCGGGGATCGAACCCGAGACGAGAACAATTTTTCATCAGTTGATGCACGTATTTATATCGAAATATTATTTAAATTTAATACTCTCTCCATTTTAAAATAATTGTCCCGTTTTGATTTTGAAATATACTAAAATAATTATTCCATTTGAAAAAATTACTAAATTATTAAGAGAGGAGAGTGACATTTTTTTAAATTTCTTAAATCCAAGGTTTAGGTAAAAGGAGACAATTATTTTGGAATGGAGGGAGTCATTTTTTTGGCGGAATTAATAATCGAGCTCTAATTGAGAGCTTCGATCTTTTTTCACATCGATTTCATATTTTGAGGTTTAAAATAGGTGATATTCAAGTCAAATGAATCAAGCTTGTGTAAAAACTTTCAAGTCAATTTTAAGTTCAGCGAACTCAATGTCATATTGGTTCGATCAATAACCATCGTACTATAAACAGATACTAAGACAAATCATTTAAGGCTGCTCAAAATAAACAATAAAATAGAAAGATATATCCTTACTTTGTAAATAATTGCGGATTTATGGTGACTTAACAACTACATTTATTAAAAATAGTAAAAAAAATAAATTCTGTCAATGTCACATAATTATAAGGCATTTGCGCATTATTATACAATTAAAAAAAAACAATTATCTTCAAGCTGGATATTAGTGCATTATTACGTGAAATTATAAGTTTTCTTAGTTTAATTACTTTGTACTCCCTCTATTTTTGGTGTATAACTTTTATTAATTTAATTATTATGTAATATTTCTATATATAATCCAAAAAAAAAAAAAAAAAAAAAAAAAGGAATAAATGAGGTGAATGAGATTCATAAGTTAATATGACGACTATATGAGGCCAAATGAGCACATTCGTCATACATCTTTTCAACATCCAACAAAAACCAATTAAATTAAATTAAATAAAATATATAAACAAATAATTAATCAATTAATTTATTAATTTAATTGTAATTGTAATTGTAACTTCAGTCTCTATTAAAAAGTCTCTTTAATTACTTTGCTTCTTCCTCCACATACTTAAAAACTCCTACAACATTCATCACCAATTTATTTCTTCATTAAATTTTTCTACAGTTTTTGAATTTTATTTTTTTCCTCAATATATATTCAACCCATTAAAAAAATAATATATTTTGATGATGCAAAAGATGTGGGAATTTAAGGAAGAAGCAGAAATAGAGAGCCTTCCAACTGATCTTTTATCTCATATTTTCTACTTCATCACCTCTTTTCCTGATTTAGCTCAGTAAGTCTCCCTTTTAATAATTATTTTCATTTTACGGTATCGTTTTTCGAGGAGACGTAAGGTCATTACGATCGTTATAATGGTTAATTCTATTATGATACTGTTGTATGTGGCCCAGGCTGATAGAATTAGCCATCACTTCATTTAACCATGACGTATTGAGAAATTCTATTAGCCGTTTTATCCTCTAATAGAATTACCCATCACCTCATTTAATTATAACGTGCTGAGAAATTCTGTTGGTCGTTTTACCCTCTAATAAAATTACCCGTCACCTCATTTAACCATAACGTGCTGAGAAATTCCGTTGGCCGTTTTACCCTAAAAGGGTCTCATTTCGCGTAAAATTTTGATATTATTAATGCGCTCCTTACAAACAATTAAATAAATTTTCATAAAATTTATATTGTGTAATATATTAAGAGAATTTTCATTGTATTTTTTTTATTGGGTATAATTTGAAGGGCAAGTTGTGTGAGCAAGAAATGGAGAGAAGGGGTGAAGCAGTCACTAGGAAGGAGGAAAAGTCTGAATTTTTCGGGTTGTATAATTGATGACGTGTCGGTTGCTCGTCTTGTTCATCTTGCCTTCTCCCTTAAGGAACTTGACATGTATGTCATACTTCTAATAATCTTCTTTGTTGTCTTTGTCAATTTTAATATTATAGGAAAAAGAAATGAGTAATTTTTCCTAGTAAATGTGTACGACGGACTGCTTGTGATTAAAATATTGCCATGACGGGAGACGGTTGTGAATTATGTTGCGTAAAATTATCACTTGTCTAAAAGTGTTAAGAACGATAAACGGGCCTGAGTCAGGCCCATACAATATGGAGAATGTCAATGGGCAAAATGACTCATTTAGTTTATAAGCTAGACAATACTTAAACCGTTGTGGGATCTTTACCTGTGGAGTTCCTTCACAAAAAATGTTCACAATTTTGTCACGAATAAACCCTCCAATCTAGTCGCAATTAACTTGTTGGGTTTCAAATCGTCTCATTCAAGAATTTGGGGAAAAAATAAAACACAACAATTGTACATATGGTGTGTCCTTTTGCAATTTCATTAGTGTAAGCTATGATCATGTTTGTGTGCTTAATTTTCAGTTCGAGGAGTCGATGGGGGTGCCAAATAACCGATTTTGGACTGTTTGAAATATCGAGGGCTAAATGTGTTGGGAACTTGACTTCAATTTCTCTATGGGGCATGACTGGTATCACTGATGACGGTGTTGTCCAACTGGTATGACTTCTGTTAACACTCAATCACGACATTGCGTATACTATGCCGTAACGTTTACAGTATCACAGTTTTTCGACCCATGTACATCTGATTCAACGCCTCAACGGTCGAGCAATAGAATTTGAACTCGCCATTACTTTCCGTCTTTCCAATTGATACTATTCTTGCAATTTGCTGCAGTTACCGTGATCAGTAACGTGTGCTCTAAAGTTTGTTAATTGTCGAATTTACGTGATTTAAAAGGTTATAGAGAACATGTGCCAGAGTTCACTCAAGTCGTTCATCACATGCTGTTTTAGCCAATTTAAGACGTTATGTTTGGCACTTTCGATATTACAAGCTACATAAACGTGTAGATTTCTCTAACTTTTTACTTTTGTTTAATGAATTTTACGACTGATTATTTTAAGATAACTCGGTAAATTTGTTGGGATTCTTACGATTATTAAGTACGGAGTACTTCGTAGCATATAAAGCAAAACTGTGTTGCAAATTTTCAAAAGCGGTCATCTGTATGTAAAATATTACCGTAGAATAACACTGCTGTGCACCTGCTAACCTCGAGATTAACCCTTGGCGACAGGTCTCGAAAGCAACTAACTTGCAGCACCTGAACATCGGAGGCACTTTCGTGACAGACGAATCCCTATTTGCTATCGGAAACAACTGCGTCCACCTAAAGGTAAGTCCACTGTAAACTACCACCTCTGTGGAATTTAATTTACCGTTTTAATTCCCTGATATACCCGCGTAATAGACTGTGCTAATCCATTTTTATTGCAGAGCATAGTGTTGTGGAGTTGTCGACATGTGACCGAGATTGGACTACTATTCCTAGTGAACAAGTGCAGGAAGCTTGAATCGATAAATGTTTGGGGTACACGATTTCCCGTAGACTGCGTCCTTGGTTTGCTGACGATCAGCCCCGCACTGCAGATCAAGCCAACAAGTTTGTTGCCTAATACCGAGGCTATTCCAGTATAAAAAATTCAACATTGGCTTTTGTATATAAGGAAACAATTATATGTGCATATCGTTTCAATTATTATTAATGTAAATCTTAAAATCTGTTTTAAGATAATAAAGTGGGCTTTAGTGTACGTCGTCTCAAGTCTCAACATCGATATTGTAGCGGATTGATTTCGATACATCGTGAAATTTGATGGTCTATTACTTGTAGTAGGTCCATAATAACGAACTTTTTCGATATGTATTTTTCAAAGAGGAACTCTTGTGACCAACGGTCTTTTTTTAGACCAGTGTTACACAAATATTACAAAATACTCAATAATGGTCATCATACACCTAAATATGGGTGGAAAAAAAGTGTCTAAATAAAAGACAATTTTTTTTAAGATAATGTTTTTCAAATGTTTAAACAGTTTGATATAAGGCACAAAAAGCTATGAAATTATTAAAAGTGTAGGTCTAGTTTGAAATCAATAATCATAAGTAGAGCAAGCCAATTGCGGGGGCCGGGCTGGCCCGGCCTGTTTAAACCCACCTTTCGGGCCTTAACATTAGAGTCCGGGAGGCCCTCCCAAAGCCCGGTGGGCCCCGCCTTTTTTAAGGGTCGGCCCGATTTTGAAACCCGAGCCTTTTGAAGCCCGCCATTAAGCCCAAAAAATTTAAAAGTTAATGTTGGAAGGGTTAAGCCCCCTCCCCCCCCCCCCTTGGCCCTCTCCTCTTTAGACCCGCCTAAGAAGGCTCGGGCCTCGGGCCAACCCCGGCCTACCCGGGCCGTGACCTGCTCTAATCATAAGTGTAGGTCTAGTTTACTAAATATGTACACATGTAACACATCCCATTAATTTTCTTTTTTTATTAAACTTATTATGATTAAATTTTAGATTTTCAATAAAAAATGATACGACTACTTAGAATTATATAACAAGTCTAAAAATAAGAAACATCGAACGATAGACTACGGCTTTATTTGGAAAAACTAACTGCAAAACTAACAGAAGTAATTTTTTTCATTGATTCGCCTGAGTGTTTTTTTCCTTTGTCGTGACTAGGGATGTCAATGAGGCGGTATAAGTGGATACCGCACCGCACCAGTCCCAATTGGAGTAGGATGGGTATAGGTTTGGCAGGTGGTGGGGCGGGTATAGGTATCAAAATTATACCCGCCATGGGTAGTGGGGCGGAGGTGGATTTTGCATACCCGCATAATACCCGCCTACCCGCTTCTTATAAATGTTTAGTGTATCAGAAATAGTATTTTTTTAACTTTACTTGATGAAAATTTGTGATAATCTTTGAATTATTGTTATAATCAAAGCTATTTTAAAGTAATTCTATTTTATAATTATTTTAATTAACTACCCGTCGCGGGTAGTAGGACGAGTACGTGTTTGAAAATCTCTACCCGCTATAAGTGGTGGGGGCGAGTATGGGTAGAGGTTTGCCTTGGTGGGTACGGGTGTGGAGGAACCTATATCCACCCCCACCCCGTCCCAACGACATCCCTAGTCGTGACGTGCTTGTACTTAATATCGGTTTTATAGATACTCTCATGTACTCGAGTCCCATAATACACAATCCAAAATTATTTTATATTACGTTAAGAATTGTTATGGAAAGTTTTGTGTTACGGACGTATTACGTGGCTTATATATGGATAATGTCGGGCAAAAGTGTACCGACTTGAGAAATTCTATTTATGTTGCTGGAAATGGTCAAGGGAGAGATTGTCGAGAGGTCGGCATGTTGATATCCGAGGCCTAATTGCAAAAATGGAAGAGATAATAAGCAATCGTTTTTGAAAAAAAAAAATTATAATTAGGATCTCGTATAATTTTCGACGAGCCTAAATTTGACTTTTAAATACTTGTTTGTTTTTTTGTTTTAGGTAGAAGTCCTCGAAAAATTTATACCGAATAAAATTGAATCCTATTTCTGAATATTTTTTCGGTATATGCACCGATATGTGTGACACGTTTGATTGAGGTCCATTTCATTTTGTGGTAATTCAATAACTCCCTTAAATGCACATACTTTTAATTAGCTGAAACTATTTATTGAATAGTGCCCAAACCCCCCACAACCACACAAATTGCTGATACTATTCAATGAATAGTCTCAGCAAACACTATTCTTTGAACAGTGGACTATTTTTTGCCACTAATTTTTTTCGGTGCCCATACCTCTCCTCCTTCTTACGTTCCTCTTTTTCTCCCATTCATTTGTAACTCCCTCTTCGCTCCGCCAATTCCTCTGCCCATACTTCACCCTCCACTACAACAATTGATTACTTGGGCCACGTTTTATGCCACGGAAATTCGTGGAACGTGGCAAATTTTCATGTAGCCACGGGAAAAACTATTTTACATGGCCACGGGAAAATTTTATGCCACGGAAGAAACATTTCGTGGCCAAAAATCAATTGCGCCACGGAAAAATTATAAACGTGGCAAAAACGTTCATTTAGCCACGATTATAACTTTATCCGTGGTGCAAGTGATTATTTGCCACAGGCTCATTTATCCCGTGGCAAACAATTTCTTGTGTAAACATATTTAATTAAAATTAACATGTCAGAAAATAACAATAATATAAACTGATACTCCCTATATGATAATAAGCTCATTTATGCCATATTAAATCAAAATTAATATTAATATGTATCATAATAAAGCTAACATAAATTATTTGCTCGAGCAAAGAAATTTGGCGGAGGACTTGATCGAAGAGTGTTGTTTTAGGTGAACGAATTATTTGCTCGAGCAAAGAAATTTCAAAGAGGCATTCGAAGAACTCACTGAAAGCTACGCTATAGACATAACCCAACGTGCAAGATTGATGAAATTGTACGAGCTTGTTTCACAAAGACTTGCCGAGGAGTATTTTGTGTTAGAATGTTCATGTGCAAGTCACCATCTCCAGAAGGTTTTGACAGCGATTAGCAAGGTCAAAGTTCCACTTGATGTTCATACCAAACTTTGGCACTTAAAAGTTCACTATTTGAAGAAATTGGGACGAGATATGGGTAAGTGTGCTCTGTTGTTATTGGAGTATATTTACAGTATTTGAGTGTAGCAACAAATACAAGCCATATACGTGATACGAAGAACAACATTAGTATACGATGACTCTAATACCATGTTAATCTATATCGAATATTTGTATAGTTTAACAGTTTTACATGCGTTTATGCAAATCTATGCACAATTCACAATGCATAACAATTTCTTTTGATTTTTAGTTCCAGAGGCATATAGAGAAGCCTGGTCGCTGTGGTTGTGTGGGCACGATTTAACCGCGGACATGATTCTAACAATCTTGTAAGTTAGTACGGTTTAGTCTATGTATGTCGTTTTTTGTTTTTTTCACGTACTTAGCCTAAGGGTTTTTTTTTTCCATTGTAGTGAGGCGCTCGTTGTTAAAATCGGTCTCGAAGATACTTTAACGGTTTGTGAGGACATTTTGAAGGACTGTGCCATTTCGATAGTGGTCGACAATTTGTGTAAAAAGCGAATGAAAAAATTCGTGAATGCTAACCTCACATGATTCAAGGTATTAAATAATTTAATAAACCCTAAAAAGTACGTATTACCGTTACCATACCGTGAATTGTTAATTATTTGTTCTTTTATCTTAGATTTACCGTCGCGAACATCACGTATTGGAGTCATTAATGCTCAAAAAGACATGGTGGTAAAACAGACTAACGATGCGGAAATGCCCCTTATTGCACAGGTAATATACGCGACTCCATATTATATTAGTTGCACATTCTCATTGGGGTGCACAAGTGTGATCAACAGTTCCCTACTACTACAGTTTAAACCACAATACCACACCAAACATTCTCTTCCCTTTCGATCAATTTGCCACTGCTAACTATCGTCACCCTTTAACATATCAACCCTTCCTCTTCCACGATCACCCTCTTTCACTATTATATTGTTAAGCCAAATTCAACATATGATAAAACGTCCTCTCTTTTTAACCACAAATTACCCTTCAATCTTTCGCCACTAAACAGTCATTCGCCACTAAATACCCAACATAACTGAGCTATTATGTACTTCATCCTCTATTTCTTGAACATATTTTTAACACCAACATGTGACTATCCATCTTTTTAAGGCTCTTTGATGAAAGTGGTAGTCCTAAATATTTAACGAGGTTCTTAGCTTTGGTTACCGGTGATAAATTGTATGTTTTCAATTTTTAACTATTTTAGCAAACCAACTACTCCGTATTAGTTTATCGCAATTAATCTATAGTAAAATACTTGTATGTCGACTTTTTTTTTCAATTCTTTGATTATCTTAGTTTTGGTTACCGGTGATAAATTTTACGTTTAATCATGTCGACTATTTTTTTTACGAAGAAATTTGACCGCAATTAATTTATCGTAAAATCAAGACGCCAAACCATATAGTTTATCTATGAAATTATTTCCTCTCAAAAACATTTATTTCTCACAAATTTTTTAACGACATATATATATTTTGTCGCGAATTTCCATTGCATTTACATTTCCACTAACAATGCTAATAATTTTTTGCCACATTATGAAATAATCTGTGGCTAGTGTTTTCGCCACATGCATAGCTTGTTATGTGACTATAAAGGTATTTTTGCCACATGAATAACTTGATTGTGGCTAAATGGATGTTTTTTGCCACATGTTTAATTATTTCAGTGGCACAAGTAATTATTTGCCACATAATTATTACTCTTGTGGCAAAAATTTTTTAGTGGCAATCAAAATTATTTTTTTTCTGTGGCCAAATAAAATTATGCCACATTATACACATGTATGTGGCATGATTTGTGGCATAAGTTCAAATTTTTTTGTAGTGCCAGTTATCATCACGTGGCTGCATTGTACTATTTGTAGTGCAATAGCAATGTCAGTGGGCACAAACGCCCCCTTGTGTGTCCATTTACTGGGTTGTTGAGCGAGAAAAGCTTGCGGAGCCTGTTGTGGTCTGGGTCCAGGAAAACTTGGTCCGCGGTTAGAAGCAGGAGCAACCCATGAAGAAGTCGAATAGGGGGCAGAGGAGGTGCACCCCACCCCTGTTGAGTCTGCCATAGCGAGAAGGGGACTCAAGTCCAAGTCCGTGGTCCCTAAAGTGGCTGCTCCTCATTTGCTCCACCCACAATCTTACCATTCGACCCTTTATTTCCATTGTGTTTCCCTTTGTAATTGCCACGATAACGATTGTTATTCAGCCATAAAAGAATAATACTTCTTGCTAGGGTGGCAATGAGCGAAGCCGGCTCGTAGAGCCCTCAGGCTCGGCTCGATCAAAGCTTGACTCGAGTTCGGTCAAATATGAGCCCGAGCCATGTCGACAATATTCTACTTATAAACTGTATTTGTAATTTAGTTGATTAGGTTCGATAATTTACTCAATGATGATGTGCGACTAACCTGTAGTTTACCACTGTAACAACCCGGGTTTTTCAAAATGAAAATAAAATACGTTTAAAAAGGTTTTGGGAAAATAAAGGTTTTAAAACTGAAATCACGGTGGCGAAAACACCGTGTAGCCCGGATTGTTACTAAAACAAACTACTAAATGAAACTGAAAGATAAAGAGTAGGCCTTGAGGCCTAACAAAATGGGGAATAAATACCCCTTACAAACAAATCCAAAACGAAAGTCCAGAGTCTAAAAATAAAGTCTAAAACGAAACCAAAATACAAGTCCAAAAAGTCTAAACAAAGTCACATCTCTTCCAAGGTAATACACGGTCACATCCTCGCATCCAACTCATTCAATCCCGTCTCGCGCATACCTATAAAAGAGAGGCAACAACCACAATCAGTGGGGAGTAACTAAGTGCTCCTCAGTCATATTTTAACATAACGAACATAAACAACACTGCAAACAAGCTTACCTGGCCTACGGCCTATTATCAAGGTACAACAACATAAACAACTAACATACAACAAAGGGACAATAATACACAAACAACAAAACAACACGGCGCAACCAAAGTTGTGTCCAAACCATCTGAGCTCTCAAGACGATCCTTCTTCCAACCAATTGCGGGAGTAAGCGCGGAGAACTGGGTGAAGCAACAAGAATCACCCCGAGTGAAGCAACAAGAATCACTCAAACCCTATGGCGGAACAGCAACAAGAAGTTCCTCAAT
This sequence comes from Dianthus caryophyllus, assembly GCA_023091065.1. NCBI lineage: Eukaryota > Viridiplantae > Streptophyta > Magnoliopsida > Caryophyllales > Caryophyllaceae > Dianthus > Dianthus caryophyllus. Next base: position 38,894,763 of record CM041518.1, on the reverse strand, counting down.
CACAAGTCCAAATTTGGCCAAATTCCACCGAGCAACAAGAACGGTGACGACATATACAACCATAGTCTCTAACCCTTCTGGTTGAGAACCCACGATAGCTCTAGCTAAACAACAAGAATAGCCGAGGGGACCATGAGCGGTATCCGTCCATCCAAGGACGTTGTGTCTCCTCACACATGTGCCAGAACAGTACCCATGTGCAAACTTAACTCAAGCTCAACCTGTTAACCTGTTAACCTGTCTCTAACACTTCCAACACAACCATACAACAACAACAACAACCATACTCATACATACACAAGCCTCATTACAATCGTAACCAACCATACATACGGAGTACAATATGATCAACATACATTACAAGTCATACCCACTTGAGATGCTTATAATTCATTATTTAGTGATCAAACAAAGTGTATCTCGATTCAATATAGCGTAATTAACAACCTAAGACATGCCAAGACTCAAACATGTGACAAACGAACCAATACACACACACACACATACCTCACGGCATGTGTGCTTACACACGGCCAACACAACACAAAACCCGTTCTCATGCAACATACTCAATTCTCATGTGATCCATTAACAATTCATGTGATCAATTCATTAAAACATGCATACAAACACTTTTAGTCTTAATCAAATCATCTTAACTCATAACCAACTTTAGGTGATTCATTCAAACATCAAGATTTAACAACAATAAGCCATAACAAGAAGGAAAAACATGAGGAAAACAAAGCAAGGGCCACGGCCCCTACTCAAACAATTCGGCCAACATCATCACACCAACACCCATTCGTTTTTCCAAGTTTTACAAGCATGATTAACGATGAACTATGTGAATTATGCATTAAAATATGATAATATGACAACCCTAGTATAAGGCCATAGATCTAGCATGATTTTATGACAAAAACAACAATCAACAACATGGATTCTTGCACTCATACAATAGATCAACAAAGTAGAATACAAGATCAACAACTCATAGGCCTCATACATGTTAAAATACAACTAGATCACACCTAGTTACCTTAGTTGAGTTCAAATCCTTGCTATTCCTCTTCTTCCTCCACAAGGATGGTGTCCCCTTCCTCTAGATCTCCTTCTCCTTTGAATTTCCAAGCCAAATCACACAAGCAATAAGCATACAACATAATAACACATAAAATAATACATAAACAGAAAAATATAAGAACTAAAAGGGCTGATTTACCAAGGGAATTGATTAGGAAAAGATTAGGGCACACAAGACAAGAGAATGGATGAATGATTAAGGTGTTTGAGTGAGGAATTATGATGTGAGATGAGGAATGAGATGAGGGAGATGTAAATCAGATCTTTAGGGTGTTAGGATAAGAGGGGACGTATACAATATAATGTCTTGAGCCAAAAGAAACACGGGAAAACCCTAAAACTCAAACCCGTGTAGAGGGAGCGGCTCGCTCTGGCACATAGAGCGGCTCGCTCCAAAGTAGGAGCGGCTAGCTCCGATCCTTTCTTGAGCTTATTCTCGTTTCTTCCCTTATCTTCTTCAATCCTCACTTATACCCTTGCATTGCTTACCTATGCTTATAAGACTCTCCTAAGCTCACTCATGAACTCGGGCCTACAACCACCCATGACCAAGACCCGACTCACCGAGTTAAGAAATGATTTCCCGAGCCAAAAGTGGAAAATCACTCGATTAGGAAACTAACGAATTAAAGAAAATGAATAAAATAAATTAGAAAAAGTCGGGGTGTTACAACCACCACGTCCGCTAAACTAGTACTTCGTCATTGACCTCCCTAACACCAACTCGTGAATTATAACTGACACCTTCCTAGCAAGTTTGTGCACCCTCGGAGTCTCGGTACATAGTGCAGTGGATGTTACTGATTGGATTGAATGTGGTTATTAATCTCGACACAGTTCGTGTAAGTGATGTGTGTTGGTTTGTGTTTGGATTCGAGCTTGGTGTGGTGACTCCGGTGAGTCTTACTGTCGTGCTTGTATTGGTTCAAATGTTTTGACCAGTTTGGATAATCGGGGGTGGTCTAGGACTAGACCCGTCAAAAGGGTTGGCCGGGCTGGTTTCAAGTTCAGGTAACCATAAATCGAGTAATGTATGAGTCGGGTGTATTTCGGGTTGCAAAATATACACGTCAAGTGTATACTACCAAAGGTAATCTCGAGAGGTTAGCACATGCAACGACAACATCACTCCGCAGTAATATTTTTAAAATGGCGCCTACATTGGCTTACACTTATGTTAACGATTATCAAATTTTTACAACTTTTTATTTGTAATTCAAGATATTGCGTAATATCCATTGATATTTGTGTAATGGAAAAAGTACACTCGTCAACCATTTTAATGTTTAGCGTGATTATTTTTAAATATGCATAATGTCTGCATTTACTTAATGATGGTCAAAATAGACATATACTTCCTCCATTCCGTTTGATTCTATACATTTGACCAAAACACGGTAATTAAGGTAGAAGAAAATTAAGTGGGGTAAACAATAGAATTACTTAAATACCCCTACTTTATTGTTTGCAAGTGGGTTGAGTGGGTATTAATGAAGGGTATATTGGTCTTTTAGTTTAATAAAGTAGGGACTAAAATAGAAATGTATAGAATTGATTGGAATTTCCGAAAAATGAATACGTATAGAATCAAATGGAATGGAGGAAGTATTAGACACTACGTTGTCTTTTGAAGAATTTATATCACATATGCTCTACATCCGAATTGTTTCATTATAGTCCCTCTATCTCAAATTAAATGTCCCCTATCCATTAGAACTTTTCCCAAAATAAGTGTTCACTTTCTATTTAGAGTAAATTTTAACAAAAAAATTTGCAAATTTTTTTCATTTTCATTACCATTTCAACAGAGGACAATTATTTTGGGACGGAAGGAATAACTCACTACACTGTAATCCAAAATTTGACTTTCCCGTACATCATAATAATCAATACGAACATTTTTTCACATCTCCACAATTAAATCTAACACAAACGTTTCCAACATTACACCAACACATTAAGGTTTATATAGCTATAAAAACACTAAAAATAACAGCAACAAGTGGACCGAGCACGAAAATAATAAATTCGGGTAAGTAGCAACGGGAGCATATCCCGACAATTGGACGGATCCCGAAAAACTACCGGTAAAACTTGACGTAGGCGTAGCTATGGTTGGAGACGGTATGTTTTTGCAAACTCCAAAAGGCGACCCTGGCTGCAAAACAATTGAAAACAAAAATATGTGATGCTCTTTAACGAACTCGCAGATTTTCATACAAAATGTCGATAGTTAAAGAACACGGTGCATTTTCAATTGTCATATTCATAAATATGACGCTGAGTTCCTCAAATAAAAACAACACGAAAATCCGTCGTGATCTAATGATACAATTGTAGAAGAAGATCGACAAACCTGGCACGCAGTCACCGTGTTGCACCCACATAATGTGCGACCGTTCATTGTATCCAAGATACCGAAAACGCCTGGTCCATCGCTTCTCTGTATTGGTTAAAACAAACATTAGAACCTTCGTAATCGTCTATAAGGATAGAGGAACATGACACGTTGACTAATTCAATTATATTAATTTACCAAGTAGAAGTTCACTGCGACAAAGTTCGGCATCGTCTTCCCTGCTGCTTCATAACACGTGCCAACCATGTTAGCCAATGGAGCCGAGTTTTCCTTGCACGCTTCATCTTCAACGGGATATGTCGGGAAGTAATTCATCAAGAAAAGTGAAGTGGATTTCGAGTTTAGCTTCTTTGATTCCTTTCGGTTTGGACACGAACCTTCTTTCACTCCAGGATCTCCAGCTGCAAAACCATCACACGATAAGGTTTGCCCAAAAATGTCGTACAAGAATGGTTTTCCGAGAAGTGCTTACATTCATTTTCAACCATATATCTCCACTGATAAGCAATTCCTTCCGATTCCTCCTTTGAAGGATCTGACGTGAAAACCACGAGACGGTGATTTTGTTGAACCATATCATTCACCGTAGGCCAATCTTCACCTTTTCTCGGCATCTTGGATACCGGGAACAAATACTTGTCAAGTCCAGCATTAGCGAAGAGATGAGTCAACCCTTTTGGGACGCGGACATAATCCTCGATTATAATGGTGACGATTTCTGATGGGTTAGTGCTCAAAAACGCTTCCACTTCCCTCAAAGTGTCGATTGCTGGTCCCTGAGTTAGAAGGTTCCAAGTTATTGGTCTACAATGAAGCGTTGAGGTGTCATGTCGTGTAGAGTGTTGGACACTGGACACGACATCAAAAGTGACGTGTCTAAGTAACATAGCTCCCTATTGAAATTCAGGCCTCTAGTAGCCCCAGTGGTACAACGACACTGATGTGGGTTACTTTTTGTCCTCAACTTGTACGAAAACAAAAGGTAAATTCTACGAGCAAATTTAACCGAACGTAAATTGATTAATTAAGAGAGGAGAAAAGAGTATACAAAAGCAGTGATGTTGTAACAGCGCCCCTCAAATGAATGGCAAAGCCAAATGTCGTTCTGAAAGTCGTACATGTCCAGCATCAATCCTCTCACTCCATTCTAAACAACAGCCACAGGAGCAATCGTGAGCATAATTCATAACAACTTCTGATAACAGATGCTCCGAAATCCTCCAACGACACAAGCAACACAACCGAAATACAAAAAGTTTTACGTACCCTTAGCTGATTAGTCACTGTATCTTCTTGATTGTAGAACGTGATTCTTTGAACCCCGGGCAACGGAGGCGCATTTACGTTTGAAAATGCATTATGAGTTACTAGCCATGTGTACTTGTTAAATGGCAAACCGCTTATCTATTCACATCACCAAACAATCGTTACATATTATCAAATAATACCATTATATAACACTTTTACTCCACATTTATTAGTACGGAGTATCATTATATGATGCGCAGAAGCTATTATAAAACAGTCCTAAAATAAACGAAAACGCCAATTATCGACACATATTCAGAAAAACAGTTCCAAAACGAACAAAAAGTTCCATTATATATCGAGTTTAGAACCAAAAGATCGAGGAACATACAACAGAAGTTGGTATGGTAACTTGGCCTCGAGTACAGACGGGTTGATGTACATTAGCAGCAGGGCAGTTACCACAGTACAAACCAGCTGCGCAATCAGTTGGTGCTGAACATTTATCCAAAAGCTGCACAAATTTCACAACACAATCAAATTCATAACTAAAAACACGTAAAAATCCAAATATTAGTATGCCAATGATTAGGCGTACAACGACTTTATAACGCCTGCATACCGCTAATGGTGCTCTACTTCTGTGTTTTCGAAATCATTGATCATTGTATGTGTTTTCGAATAAAATGTACATATTCCGCGATCAATATTACAACTATTGTAACCATTATCGAAATTTATTCATAAACGACTTCAATAACTATAATAGCAATCAAATTTTATTGCTATACATTCCATCAAACGGTACCATTGGAAAATTACTAAGTCACCGGATTTCAGATTGCGCGACACCCTATACATTGCCTCAAGGAGTAGCAAACTAGCAATGCATAGATCTTGGATGAATACACAAGTGAATAACAAACAACCAAAGACCCTTTTCATTTCAACATAATTTAAACTCGTTTAAGTTCAGCTCATCTCTAATTAGCTCAACTTCACTCCAATACATTCAAATTCCCGAACATATAAGTTTCAATTCAGCTCTAATAAGTTCAGCTCAGCTTCAATAAATTCAGTTCAGCTCTAATACGTTCAGCTGAAAAGAACGGGGCCTAACTCCATTTTTCATTTCTTAGCTCACTATTCACCTAAAACATTGTGCCCAAAAATATATCAAATCATAAAAAGAAGGAAATAATATTAATAATTTATTTTCAAAAAAATAAAAATAGGAAAAAACCACCTGACAATTGGCATCAGAGCAAGCTAAGGAGGCATAGATGAAAAGAGCAAAAAACAGTAATAATATGATGAGAATATGATTGCTTTGGAAGAAGTTCCACAGCAACATGGAAGAACAATGGTGTGAAAATATAGAGAAAAAAAATAATGATTTGCACAAGTTTCTCAAGTCTCAACCACTGAAAACCAAAAACCCTCCCCCAAAAAAAAAAAACAAAGAAAAGGAGCAATAACACACTATAACAGTGCTTTTAGTGTGGACTGATCACTGATGTTTAGTGCTAGTGCTCAAATGCAAATGCAAGTGTGAAAAGACGAGATTTCTTTTGGGCTTATTATCGACTTAAAATTTTGTTACGGTGCAAACTCAAGTTTCACATCAGTTGAAAAAAGATGAAAGTTCACCAAATATAATAGGATGAAACTCTTTTGGAAGGAGTCTAAAAGTAAATCCGTGAGGGCTTGGCCCAAAGCGGACAATATCATATTATTATAGACCGCAGAACGATGTAGCAGAGGCCCAACATCAATCGTCAGCGCTTCCATTATAACAAATGCGATAACAATTTTTTCTCTCTTATGGGGTTTTTTTTCATCTATACTCTCGTACTGTTGAATTTTTCTTTCTTTTTTTTTTTTTTTTTACTTGTAGTCTTCGTTGATGTAGTACGTGTTGTACCCTTGACCTTATTTAGTTAGTCCCAAACGTGATCAAACCGATGTAAATCATCAAATTTGTTCATTTGTTCATTAATTTGACCTTAAAATGTTATTACGGTGCAAACTCAAGTTTTACTTCGGTTGAAAAATGATGAAAGTTCATTTATATAAGTGTCCACCAAATATAATAGTATGAGGCTTTTTGGGAAGGAGGTAAATCCGTGAGGCCTTGGCCCAAAGCGGACAATATTAGGCCCAACATCCTATTTTTTTAGGAGGGAAAGTTTATGTGAAACAAAACTAACGGTCAATTTGATGGTTTATCCTTGTTTGATCACGGTTGGAAGTGACTAAATAAGGTCAATGACACAACTAGAAAATGTGAAAAATACAAAGAGTATAGATGGGAAAAAATCATCCTATTTTTTTAGTAATTGTTACGGATATAGCAACTTAATTACAATTGATCAATCTAGGTTAGATCATTTATCTAAATATCATATTGTTTGTGTTGGAGTATAATACCCACATGTGAGTGTCCCACATTGATTGTGGAAGAGAGTTTGGTGTGGTTTATAAAGTCTAAGGGTTCTCCTCTCATTGCCAATTGATTTTGAGAAATGTGGACACCCTTGGACTTGTAAGTCGGGCTCGCTCTCTTCCACACGGGTTTGGCCAGGCCCGTTTCATGATTCTAATAGTTTGACTCATGTTAAGTTCAACTTAGGTATTCAAACTCAGACCATGGGTATTCAAACTTAATACCTACTGCTCATGGTACCTCTGTACAGACCACTAAACCATCACATATTCGATACTGAATTTCTTTCATTTCAGATAAGTTCAGTTCACCGGAATTAAGTCCCAAAAAAACACAAGACCTTAAAAGTCCTCAACACACTTATCCAAACTCATAAACCAACAAGATCAGTTATTTATACCCAAAAGGCCCAAACACATTTCACGAAACCCAAAAAAAAAAAAAAAAAAAAAAAAAGGCCCAAAACTGTGAAAATTAACACCGCGCTCAACTTTGCCGATTTTCACATACAAAACGCATCGTTTTGAATATGAGAATCGCCGTCGCCGCTATCTTTCGCCGCCGGCGACCGTTCAACGTCGACGTCACCAGTCTCCGGCGTATGCCCACGTCATTTTCCGGTGAAAATATCTTCCAAACTTCATGTGATATCACATTTAATTATGTAAATTTATTTCTAATTTTTTTTTTTGTTTCCGTTACAATTACTACAAGATTATGCGATTTATAACCTCCGTAAAAATCATTGTTTATCGTTAGGTTTTGATGTTAATTTCGTTTGAAGCTCAATTTTAATGTACGAATTCAAATATGTCGTAGATATTTTGTGACAAATGTTGTGGAAGTGTTTACGTTTGAAGTATAATGTGAATCACAGTATATTTGAAGCATGTTAATGGTGAATTACTGCTGTTAAATTGCGTCATTATTGATTTTTATTCCTCGAAATGTTTTGTTGAATGATATATTATTTGTTATATTTGAATCGATGATTTGTGTAGAGTAGATTCTTTAATTTCATATATTTTCATATGAAATTCGATGAATTCTGTATTGTGAAGGCTTTTGCGATGATCTATGTTTCCTCGACACTTCACTTTAGCGACATTATGAATAGTCGTGTCTGATACACGGCAATGTGTTGCATCAGTCAATTGTAGATTTGTAGACGAGTCTGTGCAACGTAAGTGACGGTTAACCCTAGCGAAATCAATTTGATTCACTTTATTTTAATTTTAGTGAAATTAATTCCGAAAAATAGGGTTTAACTTTCGGATGTTGTAAATTATTCAAGTATATTGTTCGATTGGTTGTAGACGTATTGTTGGAAAAGTTAGGTATTACGGTTGTTTGGAAGCAGTGAGGATATAATTCTCGACATTTCTCGAAACTACATTCTTATAAACGTCACTCTTATAGTACACCATTTTGGATGGCCACATCCAATTCTTACCACCATTACTAGATACGGAATATGTAATTATTTGACATATTTTTACGAAGTAGATTGTCTTCGAATAAAGTAAACTAAGATTATTATAGAGAACTCTATGCAACTACTTTAACAACAGCGAAGTTTAGTTGTAAAACCCGTTTATTTTGTTAATGTGTAACCCTATAGGACTGTTAACTGTAGGTTAAGGTCTGTCTCTTTTTGGTCCTAGAAAAATAAATTAAACGGAATTAGGTTCGATATGATACTGATTTTGTGGTAATATGATGAGTTAAGTGCCTCAAACTTTGAGTTTAGCGGGATTTTAAGGTAGTTTTGCAGATATCGCCATATTATCCTTCTTGACAGAATAGTTAATTAATTTTTGTTGCTTAGGCTAACGTAAAAAAGAAAATAAATACGTACAGAAAGGCAGATTTCTGAAGCGCTCCCTCACTTTTTTCATTTAATTCTTTTCTAATTTCTTCTCTCAGAAATGACAAATGTAGCTGAGTGAAAAACGTTAATCGACGTTGACGGTTATATATTTGAGGTTTTGGGTTTTATGTAGTTCAATTAAATGCGTGATCTATCGGTCATAATGTGAAGGGATCCCTTTGTTTAGAGTTTTAGAGATGTATCGTTCAATACTAACATAGTAACCTGGGAAACCTCATCCTTTCTTTGGTTAGTTGTGTCATAGTTTTTGCGCCTACAATATGCGAGGATTGCGCTTGCACTTGACACTCACGCAATATGTTTTTCTTGTGTCATCCTTATTGCAGAACACGTTTTATTTATCCAAGATGTAGCTGGAACTTCTTGTTCAGAACATTTGCCAAATTTGTTGAATATACTTCAGAAAAGAGGTAAAATATGGACATTACATATTCTTTTACCGTGTATATGCCTTCACAAACTACGTATACATGTGTAATCATCAAAGTCAATTTACCTCTTTCCTAGTATATAATGATTGCCCTATGAAGCATATGGAAGAAAACCTAAGATTCGCTGCTTCAAATTGTAGTCTTTTTCATAGTTTTCGACGGAATGGATGTGTTTACGATTACTCTTTTTGCACCGTACTTTCCTGCATATTGGTCGTCGAAGGTTTGAACATCAAAGTCTTTATTGGTGACCAGTTTTAACTCTTAATTTTGCTCTGTTTGCTGGTTTCACGAACAAAATCTGACTACAATTCGCCACTTTTACAAAGTTATTAACTCTATTGCAGTTTCTTAATGGTTTGCTCTATGGGCTTATTTCGATAACTGCACCGTCTTATCATTGTGACGCATCAATACAGGTGACATCATTATTTCACCTGGAGATAAGCAAGGCTTGTTTCCACTTGCAATTCCTTTGTCGCGAAACGCTTCAGGTATAATAAGTTGCCGTATCTATTCAGTTCCTTGAAGCAAACTGGTAGAGGCTTTGTTCAAACCATATGTTTCGGTTCGCAGGTGTTACACTTTCGCTTTTACGGTGGCCAACAGCACCGTTTGGGTAAATTCAACTAGTTTTCTCTCTTTTTAGTTCTCATTTCTTGATTTTTTTTTTTCACGTAATTTTGTAGGATGGATATGCCGGTTGTAGAAGTCCACAAGTATGGTGTGTCACCTCTGGCGAAGAATGTAAGTGGAGAATCACCGTACTTGTTCCATCAAGTTATTTGACTTTTCGAACCTTGAGCCTTTATATGTATTGTCAGGTTGACCAATATATCCATAGAATATTGGCCGAAGAAGATGTCAGTGAGCCAAATGGTGGAAACAAAGAACTGTTTCAGGCTTCAGGAACCGCTGGAACGAAGCTTTACGGCGAGAAGAACTTCACAAATTCACAGATGCCGAACTTAGATACCTACCTTCTTAGAAAGGTACTGAAATGTCATTTGTCTATGATTTGTCGAACGACTCAAACAGCTTCTTGATTGAAGTGTTTGTTCCCAGGTTGGTTTGTTTCCAGATATTGTCGAACGCAAAATTAGTCAATATCTCGAGCAAGGAAATCAAGTAAGACCCTTCACACTTTACGTAGTGTTGTTCAACACTAAACCAAGTCTCCTTAAGTTGATTTTTTTTGTTTTGTACAAGATTCCAGCTCTAGTGACTGGGGAGTTCTATGCAAAGAAGCAACACTTTCCGGGCTTCGGACGACCTGTTGCATTTAATGCAGAAACTTTGCTCAAGTGCGTTGGATACGTCCTTAATTACAGTCTCTTGAACCTAAATTATACATACAATTTTTTTCATATATCTGTCATTTTTCAAAGGGTAGGGCGAAACTTAGAAGCTAAAGCAGCAGTGAGGGCCGCGCTGAAGTCGCCATGGTGGACTTTAGGCTACAGATATCAGGTATGTGATTTCGGCCCCCTTTGCCCAATCCGCTCTTATATTGTCGACAAATGTCTTAGAAGTATGTTGTCTTAGAAAGTCGCTGAAGTAGCACAATGGAAGGACGAACAAATATACTTCGTTAAGAAAAAGTTGACGGAAGAAGGAAAGCAAGAGGATCTTAATAAGGGAAAAGAGCTTACTCAGGTTTTATGACCTCACCACTCGTCTCTTGTTTTCCCAAAAGTATGTACCCGTGAATCTAGCAGTGAATTTTGCTCTTCATTGTCGTAGATTGCAGTAGATGAAGCTGCATATTGGCTAGATTTGGCGTCTGTGGAGGGGACATGGGATGACTTTTTAAATCGCATTGTTCAATGTTACAAGGATGCAGGGCTCGATGACCTGGCAAGGTTTATATCATACAAAGGCTGAATTTGAGACGGAAATCATAAACCTCATCATTTTAAGCTTCAAAAGTGATGTTTCGGTCTGCTAATACAGTTCATAAACTTACCAGGTATTTTCGATCTGACATCATCATTCTTGATTGAGATGTAGTTGTCTAAATAGTACGTATCCCGTTTTATGTTTAGATCAATGAATTTGGCTTGAAGTTGCAAATTAGAAAGAATCATTTCTAAAGGAGTATAGGACTATACTCGACTAGGTATTTCTTTTTTAATAGACGAGAACACGAGTATATCTCCTTCCTTTCCTGCCATTCTTATTTCACGTCATTCCCTTCCTCCCGTAGCTGAACAAGTCACCTCATTTCGCTCTCCAATTTCCATATAGCATTGCATACATAGGTCATGAATTCTCCTAACCTACCCTACTCGAGAATATTAGCATTGAAATGCCAATAGTTCTGGAGCTCTATGGGTTGATAATTCCTCAAAAATCGACGTGGTGGAAGCGTTCAAAGTGCCTGGATTATATATGCACAAATTATTTCACTTCCGTTCATAATCGATCTCTCTTCCTTCGTGTTACGAATGATATCTAACCGGATTGTTTATGTGGGCGGTGGATGGTATCTGTCACAAACGCGCGTTAAGCTTAAAGGGCGGACGCAAGCTTCCCCATACCTGATGCTACTGACAGTCTATTGGCAGGAGAAAAAATGGGTTATCAAAAGTCCTAATATCAATTTTATACTCGAACAGTTTATGCTTTAACCCTCATCAAGAAATTCATAGGAACTAGGGTTGGATCTAATTAAACGGGACTCAACATCATCTTTAAGGAATGACGATGAATAGTACTGCTTAGGCCCTGTTCTTTTTGGCTTATAAGAGATGAACTTATAGAAGCTAGCTTATAGGAGCTGAACTTCTTTGAGTTGAATTCGTAGGAGCTGAAGTTATTTGAAATTAAAGCTTGCTAGGCTCATAGGAACTGAACTTACTCCCTCCGTTTCAGTGAATTGTTTACAGTTTGACTTTTTTGTGAGGGGAAAAAAGTCAAACTGTAAATAAATGACTGAGACAGAGGGAGTATTTGAGTTGAACTTATAGGAGCTGAGTTAACTCATAGGAACTCAAATTAAACTGAAAAGGACAGAACATTAGTAATGGGATAAAAGATCTTATAGTAAAACAACAACTCTCTCTTAAGATGGATATATCCGTCTTAAACTTAAAACAGGTCAAATATCACCCTACCAACATATACGAGTATATGACAAATACTTTATTTTTCCCAACACATTTTGTTTTTATCTTATTCCAAGTCTTGATCCGTCTTAAATTAAGACAGATATACCCGTTTTAAACGAAAATTTGTGATTCTAATAGATCTACATAGAACTGAGCGTCACATAAAACTAATCGTTTCTAGGTAGTCTAATAACCTCCTACCACCCATGTTACTAAAAGACCTATGGGGCAACCTTATCGGGTCATGACCCTATGAGGGCAAAAAATAATTCAGCATAACTCCTTATAGTGTGTTTGGATAGGTGAATTTGATTTGAAATTTTAGATTTGATCCAAATAACTTGTTTGACAAAATACAAAGATTTAGATTTGGATTTGAACAAAAAATTTCCCTACACTAATCCAAGTTTAAATTTGGTGAACCCAAAACGAACCTCAATCTCATGTCATTTGCAAATTCCACATTTCACAATTTAGATTTAAAATGAGAATTTTCAAATAAAATGCCTATTCTCAAACGCTACCTTAAGTATTCACTCTCTAAAATATCTGAGGTTTTTTTAATGTACACCGTACATTATTTATGGAAACCAAGTTTGTAGGGGTCAAGTTCATAGGGGTAGCAATAATCAACTTGTTGCATTCTTAGAAACTTAGTACGGAGTTCTCCGTAGTGTCTATTTGTCTAAGGTTTTTTTGCCACTTCTTTCATGTCCTTATGCTAAATATCCAATTTTAACACTATTTATATTATTTGAAAACTGTTGTTGTAGACCCAACAATTGGAAATAGTTCGGATTACTTTTATAGTCTTTATGTAGCAAACTAGCAACAGTACAATTGGAAATAGTTCGAATCTCCATCGCCTGTCGTGTCGTATTGCTCTTAAAATTTTACTCTTATGGCTTATTTTGGACCCTAAAAAATAGTAAGATGGGTACTTTAATCTATTTGATTCATTTCATTCTTTACCTTTAAAATTTTGCATGTTTGTTTACGGAGTATATGAATATATCTTTACTCTTTTTTTTTTTCAATCACATCAAATTACTAATTAATTTCTTACAAATTATAGATATTTAGGTAAATTTAATACTCATATCCCATCTTTATAAATCGATCGAAAAAAATGTACTCATAGTAAGAATTGTATAAATCGAAGGTAGTAATACGATCAGGTGATCAATTTGAAAGCTATGGCTCAAGGCCTCAAGCAAACAAAACCAAAGTCACTGTATGAACTTTGAAGGCTAGCTATGAAGAAGACCCTTATTAACTTTACATGTAAGTTTAACATTGATCATGAAAGTGAGAGTTGCTCACTTTATAAGTTTAGAGGCTACACCTCCTATCAATTGGTTTTGGGATAGAATCCTCTAGGCTTTATGAAGCCGGCTCTCTCCTTCCATTTGTGGGTATGGTTCGGGCCCGTCTCTGGTTTCACATGGTATCAGAGCCCATGGTTATATCTTGGGTCTCTTGATTTGAAACCGGGCCATTTATATGCCGCCGGATATGGGTTCGTGTCTCTGATTAAAATCACCCATCCGGTTGAGCTTTATGCCATGGAAAAGAATCCCAATAATGTTGGGCTTCAGTATAAGACTTCGTAATGAACTTACATGTGAAGGGGGTGTGTGATGAAGGCCCTTATTGACTTCACATGTAAGTTTCACATTGATCATGGAAGTTGTTCACTTTATAAGTCTAGAGGCTCCTCCTATCACCAATTGGTTTCAGGATGGAACCCTCTAGACGATATGAAGCGGGCTCTTTCCGTCCATTTGTGGGTGACTGGGTGTACCTCGGGCCCGTCTTTGGTTTCATACCCGCCCATACAATTCACTTAATTACTCCGTACAATATCATTGAATTTTCCAACGTCTTAAAGGTATTGAAAAGTTGAATGATTTGTTGGTTTGTCTCACGCGTAAAATAATCTTACACGAGTATAACAAAAATCATCCTACACACATTTTCCCTCCAACTTTTTTTTTAACCCTTTTTATTTATTTTATTTTACCTCTTTTATTTTATTTCCTCCAACTTTTTTTTTACCCTTTTTATTTATTTTATTTTACCTCTTTTATTTTATTTCCTTTTTAAAATTATGTCATATAAGTAAGTCAATATCTTCTATGTACAATAGAATACTTTTTTTTTTTATCTCTTAAACTTCCATTTTTATTTAATGTGTTTTCAATATAACATTTTATTCGCGTTTTACCATATTATTATAATAAATGATGAATTTTAAAACAATGTATTGCGATACTTTGATCAATTTTTGCCACATTATGATATATTTTAAAATAAATTTATAACTATATTTGTATAAAAAAAATTTAGATGTTCCATTATGCTAATTGTTTTGTTACAATTTCAACGATTCTATCATCTAAATTTTGATAGTTAATTGAGAAAAATCAAAATTGACACTTTTAAACATATTAAACGGATTAATTAGAAGACAATTACGGGTCGAATAAGCGGGTTACATGTTAAATAAATACGTGGTCGGGTAAAATACAGTTTGTTGTATTTTGGGTCTAAGAATACATGTTTATTTAGGTTGTGTTTATATTATTACGAAGTATTTTTTATTTTAATTTAATATTTATCTCAATTACCAAAATTTTCAATTAACTATTAACTTATTTAATTATTTTTATACATCTATTATGCTAGTTATCTTTGATAAAACCGAAAACATGTAGATACGGAGTATTATTTGAGTAGTATAATCCCCTTGATATGTCTTTTTCAATGTATTTTCTTTTTAATGTCTTTGTTGCCACAATATCATTTTCGTTGACCTAATTGTGAATCTTTGTTTGATAATGTCTTTTAAATGGGACAATTGTCATCATTCTTTGATGAGGAAAACCATATAAAATAATTTTATTTATGGAGTAATATTTTACAGGTTAATGTAATACTCGTATCAAATAAATTTATTTTAATAATTTTTTACTGTAAGGTTTCTCTTTTTGACAGTGATTTGGATTACTATGCAATTTCAATGATTTATTTTATTTGGCTCATTCTTCAATGCAGATTCAAAATTTGTCTCCATTTTTTTAAAACTCCGGATAAAATATACTCCGTACATGTTAGAACTGTCGCTCGATTTGTTTGGGTTCAAAAAATTAGTGTGTCTCGTGTTGTTAAGGTGCATGTAGATCGTGACTATAATCTGATCACCATTATAGAGCTAAATATTATTGAATTAAATATTTAAAGTGACGTTTGAAAACCTATATTTTATTTTAAAAATTGCAATTCAAATTCAACGTTTAGAATGGAGAAATTTGAAATGACGTGGTATGTAGGTGTCAGCTGAAATTCCCACATTTTGTGAAGCATTTGATTACCTTCAAATTCTTGAGTTTCCAAATGAAATAATAGTTCCCAAAAGCACTCTAAATGTATTACAATTATCCGTGAATTTTAATGTACTCTAAATTCTTGAGTTTCCAAATGAAAACCTAAATGATGTAAACAATGGTCCCATTCAAGTATTAGTGCGAATTTTAATGTGAATTCATTGTTGTAAGTTTGTAACTTATCCGTGAGTTTTATTTTCTCAATTAATAATTAGTATTATACTCTTTCTGTTTCATTATCTTTTCTTATTTCTATTTTTGTTAATTTTTTACTAATTTCATCTACACAATCTAATTTAATTTAATACGAAGTATATTCTAACATAAATTTCATCCAGATAACCCATCTTCCTTAATTATTAAGGCAAAATGAAATAGGAGAAAAATGGTGGAACGAAGGGAATAATTTATTCAAAATAAATAAATTGCCAACACATATGCTTATAAATAATATACTAAAGAAATTTATTGACTGTTTTACAGTGAGATAATCTCACAATAGACATGCTCTACTTTCACTTTGCATAGGGTCGTTAAGTGGCATACGCTAAACCTACGTGGATCGTCACTTAGTAATTGGTCACTTAGTAATTGATACGCTAAACGGTATCAAGTCATGTATATATTCATTTTTATTTTTTTTTATATTATTTTTTTGTCATCCATGGATTCACCCGAATCACCCGATTCACCCGTGGACGACGGGTGGATTGGATTCGGGTGATAGGTTATCGGATGGATGATGGATTCGGGTGGAGTGGGTGGAGTCGGGTGATGGATTCGGGTGAGGCTCCACCCGACCCGAACCCGATCCATTGCCATCCCTATACCCCAGATCGTCTCGTGTCGTATATGTTAGATTATGTCTAAAATACTCCATTCGTCTAAGATCAATTGACATATATTTTCTGACAATTCGATTCTATTTGACGCTTTATATTTAGTTTTACCTCATTATTATTCATCTCCGTTCCACTATTTTTTTTCTCATCTACTTTTTTATGGTTTACTAAGCGGTACTTTGAATGTATTTGTTTGTAGTAATGAGTAATTTATTTCGAGACAAAATATGGTTTTGAGAAAGATTTTTTAACGACAAATTGCAATATTTTAGTTACATAATACGGAGTATTATTCATTTACAATTTTACTTATTACTGGTCAAATTTTAGAAATTTGACCCCAGGAAAAGTGAACGGAAAGAATAAAAATGGAATGAAGGGAGTATATTTTAATCACTATGCTCCACTTGCTACCTCATTTGCTACGGAGTATATTTTAATCTTTTTACTCGGTAATTTTAATTCCAAATATTACATTAACCTTTTTGACAGTATTCATGTATGTCGAGAATTTTTAAAATTTCTGGCAATTTATAAGTGAAAATATAGTCATGTATGATCTTATTTGAATTGTCGTTATAAGTACAATATTAATATCCAATTTTTATAATGTTTTCTCGTGGAAAATTATAGATATTTGTGTTTTGACGTTCGCCTCGACAAATGTGAAAAAAAAAAAAGAAAAAAAAAAAGAAGGTAAATGTAATGTTTGGAGTCGAAAGGAGGGAGTACTGAATATAATGAGTAAGTCTATTAGACCACTGAGAGTCAGATACACGTGTACGGTGAGTTATTAGTGACTAAATGTGGCCACTTTAATTTATACTCCGTAGTAACTATTTTAACGCTTAACTTGACCACTTTCTTGAGGCCTTAAAGTGATCATTTTAAACGTTAGAGTGAACACATTATACGTCACATTTTAATAAATAAATAATTGTATGCGTAAATTTGTTGTATTTTAGAACTCGCCTAATAATATACGGAGTAATTAAGAGTTTAGGATTTTTTTTTTCGGTATTGCTCATTCATGTACACAATTACTCATTCTTGTACATTTTTTACCCTAATTTTTCCATTCAATACCCCTTCCATATTTTCAATTACAATTTTTCCTCTCTTTTATATTCACAACTATATTGCATAGTTTCACTGTAATTAAAGAATTATGACGGATCCCCTACCCTTTCATGAGGTAAATCTAATAATTTTAACGATTTTGCGAATAATTCAACATCATTTATTCAAAGGGTTTATTAATAAACGCGATTTTGGATGATAATGGTGATATAATACGGAGCATGTTGTTAAAACATGACGATTAAGAGACGAATATGGGATAAGGTTGACGTCGATAGTAGTATGTGTCGGTGACGGCACAATTGTGTCCGTGTCGTCTTTGGTGCGTAGGGTTTTGGGGTGGGGTGTGTCATGTGTGTAGTGTGCACAACGTAGGTTTGTTTGTTTTTTTGTGGTTTTTTTTTTTTTTTTTTTTTTTTTTTTTTTTTTTTTTTAAGTTTTATTACTCCGTATCTTTTTATTTAATAATATAATTGTTACTTTTAATATTTTTTTTTTAAGTTAATTAATTTAGTGTTTATTTTTTGTAAAATACATATTTCAACATTTTGAATATAATATTTAATTTTTTGAATAAAAAGAAGTGTACAAAAATGAGTAAAAATGTGTACAAAAATGAGTAAAAAAAGTGTACAAAAGTTATACGGAGTAAATGAATGAGTAAATTTAAAAAGGTGAGAGGAAAAAGAGAAAACTAAAAGTGAAATTAAAAGGAGGGGTATAAAATAAAAAATTGTGTACACTAAATCACTAATGAGTAAAAGTGGTACTGAACAACACCTTTTTTTTTAGGTTACAAGATATGAAGATAATTATTTTTTAAACCAACTGTGTACTCGATACGGAGTACGGAGTACATTTTATTTTTCTTAAAAATTGTGCAAAAGCTTATGGGGCTTATTGAATGAAATAGAGGGAGTAAATGTTAATTGTAATTAGTTAATTAAATGTCGACTGCGCGAAGTAAAATGCCGACTGCAAAAAGTACATCCCTTTTCTTTTGGGGTCACATCTTACTTACGACACTTAGACCAATTGCTTTCATGGTCCCTCAAAACATGACATTTGTGATCTGTCTTTGTTGTTTTTAATTTGAATAGTAAATCACCCATAATTGATTAAATGTAGTACGGAAAGTTTCTATGTTGTGTAAATGTTATCACAAATTCTTGTTTAAGACGGGTAACCCGTCTTAAACAAAGAAACGGGTCAAATACCCCACAAAAGACAAAGGACAAGTGGGGGAGAAAGTTGTTCTCCCCCACTAGTTCTTTGTCTTTTTATGCAGATTTAATTGCTTTTTCCAAGAACAGAATCTGCTTAAGGGAGACCAACACAAATGTTATGGGCTGGATTTTTATTTTTTTTATAAGGTAAAGAATCTAGATTGATCTTTGAGGGGAGCACCAACCTATTTCATCCTCGTGGATAAGAAAGGTAAGAGATAGCCAATTACTTGCATACCACCTCGAAATAACCGAACAAGAGTGTCCGAAATTTGCCATAAAATCTGAGACGTTCGCCTCCCGAAAACAATGGTTGATATGTATGTTCGAAAAATAACGGCATAACGCATTCAAATTTTACATCTAGGATAATATGTGAAATTTCCCATGGAACGCGTCATGTATCTCGAAGAGCGTTGATAATTCCTAATGTTATCACCTTCGATAATGAGCTTCAAAACTCCTAAAGATTTTGCCGCTAAAATACATTCTTTTAATGCAAGAGTTTCGGCAATTAAAATGCTATTATAACCACATGCTTTAACGCCCAACATCTGAACATTGTCGTTGTGATCCGTTAAACAATACCTTGAAGCAGCTTTGCCGTCGGCTAATTTGGTTCCATCGAAATTAAGCTTAAGAAAATGACATGGTGGTTTCTCCCAAGAGATATTATCATTGGTAGTAGTAAGATTTCTGGAAGAACTTCCTTCTGAGAAGAATTCAATTTATCGGGATTATTCAACTCTTTGTATTTTGTCCTTTCATGTCTCAATCTTGTTATTACAATTGAGGATAAGTTTGTGAAAATCGACATGTACATTACTAAAATTGAACTCATTTTTGCTAAACCACGAATTCCACCAAATAAAATAATTTTTATAAACTCGACTTTTGAGAATGGAACTTTTATATGTGGTTAATTTTTTGCAAAATTAAGGTTTGAATTGCTATCGTAACTTGAGGAGAAATTACTTAGACTATCAAAACCCATAGCCTGGGTAACCGAGCAGATAAAAGGACAGTAAAGTAAATATGATCTTTATCTTCAATGTGATGACTACATAAAATACTGTGAGTTGGTAACAAAATATGACGAAAGTACTATAAATTTTGGAAGTACTGAAAGTACTGAGTTCGAAATACCAAAAATTCGAAATACCAACATAGATATTTGAAACTTTAACCTGAAAGTTTGAAATACCATTTTTTTTTTTATATTTCAAACTTTCAGGTTAGAGTTTCAAATATTTCTGTTGGTATTTCGAATTTTTGGTATTTCGAGTTTGAAAAATAAGTATTTGAAATACCAATTTTTTTTTTTTGATATTTTAAACTTTCAGGTTAGAGTTTCAAATATAAGTATTTGCAATTCTGGTTAATTTGATATTGAAAGTGGGCTGGCAAAAAAAAAAAAAAAAAAAGAAGATACTGAAAGTGATCAAATTTAAACGATATACTCGTATAATTTAGGATAAGCATTATTAATTTTTAAACTTGTTGCCTTAATTTATCATCAGTTTTTTTTTTTAGCTTCAAAAAGAAAAGGAGTACCACAAATAAAATGGCATATCTCAAAATTAAGCACCGGTGACTTGAAAAATAATTACGGAGTATAATGTTAGATTCGATACTAACCATAAAGTAGTATTTGTGTAGATATAAGAATTATGTAATCCTAGTTTATAGAAACAAATTGCTTTGAATATAATAACTACTCCGTATCACATAAGTTTTAAATTAGTTGTAATTTGTTGTAATTGCATAATTTATTTGTAATTGCATAATTTATTTGGACTGAATACACATGCAGCTTAATGATGCACCTACCTGGTGAGGATCAGGGCCGTATTTTAGGAGGTTCACCCCGGCCTCCAAAATATAGGGCCTCAAAATAATATAAATATCAAATATTACAATGAACAAGTAAGTGTTTGTAGCACAATTGGTATGAACTTGGTAGATGTTTGTTTATGCTTGTGGTCGGCAGTTCGATTCCCCAGCACCCTTTTTATTTATTTTTTTGGTTTTTTTTTTTTTCCCATTTTTATTATTATAATAACATTGTCTATTGAGTTTCCTACATATATTATTGCACTATTAATTCAATTTCCTACATTTATTGTTATAATGACTATTAATTTGAATAAAAACTTAATACCATGTTATTGTACACTATTTTAAAATTTTAAGTTTCTTTGAGTTTGAGGGCCTCATATTAAATTTTAGAACCGGGCCTCCTAAATTCAAACTACGGCCCTGGTGAGGATTATGGATAATTATGGTCATTCTAAATTCTAATTGTTAACAGCTTAATGGTAGCTATTCTCATTCATAATTATGGTCATTCTAATTGTATCTACTATCTACGATCGTGAAATGATGCACCTACCTGGTGAGGATTATGGAGACTAACTACCAAAGGTAAAACATTTGAGTCGAGAACAACCATAATAAAATTATGGCAAAATTACAAAAAAACTACCTTATAAAACCAACTTTTTGCAAATAACAACTTTATATAATTTTTTTTTTTTTTTTTGCAAATAACTACCTTATAACGCGTTTTTTATTCATGATGATACCACTTTACCTGAAAACCCCATTTAACCCCAAAAAAAAAACTTGTCTTTTAACCGTTTTATTTCTCGTTATTTGGTTTTCCCAAGACAACAAAGATATTTAGTAAGAGTAAACTGGCTATTTTATGTCAAATTTATCGGAAATTTTAACCGTTTTTAGGTGACTAGGTAGTGATATGTATTAAGATTTTTAACATTTAGGTAGTGATTTGAATAAAAAAGCGTTATTATTAGGTAGTTATTTGAAAAAAAAATTATATAAGGTAATTATTTGCAAAAAGTCGGTTTTATAAGGTAGTTTTTTGTAATTTTGCCTAAAATTATTGTACTTTTACAATAGCTAGGATCGAGTAAAAAATGATCATTGTTAGACATTTAAGGCCCTGTTTGGTTGCACAAATCAGTTAGCTTATTTGACCAACTAGATGGTTTGACCAAAATTTCAGCTACCTGTTTTACCTGGAAGTGTTTGGTGAGGGCTGACTGGAAAATATTTCAGCTAGCTGAAATAAAAAGCTACTTCAGGTAGCTTATTAAAAAAATAAACTAGCTGGTTACAAGTTTGTTTAATATTATACCCTTATAACTTTAT
Source organism: Dianthus caryophyllus (assembly GCA_023091065.1). NCBI lineage: Eukaryota > Viridiplantae > Streptophyta > Magnoliopsida > Caryophyllales > Caryophyllaceae > Dianthus > Dianthus caryophyllus. The sequence continues at coordinate 38,872,484 of CM041518.1, read as the reverse complement.
CCATAAAATAAAAATCATGTCCTTTTATGTCAATTAATTTATTTCAGTTATTATTTCAGCTTGTTTTACCAAACAATATAAATATATAATTAATTTCAGCTACCTTATCAGTTTATTATTTTCAGCTACTTTTTCAGCTACCTATTCAGTTTATTATTTTCAGCTACATTTTCAGCTAGCTTTTTAATTTCAGCTACCTTTTCAGCTTTCAGCTACCTTTACAGCTAGTTTTCCCAAACAGAGCCTTAAATTGTTGTGACATCAAACTATATTATGCACATTTGGGGTAAGTTGTACTCCGTAAGTAATTTCTTTATTTCCCTTCTCTCCCGTTCTTATCAATTTCTTAATTTCCTTCTTAAAAAACAATATTATACTATTATTACTTATCCAACTCATGACATTAGTAGTCATTAAATAGTGTGAGATTTTAATTTAGATCGTTGATACGAATGGATCCAAATTATAATACTCCCTCCATCCCATCTTTTTCCTCCCATTTACCCAAAAAGGAAATACCATCTTTTTCCTCCCATTTCACAATTTACACTACAACTTTCTAAAAATGGACACCTACTTTTTTGTGGGACCCATTTGTAACACACTCATTATCATTTGTTTACTATTATTTCTTATTCCTCGTGCCATTTGGAAATGGGAGGAAAAAGGTGGGATGGAGGGAGTATATGTTAAAAGCGATACGTTTAGTGTCGCATGTTATCCACAACGTACTTTTGATATGTCACTAGTAACAAACGCAACCTTTGAATTAATGTATTGGTTCTAAGCATCTTGAAAGAAAAAAAAAATAGTTTATCAAGGTCGATTTTTAATGTAAGTATCATTAAAGTCATCTAATTATATGCCAATCGATAATACTCCCTCTATTTCATTCATTTAGCCCCATGGCTCCACTTTTCTCCACACAAAAAGTGGACCCATGGGGCTTTTCTATTGAAATAGAGAGAGTATAAAAATAAGTGTGAGAAAAGTAAAAAAAAGGAATGACACAAATTTTTGGTGAAGCGGGAAAATCCTATGTGAGAAATGACCGCGGGATAATCCCACCGAATCCACTTGAACTACCGTTTACAACTACAATTACGATAGTCGTCTATGATCAAGAACATGATGATTTGAGGGATTTTGTAGAGCTTTTGTGTGTAGTACTAGTACTGCTATAGGAGTACATAAGTTGCCACCCTCTTTTTGTTGCTTCCTTTTGCTTAATTATATAGGACTGCTGAGCAAAGCGAGATCACCTCGACGACCCCTAAAAACTCGTCTTGTTTTTAGGGAGGTTGCTATTTCTTGGGCCGGGGAGCCGTTACTTTGACTGAATAACAAAAAAAATAAAAATGAAAGGAAGTACTTGAGAATCCGAGTAAAACTCATTTTAACTAAAATTAATAACGATAGAAAAATAAAAATAAATAACTCATTAAAATTAGGGATATTTCTCATGGTATTCCTGAGGGTTGTCACTTTTTCCGTGATACCCCTCTTTTCATGCTAAAAATTTTTGACTAATTAACTTGTAGCTACGAGTTTATTGACAGTCGTTTTTCCTAAGCCGTACATCTCGTAGAGACGATCAATTTGAACATCAAATTTTCCAGATTCGCAACTCGTGACTAGTAGATATGGTCGGTCAAATTTTTTTTGATAACTTTGACCGACTATAAACTACGTATTTTGAACATGAATTTTTTTTTATATATCAAATCGAAGAGCTCGAAAAGACGATTGATTTGAAAAAAATAATGATCGAATTCTGAATTCTTAAGTACAAATTATGGTCAGTTAAAGTTTATTTTTTACAAAACAAAAGGAAATCCGAGGAAAATTGCAAACCTCAAGGTACCGTGTGAAATATCTTCGACCCTCTTATAATGGCTTCAGTATATATAACTCCAAACTTTATCAAACAGAAAAGTTGCTAATAGTTGATTGTCCATGTAATTCAAAACATTGCCACATGAAGAAATTAACCTTTTTTTTTTTCTTTTTTTTTTTTTTTTTTTTTTTTTCAACAATTCTTTGAAATTTTTTTGACAGTATTTATTGTTCAAAGTTACTATTTCATCCGCTCCATAATGTTAATTTCTTTTACCTTTTTGAAAGTTAAAGTTTCGTAACTTAGCTTTGACCGTATATAACTTAAAATATGTAAATAATTGTTACCAAAATTTTATTTCAACCAAAAACAATCGCATATAAACAGGGGCGGACCCACTATTATCATAGGTGTAGACCGTTACTACTCACTTTCTATGAATTTGCTAATTATCTCTATTTATATCTGCAAATTTCCCATAATATTATTCAATTATCAATGTTTAATCATAAACAATGTCAAATACACCTCTTTCGAACATAAATGGATCACCGCCTTGGCAACTTGCCACCTCTGAAAGTAACGGAGGACCGTCGAATAGTATAATTCAACATTGTATTTTGTCTTTTATTTTAATAAGATGAATTTTAATTTTACTGTTCTATTATTTTGGCAACACCATAAAAAACATTCTGGGTCCGCCCCTGCATATAAACGATAAAAAACATGATCGAAGAGGCACGTTGATAACTGCGTAAAGTCAAAGCGAGACTAACATTGTGGCAAAATGAAAAATAGTACTTCCTCCATTCCATTTGATTCTATACATATTTCTTTTTCGGAAATTCCAATCAATTTTATACATTTCTATTTTGGTCCGTACTTTATTAAACTAAAAGACCAATATACCCTTCATTAATACCCCACCCAACCCACTTGCAGTGTCATTTTTTAAAGAATAAAGTAGGGGTAATTTGGTAATTCTATTGTCTACCCCACTTGATTTTCTTCTACCTTAATTACCGTATTTTGGTCAAATGTATAGAACCAAACGGAATGGAGGAAGTATATAAGGAGTATTTTGTATATACTTGGAACTAGTTTTGATTTCGAATCATTCAACATTTAATAACATTCTGTACATACTCCATTTTACTAAATATTCCGTACAACATTTTATCAAATACTATAGCATGAATGTCTTATTCATCACTTTAAACACTCGTATACTCCCACAAATATTTTGATAACCCACAATAGATGGAACCAAAGCAACCATATTTTGTCGTCATTATGGTTATAAGTACTTTATAGACTTTATTTATTTTTATTATTCATCTAATTTTGCATGGTTGAGGTTGAGTTTCATGGCTTCTTCAAATTTTGCATTTTTCTATATAAATACATTACTCTTCCTTGAATCTTCTTCATATAATAAATAAAATTAGGAACAATTGTCACAAAAATGGAAGGTTATTTACTTCACAATTATAGCAATCATAGTAATAACAATAATAATAATAATAATAACGGAAATAACAATAACAAAAAGACTAAACAACCTCCTTTCAAAATATTTACATGCAAATACTGTGGAAGGAAATTTTTGAACTCGCAGGCATTAGGAGGTCACCAGAACGCTCACAAGAAAGAAAGAAAAGAAGCAAAACATTACAACGAGGAAATGTCTATGATTATTGCAAACTATGGTCCACCATTTGTCTCAAATTGTAATATTATTGAGCCACATGGGCTGGTACAGAACCAACCCATTCCTTGGACTGGCCCAAGTAGCCATTACGGCTACTGGCCAGGAAGTTATCATACAGACGAGGGCTCATGTAGTAATTTGTACCAACGCATTCCTTGGACTGGCCCAAGTAGCCATTACGGCTACTGGCCAGGAAGTTATATGTAATATAATGAGACTTACCCACATGAATCTTGTTGTATGTATTTGTATGACTAATTAGGATGATATATTGAATCTTATTTCTTAATCTACCCACAGGAGTTAAGAGATGTATATGGTTTGATAGTATTGTCATAAAGTTAATTTTTTTTATGTATCTAATTGAGTAGAGCTTTTGCCCACAAACAAGTTTTATGTCACTAGATTTCATATTAGAGCATGATTTATATTGGTAAAACATGATAAATTTTAAGTCTCAACTATAAGGTCTGGAAAGAGCGAATGCTACTGCAGTTAGGATGGTTAGATATTGATTATGCTATTCGAAAAGACGAACCACCTGAAATAACTAAAGAAAGCACTAAAGAAGCAATTGATCTTTATGAAAAGTGGGAGAAATCTAACCATCTCTCCATTATGTTCATAAAGACTAAAATTTGTGCTAGTATTCGTGCTTCTGTCGATCAACATACTAAATTAAAGATTTAATTAGGCCATCGATGAGTAGTTTGCAACTTCAGATAAAGCTCTTGCTAGTACCTTAATTATCCAGTTTTCATCTTTAAGGCTCAACGAGACTAAAGGTGTGCGTGATTATATTGTGCGCATGAGGGATATTGCAGCCCAACTTACGCTTTTGAAAGTTACCATGTCTGACTCTTTCCATGTGTATTTCATTTTATGCACATTTCCTCCAAAACATGCTCCTTTTAAGATCTCTTACAACACACATAAGGATAAATGGGCAATTAATGAACTTATGGCCATGTGTGTTCAAGAGGAGGGTAGATTGTTGATGGAGGAAGGTGAAAAGGTGAACATTACTGTTGCTTCTTCTTCAAAGAGGCAAAAGGGTCACACTAAAGATAAGGAAAAGGGAAAGATTCCAGCTAAGTCAGCCATTAAGAAGGAGTCTACGTGTTTCTTCTGTAAAAAGAAGGGACACATGAAGATGGAGTGTATTAAGTTTAAAGCTTGGCTAAAAAAGAAAGGTAATTTTCATGCGTTTGTTTGTTATGAATCTAATATGGTTAATGTTAATCATAATACATGGTGGATTGATTCTGGAACTATAATCCATGTTTCGAATACCTTTCAGGGTATGACAAACCTAAGTAAACCAGTGGCAGTGAACTTTCAATCTATCCGGGAAGCCAGATTAGTTCACATGTGGAGGCCATTGGGACACGCAGCTTAATATTGAGTAGTGGTTTTATTCGACGTAACAAATGGCAACTTAATGTGTTTTCCAAGTTGCCAGGAATCACAAAAATTGTCTTTTCAAGGACATAGTGTTATTATTGCGAATAAGAGAAAATATGGCCGGTCCGGGATGACCCAAGCGGCTGTGCCAGGTGGAAACGGTGGCGGCAGTGAAGGCGTGTGGTGATGCTGTTTTCTTATTGGACGATGGGAGTAAAGGGTAGAGATCGCCCGTACTACTGCGTCTCATTATTGGGTTCCCCGTCTGCAAATCCTTTACAGTAAAACCAAGTGGATCAAACTCAACATAAAAATTATTGTTAGTAGTAAGTTTCCGTACCGAAACAAGATTTTTAATTATATTAGGGGCATGAAGGACATTTTTTAGGACGAGAGGGGGAAGGGGAGACGGTAAGACAGTCGCACCATAACCACGAATTGGAATTTCATTGCCATTAACAACAATTATTTTTCGATTATTGCTCAAATTAAAATAACAGGAGAGGGTACCTTCGGTTGACGTCATATGGGAGGATGCACCCGTATCCAAGTACCAATTGTCATCCGGGGCCTGAAGTGACAACGTCTGCATTGTAGCAGCGATGTCAGTCGGTACCAACACACCCTGGGGTGCCTCTACCATCTGTGATTGTGTAAGAAACGCATGAGGACGGGGACCCAGGATACCAGCCCCACGGTTGGAGGCAGGGGGAGCCCAGCCCGAGGTGGGGTAAGGGCACGACGGTGTTCTCCATGCCTGCGGCTGCTGTTGCCAGGGAGGCTGTTGCACCGGGACCCATGTCCAGGTCTGTAATACTCCGTATTCTAAAGGTCTGGAACTCGACCGAGTCAGTAGGACTCGATCGAGTTGGTGGTGTTGTGTCAAAGTTTTAGAGATCAGGAGTTTGTTTTGAGTGCACTCGATCGAGTGCAGTGGAACTCAATCGAGTGGCGCCTGACTCGATCGAGTGCCTTGTGACTCGATCGAGTGGTCTGCGGGATTGCCGGTTTTCGCGATTTAATATAAAAGGAGTGATTAGGAATTAAAATCATTTTACGCTTTTCTAAATTCGATTACGCAGTCAGTTACTCTCAAAACAAAACCCCTAATCACTCCCTAGCCTTAGATTGCAAGATTAATCGGATCTCCGTCAATCCCATCGTCGTTGATCGTGGTAAGTATTTGATCTAGCCTTGTTTATGTTGATTTATGATCTTTTAAACCTAATTTTCATAATTAGGGTTTGGATTGATTAGATGGTGATTGTATACATGATTTATATGTTAGGTTGTGGAGAATTCGTTGAGGAACATTTCTAATCTTGATAATTGACATTGTTGCGGATTTTGCTTGAGGTAGGGATTTCCTACTCAGTTTCTTGATGTTATGATTGCTATGATTGAGTATACTGTGATTGTCACTTTGGCATATTGTTACTGCTGCTTGGCAACAAATCGGCGGTGTTACTATGGTTACTGGTTACTGTTTTGGCACGGCGTCGTTGCAGGATCCCGAGTGGCTTCCGGGCGGTACCACGGGCGTGTCCCGAGTACCTTCTGCTGCAGGTTCGCTACATGTGCACTTTGATATTGAGATTGGGGATACGGCTGGGGTCCCGGTATCCAAGTGGAGATATTGGTTTAGGGATACGGATGGGCGTGTCACGGTACCGAGGTGGAAGCCGGAGGTGGCTTGTGTGTTTATTGTATACTTGTTGCATAGCTTTGCATAGATACCTTGAGACTGACCCGCGTTGCTTTGTCTTATGACCTGCGGTGATCCATTCGGGATGGTGAACAAACTGTTACAGGTAATGACGGCATGTAGACTTACGGGGCTTGCATGGGGAATCACTTGAGTCTAGAGCTTCCACCAGTAGTTATCAGTTTTATGTTTCCGCTGCGACGTTTGTACTTTTGTTTAAGACGGTTGTCTTTTATCAGTTTGGAATCTTGTAAACCTTTAACTTTAACACTTTGTTTTGGAATTGTTTATTTGATGTTTCACTACCTCGGAAAACCGAGATGGTAACGTCTCTATATGCTAAGGTAGGCCTTCATAAGGTACCTTGGTATGTGGGGGTGTTAATAAGAAGTCAAGTTTTAGTAAGGCTGTCTTATTTTGGCTATAAGTAGAGTTCTAGGAAAGATTTTGAGGTGATTCCACTTGGAGGTGATAGCTTGTCCTCTTAAGATTCCAACGATTGGTCACACGTCCAAAATGCCCAAGAAACGAGTGAGATATGACCGTTTTACGAAAACTGGTCAGTGTTGAGAATCGTGAGGGAATTCGATCGAGTGGGGTATTAACTCGTTCGAGTGCGTGGCTGACTCGATCGAGTTCGCCGCATTTGATCGAGTAATTTGTGTGTGAGTTCTGGGGGAGTTTCTGTTATGTGTCAACTCGATCGTGTCTCTGTGCACTCGATCGAGTCGTCAAGCAACTCGACCGAGTTAGGCAAGCTCGACCGTGTTAGCTTTATGTGTTATACAGATTGGTTTATGGAATCGAGAAATTCGACTGAGTGTCTAGTACTCGACCGAGTACGACATGTGCTCACCCGAGTGTCTCTTTGAGCGGTTGTTTTGGTCAGCGGCTAAGTTTTGTTGTTTTGAGTCGTCAGTTATATACACAAGTACGTTTTGAGTCAAAAAGCTTTATTTTACACATGTGTTGGTCCCGATACGTAAGTTACCGAATTCTAGGATTGTCGAGAATACAACTTATGGCGGAAATGTGTTTGGTAAGAAGGACATGGGTCTACATGATTGTGAGAGATATTGGGAAGAACGAATGAAGTAGACGAGTTACCGAGACAAAGCTATGGTGATTAAATTAGTCATGGGATTGAGTGATATATTGATTTATGGTCGAGTGATGATAGGAGTAGTAATGTGTATTCGGGGAATGTGAGAAACAAAGTTAGGATGAAAGATGTGTAAAATCTTGGTACGCTAATGGACATATAAAGATGATTATAGCCATGTTGTTTGAGGATATGTGTTATAAAGGTAGCGATAAGAAATAGGAAAGATTGATGTTTATAAAGTTTCGATCGAGGGATGTAAAAGATTTGTACGTAGTGTTTATTTTGGGATTTGTATTACTAAAAGTGAGCCTAAGGTATATTTATTTGGGAAGTAATTGGATGAGATGATTCTTGAGTTTCGGAGTATATAAAGAAAAATGTAATTAATTATGGAGAAGTTAACGAGCGGATAGATTTATCGGGTGTAAAAAAAATGAGATGGGCTGTTGATAAGAAATGGATGGATATTTATATAGGTTAATAAGATTTGAGTATTGGGAAGTATGGAATAGATAACGGAATGATTACGGAACTAGGGAGTAAGAGTAATAAATGGAGATATAAGATTGGTGATGTCAAATGTAATGGAAAAAGAAGAGTGAGTGTTAATTAAGTGAATTTTCGCAAAATTTTGGAATATGAAAATACCGGATCATGGAGACGGATGGAATATTATGAGGATGTGAGTTAAAGGATATGTATAAATATAAATTGCAGGATGAATTGTTAGTTATGAGCTTTGAGGAGTTAAAAGAGTAAGAAGTTGGTGGAGTATTCGAGTGGTGTGAGACTATGATGGTAAGCTAGGTGACAATATAACCTAAGGGAAATTTGAATTTGATATTGAGGTAATTGTGTTGATAGATTTGATGTTCGAGATGACAGTCTAAGAGAGGAAAGGAATTATTATGTCTGGAAGTACATAGCACAGAAGACTAGAAGAATAAAGGAAGAGAAACAACCAAGAGAAGCCTAGAAGTGAAGAAAAAGAGCTTCGGTTACTAGTACCTACTTTTAGAAGCTATAACTCGAGTTCTACAAGTTATAATCAAGTGACTCAACTTGGAGGTGAAAGCTTATCCTGTTATCTTTCCAACGCCACCGACCACGCTTCATTTGGCCAAGTAACGAAGAAATGGCGGCCGTTTGAAAATCAGTGCGCAGAACGAGTTCATGAGCTTTTTACTCGACCGAGTGTTTTAAACACTCGACCGAGTTCTTTTTAGGAAGAGTCAATGCTTTTTTTGGAGGGTTCCCAATGAAATTTTGCCTAAAACAGATGAGATTTTAACTTTAAATTGGTTAGAACTCCATTACATTCGACATTCGGGAAGCCCATGTTCAAACACGGTCATATAGTCTAGAATAACGGTGTTGTCTTAAGGATAAGTTTTTCACGTTGTGGTTAGGAAGAGTCAATGCTTTTTTTGGAGGGTTCCCAATGAAATTTTGCCTAAAACGGATGGGATTTTGACTTTAAATTGGTCAGAAGCCCATTACATTCGACATTAAGTCGGCAAGCCCATGTTAAAACTCGGTCATATAGTCTAGAATAACGATGTTGTCTTAAGGATAAGCTTTTTCTGTTGTGGTTAGGAAGAGTCAATGCTTTTTTTTGAGGGTTCCCAATGAAATTTTGTCTAAAACGGAAGAGATTTTGACTTTAAATTGGTTAGAAATCCATTACATTCGACATTAATTCGGCAAGCCCATGTTCAAACTCGGTCATATAGTCTAGAATAACGATGTTGTCTTAAGGATTTCCATTGTGGTTAGGAAGAGTCAATGCTTATTTTGGAGGGTTCATAATGAAATTTTGCCTAAAACGGATAGGATTTTGACTTTAAATTGGTCAGAAGCCCATTGTATTCGACATTAAGTCGGCAAGCCTATGTTCAAACTAGGTCATATAGTCTAGAATAACGTAGTTGGCTTAAGGATGAGATTTTTCCGTTGTGGTTAGGAAGAGTCAATGCTTTTTTTGGACGGTTCCCAGTGAAATTTTGCCTAAAATGGATGGGATTTTGACTTTAAATTGGTCAAAACTCCATTACATTCGACATTGAGTCGGCAAGCCCATGTTAAAACTCGGTCATATAGTCTAGAATAACGATGTTGTCTTAAGGATAAGCTTTTTCTGTTGTGGTTAGGAAGAGTCAATGCTTTTTTTGGAGGGTTCCCAATGAAATTTTGCCTAAAACAGATGAGATTTTAACTTTAAATTGGTTAGAACTCCATTACATTCGACATTCGGCAAGCCCATGTTCAAACACGGTCATATAGTCTAGAATAACGGTGTTGTCTTAAGGATAAGTTTTTCACGTTGTGGTTAGGAAGAGTCAATGCTTTTTTTGGAGGGTTCCCAATGAAATTTTGCCTAAAACGGATGGGATTTTGACTTTAAATTGGTCAGAAGCCCATTACATTCGACATTAAGTCGGCAAGCCTATGTTGAAACTAGGTCATATAGTCTAGAATAATGTAGTTGGCTTAAGGATGAGATTTTTCCGTTGTGGTTAGGAAGAGTCAATGCTTTTTTTGGACGGTTCCCAGTGAAATTTTGCCTAAAACGGATGGGATTTGGACTTTAAATTGGTCAGAACTCCATTACATTCGACATTGAGTCGGCAAGCCCAAGTTAAAACTCGGTCATATAGTCTAGAATAACGATGTTGTCTTAAGGATAAGCTTTTTCTGTTGTGGTTAGGAAGAGTCAATGTTTTTTTTGGAGGGTTCCCAATGAAATTTTGTATAAAACGGATGAGATTTTGACTTTAAATTGGTCAGAACTCCATTACATTCGACATTGAGTCGGTAAGCCTATGTTCAAACTAGGTGATATAGTCTAGAATAACGTTGTTGGCTTAAGGATGAGCTTTTTCCGTTGTGGTTAGGAAGAGTCAATGTTTTTTTTGGAGGGTTCCCAGTGAAATTTTGCCTAAAACGGATGGGATTTGGACTTTAAATTGGTCAGAACTCCATTACATTCGACATTGAGTCGGCAAGCCCATGTTAAAACTCGGTCATATAGTCTAGAATAACGATGTTGTCTTAAGGATAAGCTTTTTCTGTTGTGGTTAGGAAGAGTCAATGCTTTTTTTGGAGGGTTCCCAATGAAATTTTGTCTAAAACGGATGAGATTTTGACTTTAAATTGGTTAGAAATCCATTACATTCGACATTAATTCTGCAAGGCCATGTTCAAACTCGGTCATATAGTCTAGAATAATGGTGTTGTCTTAAGGATAAGCTTTTCACGTTGTGGTTAGGAAGAGTCAATGCTTTTTTTTGAGGGTTCCCAATGAAATTTTGCCTAAAACGGATGAGATTTTGACTTTAAATTGGTCAGAACTCCATTACATTCGACATTAAGTCGGCAAGCCCATGTTCAAACTCGGTCATATAGTCTAGAATAACGATGTTGTCTTAAGGATTTCCATTGTGGTTAGGAAGAGTCAATGCTATTTTTGGAGGGCTCCCAATGAAATTTTGCCTAAAACGGATGAGATTTTGACTTTAAATTGGTCATAACTCCATTACATTCGCCATTGAGTCGGCAAGCCCATGTTAAAACTCGATCATATAGTCTAGAATAACGAAGTTGTCTTAAGGATAAGCTTTTTCTGTTGTGGTTTGCAAGAGTCAATGCTTGTTTTGGAGGGTTCCCAATGAAATTTTGCCTAAAACGGATGAGATTTTGACTTTAAATTGGTCAGAACTCCATTACATTCGACATTGAGTCATCAAGCCCATGTTCATACTCGGTCATATAGTCTAGAATAACGAAGTTGGCTTAAGGATACGCTTTTTCCGTTGTGGTTAGTAAGAGTCAATGCTTTTATTGAAGGGTTCACAATGAAATTTTGCCTAAAACGGATGAGATTTTGACTCTAAATTGGTCAGAACTCCATTACATTCGACATTGAGTCGGCAAGCCCATGTTCAAACTCGGTCATATAGTCTAGAATAACGATGTTGTCTTAAGGATAAGCTTTTTCCGTTGTGTTTAGGAGAGTCAATGCTTTTTTTGGAGGGTTCCCAATGAAATTTTGCCAAAAACGGATGGGATTTTGACTTTAAATTGGTTATAACTCCATTACATTCGACATTGACTTGGCAAGGCCATGTTCAAACTCTGTCATATAGTCTATAATAACGATGTTGTCTTAAGTTAAAGCTTTTCACGTTGTGGTTAGGATGAGTCAATGTTTTTTTTGGAGGGTTCCCAATGAAATTTTGCCAAAAACGGATGGGATTTTGACTTTAAATTGGTCAGAACTCCATTACATTCGACATTGAGTCGGCAAGCTCATGTTCAAACTCGGTCATATAGTTTAGAATAATTGTGTTGACTTAAGGATAAGATTTTTCGGTTGTGGTTAGGGAGAGTCAATGCTTTTTTTGGAGGGTTCTCAATGAAATTTTGCCTAAAACGGATGAGATTTTGACTTTAAATTGGTCAGAACTCCATTACATTCGACATTAAGTCGGCAAGCCCATGTTCAAACTCGGTCATATAGTCTAGAATAACAATGTTGGCTTAAGGATTTCCATTGTGGTTAGGAAGAGTAAATGCTTTTTTTGGAGGGTTCCCAATGAAATTTTGCCTAAAACGGATTGGATTTTGACTTTAAATTGGTCAGAACTCCATTACATTCGACATTAAGTCAGCAATCCTATGTTCAAACTAGGTCATATAGTCTAGAATAACTTAGTTGGCTTAAGGATGAGCTTTTTCCGTTGTGGTTAGGAAGAGTCAATGCTTTTTTTGGAGGGTTCCCAGTGAAATTTTGAATAAACGTATGGGATTTGGACTTTAAATTCGTTAGAACTCCATTACATTCGACATTGAGTCGGCAAGCCCATGTTCAAACTCTATCATATAGTCTAGAATAACGATTTTGTCTTAAGGATAAGCTTTTTCTGTTGAGGTTAGGAAGAGTCAATGCTTTTTTTGGAGGGCTCCCAATGAAATTTTGCCTAAAACGGATGAGATTTTGACTTTAAATTGGTAAGAACTCCATTACATTCGACATTGAGTCGGTAAGCCTATGTTCAATGTAGGTCATATAGTCTAGAATAACGTTGTTGGCTTAAGGATGAGCTTTTTCCGTTGTGGTTAGGAAGAGTCAATGCTTTTTTTGGAGGGTTCCCAGTGAAATTTTGCCTAAAACGGATGGGATTTGGACTTTAAATTGGTCAGAACTCCATTACATTCGACATTGAGTCGGCAAGCCCATGTTCAAACTCGGTCATATAGTATAGAATAACGATGTTGGCTTAAGGATAAGTTTTTTCCATTGCGGTTAGGAAGAGTCAATGCTTTTTTCGGAGGGTTCCCAATGAAATTTTGCCTAAAACGGATGCGATTTTGACTTTAAATTGGTTATAACTCCATTACATTCGACATTGAGTCGGCAAGGCCATGTTCACACTCGGTCATATAGTCTATAATAACGGTGTTGTCTTAAGTAAAAGCTTTTCACGTTGTGTTTAGGAAGAGTCAATGGTTTTTTTTGGAGGGTTCCCAAAGAAATTTTTGCCTAAAACGGATGGCATTTTGACTTTAAATTGGTCATAACTCCATTACATTCAACATTGAGTCGGCAAGCTCATGTTCAAACTCGGTCATATAGTCTAGAATAATTGTGTTGGCTTAAGGATAAGATTTTTCGGTTGTGGTTAGGGAGAGTCAATGCTTTTTTTGGAGGGTTCCCAATTAAATTTAGCCTAAAACGGATGAGATTTTGACTTTAAATTGGTCAGAACTCCATTACATTCGACATTAAGTCGGCAATCCCATGTTCAAACTCGGTCATATAGTCTAGAATAACGATGTTGGCTTAAGTATTTACATTGTGGTTAGGTAGAGTCAATGCTTTTTTTGGAGGGTTCCCAATGAAATTTTGCATAAAACGGATGGGATTTTGACTTTAAATTGGTCAGAACTCCATTACATTCGACATTAAGTCAGCAATCCTATGTTCAAACTAGGTCATATAGCCTAGAATAACGTAGTTGGCTTAAGGATGAGATTTTTCCGTTGTGGTTAGGAAGAGTCAATGCTTGTTTTGGAGGGTTCCCAGTGAAATTTTGCATAAAACGGATGGGATTTGGACTTTAAATTGGTCAGAACTCCATTACATTCGACATTGAGTCGGCAAGCCCATGTTCAAAATCGATCATATAGCCTAGAATAATGATGTTGTCTTAAGGATAAGCTTTTTCTGTTGTGGTTAGGAAGAGTCAATGTTTTTTTGGAGGGTTCCCAATGAAATTTTGTCTAAAATGGATGAGATTTTGACTTTAAATTGGTCAGAACTCCATTACATTCGACATTGAGTCGGTAAGCCTATGTTCAAACTTTGTCATATAGTCTAGAATAACATTGTTGGCTTAAGGATGAGCTTTTTCCGTTGTGGTTAGGAAGAGTAAATGCTTTTTTTGGAGGGTTCCCAGTGAAATTTTGCCTAAAACGGATGAACAGAAAAAGCTTATCCTTAAGACAACATCGTTATTCTAGACTATATGACCGAGTTTTAACATGGGCTTGCCGGCTCAATGTCGAATGTAATGGAGTTCTGACCAATTTAAAGTCAAAATCCCATCCGTTTTACGCAAAATTTCATTGGGATCCCTCCAAAAAAAGCATTGACTCTTCCTAACCACAACGTGAAAAGCTTATCCTTAAGACAACACCGTTATTCTAGACTATATGACCGTGTTTGAACATGGGCTTGCCGAATGTCGAATGTAATGGAGTTCTAACCAATTTAAAGTCAAAATCTCATCTGTTTTAGGCAAAATTTCATTGGGAACCCTCCAAAAAAAGCATTGACTCTTCCTAACCACAACAGAAAAAGCTTATCCTTAAGACAACATCGTTATTCTAGACTATATGACCGATTTTTAACATGGGCTTGCCGACTCAATGTCGAATGTAATGGAGTTCTGACCAATTTAAAGTCCAAATCCCATCCGTTTTAGGCAAAATTTCACTGGGAACCGTCCAAAAAAAGCATTGACTCTTCCTAACCACAACTGAAAAATCTCATCCTTAAGCCAACTACGTTATTCTAGACTATATGACCTAGTTTGAACATAGGCTTGCCGACTTAATGTCGAATGTAATGGGCTTCTGACCAATTTAAAGTCAAAATCCTATCCGTTTTAGGCAAAATTTCATTGTGAACCCTCCAAAAAAAGCATTGACTCTTCCTAACCACAATGGAAATCCTTAAGACAACATCGTTATTCTAGACTATATGACCGAGTTTTAACATGGGTTGCCGACTTAATGTCGAATGTAATGGAGTTCTGACCAATTTAAAGTCAAAATCTCATCCGTTTTAGGCAAAATTTCATTGGGAACCCTCCAAAAAAAAGCAATGACTCTTCCTAACCACAACAGAAAAATCTCATCCTTAATCCAACTACGTTATTCTAGACTATATGACCTAGTTTGAACATAGGCTTGCCGACTTAATGTCGAATGTAATGGGGTTCTGACCAATTTAAAGTCAAAATCCCATCCGTTTTAGGCAAAATTTCATTGGGAATCCTCCAAAAAAAGCATTGACTATTCCTAACCACAATGGAAATCCTTAAGACAACATCGTTATTCTAGACTATATGACCGAGTTTGAACATGGGCTTGCCGACTTAATGTCGAATGTAATGGAGTTCTGACCAATTTAAAGTCAAAATCTCATCCGTTTTAGGCAAAATTTCATTGGGAACCCTCCAAAAAAAAGCATTGACTCTTCCTAACCACAATGGAAATCCTTAAGACAACATCGTTATTCTAGACTATATGACCGAGTTTGAACATGGGCTTGCCGACTTAATGTCGAATGTAATGGAGTTCTGACCAATTTAAAGTCAAAATCTCATCCGTTTTAGGCAAAATTTCATTGGGAACCCTCCAAAAAAAAGCATTGACTCTCCCTAACCACAACCGAAAAATCTTATCCTTAAGCCAACACCATTATTCTAGACTATATGACCGAGTTTGAACATGAGCTTGCCGACTCAATGTGGAATGCAATGGAGTTCTGACCAATTTAAAGTCAAAATCCCATCTGTTTTAGGCAAAATTTCATTGGGAACCCTCCAAAAAAAACATTGACTCTTCCTAACCACAACGTGAAAAGCTTTTACTTAAGATAACACCGTTATTATAGACTATATGACCAAGTTTGAACATGGGCTTGCCGAATCAATGTCGAATGTAATGGAGTTCTAACCAATTTAAAGTCAAAATCCCATCCGTTTTAGGCAAAATTTGATTGGGAACCCTCCAAAAAAAGCATTGACTCTTCCAAACCACAATAGAAAAAGCTTATCCTTAAGCCAACATCGTTATTCTAGACTATATGACCGAGTTTGAACATGGGCTTGCCGACTCAATGTCGAATGTAATGGAGTTCTGACCAATTTAGAGTCAAAATCTCATCCGTTTTAGGCAAAATTTCATTGGGAACCCTTCAAAAAAAGCATTGACTCTTCCTAACCGCAACGGAAAAAGCTTATCCTTAAGCCAACTTCGTTATTCTAGACTATATGACCGAGTTTGAACATGGGCTTGCCGACTCAATGTCGAATGTAATGGAGTTCTGACCAATTTAGAGTCAAAATCCCATCCGTTTTAGGCAAAATTTCATTGGGAACCCTTCAAAAAAAGCATTGACTCTTCCTAACCACAACGGAAAAATCTTATCCTTAAGCCAACATCGTTATTCTAGACTATATGACCGAGTTTGAACATGGGCTTGCCGACTCAATGTCGAATGTAATGGAGTTCTGACCAATTTAAAGTCCAAATCCCATCCGTTTTAGGCAAAATTTCACTGGGAACCCTCCAAAAAAAGCATTGACTCTTCCTAACCACAACGGAAAAAGCTCATCCTTAAGCCAACAACGTTATTCTAGACTGTATGACCTACATTGAACATAGGCTTACCGACTCAATGTCGAATGTAATGGAGTTCTTACCAATTTAAAGTCAAAATCTCATCCGTTTTAGGCAAAATTTCATTGGGAGCCCTCCAAAAAAAGCATTGACTCTTCCTAACCTCAACAGAAAAAGCTTATCCTTAAGACAAAATCGTTATTCTAGACTATATGATAGAGTTTGAACATGGGCTTGCCGACTCAATGTCGAATGTAATGGAGTTCTGACGAATTTAAAGTCCAAATCCCATCCGTTTATTCAAAATTTCACTGGGAACCCTCCAAAAAAAGCATTGACTCTTCCTAACCACAAAGGAAAAAGCTCATCCTTAAGCCAACTACGTTATTCTAGACTATATGACCTAGTTTGAACATAGGATTGCTGACTTAATGTCGAATGTAATGGAGTTCTGACCAATTTAAAGTTAAAATCCAATCCGTTTTAGGCAAAATTTCATTGGGAACCCTCCAAAAAAAGCATTTACTCTTCCTAACCACAATGGAAATCCTTAAGCCAACATTGTTATTCTAGACTATATGACCGAGTTTGAACATGGGCTTGTCGACTTAATGTCGAATGTAATGGAGTTCTGACCAATTTAAAGTCAAAATCTCATCCGTTTTAGGCAAAATTTCATTGGGAACCCTCCAAAAAAAGCATTGACTCTCCCTAACCACAACCGAAAAATCTTATCCTTAAGTCAACACAATTATTCTAAACTATATGACCGAGTTTGAACATGAGCTTGCCGACTCAATGTCGAATGTAATGGAGTTCTGACCAATTTAAAGTCAAAATCCCATCCGTTTTAGGCAAAATTTCATTGGGAACCCTCCAAAAAAAACATTGACTCATCCTAACCACAACGTGAAAAGCTTTAACTTAAGACAACATCGTTATTCTAGACTATATGACCGAGTTTGAACATGGGCTTGCCGACTCAATGTCGAATGTAATGGAGTTCTGACCAATTTAGAGTCAAAATCTCATCCGTTTTAGGCAAAATTTCATTGTGAACCCTTCAATAAAAGCATTGACTCTTACTAACCACAACGGAAAAAGCGTATCCTTAAGCCAACTTCGTTATTCTAGACTATATGACCGAGTTTGAACATGGGCTTGATGACTCAATGTCGAATGTAATGGAGTTCTGACCAATTTAAAGTCAAAATCTCATCCGTTTTAGGCAAAATTTCATTGGGAACCCTCCAAAACAAGCATTGACTCTTCCTAACCACAACGGAAAAAGCTCATCCTTAAGCCAACAATGTTATTCTAGACTATATGACAAAGTTTGAACATAGGCTTACCGACTCAATGTCGAATGTAATGGAGTTCTGACCAATTTAAAGTCAAAATCTCATCCATTTTAGACAAAATTTCATTGGGAACCCTCCAAAAAAACATTGACTCTTCCTAACCACAACAGAAAAAGCTTATCCTTAAGACAACATCATTATTCTAGGCTATATGATCGATTTTGAACATGGGCTTGCCGACTCAATGTCGAATGTAATGGAGTTCTGACCAATTTAAAGTCCAAATCCCATCCGTTTTATGCAAAATTTCACTGGGAACCCTCCAAAACAAGCATTGACTCTTCCTAACCACAACGGAAAAATCTCATCCTTTGGTTCATGTCAGCCGACCCCATATCATTTTGGGATTAAGGCTCTGATGTTGTTGTTGTTGAAGCGTATTGAAGAATTCATCAATAGAGCATCATATTGCACCGTCAAAATTTTCGATGTTATATTGTTTGAATTTTTTTTCTTTTATCTAATCGTGATATATTAATTATTATTATTGTTCTCATTCTCTTTGAAACATGTTGTAGACTTGTGCAAATATATTGAAAAAATTACATTATGACTTTATTACTAATAACAACAACGACAATAAGACCAGAATAATATCAAAAACATAAACGATAGCAATAATAACCATGTCCTTTTACGTCATTTGGTCAAATATCAGCTACCTTTTCAGCTAGTTTCCAAACACTTTTAATAAAAAGCAGCTACCTTATCAGCTCATAATTTTCAATTACCTTTGCAGCTACCTTTTTAGGTTTCAGCTACCTTTTTAGGTTTCAGCTACCTTTTCAGGTTGTAAGTACCTTTTCAGCTAGTTTTGCCAAACGAAGCTTTAGCCCACTCAACCCCAGTTGCATTATCATTATATATGTGGTACTTGTTGTTCATACTAATACCTTTTAAACACAATTTCACATTTTAGACGGTCATTTCCGTTTAAAGGCTTCAAACGGGGCCATTTTATGGTCACATTTGACCATAATGGTCACATTTAGCCCGTCTGAAACCTTCAAACGGAAATGTCCGACTCAAGGAAGACCTATTGATTTTTCAAATTACATTCATCATCTTTTTAAAAAGTAACTAGTTTATTTGATATTTAAAATTGTTATAAACTATATTGATTTAAATACATTTATTTATATAAAAATACAATAATTAATTAGTATAATGAAAATTCCTACAAAAATACCTCCCAATAAATAGAATGTATACATGGTTTAAAATGTATAGTTTCGCAAAAATGATTATGGTACATTTATTTTAATTGTACTATACCGAGTATTTGTATAAGAAAGACATTATTTTTACATTCAGCTTGCAATGGTACCCACTACCAACATTTAAATGAATTATTAATTACAATTGTCATATTTTGTTGTAAGTTTTGTCTTTAAAACGGAGATATTGGTCTTAATAATAAAACGATTCAGATACCATTCCACATGGGTATATAAAACGATTTTTTTTTAAGTGTATTCTGAAATTGTCTTATTTTTCCAATATGACCATATTAACCCGTCTTAACTTAAAACGGATATACCTCTCCTATTCCCATCTCCTTCACTAAAAATGCACGTGCAAGCTAAATTGATTGCTAGTGATTCAAGTATGTTTCTCTCCACCTCCCTACTAAGGATACTTTGTAGTTTTCTTTTTTCATCTGCAATTAATAAACTTGTTGAAATATACTGTTATGGTTTTAGACTACACAACCGTTTTTTGTTCTGAATCTGAATAGACTGTTACTGATTACTTTTTTTTGTCAACATTTATTTTTTTTTGTTGCTTTTTTCCCAAATGTTTGATATTAATTTTCTGATTTGTGTATTTTTTAAATTACATCTCGAATATCTATACTAATTTTTTTTTTCTTAAAAAAAATTCAGTATTTGACAAACATTTTAAATTACGGATTATTATTATGTTATATTTACATCAACTTAATTTTGATATTTTTAATTTATGCATCGAATACATACACATAAAAAAGAAAAGAAAACTTAACCGCCATTAAAATTTTGCTTTTAAAACTTGCAAGAGCCCACAATTGCATATTTTTTAAAACATTTAAAATAAAAACAGACTTGGATATGCTGTGGGACCCGCATTTATAGAATTGAAAGTATATATATATAATTAAAAAAAAAAAAAAAAAAAAAAAAAAAAAAAAAAAAAAAAAAAAAAAACTGGATTGAGTGACGTGGTTGCACAAAAATGCAAGAATTGTTCCTGTATTTATATATAAAAGATTATAAATTTTATTTGCAATTAATGTAAATAAGCATAAAGGTCAATTGGCCAATTAGTTATTGTAGTATTTATCTTCATGTTAATTAAATTTGAGTTACTACTTTGTCATGCTACACGGGTGACATTAAAAAAAAATAATAATAAAAAAAAACTAACTTACATATAAAGCCAATTAGTAAAAGTGAACTGGTGTGCATAGTTGCAGACCGTTCAAATGTTAAACTCGTTTTTTTGTTTAGTTAAACTCGTGCATAATTATAGAAGTCTTGCAAACTAAGTTTAAAGTGAAAATTTTGACTCGTGAATGTTTTAAATGAAAATTTTGATGCATTTTTCATTTAATACCAATTATTCATTTGTGAAAAATGACAAAAGGAAAAATTGCCACTTGTGCAAGTTTAAAATGAAAAATTTGACCATTGTATTTTTAAAATGAAAGTTTTGAAGCGCTTTTTTATCGAGTATTGATTATTAATTAGTGAAACAGGAAAAAATTCTAACTTGTGCACGTTTAAAATGAAAATTTTACCCGTTTATGTATTTTTTTGCTCGGTTTCGTTTTACTTATATTTACGTAAATAAAAAAAGCTATTGTTTATAGTTATATAGATTATTTTATGTTATGTACTTCGTAAGTGGTTATGTAGATATAAATAAGAAATTATTTTTTTAACTGGCTGGCGGGCTGCCCCTTTCACATTTCTCTTTGTCTATTAAGCTCATTAATTTTAGCGAGTCTATTTTTGTTGTTCGTTTTCCGTTGTTTTAATATATTTTCATGATTATGCCTACTTAAATAGCGGGTCAAATAAAACGGGCCAAACATGCCAACGTGCACTTAATCAACTATGCTAAACCTACTCTAACATCAAAGAAAAACTAAACATAAATAATAGAAACTCAGGAGTCATGATCAAAGTAATGAGCCGAATTATAGAACATTTGTTATTTGCAAGTCTGTCATCCTCATAAGTTCTAACAACTCATATACACATCTCATTATCCATTGTCAAACCCTAAAATTCCCTTTATTATAATCATCACCATGCCGCATTCTCCCGTCCCCAACTTTTTACCCTCAACACCCTAATTCATTAATTCCCTGTAAAGATCCATTTTCCATTTCTCATCGACTCACATACACTTCTTGTCCCTTAGATGCGATTACTATTTCAATTCCGTAAATCCATAAATACAGATAATCTTTATTTTTACTCACATGCAAGATGCAACTATGCTAGATGACATAATTTAAGAGTAAGTTAGATATAATCATTCAATATCTCACTCCTGTAAGTTGTACACTTATGTACTCCGTAGTCCGTAATTGCATTATTTTTCATATTTGCTTGCAAAAATATTTCCTGTTTTCATCTTTTCAAAATTAAAATTTATTTGAAAAAACAAAAGAAAAAATGATGTTTAACATGTTTTTTTTTTTTTTGAAAAGATGTTTAACATGGTTAAACCAACAAAACATGAAGGTTTTTTTATAAATTAATTCCAAATTCTTTGTGGTGGGTCCCACATGACTATTTTAAAAAAAAAAATATTGTATGTGACGAGGTGGATTAATGAGGTTGCTTTAAATGTTCTTCTATTAAAGTACTTTAGATTGTGAATCTTAGGGATTACTTTTTAATTAAAATTCGGGTCCAACATATCTGAGTTGCATTGTAAAACAGAATTTACGAAATGTTGTAGAATGAATATTGCACAAACTTCAGCCAAATTGACAAATTGGTAAAAAAAAGTAGGGGTCATGGACAAATTGGTAAAAAAAGTCTATCTTTGGATAAATTGGTAAAAAAAAATGATGGGTTAGACAAATACACAAAAAAATAAGTGATCATCCAAATAATTAGTGTATAATTAGTTACTTACCCATTTTCGGGTCCGTTTGTTGGCCGGGTATGTTTCGGGGAGCAAGAGGTTAGTATTGAGTCGCATTAGCCGAACCCAAACTTGAAATCTGAATGACCCGAATTTTTTTTATTTCATTAAAGGGCTGGTAAAGTCGAGATCATCAACTCGTATCGCGGGAGCTAGCATTTTTAGCCTACTTACATTCGCATTTTTTTCCACTTCGTTCAAATAAGAGTTGTACCCGTAAGGAATTCTTCTGGTTTTCAGTATGACCTCTTTTCTTTTAATTTGTGAAAAACTTTTGAAGTTGACCCTTTAAAAAAAAGAGTTCAATGTCGTATTTCAAATGTGATCTAAAAAGGTAGTTTTTTAGGTTAGTTTTTAATAGTTCATGAAAGAAATTGCATTTTTAGGAGCCCGAATATGACTCGGAAACGTAATTGACCCGACCGGAGCATCACCCGAGCTTTGTTGACACGTAACTGACCCGACCCGAAATACCCGATAAACATAACTCAAACTGGCCATATGAAATCACAATTAATATTACTTTTTCTCTCTTAATTATTGGTCCGAAAATGACCTAGACCGAAATAACCCTACCCGCTTAACACGAAACAGACCCAACAACCAAACACTATTACCCGAAAAAGACCTGACCCGAAATAACCTACCGGCTTACTCCGAAACATACTCGTCCAACAAACACCGCTGCCCGAAACATACCCAACCAACAAACAGACCGGGAATCGGGTAAGTAACTGATTACACGCTAATTATTTGGAAGCTTACTTATTTTTTGGTGTATTTGTCCAACCCATTAATTTTTTTACCAATTTGTCCAATGAGAAACTTTTTTTACCAATTTGTCCATGACCCCTTACTTTTTTTACCAATTTGTCAATTTGGCCCACAAACTTCTAAAAGTTTCACGAATGTATTTGGTCGATTCCATATGCATACTGATTATTGAGAACAGTTAATATACTATACAACTAGTTGCATATACAACATATTTAATGTAGTAAAGCTTTGTTATAAAGTTATCGAGCTCTATTAACAAAATTATTGAGCTATGGCAGTACCAAGTTATTGAGCTTAACAAAATAATTATTAAGCTAATAGCTTCGTAAAATAACTCAATAACTTCGTAAAATAGCCCAACAACTTTGTGTAAGAGCTCAACAACTTTGAGGAGGTTGTACAATGCTACAGTACTATACAAGTGGTTGTATAACAACAATTTAAGTATTTGTGTTACTGAGAATGTATCTGTTTTACTATAACAGCAAGTTAAGTCTGCCTACAATCCCCTATTTACTAAATGAATAGCCGAAACTCCAACTTTTCCCGCCTAAAACACATTTCCTATAATAGTGTTTAGTATTCTTAGCATATACTATAGTTATGGATCGGATATGTTATAAATGAATATAACTTTTGTATTTAAATATTTATAACATCCAATATTTCACATTCTACACAAATTTATCTCCGATCTTTTTACGATATAGAAATTCTTTTTTCGTAAAAAGCTTTATGATAAAATTCATTGACTTTTTATGACAAAAATTGCGGCTAAAAATATGTTTTTTTTTTCCGGTAAAAACCCAAAAAAAACACTCATTTCATTACTTCTTACGATTTAACTTTTTATTTCTCTAATTAAAATACATTGAGGAGAAACATGAAAAATAAATGAATGTATCAATTTAAATAATACACTGAAATGTTAAACTCTATAGATACCGTGCATATATTGCACGGAGTCTATACTAATTTTTACTAAAACAGCAAGGATCATTCTATGTTGGTAGTTTATCCAACTAAATTAATCCATTGAACGGAACTAAGCTGAAATGAAAAGTTAGTCGTCGGTTGGCTCAGGCATCGTCTTGCGTGAAAGGGGGCACAAAGAAGGGTATTTTCCCGTTCTGCAAGTCGGTTACGACCGTCTGGGCTGCTTTCATCAGGTCAGGTTCTCCACCCTGAAGTCAACAACAGCATTGCATCACATTCCACACTAATTAATCAGCATTTTTTTCAACCAATGTCTAAAGTTTAGACAGTTATGTTGCTCCAACACAGTTAGAAGCATGCATTCGACTGCAGACATAAAAAAGCGAGGTAAAATGGAATACGGACCTTCAGGAGATCGTCTTCTTGTTGTAGATTGCAAAATTTCACTAGAAAATCATTTTTATCTTTCCTGATAAAACCACATAACAGAATTAATGAACACAACACGAGACATAAAACAGTTTTTTTTTTTTTTTTTAATCTTGTATACGAAAATGATTACCAGGCTTTTATCTTGTAAACTCTTTCTAGGTGTTCCGATTTCACCCGTTTCAGCACTTGTCCAATAAGTTCTGCAGCATCTCGCAAATTTTCAACTCGTACCTACAATCACCACAGTAATGCGGTCTTATACAAGAACGCGAGTAAAAATTAAGCAAAACCAATCTTAAATGATGAATTACATACCGTGCCTTTGAATAAAACATCTGTATCTGAGTCGCTACAAGGATAAACACCTTCAGGAGGACAGTCTAACAAACGGATTCTTTCGGTAAGAGCTGTATACTGCAATACCTTATTCTCCGGTGGTGTAGGTCCAACCTTGCAAATCTATGGAAGAAGAAATCATAAAGCAGAGGTAAAAGAACGATTTCACAAGGTAGATGAATTAATATATCAGAAAAGGCATTACATTACATTTTTGGTATGCAATGTCTTGATTACTGACGATTTCCCAACATTCGGATAGCCTACAAATCCAATGGATACTGCTTGTTTGTCAGGTTTTAGCGTTGCAAATTGTTGCAGAACGGAAATGAGAGAATCCTGGAAAACATATAACAGAAAAACGGACGTCAAAAACCAAAAGGCCTTCAGCACTGAAAGCTAGGGTTGGATATTCTTTACGTTTTACACACACCGACACTTACCTTTCCGAATGGTTTCTTGGTGTCAGCACTGAAAGCTAGGGTTGGGTATTCTTTGGACAGGGTCGTAATCCATCCTTTTGTAGCCCAAGCAGGAATTAAGTCACACTGCAGAAGAGAACATCAGCAACCTAAAGTCCTAAACTGTGCTGAAGTAGAAAAGGATGGAGGGATCGGCATTAGCATAGAAAAGGCGGTACCTTATTTAGTAGAAGAATCAGATGCTTATGCTTGCATTTCTCTTTCAAATACTTCTCTAGATGATAGCATCTCGTACCCTGTGGATCCCTAGCATCCAGAACCTGAAAATGAAACCGATAAGAAACTTCAGTACTGTACTACCCAATGCAATTGCAAATTTCAGGGACACTCATTATACAGTGTGTCATTAAGCAAGAGATATAAACAGTTTCAGACCTGAATCACAACATCAGACGAATCAATTACTTTGTGAAGTTCACTCCAAGATGATGGCTTAGCGGAAACAGTCTGCTCCAACACATTACTTTTTGAAGTATCAGCTGTCTGCAATAGAGCCTGAAATTTAGTTGGCTTGACATTTGTTTTTTTGCTCGGTACAAATTCGCTGTCAAGGGGCTGAGTATCAAGATGCTGAGATCTTTTTTGCTTCACAAACAGAACAAAAGAGTTGAGTAAGTACTGGACAACACAGCCGCCTCTCAGTGAGGATCGAACTGAACAAAACTCAGAATCACAGGTAGGAATCAGGATTGTCAAGTAAAACCAATCATATAAACTGAGCAAACACTGTTCCATTACATTCAACAACATTACCCCAGTGTTTCAAGGGCTTCAGCAATATATAGAGGTTATTTCCGAATTTTAACAAAATTTCTACATAAGCATATAGCCATGTTGCAGGGAAAACGTTCAAGTCCATATTTCGGAATCAACAAACAAGCAACCAACATAATGACACGAACAAATAGGGTGAGTTATATACTTATATTAGTACCTTGGGAAGATTATTTAGGAGGGACATTGGAAGTTTCTTTCCCCCAAGTATGACATTATAATTGTTCGACATGCGGCTTTCCATATCCTCACGAAAACATTCAAGCTGTTTTTGTCCGATAAGTCTTGTAGGAGCTGCAATCAAAGTCCAAGCAAAGCACATTTACACTACTTGGTAATTAATGCATAAAAGAATGCTAAAATCATTCACACAGCCGGAACAAACATCTGTTATCGTCGTCTGAGTGCTGATCATATGTCAAGTTAGCGGAGTTTCAAGTGCAAATTAATACTCCATAAGACTAGTTAGAAGAATCCTTAACTTCCTAAACGCTACAAAATTTCCGTCTCTAGCACAAAATTGTTCGCACAATTAAAAAATTCAACAACATTTCATCAAACTGCATAACAAATATCAAAATTAAATTCAGTAATGAGCTAAAAAGTTCACATTGCGAAATCCCGACGACTTTCCATCAAAAGTAAGCAAAAGAATGTTCAAATTATGCAATTTCTACAACATTCAATCAAAGTGCAATAACAATACCGCAATTCACTTAATTAATTAACTAATTAAAATAATAAGCATGAAAAAAAGTTCAAATTACTAAATTTCTACCGCATTAAACCAAATTGCAATAACTATAATACCGAAATTCACTTAATTAATCAACTAATAAAAATAAACATGAAAAAAATTTCAAATTACTAAATTTCTACCGCATTCAATCAAATTGAAATAACAATATCAAAATTCACTGAATTAATCAACTAATAAAAATAATAGGATTAATTGATAGAAATACTCTGAACTATGCAGGTGTTGCTCAAAATACTCTAAACTCTATTTTAACTACCAATAAAACAAACTAATACCTCCCTTCGCTTTTATTAGACTATGTGACCGGCTACCTATTAATCAGGTAAATAATTTCTAAGGCTTCTTCAACCCCTCCATTTCTTTTCATTCCTGGGTTAACCTTTCACCCAATTAATCACCTTTAAAGCTCCCACTCCTCTCCAGCACACAACTCCATTGATGATCCACATCAACACCATGGATGACCATCTCTTCTCTCTCCCCATAAATTTTTGCACAATATAATGTAACCGCTCGACGCCAACGACCACATAGGGAGCAATTTATCACGATTTAAGGAGTATCACCATTTCATTCTATGTATCCAATTTCAAAATACACCATACACAAGTACTGCAATTCAAAATTTACGAAAACCAAGTAACCAAGCCAAAGAAATTTACAAATTCTTCTTCTTCTTCCTCCTCTTTTCTTTCTCCATTATTTTCTCCCTCATTTTGGGGATTTTGATATTGACCATTTTCATCTGGGTTTGTGGGTTGCTTTGATATTTCTGGGATTTGATTATCTAGGGTTTGGGATCTGGGTTTTGGGAATTAGGGGAAATTGAAGACATGGTTGGTTGGGTCAAGTACAAACGAAATTGAAAGATGAAATTTTTTATTTCATGAATCTATGTTGATAAAAGGTAGCAAGTTGTGGACATGAAATTATTATGA
This sequence comes from Dianthus caryophyllus, assembly GCA_023091065.1. Classification (NCBI taxonomy): domain Eukaryota; kingdom Viridiplantae; phylum Streptophyta; class Magnoliopsida; order Caryophyllales; family Caryophyllaceae; genus Dianthus; species Dianthus caryophyllus. The sequence continues at coordinate 38,844,873 of CM041518.1, read as the reverse complement.
ATTTAACTCTGGTGTATTTAAAGCTATAAGTATATGGTAAACGACGACTTGAGAAACAATGTATTAATAGAATGGGAAAAAAGAAATTGAATTCATATTATTATGCTTTGTTATTTCTTTTTTTTTTAAATAATACTCCGTAGAAAAGATTGGAAGCAGATGAAGAATGGAGAAGGAAAGAGGGGTAAGGGAAGAAGATGAAGATCAATAAGGGAAAAAAGTGGGTGACCGAGAAAAATACATGTTACAATAGGTCAATAAAACACAAATTTTGTTTAAAGTAGAAGGGGGTATTAGTTGGTTTTATTGGTAGTTAAAATAGAGTTTGGTGTATTTTGAGCAGCATACCCATAGTTTAGGGTATTCCTATCAATTAATCCAAAATAATAAGCATGAAAAAAAGTTCAAATTACTAAACTGTGAAACCCTAGCTTTCCTCCATTGATGAGCTAAAGAAGCTTTAAGTAAGAAGGAAGAACACCAGAGCTAAATAAGAAAGAATTGCATTAATAATTGTTGTGTTTACAGAATGAATAAAAATAACTTAGGAAAGTGTGCTTTCTACTTATATACGGAGTACAAGTTAGTAACTAGTTGTACAACTAACTATGACACGTCATGGATCCGTGTGAGTCTAGTCTTGACCAATGACAGCATTTCTTCAGTCCCCCTTCAAGCTAGACTCTGTCAAACATTGCATTCCTAGTTTTGATGCTAAAAATCTATGTTGCTGACTTCCCAAAGGCTTAGTCATGATATCTGCCAACTGCATACTTGATTTTACATGCCTGGGAATCATCAACCCTTCCTGAATCCTTTCTCTCACATAATGACAGTTGATGTCAAGATGTTTAGTTCGTTCATGAAAAACTGGATTCATTGAGATGTGCTCGGCAGTTTTGTTATCACAAAATAGATCAATTGGCTTAGGAACATTCACACCCATATCCTGTAACAGTCTCTCAATCCAAACGACCTCACTAGCAATATAGGAAATGCTCCTATACTCTGCTTCAGCAGTGCTCTTGCTAACAGTTTTCTGCTTTTTTGTTTTCCAAGAAATTAGACTGTTACCAAGAGAAATACAGAAACCAGATAATGATCTACAGCTGAAAACACATTGCCCCCAATCAGCATCACTGTAAGCTGTGAGGGTTGCATCAGTATTAGAGGGATAGAACAGTCCAGCATTGACAGAATGCTTCAAATATTTCACAACATGTAATGCTACCTGTAAATGTGGAAGCCTGGGCTGACTCAGAAATTGGCTTAGATGCTGAACTGAATAAGAGATATCAGGCCTTGTTAAATTGAGGTATAAGAGTCTCCCTACCAGCCTCCTGTCTCTTTCTGGATCTGGTAAAAGCTCACCCTGATCCACAGATAACTTTAAACCTTTCTGAATGGGGAACAAGGTTTCTGCACAATTCTCCATACCCAAATCTTTGATTATGTCAGTGATGTATTTTCTTTGATTGACTAATATTCCAGTATCATTCCTGGCCACTTCCAGACCTAGAAAGTACCTCATCATACCAAGGTCTTTGATAGTAAATGTTTTATCAAGACTGGTTTTAACCTGTTTTATTTCTTCTTCATTGTCTCCAGTGATCAAAAGATTATCAACATAGACCAGTATGACTAAGAAGCTAGCAGTGTGCCTGGAATTCCTTGTGAACAAGGAGAAGTCCTCCTTATATTGAACAAACTCTAGGCTTTTTAAATGCTTTGTGAGTTGTATGTTCCACTGCCTAGAAGCCTGTTTCAGGCCATAAAGTGAATTTTTGAGCTTGCACACCCTGCCCTGGTTGAGTTTTATACCCTTCAGGAGGCTTCATATAAACCTCTTCATCTATATAGCCATGCAGAAAAGCATTGTTGATGTCTAATTGCTGCTGTAACACCCCCAATTCATCCGTGTCTTCTTTTTCTCTTAAAACTCAATTCCCTTTTTTAAAGATAAAAATAACGGGCAAATCGGGAGTGCTATGCGCACGGGATGAATCGTGCTAGTGATTACAGCTCAAAAGTTTTAAACCAAAGGTAAATTATAACTAAAATTTAACCAAAGTAATTTAAGATCATCATTACATATTTTTGAGCTTAGAAACTCAAATTACATGATTTAAATTGGCAAAATCCCTTTGAAAACTTGCGGAAGCGTAAAGTATAACAACCGTTTAGTGACATGACCAAAAGGTGTAGCAATCTAATAGTCGTAGAAACGCCACTCTCCATTCCCGTTCATCCAAGCCATCATCCAGCAAAAGACTCATACTCATTTAACCTGTACACCAAATTTACCAAACTGCTCCCCAATACGACGGAAAAATACCATATGGTTCATAACAGACCCACCACATTTATAAAAAGTTGGGTGGACACACAAAAACAGGAAAAGGTCAACCAAACATGGTTGAGTAAAAGAAAATCAAGTTCCGTTATAAAATATAGATATCAAACTAGTATATATGTAACCAAAATATTTAATCCAACAACTTAAAATTTTAAACCACTTTACCTTTTCTAAATTACTTTTAGTAAAAATGTTCAACCAATCCTTTAATTATAAATTTTCCATCAATTCCTTATCATGAAATCCTTTTCTAAATAACTTTTAATAAAAATGTTCCACCAATCCTTTATAAATTTTCCACCAATTCCTTATCATGAAATCCTTTTCTAAATAACTTTTAATAAAAATGTTCCACCAATCCTTTATAAATTTTCCGCCAATTCCTTATCATGAAATCCTTTTCTAAATAACTTTTAATAAAAATGTTCCACCAATCCTTTATAAATTTTCCACCAATTCCTTATCATGAAATCCTTTTCTAAATAACTTTTAATAAAAATGTTCCACCAATCCTTTATAAATTTTCCACCAATTCCTTATCATGAAATCCGGGTAGAGGAAAATAGAAGGTTCAGTCAACCAAGTTTCGAACCAAGGATGACCTTTCCAACTATGTAATTACCTGGCCAAAAGTCCCGAACGTGCACGCCCCTCAAAGAGCTTACCTCAAAGAGGAGGATCAGAAGGCGGGGTTTCGATCAACTAACCCCCACTGGATACCTGTATAGAAGTTCCTATCCATGGAAACATCCTACCCCTCTACCTCATGAAATCCATCAAAAGAATAAAATTCGATTTCCAAGCTTAAACCATTTAAGCATCCGTAAAATTCCAAAGTTGTCCAAAGACATAAACAATAACTTTTCAAAACCATTCTTTCAAACATTTTTACCAATCACTTTAAAATATAAAATGGAAATTCCATTAGTAAAATACCGCTTCACTAACCACTTTAAAATATCGAAAGATAACTCCATTAATAAAAGACTCGCTTGACCAACCATTTTAAAATATCAAAAGATAAATCCATTAGTAAAAGACCCACTTCACCAACCATTTTAAAATATCAATAGATAACTCATTAGTAAAAGACCCGCTTCAAAACCATTTAAACATCCTTCTTTGTCAAAAATTATACCAATATATATACATGAAAATAATTAAGCTCATAGAATATTGCTATAGTTCTATAAGATGACAAGCATTTTCCTTACCTTATCGGAAATAGGCACTTCTAGAAAAAGATGACCGCTACAACTCCCGAGAACTCCTCGCTACAAACTCGGAGTCTACACCATATTTATATACATTCCATGTCAATATACATAAGCTAAACAAACCAACTTACATACAAACTTATGACCTCTAAACCATTTATGAATCCAACCTCCCTTTTTACAAGAAGGTTTTGTATACCTTCTTTAAGAAATAACTCAACCAAAGACTTAGCTTTAATATTCCATGTCTATGTCATAGTCATAGCAAGCTTAGACACCATCAAAGTTTTCATACTAAATAGCAAAGCATAAAGAGGTAAACCAAAGACTAATGCTAACTACTTTCAGCAAAAATCCCTTCCTGTCCAGCTCTACTAAACCAGCTCCCGAGACCAAACCGTACAGTAAAATGTTACCAATTTTTTTATACAGATTCTACACTTCAATATCTAAAATTTCATCTCTAATAGTCATTCCCGAATTCTGCACCGATTATTAACTAAAAATCGTGCAAAGTTACAGCAATTTCAACAACAATAACAATTCAATCAAACATGTTCTTACTTCATACAATTAACCCTAATTTCGACTTAATCAATCCCTAAACAAAATTAACAATCATAAACCAGAAAATATAAGGCTATTTCATATTGGTGATGGATTACTTGACATCATTAATCAATTCGTCACAAAAAACCCTTTAATTGCACAATTCATAGAAAAAAAAATCACAACAATCAAAAACCCAATGTAATCTCATGCTTTTACTGCAAATACTACTCTAACTAACTAAAATTAACCTATACAAATGATAGATTATTATTAACTTACATATTTAGACAAGATTTGAGAGCAAAAGATTTGACAAGCAAGATCAAATAGGCTGATTCCTCTCCTTTTTCTCCCTTTTTTTTCTTCTTCTTCTTCTTCTTCTTCTTCTTAGGGTTTGAAAACTTGATGAGTAAAATTTGTGTTTTAGTTTAATTGCCAGGAGACTCTAACCATAAGTCACGTTTTGTGTCGATTAATCTGTTTTTTTTTTTTTTTTTTTTTTTTTTTAAAATTGTTATTAAGACGGTTCAAGTCATTACAAAACGGGTTGCTATTTGATCCGAGTTAATAACTTACGACTCTTTTATTAAAAAGTCATTTCCATCTAATTACTTAAATTGTCTCATTTATCTATAATAATAATAATGATAACTTAGACCATTAAACTATCCGTTCATTTACGGTTTCTTTTATTAATCATTATTAAAATATTCCGGGTGTTATAACCTTACCCCCTTACAAGAAACTTCGTCCCCGAAGTTTATACTTGCCCACGACAAGCAACTTATACATTTTCAAAATCGCAAAAACAACCCTTATATTATATGGGTGACATATCAAAAGAGTGGAGTGTCACATTCCATCCCCCTTAAAACATAGGTTACGCCCTCGTGACTTTATACCCATAAGCCAAGTTACAAACTCTTTAGACTATTATATCAATTCATAAGACTAAAGTAATTACGAGGAATAAAAGATATGCTTAATATTTATGACAAAAGAAATACTAATCAGAGACGCCTCTATATTCTCAGGGTTCTCTTACAAATAATTTATCAAAGTCTCTAACCCAGTTCTCCAACTCTATGGGGTCACTCTTTCAATTCTAATAACTTGATCCTCGTGACTTAGAGTCTTACTCATACTAGACATGAAGTCGCTAGCTTTATCACTCGTCAAATTCTCAAGAGACAAAACTATAGTAGCATTCATTTGCAAAATAACATGGTCCCATATAAAATACCACAATCAAAATTAAAACATTTCAAGGCTTCTATCCTATTGTCCCTTATTATATAGTTACACCAAGAACATTATTTAGTAAACATGTGCAATATCCAACTAAAAATCAGAAATATTATTTCATTCAAGCAAATTATGTACACATCCTTCATGTATAACAAATCACCTAGATAAACATTATTTATCACATAAGTATTCACCATCAAATCAAATCACAGTACACATTTTACAACATGTAAATAAACTATTCCACTTCATCCAGCATATAGGATCATAAAACCCAAAACATTATCATTATCCAACAACACAATATCAAATTTATAATATCGATATCCCCTTAAACCCCACACTCTACTCACCGCGCATATTCCAAATTTTATACCAAATTTAGCTTAAGTTCATTTAATATAATTTTATTCATTCTAAGGTCGGTCAAAATAAACACGGGCAATGTCGGGATATGAGGATCTCAACACTAAACTTAAAATAAAACCCGCTCTGATACCACTGTGTAACACCCCCAATTCATCCGTCATCTTCTTTTTCTCTTAAAACTCAATTCCCTTTTTTAAGGATAAAAATAACGGGCAAATCGGGAGTGCTATGCGCACGGGATGAATCGTGCTAGTGATTACAGCTCAAAAGTTTTAAACCAAAGGTAAATTATAACTAAAATTTAACCAAAGTAATTTAAGATCATCATTACATATTTTTGAGCTTAGAAACTCAAATTACATGATTTAAATTGGCAAAATCCCTTTGAAAACTTGCGGAAGCGTAAAGTATAACAACCGTTTAGTGACATGCCAAAAGGTGTAGCAATCTAATAGTCGTAGAAACGCCACTCTCCATTCCCGTTCATCCAAGCCATCATCCAGCAAAAGACTCATACTCATTTAACCTGTACACCAAATTTACCAAACTGCTCCCCAATACGGCGGAAAAATACCATATGGTTCATAACAGACCCACCACATTTATAAAAAGTTGGGTGGACACACAAAAACAGGAAAAGGTCAACCAAACATGGTTGAGTAAAAGAAAACCAAGTTCCGTTATAAAATATATATATCAAACTAGTATATATGTAACCAAAATATTTAATCCAACAACTTAAAATTTTAAACCACTTTACCTTTTCTAAATTACTTTTAGTAAAAATGTTCAACCAATCCTTTAATTATAAATTTTCCACCAATTCCTTATCATGAAATCCTTTTCTAAATAACTTTTAATAAAAATGTTCCACCAATCCTTTATAAATTTTCCACCAATTCCTTATCATGAAATCCTTTTCTAAATAACTTTTAATAAAAATGTTCCACCAATCCTTTATAAATTTTCCACCAATTCCTTATCTTGAAATCCGGGTAGAGGAAAATAGAAGGTTCAGTCAACCAAATTTCGAACCAAGGATGACCTTTCCAACTATGTAATTACCTGGCCAAAAGTCCCGAACGTGCACGCCCCTCAAAGAGCTTACCTCAAAGAGGAGGATCAGAAGGCGGGGTTTCGATCAACTAACCCCCACTGGATACCTGTATAGGAGTTCCTATCCATGGAAACATCCTACCCCTCTACCTCATGAAATTCATCAAAAGAATAAAATTCGATTTCCAAGCTTAAACAATTTAAGCATCCATAAAATTCCAAAGTTGTCCAAAGACATAAACAATAACTTTTCAAAACCATTCTTTCAAACATTTTTACCAATCACTTTAAAATATAAAATGGAAATTCCATTAGTAAAATACCGCTTCACTAACCACTTTAAAATATCGAAAGATAACTCCATTAATAAAAGACTCGCTTGACCAACCATTTTAAAATATCAAAAGATAAATCCATTAGTAAAAGACCCATTTCACCAACCATTTTAAAATATCAATAGATAACTCATTAGTAAAAGACCCGCTTCAAAACCATTTAAACATCCTTCTTTGTCAAAAATTATACCAATATATATACATGAAAATAATTAAGCTCATAGAATATTGCTATAGTTCTATAAGATGACAAGCATTTTCCTTACCTTATCGGAAATAGGCACTTATAGAAAAAGATGACCGCTACAACTCCCGAGAACTCCTCACTACAAACTCGGAGTCTACACCATATTTATATACATTCCATGTCAATATACATAAGCTAAACAAACCAACTTACATACAAACTTATGACCTCTAAACCATTTATGAATCCAACCTCCCTTTTTACAAGAAGGTTTTGTATACATTCTTTAAGAAATAACTCAACCAAAGACTTAGCTTTAATATTCCATGTCTATGTCATAGTCATAGCAAGCTTAGACACTATCAAAGTTTTCATACTAAATAGCAAAGCATAAAGAGGTAAACCAAAGACTAATGCTAACTACTTTCAGCAAAAATCCCTTCCTGTCCAGCTCTACTAAACCAGCTCCCAAGACCAAACAGTACAGTAAAATGTTACCAATTTTTTTATACAGATTCTACACTTCAATATCTAAAATTTCATCTCTAATAGTCATTCCCGAATTCTGCACCGATTATTAACTAAAAATCGTGCAAAGTTACAGCAATTTCAACAACAATAACAATTCAATCAATCATGTTCTTACTTCATACAATTAACCCTAATTTCGACTTAATCAATCCCTAAATAAAATTAACAATCATAAACCAGAAAATATAAGGCTATTTCATATTGGTGATGGATTACTTGACATCATTAATCAATTCGTCACAAAAAACCCTTTAATTGCACAATTCATAGAAAAAAAATCACAACAATCAAAAACCCAATGTAATCTCATGCTTTTACTGCAAATACTACTCTAAGTAACTAAAATTAACATATACAAATGATAGATTATGATTAACTTACATATTTAGACAAGATTTGAGAGCAAAAGATTTGACAAGCAAGATCAAATAGGCTGATTCCTCTCCTTTTTCTCCCTTTTTTTTTTTCTTCTTCTTCTTCTTAGGGTTTGAAAACTTGATGAGTAAAATTTGTGTTTTAGTTTAATTGCCAGGAGACTCTAACCATAAGACACGTTTTGTGTCGATTAATCTGTTTCTTTTTTTTTTTTTTTTTTTTTTTAAATTGTTATTAAGACGGTTCAAGTCATTACAAAACGGGTTGCTATTTGATCCGAGTTAATAACTTACGACTCTTTTATTAAAAAGTCATTTCCATCTAATTACTAAAATTGTCTCATTTATCTATAATAATAATAATCATAACTTAGACCATTAAACTATCCGTTCATTTACGGTTTCTTTTATTAATCATTATCACTACAAGGGTTCCTGTAATGCGCGACTAAAGTAAGCGACCAAATACGGTCGCTGAAATAGAAATAGCGACCAAAATCAGTCGCGCGCACTTGGTCGCTAGGCTTAGTCGCTTTTAGCGACTGATAATGGTCGCCAAATTTGGCAACTGCAAAATAAAAAACGCGCGACTGTTTTTGGTCGCCAATTTGGCGACTGCTTTGTGCCACGTCAGTCAGTTAACAGCTATTGTGGGCCCCATTTAGCGACCAAGTTTGGTCTCTAATTAGCGACCGAAATTGGTAGCTAAAATTTGGCGACCGTATTTGGTCGCTAAAATTAATAAATTTACAGAAGGTTAGCGACCGTTATTGGTCGCTAATTTTACATGTTTTTTTCCATGAAAATCAGTTTTGGCCTAACCAAATTCATACAAACCTGCAAAGAAACACAACAACAACAGCGGACAACACAATGAACCCAACATAGTCGCAAATTTAATACATAAACTCAAATGTCATCCACATTCCCAAGTTTTGTTGCTAAAATTATCCAACTACGAATTACTTAACATTATTCGACATCCAAGAAAAAACACACTACGAAACCGGGAAACTAGCTCCCGCTCCACTACCACCTCCAAAGTTAGGATCTCTAGGATCCTTCTTTTGCGGGCGCCACCCACTATTACAACTGGCCATGTATGTGTTCACCATTTCCAATTGCTCCTTCATCCGCCTTATTTCTTCATCTCTCTCTGCATCTTTCTCTTCTTTGGCGGCTAGTTGAGCTTGAAGTTGACTTACCAAACTCGGGGTATAAGTTTGATGAGCGGAGGAGGGCCCTCTTGTTCGAGGAGGCGTGAAAAATAGTTCTTTTGCCGTTCCGGCTCCGTACACATCTCCTCTTTGGAACCCCTCAACAAGTTCAAACCATATTTGGTTGTCGAGAATCTCGCGGTTTTTCTTCTTTCGGGTAAGAAATTGTGCCTAAAAATTGATAAAACGTTAATGGTTAGAGGTTAATTGCCTATAATAAATAATGTTTAATTAAGTTAAGAGATTTAGTTTTTGACACTTACATATAACTCTCGATCTTTTGCGCTTGCCCAAGACAATCCTCCCTTTTTTGTCTTCTTAGCATGGGTCTCAACGAAGAGGTCTACAATCGAGGGCTGTTTGCCCTTGTTCTTCTTGGTCTTCCAAAAAAAAAAAAATAATGTTAATAAAAAAGTTAGAACTAAATCACAAAACTAGAAAATTAAAAGCTAAGACTAAGATCTTACATCTGACACCACTCGATCGTAGAAAGATTGAGAGCCTCCATAATGAGTAGCCTCAACTTCCGCATCCTTTTCTCCTCCCCTCTTGTTGATCTTGTTCCGTTCCGACAATCATTGGTACATCATTGTTATTAATGAAATCATTAGACACAAAGGCATCAAGTACCATATTTCTATATGGGTTCTCATTTTGTTGAGGCTCTTTAGGATCAGCAGAATATTTTTCTCCATGGGAAATCCAATTGTAATAGTTTGGGAAAAAACCATTTGTAATAAGATGCTCTTTGTTTTGGCAAGATTTTCCCTGGAAAGATCCTACCTAATTTCTATGTAGAAAGGGTATCTAGCTCAACGAATTAAGTAAAATGTATAAAGAACAATGTAAATAAATAGAGTAAGCTGTATAGGATTTCTGAGTAGAACTGTAATTTGATTATAATAAATCGAGTAAAATAATACAAGTGTAGTTGGTAGAATTCAGATGATCATTACAAATGACTCAATCTGCTATTTATACATCTATAATCTGCACATTGGATGCCATATAACGTTCATCTAAAACCGTTTCTACCCGTTGCTAGAATATAGGAACGGTTCCTATTTATCCGGGCTGACCAGGTCCATGCTGAACGTCTTTATCTTTGTGTACGTTATGCGCCGAATATAATGATCATCGGATGCTTCTATGGTTGAATTGGTCCTCCTTAAATGTAGGTGATGATCATAAACTTCCCATATGACCGTTGCCATACCGTCCAGGCAAGATCAGGCTATTTAGAGTTCATGCCAGGCTTTTCTGTATTGATTTCTGCTCTGCATAACTGCTGTTCCTGCACATAACTCCTGCTCTGATCAGGAATCCTCTTCTGCTTATGTTCTCTATCCAGAATTGCCTGCACTTTGTACCATGTGAACCACAAGGGTTGATCTGACCAGACAGAAGTCTGTCCAGGTAAATCCTGGTCTAACAATTGCCCCTTGACATCTTATTTATGTCGTTCAGGCCAGGAATGAGATGTCAACCTGCCAGGAAATTCTAACAGGAAATCTGTGAATAATAACAATTGTAATTAAAATCTGCGCAGAATTGTACCGTTGCACTCTGACTGTCCGACTTCTAACGGCTAGTAACGGCAGTTTTTTCTGATTTTCCGTGCAAAATTCAGCCCGTTAATTCTTCCTTATAAATAGGAAATCCTAGGGAGAGTTAGAATCCTAATACAACTCAATCTCTCTCTCTTATAAATACGGTCAATCGCACCTGCAAAAATTCACACAATCTTTCTTCTTCTTCTCTGTTTCACGTTAGTTTACATTCAAAATTCTCTCTTCTTAAATCAATCAAAATATTCTAAATTTTATAATGGCAAAAAAGAGGTCTACCACTCAGAGAGCGGCACAGAAAGTAGAGGAAACGCCTGCCCAGTCTGGGCCAGAGGTCACATAAATTCCTCCTCCTTTAAAAACTTTATCCTATACATACAAGGATTCGACTTTCTCACCTGTTGAATCCTTAGAGTCCTCTTTCAGAGAGGCAAATATGTTAAAGAACACCTATCCAGAAGTCCTGATAGAAAAGGGCATTATTCCTGCATCGACTGAGGCTTGGGTGCCTGAGTCTGTTCCAGTCAGGGCGCATTGGACTTCCCCTGGCTGGTTCTGTATGTACGAAATCGCATTCAGATCTGGTTGTACTCTACCTTTCTCTCCTCTCATGGCAGATGTCATGAGAGCTATGTATGTGTCTCCTTTCCAGGTCATGCCAATGATCTGGAAACTTATTCATTCAATTGATAACCTCTGTAAAAAACACAATCTTACTATTTCTCTGGATGATATAAAGTCTGTCTATCATCTTAGAAACTTCACCATTGCTGGGCGGTTTAACCTGCGGGTTAGATCAGGGATGTCTCCCCTTGTTCTGAATCTTGATTCAGGGGATGACAAAAATTGGGCCAAAAATTATTTATTCATCAGGGAAGATTCTCTCGGCCCTGGCACGGATTATCTAAGATATCCTGCCTTGACCACTGGTAAGTATAAATTCCTGCAAGTAATTTTTATTTTTCATATTTGATTAGTATTTTCGCTGTCTGACTATGATTTCTGTACCTTTTATAGTTGCTGATTGGACCCCTGCCCCAGCAGAGGGTTCGGATGCTAGGATTGCTGCATTCCTGGCAATTCCTGAGGCTGAGAGATCTTGGCCTGCCAGCCTAGACAAGGAGATGATGCCTCGCTTTTCAAGGCCTCTTCTTACTGCAACAAAGCCTTCCAAGAGCAGGGCTTTGGTTCCTTCTTCTTCTGGTAAGAATTTGTCTTAACCTGCTCAGTATTCGAATTCAGTTTTTACTTTTTGATTTTTGTACTTACATATCTTTTTGTTCTGTCCAGTCTACAGATCTTCTTCCAGGCTGGCTAGCCTGAGTACAGCCTCATTAAAGGCTGGACTGACTCAGATTGCTGAGCAGTCAAAAAGTAAGGAGGCTGGTCCTAGCAGCAGTGAGAGGACCTTGGATATTCTGGTTTCAGATAGACCAGAACCTGTGCAGCCTGGTGCCCCTGCACAGATCATCTCTCCTGGTGAGGTCAGTTCTTCGAAGAGAAGAAGGGTTGTTATTCAGGATATTCCTGATGAAGAAGAAGAAGATGAAGAGGATGCGCAGCCTGTGCAGGCTACTCCACTCAGACCTGTTATGCAGGTCCCTGTGGGGGTGGTGGATGAGGAAGCAGCCAGAGTTGATCTGAATAGGTTTGCTGCTGAGATGGATAGGGAGCTTCTGAATGTGGCTCCTTCACAAGTTTCTGCCAAGGTGGTTGCCTTGGCCAGGGCAGTGGTGATGAATGTCGCCACTGTGTCTGCCCAGGCCAAGCAGGTATAATGACTTTCTTTTTTAAAGTACTTTTTGTGTTTGCTTTTTTTTTTTTTTTTTTTTTTTCTATTCTGTTCTGATCCATGACATTTATTCGGTTGTAGTGCCTGAATGCTGCATTGCTCTCTGGTGTGAGATTGGAGCACTCTCACAACCAAGTGGTGGCTGCCCAGGAAGAAAATGAGAAGCTTCGTGCTCAGGTCCAGGATCTGGATCAGGCCAGGGCTGCTGAGGTGACTCTTCGTGCTCAGCTTATTTCCGCCAAGGCTGAGGTGGAAAAATATAAGGGCATGACCAGGGATGCTCAAGTTTGTGAGCGGGCAGCCAAGGAGTCAGAATCCGAGGCATACAAACTGCTTGATCAGAATCGGCTGGCTATGGAGGAGCTGAAAAAGAGGAACGAGGAGCTGGCCAGTGAAGGGGCATACTTCCACACTCAGCTTACTGATTCTGCTCAGTATTTCTTCGCGATTGGTAGGGCAGATGCTATGCGGGAACCCATTTCTGCCAGGGAGAAGTGGGATGCTGATGAGGTAGAGAGGGTAGCCAAGGAGAGCTATCCAGAATTGGCAGCCCTTCAACAAGCTGAGGTTGATGAAGAAGAAGGTGAAGATGAAGAAGTTAATTCTCCTCCTCAACCAAAAGAGACAGAGCAGCCAGTCCAGCCAGATCAGCCAGCTAGTAGAGAGGAAGGCGTCGGATCAGCTTCTCCTTCTAAATCATTGTAGAAGTCTCTTTTTATTGTTTTTCCTATTTTTGTGCCCATCCAGGGGGGTTGTCCCTGGGCTGAATATTTGGCTGATCAGCTTTGTCTGATCAGTCTCCTTTTAATATATAATCGCCTTTTCTTCCATTCCTTGTGCAAATATTGCTTGTCTTTGGTAAATTCCTGCTTTGTTCGATTCCTGCCGTTTAATTCTGTATAGGCCCTGGATCTAGCCAGTCCTTTTGTTTTTTTTTTTTTTACTTAGGCCCTGGATCTAGCCAGTCCTTCTTCATTTGATGGGTTGGAATTTGCCTGTCAGGAGGACTTATAATTCTATTGCCTGTCAGGAGGACTTACTACTCATGACAAGCAATCAGGGTTTTCTTTTTCCCTTAGCTTGTTATTCTACTGAGCTCAGTTTTTTTTTTTTGAGGCCTTTGGTTGGAATTTGCAACTTAACAAGTTGGCTAAGCAACTAAAAGTTGGACAATTCTCAACTATTCTTTTGTTTTGAGTATGAGTGTGCCTATGGTGGCCCTCAATCTTCAAATATTTGTTTCATGAAAGTGCAATCTAACTAAATGCAACAAGTATTTGAGATTGTGATAAGTAAATGAGTATGAAAAACAAATAGGTAAAACATGTAATTCTGAGCAGAAAAGACAAATAATGTATAGACAAGTAGATCAAGTAGATCAGGTAGTTATGCCAGATTTTTGCAAAAAAATAAATTGGATATTCTTTATTCATATAAAGCACGTTTCAGTACAGGAAATCACATATCAGGCCAGGTAAAAATAAAACACATATGATTACCTGGAATGAAGTGAGTATATTACATATGGAATAACTTTAAATGTGTGATATTCCATGCCCTAGGAATCATTTCCCCATCCAGGGTTTGTAGCCTGTAGGCTCCCTGTCCAGCAATTGAGTCTATCAGATAGGGTCCTTCCCAGACAGGGGCTAACTTGCCTGCATTTTCTTCTTTTGTATTTGGAAAGACTTTCTGAGGACCAAGTCCCCTACTCTGAATATTCGTGCTTTGACATTTTTGTTGTAGCTTTTGGCTACTGTGTGTTGGTATGCTGCCAATCTGATTTTGGCTGCATCACGCAGCTCTTCTGTAAGATCAAGGCTGTCCTCGATCAGGGGAGCATTATTTGTAATTGTGTTCAGGCTGCTTCTGGCTGTTGGGATGTCAACTTCTGCTGGGATTACTGCTTCACAACCATACACCAGGGAATATGGTGTTTGGCCTGTTGTATTCTTTGGTGTAGTTCTGTCAGCCCAGAGCACATATGGTAGCTCTTCAGCCCACTTCCCTTTTTTTGCAGTAAGTTTTTTTTTGAGGCAGCTAATAATTACTTTGTTGCTTGACTCAGCCTGCCCGTTTGTCTTTGGATAGCCTGGCGTGGATGTAACAAGTTTTATATTCCATGCTTCCAGGAAGGCTCTGGTTCTTTTTCCTATGAATGCACTCCCATTGTCACAAACAATCTCTGCTGGTACTCCATATCTGCATATAATATTCTTTCGGATAAAAGAAATAACATCTTTTTCTTTGACTTCCCTGAAGGAATCAGCCTCTATCCATTTAGAGAAGTAGTCAGTCATTGCTAACATAAAAACTTTCTGACCAGGAGCTTGTGGTAGTTTTCCAACAACATCCATCCCCCATTTCATGAAGGGCCAGGGAGCAGATATTGAGTGAAGCTGCTCAGAAGGTTGGTGAATGAATGGTGCATGGATTTGACAGGCTTTGCATGTTGAGCTGAATTTTATGCAGTCAGCTCTCAATGTGGGCCAAAAATAGCCTGTTCTGAGAACTTTGCTTGCCAGGCTCCTGCCACCTTTGTGATTGCCACAGTGTCCTTCATGGATTTCTGACAAAATCTGCTCAGCTTCCTGTGGTTCCAGGCATCTTAAATATGGTCCAGCCTGCGATTTCTTGTAGAGAACATTATTAATAATAGTATACGAGGCAGCCTTAATTTGTAGAGCCCTGGCATCCTGCTTGTTGTAGGGTAAGATTCCCTGCAGGAGCCAGTCATAGTAGGGCTTTGTCCAGGAATTTGCAATGTATATGGGGAATAAGTCATCCTTTTTGTTGATGGAGGATTCTAACAGGTGTATGAGTGGTATGGTCTGATGGTTAAGGGAACTGAAATAGGATCCTAGGCTGACTAGAGCATCAGCCTGGGTGACTTATTCCCCATATACATTGCAAATTCCTGGACAAAGCCTAAGTTTACACTGCTCCAAATCGTATGAATCTTGACATCTAGCAAATTCAATAAATCCACGAACACCATTGACAAATCTAGTGATATGATGTTTCTTTTTATCTACTCTTTCTTCGTACATCCAACTACGTTCAGATCTCTTCATTTTAATCTATAAAATATTATAAACCACCAAACTAACCATTTTCAATAATATTTCAACAAATTAACTTGAATATTATACTAAATTATCACATTATATCTTAGTACTTCAACAATAGTTATCTCATCCTCCATATTATAAAAACTTCAATATTTCAAATGGGTCCTTATCACTCCAACCTAAACCCATCAATGTACGTTTTAAGTCACTAGCAAACACACACTTGTGATTTATTAATGAGAAAAAATTCGACAGCAATTCCCCTTAGTTCTCCAAATACACAATGTATATTCAACATATGTATTTAGAGAACATTAAAGGAATTGTCACCGAACTTACTCCTCATTAATAAATCACAACTATGTGTTTACTACCTAAGTGACTTAAAACGTACAAAGATAGTCCCAAAACGGGGATTATTCAACAATTGCTCCTAATGAGTAATTCTTGAACGGGTACTAGGCCAATATTAAACAAATTGTGATTAAACAAATTGTCAAAAGGGTAAATTAAATTTTGAAAAATTCAATTGTAATAATTAACAACTAACTAAACTCAAATCCAAAACTAACATTATACTACCTTCAAAATCAGAAAATACTAAAACACTAACATTATACTACCTTCAAAATCAGAAAATACTAACAATTAAACTAACTTTTTCAAATCAATATTACTAATAACATCAACATAACTCACACATTATCAATTTAGCAAACCCCTAATTTATAACCCTAACACTAATCAATTCATGAAAAACCTAACTTAATATGCATTACAACAACTACAAAACAATCCTAACAAAGATTTAACTAATTAGAATAACAAATTAAACAAAAAAATTAAGAATTTAACTAATTAATTAAAATTAGGATTAAATCATACCTTTAAGATGAAATTAGGAAGAAAAGAAGGAGTGCGGTGTAGGTGGGCGGTGGCTGTCTCCGGCGGAGCTCCGGTGGGTGGGGTGGGGTCGTCGGCGTCGGATCGTCGTCGAGGGGCGTGATATTAGAGCGGGGTTTTTTTTTTTGTTTTTACGAATACATCTGATGGCTGGGAGAAGGGGCGTGAATATTAAAGTGATTAGCGACCAAAACCGGTCGCTAATTTGGCGACCAATTTCAGTCTCTAATTTAGCGACCAAACACGGTCGCCTGCCCCTTAGATATACCAGCTTTTAGGATTTTCGTGGGCCACCTTATCCATATTATGTGTATTAGCGACCAATGTTAGTCGCTAAATAATTTAGCGACCAATAACGGTCGCGCGTTTTTTTTTTGTTGGTCGCTAAATTGGCGACTGTTCATATTGTAGTCGCATATTAAAATAATTCTTGTAGTGTATTAAACCCTTGGCAACTAACCTAGCTTTAAACCTTTCAACAGTGCCATCAGGTTTATGCTTTATCTTGTATACCCACTTAGAGCCAATTGCCTTATTTCCTGTTGGTAGTTCAGTTAAAACCCATGTATCATTGTCTTCAAGTGCTGTTAACTCTTTATTCATGGCATGAACCCATCTAGCATCTTGTTGTGCAACAGTGAAGGTTACAGGTTCAGTTTCTTGAAGAACATTATTGAGAGAAGACAAGTAAGAGGGATCAAACAGATTGACCTCACTCAATATTTGGGCATGAAAGGTAGTGGTTGCTGTCATCTGAGAAGCATTAGAAGTGGATGCTTGGAAAGGAAACTTTAATGGACAGTGAAACCCATTCAATCTGGAGGATCTCATTTTGGACCTCCTAGACTGTCTTGGTGATTTGGGAGGTGTATTAGATGGACTGTCAACAGTAGTATGTGGAAGAACTGTACTGTCTGTATTAGTTGGATTTGCAGTAGAAGAGTGAATAAAAGTGTCTTCACTGATATTATTTGGCATAGTATTATCAGTGGTGACAATATTTGGCACAGCATTATCAGCACTGCTAGTGTCATTTGTGGATATTTCTGAACCATTTGGATTAGTGTGATCCATGAAAAACAGATCATTTGACATTTGAGAAGTCTGTGCATCCTCTGAATTTCCAGAATAAGGAAACACAGACTCTTTGAATATGACATCTCTACTAACAAAAGTAGTATGTGTCTCTAAATCATAAAGTTTGTACCCCTTCTGACCAAAGGGATACCCAATGAATATACTTTCCCTTGCCTTTTTGCCAAGCTTGTCTCTGGATGTGATTGACATAGTGGCATAACATAAAGACCCAAAAACTCTGAGCTCCTCATAAGAGGGTCTTTCTCCAAACAACATCTCAAAAGGAGTCTTCCATTTTAAGTTGGCTGTTGACATCTTATTTATTAGGTAGGTGGCAGTTAATAAACACCCCCCCCCCCCCCCCCCCCCCCCCCCGAACTTTAAAGGCAAATTAGCCTCAATCCTCAAAGCCATATTGTTGGGTTTTCTAAGAAATTTTCTTGTCTTCTTTTTCAAATAATGGTATCGTTTTATTTAAAGAAAATCGACAATTGAGGTTTCTGAATCCATGATTTATACACCAATTTTAATGGGTAATAATAATAATGTTATAATGGGGATTCCTAGCACATCAATCAATCTGCAAATTAAGAAGGTTCATCTTCAAGAGCTAACTTCTATCCAAATCAGTAGAATTTCTCCAACACATTAAATAACAAGATTTACAAGGCGATTGTTAACGCTTTCGCGATGGAAGCCGAGATGTGAAGATGAGTAAACCCAGTTGGGCAAGTCGAGTTATGCTATGGGATGATGGAGAGTAAGAAGGTACCAGTAATTGATCTGGTGTTGCAAAGTGAGATGGTCAAATGGAGGATATATGGGCATAATTAAATGGTGAACGTAAATGATAAAGTTATGTATTTGACAATTTTGTATGGAGGAGATTAACTAAAAGCTTCAACTATGTTGGGTATTCATCAATTGGAAGATCATTTGATTGATTTTGATTTAGGAACTTTAATGATTGGTTTTAACGGCAAAAGTGACGGTTTTGGCTACTTTAGTCCCGGATGAGAATAACTAACTAAGTTTAAAGTCTGATTGGGAAAGTGGCGGGGCGAAGTGCAGTTGGGAAAAGTGAATCTGCGAGGCGAGATGGTAAAAACCCTAAAACATTTTAAGGACAAACCCGTAATTTTTTAAGTTAAAACGTCTAGCTTTCAACTTATAAATGACTTACAGATATCTTTAACTTGAATTTTAAAATTTTGGTCTTTTAACTTAAATGGTGAGGTTTTTAATTTATAGTTAAAACTTTTAAAGTTCAAACGCGAAATTTCATATTACAGTAGGTCTTACTTGTGACAGAAATACCCGTCGCAAGTTTGCAAAGGGTCGAATCTCCTCTCACAAAATGGTAAGGAGGGCAAGTGGGTGGGAAATGGATCCCCACTTGTCCTCCCACTTGCCTTCTTGTGAGAGGGGATCCGACCCGTGGCAAGCTTACGACGGGTATCTCCGTTACAAATAAGAATTTGTGTTCATATTAAATCATACTTGCACTTTTCCCAAGACAAACGTAGAGTTGAAATGAAAAATTATTGGGTTTTATACATAAATTTCTTTGAGAGTTAACATTGTAAGCTTGAGTTTGCAGATATAATTTGAAATACATGCAAAAGAAATATGTAGTGACGCGGTCTTTTTTATAGAAGGTACGTATTGGTGATACTAGATATTCGGATCGTCATAATAATTGTCAAAATTGACTGAAGCATTTTAAGATTTTGAGTAATATATGTGGTTTTTACCGCTTAATATACTAATATATTGATATTTTTGATAATTGATAATTGATAATTGAAAGGTTACATAATTTGTTCCAACTACATGCTCTTAACTTTAAACATAAAACTAACCCATACAATACTACTCTCGTACATAAACCTAAAGCATTAAAATGAAACAATCTCAAAGCTTTGAAGTCCTTATACTAGACTTTAAAGAGTCAGTTTTCATATTAAAATGACATTAATCGACAAAAAAGTTGATCAAGTTACATATTTTTTGGGATGAAGGAGAACAAAAATCATCACTGCATAATACATAGTAAAATATATAGTACATCGCGATATTGCTGAAATTGAGCAAAACCCCAAGAATTCAAACAAAGCTAATAATATAAACAACACCTAAAAATAAACGAGACTCCAAAAAATAACATATACGGAGTACAAGTAATACACAAAACATGTAGTTTTAAAAATTAATTTCAAAACACTTGGGGCTTAATTGCTACGGAGAAAAGTTAGGGGGCTTAATTTCACCTTTTGTTAAACTTAAGGGTTCTAATTGCCACTTTTGTGGTTAATTACATGTTGATGTTGAGAGAGTAAATCGAGAGGACACATATAATGATAGCAAAATGATCTCTTATCACGCTATTACATTGCTTTAATTAAGAGTTAGTGGAAAAACTGTATAAACTCAAATGTACCATGAGAAAACTTTTAAATTTGAAGGGTATATGGGGAAGAATGTATAAATCACAGGGGTATCGTAAGAAAATGCCCAAGTTTTTATTTTTTCAACAAATTATGAATATTAAATTGATTTTCTCAACAAACTAATCAATGATTAATACTGTCACATCATCACAATTTAACGCCCCTTTAACGGCGGTTACGCTAAGGGGTACCATGACACAAAAATAGTACCTCAAGGGTATCATGGACAGATTCTTAAAAGCAAATGTCCCATGAGAAATATGACAAAATTAAGGGGTATCACGGATAATTTCCGATCTATCTATAATATTTTAATTAACATATAAATAATATAAAACTAAAAACTATTAAATCTCTTATTGATTTTAATCAAAGAATTACGATTAAAGGTTGGCCTCTTAATTTGCAAAATGAACCAAGTTTTTTTTATAACATGTCAATCAATATCTGGCGGTAATCAGAATGTTGCAAAACAACATACTCATCTATAAAATCAGCAAGTCTTGCTTAAGACGGGTCAAAAACATACCAAATTATCCAACTTTGTGGTAATAAAGACAAAACTTTGGGTATTTTCTAGGCAACAAATGGGGTGATTTGATATGTATTTGACCTGTCTTAAGCTTAAGACGGATAATGCTGTCTTAAATGAGAATTTGGGCTATAAAATATGTTGTTTTAATTTGTTTATTTACCAAACAACAATGTTTTCAAAATTAAAGTGATTACTTCGTATTTAACAAGCTAAAGATCTTTACATATGTTATTTACCACACTCTAAAATACATTATAGGGGGATATATTAGGTACTATGTCTTTTTCTTTTCGGTGCTGACTAAAAGTCTCCCTTACCGACAGACGACAGATTGGAAAATATCTTTCAGAGTACCGAAAGCAACTTAATTGGTAGACCCCTTTTAAGTAGATGGGAAAATATATTTCAGAGTACCGAAAGCAACTTAATGGGTAGACCCCTTTTAAGTTCGACTTTTATTTTTTGCCAAATTAGATACTGTCTTAGTGAAAACATTATCAAGCTTAATGTCACGAGATGATTCATTTCCCTTAAAAATAACTCGTGTGTCACCCGACTTGCAGTCCCGTCGCAAGTCAAGTCAGGCAAACCCCAAGTGAGTAACAAGTGAAGTAGTAGGTAAAGATGAGAAGACTAAGATAAAGTGTGGAAATGTTACTTTTATTAAGGAAAGATTTACAAGGGAAAGATTGCACAAGAGAAGGATTAGAAGGCTTAGAGTTTGTGTGTTTTGTAGGATGGTTGGCAAATGATGCCCCTTACCCCTATTTATACTACTCCTATGGATTTCTCTAGAAGCAGAACCTTCTGGAAAGCTCTGGAATCACAACCCCAGAAACTTCCGGAATGTTCCGGACACTACTAGATATCTCTAACATGTACATGAATGTTCTAGTACATACTAGAACATTCCGGACCCTTCTAGACAATTCTAGTATGCACTAGAACAATCTAGAACAACCCAGAAGACTCCACACTATTCTAGAATATTCCGGACCCCTCTAGAATATTCTAGAAAACTCTACCATGTTATGGAAACTTTTAGGTCACTCTAGACATTTCTAGATGCTTCTATAATCTTTTAGATGAAACTTGATCCTTTGAGCTTTGAAGCGCGCCCACGCGTGAACCTCGATGAGACGGGAAGTCAACCGTGACATTAATTAATCCAAAGACAAAGTGAAAGTAAAGTTAAACAAATTGTTTTGAATTGTTTGTTAACCAAAATTGTGCAATAAGACAAGTCCAACTACTGTCCTTAAATTCTAAGTCCGTCAGTTAAGATACTAAACCGTTATAAAGTGCCACAAACGTATAGGAATTCCGTACAAAGGAACAAGTACATTGTACAACATGATTATGTACGACTGTACGAGTATATACATACACCGTCAAGTTAAACAGAGTGTGAACTGTGAAGTGCGAGACAAACGGAGTACATACGTACGTATAACATGGGGGGCATCAGGCATGTACTTTACCGTACATATTGTCACATGTATGGTTGACTTTCTGAAATGGGGAGTCACTTATTATCCTGGTCATTTAATTTAATGTCATTTTTTATATTGGGGTGTCTCAGTCAAATGTTGTTCTTTCTATTTTAAGAATGAACTTGATGACAATTTGATCATTCACACTCAATTTGTTCTACTTGTAATTTAGTAATTGTCTCATACCTCTTCCCTTAGTCTTTGTGCCAAAACCAAAAGATGACAAATGACTGGGACAGAGGGAGCATAACTTTACTTGCAAGCATACGTTACGGATAACCTCATGTGAATTCGCATGATGAAATTATTATGATTTACGGATAAGTTGAAAGGTTACATACTTCCATGTTGGGAGAATCGGTTCAAATCTTAGTTGAATTCGATTGATCTAGTTTTCTAGTGTTCAAAGTCTTTTTAAACTAAAGGTAAACCAAATAGACCATGTGTTAGAAAAAATTAAAATTGGGAAAAATATATTTTGTTCATTTAAGCTGAAAGCGTCAAATAATGCCTTGTTAATTATTATATAGTGATATCGACAAGGAAATATGTAAGACCGCTATTTATGCTACCCCCACATCTAGAGGTGGCCATCAGAACGGGGCGGCCCGGCCAGGACCTAGCCAGCCTCAGGCCCGTTATTTTAGGCAATCTGCCCCGACCAAGCCTGTCTTGGCCCAGACCGGCCCTAGTCCTATATTCCCAGTCTGGGCCGCCTTTGACCCGGCATTTTAGCAAAAAATATATAAAAATAAAAATAAAAAATTTGCAAGACCCGGTGGATTGGCCCACCTCGGGGCCTGGCCCGAGACAAGCATATCCCAACCCCGGCCGGCCCGGCCAACCCCTCCCCCTTGCCTGACCAGTTTGACCAGGAGAGCCCGACCCGAGTACATATCTACCCACATCTATAACAAGCACAATTGATAAAATCGTTTTCTCATTTACAAAAAAAACATGGCACAAACCATAATTGTAATACGAAATATAACGTATTTTATGAAATATTTCATATATTGTACTTTATATGAGTAACATTGTATAGTTTTTGTTTTTTATCGTATTGAATGTTCTATATTCACCTAGAGGTACAAATTTCATTAGTGTTACTTTACAAAACTAAAACAATGAAACATCTTAATTAAAAACTTGTGTTTACAACTTTACATATTCATACCAAAAGTTGTTTAACATTTCCTAAAAAAAAAATGCGGGTCTAATAGTATTTTTGTTGCGGAAGCTCTTGCTTTGAAAGAAGCCATTTTAGTAGCTAAATACTTAGGAATTTCAAAGTTAATTGTGGAAGGTGATAATTTATGTGTTATCAACTCGATCCGTAATACCTGGCAAATTCCTTGGGAAATTTCTAGTATTATCAAGGATGTAAAATTAGATCTCCGGTTCTTTGATGAAGTGATAATTAAACATTGTTTTCGTGAAGCCAATAAAGTTGTCGACTTTGTAGACTGGCACTGAACATTCGTGTCAACTCTTTCGAGTGGTTTGGCGGGTGGGCTTCATTTCCTCTATCATCCGAAAGGATAAGATAGGTTGATCCTACCCTAGATGATCATTCTAGTTTTCTTACCTTATAAAAAAAAAAAAAAAGAGTCTAATTTGTTACTTTTGAGAGGTGGTAAAATACTAGCTAGGCAAGAAGCGGGCCAAGCTAGCATGTCATTTTTTTGCCCACGTGGGTCTTGGGCGGGTTTGTGGGTGCAAGTCCTTGTAAATTTTGGAAAATACAGGGTAGAAAACCGCTTTGTTATCCGGCCAAACAATCGATGCTAAATTTATACTCCCTCCAATTCTAGGTATTCTTCCCCTTGTTTGGGGCACAAGAATTTAGAAGTGAGGAATAAAATATTGGGTGGGGTTTGGTTATATGAGAGATGAATGGATAAAATAAGAAATTGTGAGTTGGGTGGGGTTTGGTGATAGGAGAGAGGGATGAATAATTAAGAATTAAATAAGGAATTGTGAGTTGGGTGGGGTTTGGTGATATGAGAGAGAAATGAATAAAATAAGGGTAAAAGTTTCCAAAAAAGAAAATAGGGAAGAAAACATCAATAATCCGTTTTAGGAAATAGGGAAAAAAACATAGAATTGAAGAGAGTAACTTTTTGGTTGGCAACATTTGTACTTTCTCCATAAAATAAATTCTCTAGCGATAATTCAAATCAACTGGGCTTTATATAAGTTGGCTATATATTTGTAGTCTACAGGAAAGCAGGGAAAACATACCTTCAAATACTTTAAAAAATTATTTTTCGGCCACATTTGCTTTCGGGGATCGATAAACACCATTCAGAGAAGATTTGGTGAAACCCGTTGTAGAAATGAGGTCTTGGCTTGTAGAGAGAGAATTTAGAAAGAGAATTTTCTCTCAAAAAGAAAAAAAAAAATCCAGAAATAAGAAATGGGCAATGAGCTCCAATCTTGCCTTCAATCTCTTTGGTTAGAAACATCTACTGTCATTGTTCTTGAATTTTACCTTCTTCAAGATTTGACTTTAATTGCTCTCCATTTTAGCCTAGAAGAGCTTTTTTCATCATATATCTTTAGTATGAGGGTTTAATTCAAGAAGTAAAATAGAAATGCCTGTAAGTGTAATATCATTTACTGATTTAGCAAATCACTGTTAATTGGGAAGATTTGTTTTCATAAACCTTTCCTTCCTTGTTTAATTTTCCAAAGATGTGAAATATTTCCCCATTTGGAATTTTAGCCTGATTTCTATCAGAAATTTATGTCATATTTCTTTCATGCTCCTTTGTGGGTTCGGATCTATTTTTGTTTCATTCTTCATGATCATTTTCTCCCTACTCCATGATTAAGTAGATTTCTTGTCTTTTCTAGTCTAATAATAGAACAAATTCAGTTTTCTAACTTGATTTTTACTTTCTTAAAGACTAGACTTTAATTTACTTTCCGTTTTAGCCTAGGAGAGTTCATTTTAGTCAATGTCTTGGTTAAAAAAAGTTTAAATGAAGGATTACAGAGCAATATTTAAAGATCTATCTTCAATTTATTTGTACCAAGTTATTGTTGATATTAGAAATGTCAATGGTGACGCATTTTGCTTCAAATTATAGTTATTGGTGACTCTGATCTCAGTGGATTAAGTGAAATATCAGTATTATTTTTTGTAGCGTTTTTTGTTAGATAACACCTAATATTTACAGTTTCTGTAAAAATAGCACCTAAAGTTATTTTTTTTGCCCAATAACACCTAACATTTTCTGTTTTTTGTCTACTAACACCAAAATGACTTTTCCGTTATAAAAAGTCAGAATACCGTCTTGACTAACAGAGGAGGGAGGGCTAAGTTGGCATTTTAACCTCATTATTTCTTTCTTCCATCTCTTTCATTCATTACGATCGAAAACGGAGCAATAATGCATACTCCTTTTGACCTTTTTTTTTTTTTTTTTAATTTTTCACTTTTAATTATCAAAATACAAAATATGTTTTTAAATTCATTCTAATTATAAATTACAACTCGGTGCAGACTATTTAACTTGTGAAGACACCAACTTTTTCCAACCAGTTTCCTTACCGGTATTTTTCTTGCGTCGTAAACCTAAAGGGTCTAAAAATATCAAAAGACCTACAATCCAGCAAAGAAATTTTTCCACTCATGGAATTGTAAAAAAGCACTGAAGTTGCATTGTTTTTTTTTTTTTTACCATACAGTGGTAAATTTTATACCACTTCTTGAGGACATTGAAGAGGAGAATGGGAAATTCTCTTTAACCCACCTTGCATTATTTGTGGTCCCATGTCATTACAGTAGCAGGACTAGCTTTGCCATGAATGTCAGACAGTCTGATCAGAAAACTCAATCAGCCAGGACTCTCGATTAGTTATCAGATTGGCAACACAACATTCAGTCGGGAGCTTGGTAATGACCACATTTGTTAGAGAAGCAGAACCAGTTCATGCTCTGCCCATCAACGTGCTTGACAACAAACGGTGTGTCCACGATGTTTTCTCAGCCACTGGAATGCCACAATTGCATGTCACCCGATTTGTCGAGTTTGAGGATGAGCTTGAATGAGACATATTGGGTTGGAAGGATGATGAGAGATGATGAGAAAATTGGTCAATGAAGGCAAATATTGGGGCTTTAATTCAAGAATGTAGGAGATGGGTGTTAAGGAGGAAAAGCATAAGAAATGAGGTTAAAAGGCCAACTCAGCCCTCCCTCCTCTGTTAGTCAAGACGGTTTTCAGACTTTTTTTAACGGAAAAGTCATTTTGGTGTTATTAGACAAAAAACATAAAATTTTAGATGAAATTGGGCAAAAAAAATAACTTTAGGTGTTATTTTTACAAAAACTATAAATATTAGGTGTTATATAACAAAAAAACGTTTTTTTATATTGTGAAATTTTAGAATTTTTTAAAAATTTGAAGATTGTATGGCTAAAAGGGTTTAAAAAACGCTTTTTTATATTGTGAAATTTCAGAATTTTTTTAAAAATATTAGGTGTTATCTAACAAAAAACGCTTTTTTATATTGTGAAATTTCAGAATTTTTTTAAAAATTTGAAGATTGTTAGGTGTTATCTTGTTGGCTAGCACAAAGCAAGCCTTTGTCCGAGAGATTTCTAAAAGCAATTGTGCTTTCATGATTTATTGGTTTTCCCCTTTGGAATTAATTTTCTCTGTTTATAAGTTAAGAGTATATTATTTTTTTTCTTTTGGGCTGTAAGGAGACTTTCTTTTCTACCAATAGTTTCCATTTGATGCCCTTTTTCTTTATTTGTTTGCTCATGGTAATTTGAAAATCGTAGATTTTCGTTTACCGCTTTCATCCGAAAGGATGGTATAGATTGATTTTTAATCAATCTAGTTTCCTTACCTTTCTACAAGCATATTAGGAACCTTTCTTTGCAGTTGCCAAAAAAAAAAAAAAAAAAAAAAGTTTCCTTACCTTGTCAAAAAAACATAAAAATTTAAAAAAAAAAAAAAAAAAAAAATTGGTGAAGACATCGTGAAGACTTGGCAAAAAGTAAAGGACTTACATTGGTGAATTAAGGAATGATATAACCTGGAAAATAGACCAAAGTTGTGAGATTCCACAACAGAAATTAAAGCCTATTAGTCTCACCTCAGAAGGATTTTACATTCCGAGGGTGACTAAATAAAAACCTCTGCTAAAAAATACGGAGAAATATTTAAAATAACTACCTTATATAATAAGTAACAGACTCGTAATAAAAATAATAACTTATATGGGTTACTCTCACGAGATCACCTCATGAAACGGACTCATATAAACAATTGTGAACGCTAGACTATGTCGTATTAGTAATTACTCTGTAACTTTCAGATATTGAGTTAGTGACCAGACGGTCTAATGGCAAAATTACTCCTCACACCAAAGCTATATCACATAAAAAATTTCGTTGTCTTGTCTTTGCTACCAGAGGCCGCCTTTTCGCCGTTAGGACTCCAGTCCACAGCATAAACCTGCAGGTATATCAAAGTAGGAACATCTTTTGTTAACAAAGAAAAAACTATAACAGCGAGATACGGGAGAGCGCGGTAAGTTACTGAGACATAAGAGTCAAACCTCATCAAAATGGCCTGGGAGGTCATGCTTGAGTTTTAGAGTCCTAATATCCCAGACCTGATAAACGAGAAGCCCCTCATCAAAAACTCGATACTAAGATTGAACTCAGATTAGAGTTTCAGTATGACTATAATGAAAAAATTGCATCGTATGAACGTAACCAGTTAGTGTCTACCAACCTTTAAAGTGGAGTCCTTGCTTGCACTCACTAGAAACCGACTATCCGCTGACCAGCTGCATTTAAACATTTAACAAAAGGTGAATAGAGAGGATGGTTTTATGATTGTGTTAATCGGATCCAAGATAGAAAAAAAAAAATCGCGTAATGAGATAAGATGTGTGCTAACCAGATCTGATTCACAGACGCCACATGACCTCGGAAAACATGAACAAATTTTCCCGTACGAGGGTTCCACAATCTGACGGATTTATCAAATGATCCACTTGCCAACCATTGCCCATCAGGGGAAAACCCAACGCTGTTCACAAGCTGTGTAAACAAGCATTATGAAGTATCAGTCCAAAGGACATTATTAATAATTTGCAGTCATACAAAAATTTATTTAAAAGTTACACAAAGTCTTCAAAACATCCATTAATTTTCGAGCTTCCTTGGACTTCAGGTAAACAAGAACAGGATGCGTAAAATTGTGAATATTAGAAGACCCACTATTATACGATTACATCTATTCTTGAGCTGAAGATACGGTTACAAGTTTACAAACCGAAAACCTAGGTGGACATTTCCATCACAGGGGTAAACGAGTGTGTATAGAAGTAACAGAACTGCAGGGAATAGGGTGGCTTTGTGATGGAACCAAGATCAAACTATATCCACACCTGATAGCAATTTTTTTTAAAAAGAAATCAAATCCGAACCTGCTGGTGGCCCGTCAATCGAAATTTAGGGTGCTTGTCTAGAAGAGGTTCCCATATGTACAAGGAACGATCATCAGAGCCTGAAACCAGTCTCTCTGGAGCGTTGCCCCTGACTTTGTTATAAATCTCCAAAGCAGCCTATTAAAGCCACAAAATGAATTGGAATCACCGTAAACTAAATATAAAACACGCCATATGGCAGGGGGGTGGGGTGGATCTACTCATCTACTACACAGATAGCGATGGGAAAGATTCTATCATCTCAACAACTGCCAAGAGCAAGTGCTGAAAATGAACGAGTAATTCCCCACAATAACGTTTGACTTCGAGTCGAATATCAGAAGCATTTATTACAAACTTTCCGAAAATGAAATGAAAACAACGTATGTAACAAGAACAAAGCCAAATGAGAAGGTCCATGGCATTGCTCACAAACAATAGTAGAAAAGGGTCATACCATTGCTCACAAACTATAGTACAAACACTCAACTTAGTTCGCCAGTCGTTGTATGGCGAATGGCGAGACTGAATACGACGACTGGCGAGACTGACATGCGTGGCTGACACATGTCCAACATGCCAAAAATCATGTGCACGAGCAGTAATACTCAAAATCACTAATTAAAGAATTTTGCTAGTTACTTGTCCTTCTACAACTACACCAGTAGCCTATACATTTAATCATATCGCTTGTCTGTGTGAAAGCAAAATAAAAACAAGAAGTATTAAAGTCGTATTAGAGGAGAAGGCCAAATGAGAAGGTCCATGGCATTGCTCACAAGTACAAAGGCAATAGCACTCTGACAGAAAAAAACCTAAATTACCTCTTTCGCTTCCTCGGGAGAATCATGGTGTGTTCCCTTGTGACCAAAAGCTCCAGTACGAAGGACATGATCGGTGCTGAGTGCCACAGAATTGACCCAATGCCCATGCCCCTGAAATTAAAGTTCATTAAAAGACATTAGTGGCAAACTAAGGATCATCAACTGTGCTTTTTTTTTTTTAAATATAGATACAAAATCCGAAATTTCAATTTCGTAAAGAGTGCTCCACAATGTACTCTATATAAAGCATCCCCGAAAAAAAAAATGTTAACATCTTAAAACATCTAGGCAACGAAGTTTGAAATACCTTTAACTCACGAATCAACGTCCCTTGCTTTGTGTTCCAAACTTTTATAGAACAATCTTGAGATCTGTTACAGGCAAAGAAAATGCATGAGCGAAGAATTCTTCAATTTAAGCTAATGAAAGTAAATGATGAGCAGAACCTTCTACAAAAAAATATAATAAAGGAGCTAATAATTGCCTTTTTTAAACAGAATTTCAAATCTAAGTTCGAATAACACTAGGTTTTCTATTGGAAAATCATCAAATAACACTAGTTGAATCCCCCTCTTACACATTGAGTCCAAACTAAGCCTAAGGATCGTGAAACCAAACAAGAGAGGGAAGGCATGTAGCTAAGTCAAGCAAGTCTGAAGACAAACTCTAAGTGACGGACACAAGAGAGGTGAGAAATTAAAGGGTAAGCAAAGGGAAGTAACAAAAATTACAGAGTACTTGTATGTTGTATATCTTTAGCAAGGCGGAACAGACTAGACAAGTAATGACGTCCCGTATGAATGAAAATGTTGTCCAATCACATCTACATAGAAAAACAGAAAAGTAATATCTCGTAATTTGAACGGCAACATACCCAGTGTATATTACTCCATCTCCACCCCATTTTACACATGTTACAGATAGCGTATGGCCGCTCAGGCACATTACACATCTTTTAAGAACTACATCCCAGATGCGTGCATCACCATCTTTGCTAGCACTTACAAATCGGCGACATGGAGCTTGAAGGTGGAGGGGTTCCCAAGATATGGCTGTAATCCATTTTCTGTGCCCCTGAAATGAGAAATTCCAGTAAAGTCTCACAACAACAACAAAAATGATGGCACTCATCAACAACATAGCCAAGTGCCTCAAAGTTTCCTAAAATTGGCAGGGCAACGGGATCACACGTATGTTGCCTTAACTTTACTATCGAGAAAAAAAAAAGCAGGGATTTTTGGACAGCCCATAGTGAAATAAATGTATGCCAAGAAATTATTCTGATACTTCACAGCTTAAGAAACTCAAACAAAAAGCGATCCATTATAATAACAAAAGGTTGTGTACATCAACACCAAGGATTCTACTCATAGGCGGAACTTGAAAGTCTTTAACTCAGTGGGGAAATGTTAGTGCGCATAAATAAAACCAAAATCTTTACTTGACAAATAAACAAATGTCTTTAAACACACATATAAGCATGCAAACGAATGATCACAATGTTGTGCATCCTTAAGTCATGAAGCAACCATCTACGTTGCAACAAAAACAGAATCTAGGAGTTTGTATTTATGACGTTAAAAGACATTACCACAAGCGGTCCACCAAGAGACTTTCCAGTGTTCGGATCCCAGCACATAATTTCTCCTGCCTTGCTGCCACTGGCTAGATACTTAGCATCAGGTGACCATTCAACGGAAAGAACCCAATTCTTATGTCCTATACAAAAATAAGGCAAAGGCAGTTGACGAAACTAGAAGCGCATACTGTAATGGACAACACAAGAATTTAGAAGCAAACCTTGACACGTGTGCAGTGGCAATTGGGTATTCACGTCCCAGAGCGTGATATTAGTGTCGCCTGAACCACTAGCCATATTTCTGCCATCAGGGCTAAATTTAACCACAAGCACGGCATCTTGGTGAGCTGCATCACAAGAATCAAAAGGGAAGCAGTTCAACAACTAGTATATCTAAAATAACAGAGAAGTAGGTCGGTATATCAATCAATTTATAAAAAGCTAATTATTACCAGCTAGTGTTTGAGAACAACGATAAACTGGAGCAATGCGAAAAATTGCTTGAGGCTGGTAAACAATTTGTACTATATTCTCCACAGAAGCTGCACAAACAAACGCCACAGTCGATAATAATCCAGCAGCAATTACAATTACACCTTGTTAATTATGAAGGGTATTTTAATCAAACGCAAACAAATGATTGAGAGGGAAGGGGGTAATAGTGTAATACTGACCATTGGTTGACTGAAGAAAAACTCCGAGTTCAACGACAAGTTCACGATCATTAATATAAAACGCATAGGGTAGTTTCTCTTCCTGTAAAAGAAAAACAGTAACAGGCATAATTCTCCACATCAGACGGAATTTTGAAAATATATACATAGCTAAAAAGCATCATCATTTCTTGTTTAAAACCTTCTTAACTTAAAGACGGTTTTAAACAAGACCAACGGAGAAAAATAACAGGAGACGAGTGAGTTACATTGCCGAGGAGTTTATTAATGATTTGTTGAAATTGTTTGGGACCGATCGAATGAGGAACACTGATAGGGCCTCCCAATGGATTCCCCTCAGAGTCTTTCAGCGAACAAATTACACTCCTCCCCTCTTCTTCCATCACTTCCATTACCATTTTGTCTGGTGAAAGTCGAGATTTTTAACAAAACATCCAAATTATACCGAAAATTAGGTCACAAAAATGAGGAGAGAAAAAAGTATCAAAAGTAGCATCAGAGTGATGTTTGAGAGTGTGATTGGAAAACCTAATCAATTCCACATTTTTTGTTGGTGTGCACTCCACAAATCCAATTAAATTATAGGCTTAAGAGCCATATAAAAATAAATTGTTCTAAAGGGTTCTAGACTATAATCCAACTCAATTGTAGTTGCCAAACGACACGACTCAAAAGCACAATAAGAAATTAGGGGGTGTTTGGTTGGCTACTTTGGAATGGAATGGATCGAGTCCAATCAAGCGTTTGGTTGGATGATTTTGTAATGGAGTTAGATACCCAATGGATTCTAACTCCACCACAATCCCTTGGAATCTCATACCCACCTCATCCCCTTGGATTCCAACTCCATTCCTTCATGTTTATTATTAAAATGAACCAAACAAGTTTTTAAAGGAATGGAATTGGAACCACATACTACGATGGTTTCTAATTCCATTCCATTCCTACGCACTGAACCAAACAACCCCTTATTGTATTTAGAGTGAGACTTGATGATCCATTTATGTAAGTGATCGACACGAACACGGAAAGAGATTTAATCGGGCGGGGTTTAGGTTGAAGGGTTCGTGACCAATTTACATTTGACACGAACACGAAT
Organism: Dianthus caryophyllus; assembly: GCA_023091065.1. Lineage (NCBI taxonomy): Eukaryota > Viridiplantae > Streptophyta > Magnoliopsida > Caryophyllales > Caryophyllaceae > Dianthus > Dianthus caryophyllus. The sequence goes on along the minus strand of CM041518.1, from coordinate 38,811,907 downwards.
CCAACATGACCTGATCTATTTGCCAATCTAAACTCGACAGGTCTGGTCCGAGATGGTTCTACACAGTTTTTTAGCATATAAAATGTGTGTTTATTTTGATACCATCCAAAACTTTTAAACTCGCCGCCAAATGCACTACTCTACTGCCTCATCTAACCTAGAGGGACAACATGTAGAAAGTAAGCAAGGTACAGTCCATTTTATGTAGCGAACAAACCCATTCGACCACTGCTTAATTTCATTTACACTTCTCTTATAATTCTTTCCTAGCAATAAGAATCTCTCTTCACAGCCATATAAACTCTATTGGCACGATATATACAAGGCACCAGTCCCAATTTCTACAGATTGCTAACAATTCAATTCCACCAAAACTTTAAATTTCCTGACCAATATCGGTATCTTCCACACTTCTCTGATTATCTAATAGTATCATGAAACCTAACGAATCGTACCTTCCTTCCCCATTCAACAAATTGTTTATTTTTTTAAAATTTTATTAAAATACTCCTCAGTCCTCACAAATAAATTAAAACCGAAAGAATTAGTTGAGACGGAGCGAGTACTTGTTAAATCAAACAAGTAAAGTTACCTAGCAACCAATAAAATCCCTAACTGGGGCAAAAACATCGCCTAATTTTCCCCGAAGACTAAAACTAATCCTAATCAAACTAACTAACAGTAACTTAATAAACCCTAAATTAACGACAAATATGAGGAATTTAAATAACAATTGAAAAGAAATACTGATGAATTCAAAACAAGCTAAAATGAAAAAAGTAAGAAAGATTGAAAAGAAGGAGAGAAATACATACATAGAAACACGAACAAAGAACGATGCGATCGATTGAAGAATCGGAGCTCAGAAATGAGGAGAGAGAGAAGAATCGGAATTCAGAAGTAGCGTCGGCGTGACTGGAAAACCTAATCAATGAACATTTTTTTGGTGGTGTGATTTAGAGCTGTTCATGGTCAGTATCGTCCGATAATCCGGTTATCTTGCCTTAATTTTTACTGTGCTTGGACAAGATTTTTTTAAAAAAATGAATCACGGCTAACCCGGCCCAGCCCAATAGGTTAGGGGTACGATGTGTTATCTAAAGGGCAGAGCACGGATCAAATACCCGATCCAAAGTGTAGTTCGGATCGGATATCCATATTTGAAAAGTTTGAAGTTAGATATCCATTATCCAAACCAAATGTTTCGGATATCCATCGTTCGGATATTCAAAATCATCGGATCGGATGCGGATATCCATCGGATATCCATATTTTGTAAGTTACTTTAAAATTAAGTTTGAAACATGATCATATTTATATCTTACATGATTATTATATCTTTAGTACTCTTACTCCAATGTTCACGACATAATATTTAAATATCACTTGCATATATTTCTAATATTTCAAACTTTAGTTAAGTTGTTATATCATATAAAATTGTATTTTCTCGAAATTATACCAGAAAACTATAGTTTCAGATCAGTTCGGATATCCAAATATTTTAATTCTAATATCTATATCCAAACCAAAACCAAATATTTCGGATCACATATCCGATCCAAACGTAACTTTCGGATCAGATATCCAAAAAATCGGATCAAATACGGATCGGATATCGGATCAGTTTGGATAATCAGACTTTTTGTTCAGCCCTATTATCCATGTGTTGTTTCTTATTGTTGAATGATGGTAAAATGCTATGCTAGAAGCAGTAGCAATTTAGTTAGCAATTTTATGTTATTTCCTAATAATAAATCGAAATGAAATAGGGAATCTTAGACTGCGAACCTGCTTTCATGTTGTTCATGGTAAAAAATATTTTTTCGACCTTTATTATTCCTGACTCCCATGTTTTATTGGTAGTGTAACATTGTTTTAGGGAAATTATTACTGGTAGTGTTTTGATTGTTGTACTTTATCAGAATGATTACAGTATGATTAAGATGTTACAGTTCCAGAGAGTTATAAAGTAGAGTGTGGAATGTGTAGCACTGGTTTCTTTAGCACGATGTTGGTTATAGGATTTGGGGATCGGGGTGTTTCTATGGTGTTATGTTTGAGTATTTATCAACGGAGTTACGTGATTTGGCATTGTTGCTTTGGGTGGTAGCGATAGGTCATGAATTTGTAATCAGCTAATCAATGTCACTTCCATTGTGACACTTTGTATGCTTCACCGGTGTTGATTAAAGTTGTTTTCGTCATTTAGGGAGCCATTGATGTTGCAATCGACTAATATTTTGGAAGTGGCTTTCGTCATTGGGTCGTGAGATATATAGGTCACTACTGCAACTTTAAGTACTCGTACTTAAGTTGCTGGGTGATGATTATCTTGCTTATTATTGTTTGTACTGTTATGGTGATGTTAATTTTTATTGGTTTTTGGGGTTGTCATTGCTGCAGCTTTTTAAGTACTCGTAATTGTCATTGGCCATTGAACCAGTCTTTTGCAACTTAATATACGGTTAATTCATGGTAGAGTACTCCGTTTGAGTTGCATTTCTATCACTCAAGTCTCAAATAGATGGAAGTGTTTGCTTGTTTGTTGGTCAAGGAATTTAAGATTCCCATCTTATACGGAGTATATATATCAATAAGATTTAGCTACAAGATTTTAGTCATGTTGGTCACCTGTTATTTTGCATTGCATGACTGCTTGCAATTTGCTTGGAGGATGGAATCTTGTTTGGACCACACTACATCCAAGCATGATGTATGTGTAAGTATCTCTTGCATGCAGAACTACTAGTTACTCTGTTTATGCATTGGTCCTCATTGCCTAGGAATACTAAAGAGCTGCTTAATGCATCAAAACTCAAAGTCAGGAGGTCACCGTTGTTATTAAACTATTCAATTTATCATCTTTTACGGTTCCCATGTGGTGTAAAATGCAATGCAAGTTGGCCGAATATCATGTCTAGAGTTTTGTTAGTATATACTCCCTCCTATTCTCAATAACAGTTAGCCCATTTCATTGGTCGTATTTCAATTGTGTCTTATAATCAGACCTGGTTTATCGGTAGTTATTTTTAAAATTTTATGTTTCTCTTCTCTTCTAATTTCTAGCTTCTTATAACTATAAGTTACTCCCTCCAATTCTGCCTATAGTTCCCCTATGGTCTGAGCACAGTTTTTAAGGAAAACAAATAAAAATGAATAAAGTATAACTTGTTGACTAGTATTTAGGAGAGAGAAAAAGATATTATAATGGTTTAGTGTTAAAGATGTGGGCCAAAGTAGTGGCAAGTTTTGTAAATAACAAAAAGCAATAAGGATAGTATGGTACTTTTCCCACCCAAAAACTTACTAAATAAGGAAAGAGGGAACAAAACGTGATTACCACCGAAAAGGAAAGAGGGAAGTATAGGCTGAATTGGATGAGTATGTTATAATATAGTATATCCGTCCCGATCATTTATTTTCCTTTTCAATTTTATGTTTTTTTTTGGATGTTTCATTTCTATATTATTGGGAGTGCTCTTGACTTCATCAACTATATGACTATATCTATCATGATTTACTAGTCATTTAATAACACTAAACATATGCCCATAACACTAATTCCTTCTGAGGTTAAAAACTAATTAAATTAAGAAAATTGGGTTGAATTTGAGGTCTTAATAATTACTACTTCCTCCTATTATATAGAAGTGTTCCATTGTTGAAATGACATAAGATTTAAGAAAGTTAATTTAGATCACACAAAACACACAAAAGGATATTGAGTCATTTGAGTCTAAATTAAATAGAGTTACGTACGTATAGTGTTAATTATGGGGAATTCAAGAAACATGCAAAAGGATGTATTGAGCCATTTAAGTGGGTGTCTATTATGTATGTAAGCTACCTTAAAATGGAAAGGTTAGCTCACTAGTCTCTACATACATTAACTAAGTTTTGCTCTACTGCTCACATACCACAAGGAAGGTTAATAACACAAAATTTGGCATTCTGGTCAAAGAAATGAATACGTTGGAAAGATACATTAACAAGTCTCATTCATACTTGTTGTATACAGTTACAGGACAGGACAGACCACGACCTCTTTAAAAGCTTACAGTGATAATACTTATAGGTCGCCAAGATAGGCAACCAACATGACAATATTTTAACATTATAGGAATTGAACCCTTAACCTGAAAGTTATATAAGCTGACTGTTTACCATTGGAATTGAGGGCAACCGTTGTTGGTTGAATCTTATATTCTGTAGGTGCTATGTTTAAACTATGTGGTTGAGTTGAGCTAGTTAATTGTCATTTTCTAGCTACCCTAAAAGAATATGAAAATTCAATTATTACATATAGGCTCTGGTTGAGATTGAGTCTGACTCGAGCTCGCGTTAAAACTCGAAAGTTTGATAACAAACACAATTTTTTGAAGCTCGGGTAAGCTCGAGATCGGCTCCGGCTCGAGTTTTACTTTACGAGCACAAGTCAAGAAAAAACAAGCCCGAACTCGGCTCGGCTCGTTAACCCCCCTACCCATAACTACTACTACATATTTACTTCTCACCAATAAAAATTCACGAAAAAGAAACCTGCAAAAGTGTGGTAAGAGATTTGAAATAGGATCAAATGGGGAATAAATGATCAGAATTGGGTTGAATTTGAAATAAGAGATTTGAAATAGGATCAAATGCACTCATATGCCCATATTGTTGCCTTAACATGGTAAATTCCAAGCACAATTAACTAGGCTCGGGTAAATAAGTGAAACTCAAAATAATTCAACCCATCCATTTTTTGTTGCGAGCAGAAAATTCACGGAAGGATGTTGACATTATTAACTTTACTAGGTTAACCCCCGTGAAAATTCACGGGGTTGTTTTAATTTTATTTGTAAAAGAATAAATTATAAATTACACCCCTTAAACACGATTTTTCAAATTACAATCGTTTAATTTTTTTTGAAAGTCTACAACCCTTAAAATCTTTTAATCAATTACCAATATATTTTACTCCGTTCATAAATCACAGCCAAAACGGAGCTCCGGCAAAAAAAAAAAGTGGGTAACATTTTGTTAAATTCAAAATTTTCCCTCAAAACTGATTTTTCATGACAAAGGACATGTTCTTTCGGACTTTTTAAATTTGAAGCCCAGGCCAGGCCAGAATCAGTGAATTTGAGCCAGTGACGAAATAATTTGAAGCCTGAGCCCAGGCCAGAATCAGTGGCCAGATTGAAGCTGAAGCCCAGGCCAGAATGAAGTTCAAATTTATAACTCATTATCTTGACCCAGGCCCAGAAGTGGTGGCCCAGGCCCAGATAATGGGCCCAGGCCCAGAAGCCCAGGCCCAGAAGTGAGTTGAGCCCAGGCGAAATGAGTGAAAATAATTTGGAAAGAAACAGTCCAAAATGTAGTTTGTATTATTTCGATAACATATACTTACACAAAGTAGTCTGTATAATTTGACCTTTAAATTAGTATAGAGTATATGTTGTTATAAAATAAAATCCAAGTACGTTTTTTTTACTTATCTCATATTGATATAACTTAGTGTGAAATTATCTATTGAAACATTTCGTAATTGTTAACAAAGACAAAACATGAACCCAAAGACTAATGAAACATTTCGTAATTGTTAACAAAGACAAACATTTTCCAATTTTTTGTATTGTAAATATTTTAATATGTGTAATACTGGCCTTAAATTGTATTCCTACTTACTTATATATTACTTTATGTAAAATATAAGTAACTAAATACGTGTTAATATAGTTATAATGTATAATAAATCCAACATACATCATATTTCGACTTAAATAGAAAATAAAAAATTTGAAATAATTTTGACACACTAAATGAGTGACTTCAAAATGATTTGGGTAATTATTTTTGTTTGGCCAGTGAAATAACGTCCATTATATTGTGTAACTAACTATATACGGAGTATACTATTGTGGTGAACCTTCTACATATATACATATAAGATGCACATATATATAGAAGTACTATTTGTGGGAGATGAGAAAAATTATGGAAAAATGAAACGATCTTGGAGTTCAGCAATTAAAAAATGCAGGTAAGGAAGATTGAAGTACGTAATAGGTTGCACTAATTCCACACGGATATTATTATAATTATATTTTCAAGGCTATTAATTTTTTTTTTTTTTTTTTTATCATTGCAGTAATTAATGAAATAATTTTAAAAATAACCAAATTAATACGAAGGCTTTGTTTTACAAAAAAAATGGATTGTAATTGTGAGGCTGCCATGTGATGATGTGAGATATAATATGATATGATGACGATGATGATGATGATGATAATATATCGTGTGAACACTCTTAAAATTCTACTTTTAATTGCCTTTATAAAAAAAGTTACGAAAAAGTTTAATATACTCCGTACTTTATAAGGACTACCAATTAGTTGAGATGAAAAACGTATACCTTTAATTATTAATTGTTGAAATGACATAAGATTTAAGAAAGTTAATTTAGATCACACAAAACACACAAAAGGATATTGAGTCATTTGAGTCTAAATTAAATAGAGTTACGTACGTATAGTGTTAATTATGGGGAATTCAAGAAACATGCAAAAGGATGTATTGAGCCATTTAAGTGGGTGTCTATTATGTATGTAAGCTACCTTAAAATGGAAAGGTTAGCTCACTAGTCTCTACATACATTAACTAAGTTTTGCTCTACTGCTCACATACCACAAGGAAGGTTAATAACACAAAATTTGGCATTCTGGTCAAAGAAATGAATACGTTGGAAAGATACATTAACAAGTCTCATTCATACTTGTTGTATACAGTTACAGGACAGGACAGACCACGACCTCTTTAAAAGCTTACAGTGATAATACTTATAGGTCGCCAAGATAGGCAACCAACATGACAATATTTTAACATTATAGGAATTGAACCCTTAACCTGAAAGTTATATAAGCTGACTGTTTACCATTGGAATTGAGGGCAACCGTTGTTGGTTGAATCTTATATTCTGTAGGTGCTATGTTTAAACTATGTGGTTGAGTTGAGCTAGTTAATTGTCATTTTCTAGCTACCCTAAAAGAATATGAAAATTCAATTATTACATATAGGCTCTGGTTGAGATTGAGTCTGACTCGAGCTCGCGTTAAAACTCGAAAGTTTGATAACAAACACAATTTTTTGAAGCTCGGGTAAGCTCGAGATCGGCTCCGGCTCGAGTTTTACTTTACGAGCACAAGTCAAGAAAAAACAAGCCCGAACTCGGCTCGGCTCGTTAACCCCCCTACCCATAACTACTACTACATATTTACTTCTCACCAATAAAAATTCACAAAAAAGAAACCTGCAAAAGTGTGGTAAGAGATTTGAAATAGGATCAAATGGGGAATAAATGATCAGAATTGGGTTGAATTTGAAATAAGAGATTTGAAATAGGATCAAATGCACTCATATGCCCATATTGTTGCCTTAACATGGTAAATTCCAAGCACAATTAACTAGGCTCGGGTAAATAAGTGAAACTCAAAATAATTCAACCCATCCATTTTTTGTTGCGAGCAGAAAATTCACGGAAGGATGTTGACATTATTAACTTTACTAGGTTAACCCCCGTGAAAATTCACGGGGTTGTTTTAATTTTATTTGTAAAAGAATAAATTATAAATTACACCCCTTAAACACGATTTTTCAAATTACAATCGTTTAATTTTTTTTGAAAGTCTACAACCCTTAAAATCTTTTAATCAATTACCAATATATTTTACTCCGTTCATAAATCACAGCCAAAACGGAGCTCCGGCAAAAAAAAAAAGTGGGTAACATTTTGTTAAATTCAAAATTTTCCCTCAAAACTGATTTTTCATGACAAAGGACATGTTCTTTCGGACTTTTTAAATTTGAATCAAGGCCAGAATCAAGGCTGAATCGAGTGAAAATAATTTGGCCAGGCCCAATCGAATCGAATCGAATCAGTGGCCAGATTGAATCGAATCCAGGCGAATGAAGTTCAAATTTATAACATAATTATCTTGAATCCCAGAAGTGGTGGCCAGAATCGAATCGAATGGGTGAGCCAGGCCCAGGCCCAGGCGAAGTGAGTTAGGCCCAATCGAAATATGAAATGAAAATAAGCTGGAAAGAACAGGTCCAAAATGTAGTTTGTATTATTTCGATAACATATACTTCGTACAAAGTAGTCTGTATAATTTGACCTTTAAATTAGTATAGAGTATATGTTGTTATAAAATAAAATCCAAGTACGTTTTTTTTACTTATCTCATATTGATATAACTTAGTGTGAAATTATCTATTGAAACATTTCGTAATTGTTAACAAAGACAAAACATGAACCCAAAGACTAATGAAACATTTCGTAATTGTTAACAAAGACAAACATTTTCCAATTTTTTGTATTGTAAATATTTTAATATGTGTAATACTGGCCTTAAATTGTATTCCTACTTACTTATATATTACTTTATGTAAAATATAAGTAACTAAATACGTGTTAATATAGTTATAATGTATAATAAATCCAACATACATCATATTTCGACTTAAATAGAAAATAAAAAATTTGAAATAATTTTGACACACTAAATGAGTGACTTCAAAATGATTTGGGTAATTATTTTTGTTTGGCCAGTGAAATAACGTCCATTATATTGTGTAACTAACTATATACGGAGTATACTATTGTGGTGAACCTTCTACATATATACATATAAGATGCACATATATATAGAAGTACTATTTGTGGGAGATGAGAAAAATTATGGAAAAATGAAACGATCTTGGAGTTCAGCAATTATAAAATGCAGGTAAGGAAGATTGAAGTACGTAATAGGTTGCACTAATTCCACACGGATATTATTATAATTATATTTTCAAGGCTATTAATTTTTTTTTTTTTTTTTTATCATTGCAGTAATTAATGAAATAATTTTAAAAATAACCAAATTAATACGAAGGCTTTGTTTTACAAAAAAAATGGATTGTAATTGTGAGGCTGCCATGTGATGATGTGAGATATAATATGATATGATGACGATGATGATGATGATGATAATATATCGTGTGAACACTCTTAAAATTCTACTTTTAATTGCCTTTATAAAAAAAGTTACGAAAAAGTTTAATATACTCCGTACTTTATAAGGACTACCAATTAGTTGAGATGAAAAACGTATACCTTTAATTATTAATTATTTTTTTTTTCTATTGTAAAAAAATTGTTCAAGTATTTATAATCTTTTTTACTTATTATAGGTAGATATATGTTTCGCTTGTTCTACCATTTAAATTATATTTTTTTATATTTCTTTAAAGCATTATACTACATTAGTAACATCACTTCATAAAAATTTTGAATAAAAAATCCAAAGTGTACACTTTAAAAAAATATAGAGTAAGTTGCTTTAAAAAACAAAAGGAAGGAGTTTATAAGCCTAAAATTTACATAATAATTTATATCTTATTAAATTAATAAAGAGTAAGTCTTGCATAAAACCGTTTCACGCATGCGACGGAGTTCTTATGAGTAAAATGTGACTATTTTAATGCTTAAAGTGACCACTTTAACGTTAAATGTGACCACTTTAAAACTCCATAAATTGGTCACTTTAAACGTTAAAATAGTCACTTTAAACCTTAAAGTAGACACATTTTAGTTACAAATACCTCGTCGCACGCGTGAGACGGTTTTATATAAGCATTTGTGATTAATAAATTATTCTAAAAAAATAGAATGAAACCAAAAAAAAAAGAAAAAAAAAACCAAATGTGTTCAAGAAATAAAATTGCTGACAACAATAATGGTAATGGATAGACTCTCTAGTAAATAGAAAAGGTAATTAATTAGTTTCATACGGAGTAGGTTGTAGAGAATTGAGATTGAATTAATGAGCAAAAGACTATATTGCCCTTATGTTTTATATTAATTAGTTAATTCAAGTAAGTTAATGGACAAATTTGCCCAATTAATTAGAGAGCTCCATTTGATATTTTCTGCAATATTAGCGCGCCACGTCAGCTTTGTAAGACTCATCTTTAATATAATAGATGATTTCATTACTGTTTTTACTAAGCATAAAACTGCTTGATGATGACTTCGTTATACTTGGTCGACATTTCCAAGTTTCTTAACTTGTTAATTATACAAATTCTTATTTAGGAAGAATATATTCATCTCAAAATATAATTGCGTTTTTATAACTAATTTTTCTGTAATATAAATAGAGATGGTACTCATCAATCTGTAACTTTCTTTATCACTCGTTATAATAGTAAAACATAAAAAAACCGTCATACGTTAAGTGACGGGTTTACAATAACCTTTATGTGCAACTGATGTATTATTCATATAAGTATTATTATTGAAAATGGATTATACATTGGTGGGTCCGATGATTAAATTTACAATGATTAATAATAAAACATAAAATATAAAATGAAGACCTAATGAGGGTAGGGCAACACTTGATGCCATCTTATATTTTCCTATATAAAGAAGGATTATATATCGTCCAAACGAGAGAATAAACATAAAACATCCATCTCCCAAAACTTTTGTATCCTTCCTTAGTAAAAAAAAAAATGGACCCTCATTCTCTCCGTTGGTGTGAAAAATGTAATAAAATGGTTTATGTGTACAATTCCGCCAACTCCGAGCTTCCCGTATGTTATGAATGTCATAACCCTGTCCTTGTCCAACTCTCCGAAGATGACTTCCTCCCTCCCCATATAGCTCTTCGTTATGCGCCTGATGACAACGAGAATGCCCCGGTCCGTTGGTCAGCCGTGTTAGATAGGATTGAGGGGAAGACTGAGGTAGAGATCAAGAACGCGGAAACATGCCCCATTTGTTATGTTGATTTTATCCTTGGAGAGCTTGTTGAGCAACTCCCGTGTGGGCACCGTTTCCATGATGAATGCATTACTAATTGGTTCCATAGCCACAACTCCTGCCCCATGTGCCGCTTTGATGTCCCTGAGGAGGCAAGAATTAGAAAAGGCTGCGGTGGCAGTGACAGTGGCAGTGGCGCTGGTGGTAGTGGTAGTGGTAGTGGTAGTGCTGGTGTGGCTTGATTGCTCTTATGGTTTGGTTCCTTGATGTTCAATAATGTTGGGGAGGTAAAAACTATCCATCTACATTTATTATTGTGAATGCATGCATGCATATATATATATTTTTTTTGGTGAAGAATGCATGCATATATATATATATATATATATATATATATATACACACACACATTATTATTATTATATAGTTTGTATATCTAATATCTTTCATAAAAATGCAAATAAATTGAAAGGTCATTTTGCTCAAAATTTATTGTTTGTCCATATGAAAATTCAAAATTATTTCTTAATGGACAATGCTAGGGCGACACCGGGTGTTACCGAAATTCAGTAACACCCTAATTAAAAATAATAAAAAATTTAATTAAGAAAAAAATAATTTTTGTTTTTGCGCCAATATAGATGGGTAAAACTGGAATTCTAAATATTTCATCTTCTAATTCCAATCACCGAGTGAAATGTTTACCGATAAAATTCTCGAAATAACGACTTTCATTTACTTGAAAATCCAGTTAAGGACATACCAGATTTCTTGATGATTGCCGAATGTTTGTGATTTTCTTTCACATAAAACTTCGATGTCAACCGATTTCATAGGACACTTACATGAGATACCAAACTTTCTTGTTTCTTTTCTCCAAAAGTATCGAATGTCATGGTTATTAGACTGATAGACTCCATAGCAACGTATTCTAGATTCCATAGTCAGCAACTAGTAATATCGATACAATAGGTCAATAGGAAAGCAAAATTGATGAGTTGATTTTTTGTCTAACATTAAATTACATACCCATAATACCCCTTTTTAGTTTACCAATTTGAAATTTGAAAGTTTGAGTAGGAAAATAAAAATGGTAACAAAATTACATTTATACCCTCGGTGTTACTCAAACTCGGTAACACCCGGTGTCACCATCTCATTTTCCTTTCTTAATTCTCTATTACACTTAAAATATACAACATGCAAATTTTATTTTTTAATTAAAAAAATGAATCGTAAAAATATTTATATATACGTACACTTTTCTTTTTGAAATTGGGATAACAAAAATTTAGATGCTATATATTTTGTAAATATTGGAAAGATCGATACTAAATTACTAATCAAGACGTGATATATGCGTTTTTCTTAAAATTTCGTTAGTGTTCACATCTGCAATGATAATGGAGTAATATTGAAAGGAGATCAGGGTGAAATTAATGGACAATAAGATGGAGGGACAAATCCGGAGAATATCACGACGAAAAAGAGTTTAATTAACCTTTCAACATTAGGTCTCGATCTCAAAGGCCCCAATCATCGATATAAATATATATGTAGAGAGGACGGACGACCTATTATTAACGTCTTTCACTTCTGAAGTATTCCGGTTAACCATTATATGTAACATATAATTGAAGATTATATGCCTCTTGAGTCTTGGATATTGTTAATCCAGATTTCACCGTAAAAGTATGTATAGAAATTAGAAGGTAATAAGGTATGATAATGTCTAAGAGGTTGCAGTATTATTGTTGTTTACGTTATGGATTTGCATTAACCTAACTCATATTACTCCATAATAACTTTCATACAGAATGAATCTGAATCTGAATTCGAATAACAAGAAAGAAATCATCTGTGACTAGAAGATGAAGATCTTGCATGTCTATTGGCATCGTAACCTGGAGTTTCTCGTTTGATGTTGTAGTGACTACCTAATTATAAGTTAGCTTCTTTCTCTTATGTTAAAATAGTTCGATTTATGTACTAAACCTATTGTGATGAGTGTTTGTAGTAGTTACGGAGTATTACGTATTTATTTTATGTTGATCGATGTTCCGAATTATGGAGATTATTAGTAGACTTTAAATGTTGTTATGGTCTCATGCATGGTGCATGGACTTTTCGGTGTCATTCTCATTCTCTTCTCTCTATTTATGTCTTTGTTTCGAGATCATAATCGCCATTCTTTGGGTTCTTTGATTTGCTGGTAAATATTTGAGAGCCGAGTTTGGGGTTGGTGACTGAATATAACGAAAAAGAGTTTGATTACCTAGCCTTTATCAACATTAGGTCTCGATCTCAAAGGGTCCCAAACGTTGTATATAAATATATACGGATTATATATTTATATATGTAGTGGACGACCTATTGTTACGTCTTTCGCTTCTGAATTATCCCGGTTAATCATTATATTATATGTAACATATAATAGAAGATTATATGCCTCTTGGATATTGGTAATCCAGGATTCACCCTAAAATTAAAGTATGTATAGAAGAGTAACAATATCTCCTAAAATGCAATTAGGAAAGATCCCACCATATTCTTTATATACAAGCTAGTTTGTAAGAATTGTAGAAAGGTTGTAGCTATTTACCAAACCAAGTGATGTTAGACACAAGTTACCACAAAAAATTATAGAATGCTAGATATAAAATATCGTAAGGAAATACTTTAATTTGTAATAAAAAATAAGGTATTTACTTGGAGTATGTATATTTCCAACTTACCTTGTAGGAGTCCCCTTTCGAAAAGACTACGGTTACACTCGGTGTATGAAATCTTCCATACACTGAGTAACGTACGTAGCGATGCTGATTCTCTATGGCTAGCCAACCCCTGGAAGCAAGGAAAATATTATTGTTTGTATGGAAGTAATTTTTGGGTTTATGATAGAAAGTCCCCATGCTCTACTAAGATTCAGTCGTATCACGTTCCGGTTGAACATAAACTACCTTCTCCTATTCGTGTGACGGTATCGTTGCAATTATACAATAGTACTTGTCAGACCTAAAAACTTTAATATGCCTATGGAACTCATCTATTAGGAAACATAAGAAGGTTTTTATGCCATGGAATGAAATTACTAATCCTTTTTACGGCTTTGATTTAGATGTCGAATGCAAAGAGTATAAGTTAGTGGCGGTATGTCCAGACAATGAAAAAGAAGGGAGTTATGTGTTTGTGTACTCCTTAACAACGGGGAAGTGGACTAAAATCGACACAAATTTAAAACCCGTAAGTCCCAAATTAAATTCTACTTCAGGGGTCAAAAGGTTTATGCAACTTATGTGTTTGTCATTGTTTTCGGTATATAGACTTACCACCAAAATCTCCACCATGTGGGTACGGCTATGATTACGATGAATCATTCGCGATTTTTGTTTGGAGAGATATGTTCTCAGTATCAGAGACGACCAAGATGGGTACATTGTCGACGCTAAATATATGGGTTATCAAGGACTATTCGAATTCAAGCTCGTGTGTTCTTGTACTTTGATCAAGAGAGTTATTATAATGGAAAACTACTGGGGTAAGAATATGGATATGGGATATTTTCCATGGGGAATTATCAACGATTATTCATGTCTGAGTACTCCATTCATTGATTCACTTAGGAGGCGTTTGGTTCGCGCGTGGGTATGAGTTTGGAATCAAGAATCATAACGGGTAGTATGGGTTTGGAACTTGATTCCTCATACTTTGGTGTTTGTTTCAATTTTGTGTGGAATGGGGTTGAACAAAAAAAATCTAAAATACAACATTAAAAATAATTATTTTTGATATTGAAAAATCATGAAAATGAAGATTTGATCAAATATATGTTAAAAAAAAAGATCATTTAAAATGTTTCATATATGTTTTTTTCATGGTTTTTGGTTTTATTATTTGACTAGTATGGGTGCCCGGCTCCGCACGGGCTGCCTCTATTTTACGTTAAAAATTATTTTCAATTAAATAAAATTATTTTAAAGTTGCATAGCCCATAAATACGATTAAATAAATTATGAAACAAATTCACTTCTCCCGCCATTAATATTTTACTTAAATCGATGGGTCAGCTAATGATTCATATATATTCTTTTGTTATTAGTATTATATTACTCTTTTATTACATTCGTTATTACTACTGTTACTTTCACTACCCCGCCGTAAATATTGTTACGTTTACTACTGTTGCATTAATATTTGAATGGGGATTTGATCAAAGATGGAGAAGAGTATTTAATATAGAAGATGTTCTATGAAGATCTATTTGAATGAATGAATAGTCTTAACGTTTCTTATATAGTGTTATTAGCTTTCCTATTTTCTAATTCTATAGTATTGATTGTAAGGAAAATTTTCTTGAGGGGGTTAATTTTAATTAAATGTATAATGTTCAATTTTTGGAGGAAAGTTTTTTAATTTATTTTAAGGAAATTAATAATTTAGCTTTCTTATTTTGTGATTCTATAGTATTGGTTGTAAGGAAAGTTTTCTTGAGGAGGTCAATTTTAATTAAACGTAGTGTTCAATTTTTTTTTTGAGTAAAGTTTTTTGTTTATTTTAAGGAAATTAACCATCTTCTAATCTTCTCTAAATATTGAGGAAAATTACCAAGAGTTGTAAATTAAACTTATATTATTATATTATATACTTTAATGACTTTAATATATTTTCCATAAATATGCATCAAAGCGTCTTTATATTATTATACTTTTAACCTAAACTATATAATATTTACGTTAAAGACCCTCAATTGGGTCCATCGACCAACACTATGAATTAAAAACTATATAGTATAATTAATTTGTCTAAATTTCTTTAACTGCATAAAAGTCCCTTGGTTTCTGGATTTAATATATAGTATTGATTGATTGATATTGATTGATTGATATCCATGGGTATAAATCTCATACCCACCTCCCCCTTGGGTATGAGAAACTCATACTTCATGGGTTTGAGCCTTTTAAATATGGGTATGAAACTCCTATTTTTGCCAACTAAACACCTAGTATAGTATGGGTTTGGCTCATTTCAAACTCATACATCATACCTTTACGAATTGAAACAAACACCCCCTTAGTGATCACGAGACAAAGGAAATCCACAACTATCTAGCCGCTTCTCTTCGTGACTTGGTTCCGTTCTAGGAGAGCCTAGTTCTCCCCTAATTTAGATTAAACCTACGTTACACGGAATTATTACTACATTGATTAATCGAAACTTGTTTGTGTGAAAGATAGTGTGCTTTTATCTCTTATTAATGTATATTTGCTATTTATTTTCGCAAACTCCAATTTAGACTTGAAATTATCATTATCAACTAATGCAAAGAAACAACCACTCTACCCCTAAGTCCCTAACAATGATGGTGCCATAATGGAGAATTGTATCATCTTAATTAGGTTTTCCGTCCTTGGATTCGAGGCTCTCACTCACATTCTAAACGGGCGATTTATAATGTTGGGGATGTAAGATATATTCCATAAACTAAATAAGTATTACAATAATATTTAATTAATTAAGTTATTTTATGGAAACTAAGTTGGTCCATCGTATGGTGGAATTTACCTACGATTCTGTTTCCACTATTACCTCCCATAACTTACCACCCACAATTTAGAAAACTGCTCAGTTAACTCTTTGATGGCAAGAGTCTATATAAGG
Organism: Dianthus caryophyllus; assembly: GCA_023091065.1. Lineage (NCBI taxonomy): Eukaryota > Viridiplantae > Streptophyta > Magnoliopsida > Caryophyllales > Caryophyllaceae > Dianthus > Dianthus caryophyllus. The sequence goes on along the minus strand of CM041518.1, from coordinate 38,795,454 downwards.
TGAACATATTTATTCTGATAAAGGTTCACCAAGTTTACTATCTCATACAGAAAATACCTCATCTAAATTGTGAGGCTGATGGTTTGGAAACCCAGTCAGATATGGAGATTTATAATTCGGGTTATTCATTAAGGATGAACAATTATAAGGATGAACAATTATTTCAAGCAATGGCTGGAGGTAAGTAATCGATCTCTTTTATCGCTTCCGCATTCAGTTTAAACATATTTATTATTAGAACATGTTGATTTAGACTATAGAACTTACAGTTGGTATCAGAGCGAGTAATCCCCTCCATCTTGCTTGATTAAATTGATATGCAATTGTGTCTTAATGGAGTCAAAATTTATTTTTCCATATAAAGTATACCACGTACGACTTAGTCATGGGAAAACTGATACAACAATTTTAATTAATTATCGTAACCCTTAATTATTAGTGTTTGGCTTGGTTAAGAAAATCTTTACTTTGTGACAACACACGTGCTTTTACAAGACACAATTGTTTATCCCTACGACGTGTTGTTTACTTAAATTCTTAGGATATTTATGCTTGATGAAATTGCTAAATTTCCTAAAATTGCTGGTTCGATATTTTTGTCACGCATCTTATCTACTACATAAATTCTACTCTAAGACCGTCGTACGTGCGACCATCTCCTAATGACCATTTTTTTTGATAAATAGTGACCACTTTTTGTTAAATAGTGACCACTTTTTGTTAAATAGTGACCATTTCTTATAAGTAAAAAATATCTTTTGATGACTATTTTCTGTAAGACCATCCCCAAGCAAGGGTCATGACCTTGCTTGGGTCAAGTTAATCCCTTGTTAAGTAAAAGATTAGCATGACCCAAGGGATGAAAAAGGTGAGTGAAGGTCAATTTGTGTCAATTTGTGACCCTTTCTTGTTCAAATTGACCTTCCTTATGACCTAATAGGTGTCATATTGTGGTTGGCACTTGGCATGTAAGAGAGAGGTTTTGATGTGATAAATGATTAAAAATGTTGGAAAGTGGAAAAATAATTGGGTTATTAACCTAGGTCGTGACCTTCTGCTTGGGAGGATGAGGGTCAAGGTCAATAAGGTATAATTAGTGGATAAAATGTAAATTGACCTGGTTAGGATGACCCTTGCTTGGGGATGGTCTAAGGTGGTGATTATTTACCAAAAAAGTGGTCACTTTTGACCAAAAAATGGTCACATTTTACCAAAATACACGTTATACAACCGTCTTATATGAGAATTACTGTATCTACTATACGGAATGCATGTCAAGTTGGCAACCCATTGTCCTAACTCCTAAGTATATGCAGCTTGTTGAGTCAATTGAGAGTGTTACTTTATGATTGGGAGTGTTAATCGAAAGTACCTTGTATGTATTTCTTTGACATTGAGTATTCTCTACGACCATTAAGAGTTTCTATATACATAAAGTCGAGTATATAGATTAAAAATTAATGTCGAGTGATTCGAAATTTTATTAGTTAGAGAATAGCCACAACATATATAATTAATTAAAATTTTACTTTGGAATCGCATGTGGAAACTAGACATTATTTGTGATTAGTTGTATGTACTATCATACAGACGAGGGCTCATGTAGTAATAATTACTATGAGCCCTCTAATATAAGGATACCGAACCAAATTGATGGAGTTAAAAATAATGTGAATTTCGAAGAGCAAGATGAACAACAACGAGGTTTTGATTTGGAATTACCTGACTTGAACTTGGATCTACGTCTATAATCTATTATTTCATCTTTATCAATTTATTACTACGGAGTATTATTTCCTATAAGGTATTGCTTTATGGTTATTTTGTTTTTTTTTGGAAATTGTTTAGATTATAAATTTTCTACAATTTGCTTTTAAATAAATTGCATGCATGTTGTGAGCAACTGAAGATGTCATGGACTTGTGATCCGCACGGAGGTACTTCAGAAGTTCAGATAGTAACAGACCTTAAGTATAAATTCTCTTTTTTCGTTGTAATGGCTTTGTGCCTTTTTTAATTTCTGACCAAAAAAGTAAATTATTATTAGGGTGACCAATAAACAACCTTTCCATTACAACCTTTCCATTACAACTATGCAAGTCATGATCAACATGTAAGTCTTCAATTCGATTATGAGCCGTGGGATTCAACTATGTAATGTATATAAAATATTATCGAGTATTTGTAAGCCGATCTTATATTTGTCTATCTGTCTCAGTCAATCCATTACAATTTCTTTTACATGCTCCACACATAATTAACAAGTACGTGTAAATAGAGGAGCGACTTTGTCGACTAACTTCTTAGCTTGCTCCCCCTCATTCGGTGCTTACTGTTGGCATCAAGTCAATCAGGCTACTCTGCGCGATGGTGCAACTCTGCTCCATCTCCACCTAACTAGGAGAGAACATGGAGTGGCTAAGTCCGCAATGACGATTACTCCGTCTCATATTAAGCGTCACCACATCGTCACTTAGCAAAGGTGTCTATAAAAGTATAGAAGAGAGAAATGTTGGAGTGTTATTGCCCACATGTGAGAGTCCCACATTGATTGTGGAAGAGAGTTTGGTGTGGTTTATAAAGTCTAAGGGAACTCCTCTCATTCTTGGTGGTTTTGAGAAATGTGAATCTGCTTGGGCCCGTAAAAGCAGGCTCATTTCTCTTCCACTCGGGTTTGGCTAGGCCCGCTTCATGATTCTAACAAGAAACAATTCATGAAGGGAGATTGTATTATTAATATAGTGTTGTGATTTCTATTACAATAAGCAAATCTTATACTGAGATTAACCTAACATAATTTTTATATTCTACTCGTAATTGATTCCAAGACAGAGTTATTATTTTATACGGAATATATAATTTAATATCCCTAAGATATTGCACTGTATATGTAACACCACGTGTTATTTTAACACAATATTATAAAAGAATTTAATTTCTTAAATTAAATTCATCCTTTTCCTTACAATAAAAATGTGACTAAAATTTTTTCGTCAAATAATATTATATTTCTTAAGTCCAGATTTAAAATTTTTGAAATATAAAAAAAATAAATATATTATCCTTAGAATTCAAAAAGAAACACAATTCAAAATTTTATAAAAATCAACCACAAGACTAATATCGTCTTTCAAATTTCAAAAAGGTGAAAGTTTATGTGAAACAAAACTAACGGTCAATTTGATGGTTTACCCTTGTTTAATCACGGTTGTAAGTGATTAAATAAGGTCAATGATACAACTAGAAAATGTGAAAAGTACAAAGAGCACAGATGTGAAAAATCATCCTATTTTCTTTAGTAATTATTACAGTATATAGCAACTTAATTATGGTTGATCAATCTAGGTTAGATTATTTATCTAAATATCATACTGTTTGATTCATTTTAAGTTCAACTTAGGTCCTCTATTTTCGAACTCAGACCATTACAAAGGAGAAGGGTATTCAAACTTAATACCTACAGCTTATGGTACCTCTGTACAGACCACTAAACCATCACATATTCGATACTGAATTTATTTCATTTCAGATAAGTTCAGTTCACCGGAATTAAGTCCGAAAAAAACATAAGACCTTGAAGTCCTCAACACACTTATCCAAACTCATAAACCAACAAGATCAGTTATTTTATATCCAAAAGGCCCAAACACATTTCACGAAAAAAAAAAAAAAAAAAAAGAAAAAAAAAAAAAAGGCCCAAATCTGTGAAAATTAACACCGCGCTCAACTTTGCCAATTTTCACATACAAAACGCATCGTTTTGAATATGAGAATCGCCGTCGCCGCTATCTTTCGCCGCCGGCGATCGTTCAACGTCGGCGTCACCAGTCTCCGGCGTATGTACACGTCATTTTCCGGTAAAAATATCTTCCAAACTTTCATGTGATATCACATTTAATTTTGTAAATTTATTTCTAGAAGATTATGCGATTTATAACTTCCGTAAACTCATTGTTAATCGTTAGGTTTTGATGTTAATTTCGTTTGAAGCTCAATGTTAATGTACGAATTCAAATATGTCGTGGATATTTTGTGACAAATGTTGTGGAAGTGTTTACGTTTTTAGTAAAATGGTGAATTACTGCTGTTAAATTGCGTCATTATTGATTATTATTCCTCGAATTTTTTTGTTGAATGATATATTATTTGTCATATTTGAATCGATGATTTGTGTAGAGTAGATTGTTTAATTTCATATATTTTCATATGAAATTCTTTCAATTTGCATATACTTTGATGAATTCTGTATTGTGAAGGCTTCTGCGATGATCTATGTTTCCTCGACACTTCACTTTAGCGACATTATGAATAGTTGTGTCTGATACACGGCAATGTGTCGCATCCGTCAATTGTAGATTTGTAGACGAGTCTGAGTGAAATTAATTCCGAAAAATAGGGTTTAACTTTCGGATGTTGTAAATTATTCAAGTATATTGTTCGATTGGTTGTAGACGAATTGTTGGAAAAGTTAGGTATTACGGTTGTTTGGAAGCAGTGAGGATATAATTCTCGACATTTCTCGAAACTACATTCTTATAAACGTCACTCTTATAGTACACCATTTTGGATGGCCACATCCAATTCTTACCACCAATACTAGATACGGAATATGTAATTATTTGACGATATTTTTACGAAGTAGATTGTCTTCGAATAAAGTAAACTAAGATTATTATAGAGAACTCTATGCAACTACTTTAACAACAGCGAAGTTTAGTTGTAAAACCCGTTTATTTTGTTAATGTGTAACCCTATAGGACTGTAGGTTAAGGTCTGTCTCTTTTTGGTCCTAGAAAAATAAATTAAACGGCATTAGGTGTTAGAATCATGAAACGGGTCTGGCCAAACCCGAGTGGAAGAGAGCGAGCCCGGTTTACAAGCCCAAAGGCAATCCACATTTCTCAAAACCAATTGGCAATGAGAGGAGGACCCTTGGCCTTTATAAACCACACTACACTCACTTCCACAATCGATGTGGGACACTCACATGTGGGTATTATACTCCAACACTCCCCCTCACATGTGAGGTCCTTGGAAACCCAGGGCGAAACCATGGGAGCGCACGCACTCGGAGTGGTATTCAACAAACCCTCAAAGAGGACCTCCTCCGATGGCATATTTTTCAGGACCAGTTTAAACTTTATCGAACCCAGGGCGAACCCGGGCTCTGATACCATGTTAGAGTCATGAAACGGGTCTGGCCAAACCCGAGTGGAAGAGAGCGAGCCCGGTTTACAAGCCCAAGGGCAATCCACATTTCTCAAAACCAATTGGCAATGAGAGGAGGACCCTTGGCCTTTGTAAACCATACTACACTCACTTCCACAATCGATGTGGGACACTCACATGTGGGTATTATACTCCAACATTAGGTTCGATATGATACTGATTTTGTGGTAATATGATGAGTTAAGTGCCTCAAACTTTGAGTTTAGCGGGATTTTAAGGTGGTTTTGCAGATATCACCATATTATCCTTCTTGACAGAATAATTAATTAATTTTTGTTGCTTAGGCTAACGTAAAAGAGAAAATAAATAAGTACAGAAAGGCAGATTTCTGAAGCGCTCCCTCACCTTTTTCATTTAATTCTTTTCTAATTTCTTCTCTCAGAAATGACAAATGTAGCTGAGTGAAAAACGTTAATCGACGTTGACGGTTATATATTTGAGGTTTTGGGTTTTATGTAGTTCAATTAATTGCGTGATCTATCGGTCATAATGTGAAGGGATCCCTTTGCTTAGAGCTTTAGAGATGTATCGTTCAATACTAACATAGTAACCTGGGAAACCTCGTCCTTTCTTTGGTTAGTTGTGTCTTAGTTTTTGCGCCTACAATATGCGAGGATTGCGCTTGCACTTGACACTCACGCAATCTGTTTTTCTTGTGTCATCCTTATTGCAGAACACATTTTATTTATCAAAGACGTAGTTGGAACTTCTTGTCCCGAACATTTGCCAAATTTGTTGAATATACTTCAGAAAAGAGGTAAAATATCGACATTACGTATTCTTTTTTCCATGTATATGCCTTCACAAACTACGTATATGTGTAATCATCAAAGTCAATTTACCTCTTTCCTAGTATATAATGATTTCCCTATGGAAGAAAATCTGAGATTCACTGCTTCAAATTGTAGTCCTATTTTTCATAGTTTTCGACGGAGTGGATGAGTTTACGATTACTCTTTTTGCACCGTACTTTCCTGCATATTGGTCGTCGAAGGTTTGAACATCAAAGTTTGTATTGGTGACCAGTTTTAACTCTTAACTTTGCTCAGTTTGCTGGTTTCACGAACAAAATCTGACCACAATTCGCCACTTTTGCTAAGTTATTAACTCGATTGTAGTTTCTTAATGATTTGCTCTAGGGGCTTTATTTGGATAACTGCACCGTCTTATCGTTCTGACACATCAATACAGGTGACATCATTATTTCACCTGGAGATAAGCAAGGGTTATTTCCACTTGCAATTCCTTTGTCTAAAAACGCTTCAGGTATAGTTAGTTGCAGTATCTATTCTGTTCCTTGAAGTAAACTGCAGAGGCTTTGTTCAAACCATATGTTTCGGTTCGCAGGTGTTACAATTTCGCTTTTACGGTGGCCAACAGCACCGTCTGGGTAAATTCAACAAGTTTTCTCTCTTTTTAATTCTCTATTTTATGATTTTTTTTTTTCACGTAATTTTGTTAGACGAATTTTGTAGGATGGATATGCCGGTTGTAGAAGTCCACAAGTATGGTGTGTCACCTTTGGCGAAGAATGTAAGTGGAGTATGACCATGTTTGTTCCGTGAAGTTATTTGACTTTTTGAAACCGTGAGCCTTTATCCACCTAAAATTGGTGTTTCTGGTGTCCTGTCAGGTTGATCAATATATCCACAGAATATTGGCCGAAGAAGATGTCAGTGAGCCAAATGGTGGAAACAAAGAACTGTTTCAGGCTTCAGGAACCGCTGGAACAAAGCTTTACGGCGAGAATAACTTTGCAAATTCACAGATGCCAAACTTAGATACCTACCTTCTTAGAAAGGTACTGAAAAGTCGTTTGTCTATGGTTTGTCGAACGACTCAAATAGCTTCTTGATTGAAGTGTTTGTGCCCAGGTTGGTTTGTTTCCAGATATTGTCGAACGCAAAATTAATCAATATCTCGAGCAAGGAAATCAAGTAAGACCCTTCACACTTTACGTAGTGTTGTTCAACACTAAACCAAGTCTCCTTAAGTTGATGTTTTATTGTTTTGTACAAGATTCCAGCTCTAGTGACTGGGGAGTTCTATGCAAAGAAGCAACACTTTCCGGGCTTCGGACGACCTGCTGCATTTAATGCAGAAACTTTGCTCAAGTGCGTTGGATACATCCTTAATTACACTCTCTTGAACCTGAATTATACATACAATTTTATTCATATATCTGTCATTTTTCAAAGGGTGGGGCGTAACTTAGAAGCCAAAGCAGCAGCGAGGGCCGCGCTGAAGTCGCCATGGTGGACGTTAGGCTACAGATATCAGGTATGTGATTTCGGTCCCCTTTGCCCAATCCGCTCTTATATTGTCGACAAATGTCTTAGAAGTATGTTGTCTTAGAAAGTCGCTGAAGTAGCACAATGGAAGGACGAACAAATATACTTCGTTAAGAAAAAGTTGACGGAAGAAGGAAAGCAAGAGGATCTTAATAAGGGAAAAGAGCTTACTCAGGTTCTATAGCCTCACCAGTCACCACTCGTCTCTTGTTTTCCCGAAACTGTGTGTACCCGTGCATTTAGCAAGTAATTTTTGCTCTTCATTTCCGTAGATTGCAGTAGATGAAGCTGCGTATTGGCTAGATTTGGCGTCTGTGGAAGGGACGTGGGATGACTTTTTAAATCGCATCGTTCAATGTTACAAGGACGCAGGGCTCGATGACCTGGCAAGTTTTATATCATATAAAGGCTGAACTTGAGACGGAAATCTTAATCCTCATCATTTTAAGCTTCACAAGTGATGTTTCGGTGCCTGCTAATGCAGTTCATAAACTTACCAGGTATTTTCGATATCAGATCATCATTCTTGTTTGAGATGTAATCTTCACAATATTACGTGTTCCGTGAATTTGGCTGAAAGTTGCAGATTAGGATAAATCATTTTTATATGCGTATGCTCAATTCCGTAGTTCTTTTTAATAGACGAGAACACGAGTGTATCTGCTAAATTTTCCTCAGTCTTCTTTGGTTTTTTTTTTTTTTTTTTTTCGTCTATATGATTATCCCTTACTTTTCCTGCCATTTTTATTTCACGTCATTCCCTTCCTCCCAAACTGAACAAGTTCCCCTTCATTTCGCTCTCCATTTTTTGTATCGCATTGAATAAATAGGTAATGTATTCTCCTAACCCTATTTAAGAATATTGCACGAAATGCCAATAGTTCTATAGCTCTATGGTGACGTGGCGGAACGTTTATAAGTGCCTACAATGGATGGTATGTGGACCAAGGACTTCACCTACGTTAACTGTGGATTGTTTTTATGGCCGGTCGATGATACGTATCACGAAAATTCTCTATAATTAAGGACGCGAATTCAACTAAAACGAGAGAAATGGAGTTGAAATGAGAGAGAAATTGTTTCTTTGGGTTGATGTTGAGAGAGTTATTACGGGATTTGATAACGAAGATTGTAGTCGAACCAACAATCTTAAGTTCGTAGGGTTATATGGTGTCGCAAATGGAGCTGAAAATGGCGTAATCACAATATTCTTAAACCGACTGATTTTTACACCATTTGGAAGGCGGTATCATGATTTGGAGGGACATTAAGCCTGCGTTCTGAACTAGTTCTCCGTAGAACAATAGTGTTAGTAGAGACTTCAGGAGAAGATAGACAGTAACCGAAGGGTAGTACTTATGATCAACCACGGCATTTGGGAACGAAATGACAATGATCGAGGCTTTGTTTTTCATACCCAAACAAAGTTGTTCACCGGAAAAACAAACGGATGGGACGAGGGTTGATCACATTTTAACGTATAGAATTACCCGACACATGTAACCGATCAATTAAGAACCAATCATTATAATTATATAGGAAGATGATCTATGATTCAACTAGACCTGTTTGGGATTGAGCGGCACATAAAACCAATCGATTTTAGATAGTACAAAGACTTCCTTGAACCCATGTTACTCAAGACCTTCTGTGGGGCTCCGATTTTGGCTCGGTCCCTCTGTGTCTTCGATTCTAACCCTTTTTGTTTTTTGTTTTTTTATAATATATCTTCTTTTGTACCTGTTTGAGCCGGTTTAAATTGGCCGGAGTATTTTTGGATTTTTTTTTAGTAGTTGAGATTATTTTTAATTGAAATTATTTTTGGAAGACGGTATTAGTTGGGATTATTCCTGTGAATTTTTCTTTTTTACCATAAGTATTTTTTGTTACCATCATTTGTTATCAATTAAATTTTATTGTTAGATGATTTTAAACATAAATAATTAATAATTAATTCTCTAATAAAGAATTACGGAGTACTATTTTTATTTATTTTTTGGTTGGAAATTTCCGTACTAATTTTGTAGGACAGCCTTGTAAAGCAACTGATGTGAACTCTTCATACATAACATTATACTCCGTATAACATTGTAGAATAAATGTAAGGTATTTGCCACTTCTTTCATGTCTTTTTTTTGTTGGTTGTGTCCTTATGGAAATATCCAAGTTAACACTATTTTATATCAATGTCAAAACTGTTGTAGTAGACCGAACAAGTGAGTGGGAGATAGTACAGTGTAACTCTACCGTAGAGTTTCGGTTTTAAACCTAGATTATCATAATAAATTTATTTAATTTTGATATTTCTCTTATACAAATACCCTCATATGCGTTCTTCATCGATTTTCTTTTCCCAAAAAAGGGTTTAGGGTACAATTTTACGGTTCTGGGATGTTCTGGCGGCGAGAACCAAAAGATACCCTACATAAAATTGGTGAACCCGTTTAAATGATTGATGAAAAGAAATTTTTTGTTATATACAATTAATGTGGCAAAAATTGAATAACTTTACGGTAGAGTTACTACAAAGGATCTCAATACATTTTATATTAATGTGAAAACTGTTGTAGTAGACCCAACAAGTGAGTGGGAGATACGGAGTACAGTAGTAAACAAGTGAGTGGGCGATAGTACGGAGTTTTATTTGCCATTTTGCAATAAAAACAATGCGTTTTCTAGAGACTTGCAATTATTCTCTTCCTTGCTTTTGCTCCTGTTATGTTGCTCTTTATGACCTCGTGAAAGACGAGTTTTTAGATACATACTTCCTTCATTTCGTTTGATTCTATACATTTGACCAAAACACAGTAATTAAGGTAAAAAAAATCAAGTGGGGTAGACAATAGAATTACTAAACTACCCCTACTTTATTCTTTAAAAAAGGACATTGCAAGTTGGTTGGGTGGGGTATTAATGAAGGGTATATTGGTCTTTTAGTTTAATAAAGTATGGACCAAAATAGAAATGTATAGAATTGATTGAAATTTCCGAAAAAAGAATGTATAGAATCAAATGGAATGGAGGAAGTAAAATATTAAAATCTGATCATATTTAAGTTAATAGTAAGTAGTGACTAAAACGTGATTACCTTTACAACTATTAGTTGTGGTCACAATATACTTTATGATGGGTCACAAGTAAGTGTGGTCACAATGTATTTTCTTAGTGAAAGACGATCTTTTTTAGGACTTTTTCGTTCTTTTTTTTAGCGTAGAGGTAGTTTTAATTGCTTATTATCTCCAATCCACCTTGTTATTATACGTTACTGCATTTCATGCTTCTTTTTTATGGAGTAGTTAGTAAGGACCTGTTCTTTCGGACTTTTTAGAATTGAATCGAATCGAATCGAATCGAATCGAATCGAATGAATCGAATCGAAATGAGATGAAATTTGAATCGAATCGAATGAAGTTCAAATTTATAACATCATTGTCTTTGGCCCGAATCGAAGTGTCTTTGAATGGCCCGAATCAATGAATGGCGAATCGAAGTAAGTTGAATCAAATGAAATTTGAAAATAAGCTGGAAAGAACAGGTCCTAAGTCTCGTGTGTGATTGTCTCATCGTGACACTTACGGTTAACCAATGAAAATTTTAAAAATCAAATAATACTCCAATTTAGTGAGACGTCTTACAATAACTATTGTGAGTTCCAGTATTGAGAATATGTGGATAAATATGTTTGAAAAGATGATAGGAAGTATGGGCAAATACTTGAAAAAATTATTCATCTTATATTTTAGGTGGTTAATTTGAAATATATATGATAGAATGGGAGGAAAAATATGAAATGATGGGGCAGTATAAAATGTACTTTTACCATTTTATTAACTTCTTTTATATATACGGATTATGTTTTATACACATACATTAGTGTATACTCCGTATTGTCTTTTGTTCATATATTTAGTTACATATAACTTAAAAGTTGTGTTGAAAATTTTCATTATATATAAACTACTCTGTATAAATAATACGGTATCAGAAAAAGGTAAATATACGTATAAATGAGTGGAACGGAAGAAGCAATAAACCTGTGCATTGGCACTTAGCAATTGGCCACGAGGTAGGGTCTCTCGTCGTACTCCGTATATGTTAGATTATGTCTAATATTAGTTCGTACTCCCTCCATTCATATCCACACTACACATTTGCTTTTTCACACTTGCCAACGCGCATTTTGCGCGTTAAATATCTTTAGCTACGTTTATTCAAAAAATGTAAAAATTAGATTTTAATTACGTACTCGTAAAGACGAATCAAACAAGATCATTCATGAATATATCTACACTTATGTATCGAGAGATAATTGAAAGTGAACGCTTAAGAGTGAATAGTGTACAAAATAAAAATCTACCATGTGGATTTGAATGGAGGGAGTACAAGATATTATCATGAACTAACTGTGTACTCAATATGGGTTTCTGTTTTTTTTTAGGGTCACATCCTACTTAAGGACACTAAAGACATATTGCTTTCATGGTCCCTCAAAACATGACATTTGTGATCTGTCTTTACTGTTTTTTATTTGAACAGTAAATGATCCATAATTGATTACATAAATTCTCTTTCGAAATAAATTATTTTGGTTTTTACAGATCATTTAAAATGAATATATTCATCTTAATTTAAGATGAGTCGAGTATTTAGAATAAGTCAAAAGTAAAATGTGTCGGAAAAAACGAAGTGTTTGGACCTGTTCGTTCCGACTTAATTTCAGCTCTTATAATTTCAGTTCAGCTCTTATAAGTTCAGCTTTGATATTACAAGCACAAATTTACACACACTAAAAAAAAAAAAAAATCAGCTCTTAAGTTTCAGCTTGTATCTTATAAGCTGAAAAGAATATGTCATTTGTCTTATATGTGCAACTTGGGGTGATACTTGACCCGTTTTAACCATAAAACGGATTATCCGTCTTAAGAGAGACTTATCTATCTATATTAATTATATATAACAAAAACCATCTTACACAAATTTTCCCTCCAAATTTCCCTCTAACTTTTACATATTTTTATCTTTTTTTTATTTTATTTTTATTTTATTTGTATCCCTTTTGTTTTATTTTATTTTATTTCCTTTTTGAAATTATGTCATTTAAGTAAGTAAAGATCTTTTATGTAATACGTAGTACTCCGTATATATTTTTTTTTTATCTCTTAAACTATCAATTTTTATTTAATGTGTTTTCAATATAACATTTTACTCCGTATCTCTTAAACTAACCATTTTTATTTAATGTGTTTTCAAGTATAACATTTTAAGCGCGCTTTACCATATTATTATAAAGGATGAATTTTAAGACAATGTATTGCGATACTTTGATCGGTTTTCACCAAATTAAGATATATTTTAAAAAAAAAAAATATAACTCTATTTGTATAAAAAAATTTAAAAGTTCCACTATTCTAATTTTTTTTGTTACAATTTTCAACGTTTCTATCATCTAAATTTTGATAATTAATTAAGAAAAATCAAAATTGAAACTTTCAAACCTATTAAACGGATTAATTAGAAGACAAATACGGGTTGAATGATTTAAATATTTTCATAATACTTAAATACGTTAAACAAGTCATATACGCGGGTTACATGTTAAATAAATACGTGGACGGGTAAAATACAGTTTGTTGTATTTTGGGTCTGAAAATACGTGTTTATTTAGGTTGTGTTTATATTATTATTCTTATCTTAATTTAATATTTAATTTAATTATCAAATTTTTCAATTAACTATTAACTTATTTTTATACATCCCGTGCATTTATGCACGGGTATTATTCTAGTTGATTTATTTAAAGTTAAAGATGGAATAATGTTGTGTAACAACCTGGTTTTTAGTCGACTTTAATTACTAAGGCGGAAGTTAATTAAGTCTTAAACCAGCGTTATTAATTATACAATAACCCAAAATTTTACATCATCGTTTAAGAGTTGAATAAAACAACTCTAAATACGGAAATTCAAAAGAGTAGCGTTATATATATTACATTTCTCTCGAAAACAACTAAGGAAAAGCAATAAAAACGTCTCGTGGCTCCATCCAAAACCCAGCTCCTGGTCCACGAACGTCCTGCACAATAAACTGATGGGGGTGCATTGACGAGTGATGACTAGCTATGCTCATACTTACCCTCGATTTCAATTACTTTGGTTTAATATTATCGCTTTATAAACATAACATTATGATAAAAACATAAACATGCTTATTACAAATAGCAAATAAAGACATATCAGTCATAATAAGCATGCGGTTTAAAGCGATAAATCATATAAGCATGATATTCAATTATGAAGGCAAATAACATATAATATCATAGCAATAGTATCACAATAATTCAACAGGATTACAATGCGATATCAGATCGCAAACATACATAAGCATTGTATCATTCTCATCATGCAGACTCGATTCACTTCAGAAACTTGTGGTCTTTAATTTTCGAAAATGGTACACACTCGTTCTCATTTAATCAAACAACACACAACACATACTGCTTACGAGCCTGACCACTGAGTAAGCCTTTGTACTCTGATCGATTGCATCTCACTTCCAAAGTGCAGAGACTTACTCGACTCGTAAACCACGCCGAATACTATAGTACTTGCATCTCATCTTCTAGTGTTCGAAATGATTCGAACTTCAGATACAATCTCGTCAAGTGATCTGTACATGTGGTAAGAACGAATGCTAGTGTCGCGCCCACTAAGAACGAAACACGGCAAGGAGACAGAACCGCAAAGCGCATAAGCACATAATGTCACGGTGGCCCTGGTAACTTTAGCGAAATAGGGGAATAAAACCCTAGTCTAGTACATGTACACTAGTATCCACGTTAAGTGTAGGCTATGCTATTCATAGAGCACCTTAACTCTGGATAAAACGACTATTTCCTAAAGCCTGAGACAAAAGCCTTGGCATATTCATTATCTTGTACGGAACAGGCTATACGACTTAAGGCGTAACGGCATGGGTAGAGCGCATAAGCACATAATGCTACCGGCTTAACCACACTATTCGGGATGACAAACGCAATAAGGCCGAGATAGTGGCGTCCGCTACAAGACTATCTTAACCCCACTTCACTCACGATTGACGTTCCCTTATCTGAGGCCCAAGCTTGACCTTTTATTTAACTTACTCAATATTCATTATTTATTTGATATTTACATATCACATGTTACTTAACTCTCTGATACTCAGCGTCAAACGTTTTATTTGAATTGTAGGTTTCATATGATCACATAACACGTTCGTTTATTATTTGAAGTCTTGTTAATTATTAACGTTTTTAAGTTTCTATATTAATACGTTTATTAATATGTCCAATTATTATTTAAGTGTTTTTCAAAACACTTTAAGTCATTTACTTATTCATTTTAAAATTTTCTATACTTAGTAAAATTTTCAATTATTCATTTATCACTATTCACTATTCAAGATTTTTTGAAAATATCTAGATATTTAAAAATATCTAAAAATATCTAGAAATATCTAAAATATCTAAAAATATCTAAAAATATCTAAAATATCTAAAATATCTAAAATATCTAGAAATATCTAAAATTGTAACTTAGTTACTAAGTTTAAAAATCTAGTTTTAAAAACGTTAAGTTCGTTTTGTAAAAAGTGATAATGATATTTATTTTAAAAATACGACTTAGTTAAATTTAGTCATCTACTTACTAATTTAGCGATTTTCATTTTTAAAATAATAGTAACGTGGATGATTCATTTTAGTCCGTATGTCCAAGTTCAACAGTCCAATATGCAAAGGCGGTAGCACACGATTTAGTTCATTTATATAACGGTTACATATTTTTATCGGTTTATAATATTTCATTTATAACTAAATCGATTTATACAATATTTCAATTCTAATAACTATTAAACTTTAGTGACTTAGTGATATTTTCATTTTGGTCAAATTTAGTCAATTTTGAATAGAAATGCCGTGTGGATTAATATACATGTCAAAATTGATTTATTTCTTTTAATTTCTTAATTCAATTTATTAACTACTAATTAAATTATTTTAACAATAAACTAAAAAGTGATAAAAGATAAATTTTTAACCAAAAAGGACCCTAAGGCCGTGGCTAATGATGGTGGTGGTTAAAATTTCATTTTTCGATTTTTAACGGTTTTTAGCTTAAAGTCTTTATAATTTAATTATTCTAATTATACTAAAACGATTTAAACTAAAATGAAATTTACTAAAAATTCCATTTATATTTATGAATAGTGTTTTTCAACACTTTAAATTTCTAACTTTTTATTCTAAATGATTTATAATGTTTTAAGTTGATTTATATTATAAGACTAACAATATATAAAGTAATAACTAAACATAAACACAAATTATTAACAAACATAAAATAAAACAAAATCAAAGTATGCTAAACATATGAACATCACATGGAAACACATGAACATTATGAACATCAAAAATAAACTCAAGAACATCATATTCAATTTTAACAACTTATAAATTATTTTCCTAATTTAATTCTTTTTACATGGTAGCATCCATTTTAACTAACTTATTCTAACATATTATTTACAAAAATTAAAGTGAAAATATATAAAAAAAATTGAAAATGCCGTGTATATGTATGTTTTTGTATAAATTTTCATTTTCGATTTTAATCACTTTAAACTCATTGTTAATATTTCACATAATTTTTATATATGATTACAACTTAAATAAAACATAACTAAACATGAAAAACATATGAATCATAATTAAAAATGCTCAAAACCAATTTAACTAAACATATTAACATATTACTACACTTTAACTATTATCAATATTACTTATTTATTATCATTTTATTATACTCCACATATACATACAAGTGCATACAAGTGATGTTTAACATATTTTAACATAAGAATCATACTCATAAAACTTATAATAAAAATCAAATTAATTTTCAAAGAGGCTAATATGAGATATAGTTAGTCACCTTATTTGGATGTTAATCGTCGAGGATCTAAAATAAATTTTAGATCGGAATTTTCTTAACCCATGACCCATGTTTTCTACCCAAAATAATCCTTGCAAGTTAGCTCTTAAAACCCATCTAAAGAACTTAGAATACTTAGGAATTATTAAAGATAATATTAGGTTTTATTTTAGAGGTTTTAGGAAAGAAAATGGAAGAAAAATAATGGAGCAAAATGGAGAGGAGTACACGACATAAGGAGAGAAAAGAGGAAGTGATTTTTGCTCTTAGAAATTATGAGAATAAGTTAGTATAATTTGGTTAAGTAATGAATTTAGTTTTAGTTTTATTTAAAGTTTAATTAAATAGGAAATTAGGGAACATAAGGAATAAAATTAAACCACCTAAGTCCACCTTACTATTTGATGAATAGTTTGTCCCCCCGATATTTTAAAATATCTCGTTTTCGAAAAACGCGTTACGAAATAATTCGGGTAAGAAAAACGGTAAAAGTTAAAATGTGCTGTTTTGACGATTTTCTGAAAAGTATTCATTTTATAAATTTAAGACTAAAATATTTTATTTACTACTGAAGAAAATATTTAAAAGTCACGGAAATGAAAATGGTAGTATTAGAGTAGTAGTATTGTATTTGTATAAGTATTTTTATTAAAAGTATAAACTTTAAATTTAAATACAAAATAAAATAAAAGTGATGATGATAAAAATAAAGGTGTAAGTTGTGTAAGAAAATGGAAGATGATAGAATTTGACTTTGATGACCCAAAGTCAAAAGTCAAATTTTCGGGCTCGACTTTCATTTCTCGAAATTTTCGATTTGCGCGATCGCAGAAAGTCTCAAAATAAAGGATATGATCTTAAAATAGTGTTTTGAAATAAAATCGGAAATAAAAATAAAACTAATTTTTAAAAGGTACTAAATATAAATATCGGATCTTAATCCTCGAAATTTTGAATAAAAATTTCCTAGGTCGAAATACCTATTTTTTTCGTTGAATGTTATAGATTTAAAGAATTATATTCAAACGTCAAAAAGTTTATCAATTTAAATTAAGTGTGACTTCAAATTTCGACAATATAGGAAAAACTAGTTTAATAGAAATGAAATAGTAATTAAATATTTAATATAATATGATTTAATAATAAAAATCAAAATGATTACTTTTTAACCATTTTTATTTTGAAAACGAAAAATGTTTGAAATTGAATTTTATAAATAAAAGGTTTTACATTTATTTTTGTGAATAATAAATATAACTTAATCTTTTTTAAATTTGAAAGGCGATATTTATTTGGTGTTAATTTTTATAAAATTTTAAAATGTTTTTCTTTTTCAATCTTAAAGATAATACAAAAATTTTATTTTTCAAAATTTTTAAATTTGGACTTAAGGAATTTTAGTATTATTTGGCGAAAAAAATTCAGACGTATTTTTATTATAAGGAAAAAGGATGAATTTAATTTAAGGAATTAAATTCTTTTATCAAATTGTGTTAAAATAACACGGGGTGTTACATGTTGTCAATTTGTAATAAAAAGTGATCGCAAAATATCAATTGTTGTTCTGATAAATTTTTTTTAAAAAAATTGGAAAATCAAAATAATACACCGAACTATGACTAAATTTCTCAAAATACACCAAATTTCAATTAACCTTAAAATATACCAATTATTGAATATTTCTTCTCAAAATATACGAAGACTATTTTTCATTAAAGTTAAGAATTGATAAAAATTATTTATAATGTCACTCAAATTAGTACAAAAAAACCTTACAATCCTTATCACATTTAAAATTATCTGTAAAAAATTGTTTTAGTATATTTTAAGAAGGAATGTTTGATAATTGAGTATATTTTGAGATTAATTAAAGTTGGGTGTACTTTGAGAAGATCACCTAAAAAAAGTTATATTATTAATATATGGGTTATAATTTCTCTGTCTTAAACTTGAGATGAAAAATAATATTCCGTACGAAGTAGTCTTATTTTTTTTATTTTTCTTTGGTGCAAAAAAATAATCGTCTTATGTTATGGTAATAGACTTTGAAATGCATCTAATTAAAGATTACTCAAAATTTAACACATCAAAATTTCACATCAAAAATAATAAAAAACTCACATCAAAACTCACATAAAAGATTCGCAGGAGAGAGAGAAAAAAATAATTAGTTTTTACGATTTATAAAAAATTGTAGAAATAACTTTAATATCAAGTTCTTATCGTATGCTCGATGGGCATTTGATAGGATAGAAAATTCCATAATAAAAATGTAAAAATGTGTTTGTTCATTTATTTAGTTTTCTCTCATCTCTGTCTTATATTCTATGTTTCCTCAATTATTGTACTTTCATGACTCCTTACTTTTATTTATTTTATTTTTTTTAAATTTGGAAGACTTGAACTCAATTTTTTTTTGTAATCAAAGTTTTGGTATAAAATTTGTAGTTGGCATAAAGAGAGGGTGAATGTATGAAAACTATGAAATACCAGTAATTCTCCTGTAAGACTGAACATATACTAAGTTAATGTGAGACCAATGTACAAATTGCAATTAAATGGGTACAAAAACATGAAACAAATCTACTAAAGTTACTAACAGAGGTACTGAAAAGATTTAGTAACAATTAATCATAATTATCACTTAAATAGTACAAAAACTGTATAATCGGGTACAAATGAGACGGACTTACAATAATTTATTGTAAGTCCTGACTTACGCAAGAATTAGTGATGAAATACTACAATTAGACAATCATAATGAACAATTGCATGCATTAGAGGCACAACCTAAGTTGCACCAAAACGGACACGGACACGGACACGACACGGGACACGGGACACGCCAGTCCGATTTTTTAGGACGCGGGACACGGCAGGAAAAAAAATCAATATGCATATTAAATTTAAGGAAATTCATAACTCATTACAATCAACATGTATATTATATATGGTCATTCAAAACTCAAAAAGTCGTAAAACAACCAATACGCCAATAATTATGTCTAAAAATCAAATGTTTACAAAATTAAAAATTACAAAGTTCTAAATTAAAAAGCCAATTTAAATAAACTTGTAAGTCTTAAAAAGTAAATAAAAAGTGCAAAAACTTCAAATTACAAACTTTATTAAACTTCGTCATTATTTTTTTTTAAGTGGAAAAGTTAGTATAATAAGGTGTCCTCTACGACACGGGCCGTGTCCGTGTTACTTAGGCCGTGTCCGACGCGTCTTGTTTTAAAAAAAAAAAAAACCGAGGACACGGTCCAAGGCGTGTCCAACACGTTTGGAGGTGTGTCCGACGTGTGTCCGTGTCCGACACGGTGTCCGACACGGGAACGCCCAAAACTAGGAGTGTCCGTGCAACCTAGGGCACAACTAAGGTTTTAAGTAACTAGAAGTAGAGTAGAAAGAAGCATGACTAAGGCCCTGTTTGGTTGCAACTTTCAGCTAACTTATTTGACCAGCTAGCTGGTTTGACCAAAATTTCAGCTAGCTATTTTAACTGGAAGTGTTTGGTGAAGGTTGACTGGAAAATATTATTTCAGCTAGCTGAAATAAAAAGCTACTTCACGTAGCTTATTAAAAAATAAGCTAGCTGGTTATAAGTTTTTTTACTATTATACCCATATAACTTTATCCATAAAATAAAAATCATGTCCTTTTTGGTCAATTAATTTATTTCAGTAATTATTTCAGCTTGTTTTACCAAACAATATAATTAATTTCAGCTACCTTATCAGTATGTTATTTTCAGCTACATATTCAGCTAACTTTTCAATTTCAGCTACCTTTTCAGCTTTCAGCTACCTTTTCAGCTAGTTTTCCCAAACAAAGCCTAAATGGATAAAGGTGAGATATTGTGATGAATAAGTGAAGAGTGTGATGGGAGGTGAATTTATAAAGATTTATGTAGTGTATGTTGATGGAAAAGTCATTAGATTGTTAATAATTATGGTGAGGATTCATGGTGTCGGAGTTAGGATATTCGTCAATAAGAGATCTGGTGTTGAGTTTAGTTTAGTTTTTCTAGTACTGTAGGATTTATTTATAAGGATAATTTAAATTATTGATGATCTGTTCAAAATAATTTTAACTATTGTTTATCTCGATATAAGGCCAACTTTGACGTTTACGTCCTCAGAATGTTCGATTTTTTTTTTTTTTTTGAGAAAAGATCATTATCATTAATAAAAAGTCATACGACATCTACAACATATGTCAAACTCAAACGGATACAACTCGATAACAATCATAAAAAATAAATTCTTGTTCAAAGACTGATCCACTTCAACAGAGTCTTCATCATCAGTTGGCCTCAACAGGCCTTCATCCATAAGACGTCTTTCAACCATAAGAATGTTCGATTTATTTTAAATAAATAATAATTGAGATTATTACGTAGGTTATTAATAGTAGGTTAAAAATGATCCTTTGTCTTTTATCAAACCAAATATGGACACGATTTTCATTTACATCATTTAATGCATAAGCTCAATCATATTTGGGCCCACAATTAAGTAAAATATCTTTAATTACATTTATCATTATGCTTAAGCAACATCAGTAATCATGGCTCTTCTTTAGCTATTCACATTCATAATTATGGTCATTTGATGATAAATCGCAAATAATTGTGTTTTCAAATCAGAGTATAGCATATGAATTTTATTTTTATAGTTTTATTATAAACTTAATAAAGTCATTGTATTAATAAAAGCTACTCGTATAGTTTGTTATAATTACAAGATTTTGTTTGTAAGAACATCTTCACAAGATTACTTGTACTCAGAGAAAATACGGATTTTAAAACTAAATTGTTTTTAATATTTTGGTTGGTCGTGTTGGAAAGAAATCTTAGAACAAATGACTTCTTGAAACTTAATGGGGTGCAAATTAATGGAGTCAAAAAGTGTTAGGGTATAATACTCACATGTGAGTGTCCCACATCGATTGTGGAAGAGAGTTTGGTGTGGTTTATAAAGTCTAAGGGTCCTCCCCTCATTGCCAATTGATTTTGAGAAATGTGGACACCCTTGGGCTTGTAAATCGGACCCGCTCTCTTCCACTCGGGTTTGGCCAAGCCTGTTTCATGATTCTAACAAAAAGTGTTGAAAATTACTTATATTGGTCTGTGGGTCAAGTCACAACTTCATGAACTAGCGTAGGTGATATTTTGGTTTTGGGTACTCGGTATTGCAAATTGTATTACTCCGTAGAACAACTTTGTAACTGTGGTGATGCAACCTAGCGAGGCAGGATTCTAAAAAGCTACTCCCTCCATCCCATCTTTTTCCTCCCATTTACTTTTTCACGGTCTCCTAGGCACTACTTTGACCATATTTATTTGTATCAATACACCACTTTTTCCGGTCAAAAGTATAATTTTGTAAAAGATATTTTAACGACAAATTATAATATGTTGGTTTCATAACATAATTTATATTATAATTTTAGTTATTGACAGTCAAATTTTGCCAAGTTTGACCTCCAAAAAGTAAATGGGAGGAAAAAGATGGGATGGAGGGAGTGTATATATTTATATATTTATTTCTATCTAATACTACCAATGGCGGAGTCACGTTTTGTGGAGTCGGGTCTCAAGAGCCCACTTAAATGTTAATCTAACTTTAAGACAATATAATAGTTAATATTTCCTCCATTCCGTTAGGTTGTATACGTTTGACCATGGCACAGTAATTAAGGTAGAAGAATCAAGTGGGGACGTGGGGTAGATAATATTATTACCAAAATAACCCTATTTTATTCTTTGCAAGTGGATGAGTGGGTAGTATGGATTAAAATAGAAACGTATACAATTGATTGGAATTTCCAAAAAAGGAATACGTATAGAATCTAACGGAATGGAGGAAGTAATTTTTTGTAGCTGAGTTGGTAATGTTGTTACCATGCATGTTAGAGGTCATAGGTTCAATCCTTAATACTTCTTCTATCTCAGTTAATTGTTCACATTTACTTTTGTAACAAAAGAAAAGAAAGTGCTTCTTAAATTCTAAAATCAATTGACAACAAAAAGGTTCTTTAATTATAAAATCTTCAATTTTCTTATAACTATTTCAATATATGGTCATCTCCAATGGTTGTTATTAAGGACCTACCTGCAATTTTTACAAAATATTGAAGATGTAATTTTACCATTTGAGACTAAAATTTGAGACGTAGTTTATAAGCATTGTAGCTTTACTAAGCTACACGTTTGTGTCACAAATAAAAAAAAAAAAAAAAGTTATTATATTTTTTATAGGTGAAAAGAAGATTATGGGAGCTATACAAGCTACAAAATTAAAGATTGTACTTTATTATTGAAGCGGTATGTAGTCGAAAAGCGGAATAGCTAAAAAAATCGATGTAACAAATCAAAGTTACAACATATTATAGTTGTCCGTTAAAGATGCTCTTACACAGTTACACATGATAAACTCCAAACATAAGACTTGCTGAGATTGTCGATGCGGAGTAATTCGTAACATTGCCACATGAGGAAAAATTCTCCATGAACAATCGGAAAATTATTGATTTTTTCTTTTAAACAGTTATTATTTACGGTCGGTTATACAGTTATTATGGTTGACTTGACATTTAGAACCTGTTCTTTCGGACTTTTTAGAGTGAATCGAATCAATTGAAATGAGTCGAATCGAATCGAATCGAATCGAAATGAATCGAATCAATCGAATGAATCGAATCGAATCAAACGAAATGAAATGAACAAAAAACTGAACAATATTATTATTAATATTATTAATATTATTATAATTATTATTATATTTATTATTATTATTAAAACCAACAAAGTTGCAACCAACAAATTTTTATCTAACAATAGCATGAGGATATGTATTTAACCATAAAATTTTGACAAATACCAATTCAATAGTTCTTACAGGTTTTAAGAGAAGATCAATTGATATACGGAGTATTCAATAAGCTAAGGTTACAATCCTATTGGTATTTATAATGACCATGATGATGACCATGATGATGAAATACATCAAGATGGTGTGGAAGTCGATAACGAATAAACATAAATGATATCTTTTGAGTTTATGATATCTTTGTTTTCAAGATTATGATTTTCAATTGTATTAACAATTATTATTATTTCAATGCTACCAAGTTTTTTTTTTCTTACGTACCTTTTTTTTCACTACTTTCACATGTTTTACTAGTACTAGTACTAGTTATCGTAGTAGTAGTGGTGATAGTAGTAGTAGTAGTAGTAGTAGTACTATTTCTACTACTACTAATAATAATAACAACAATAATAACAACAACAACAACAACAACAATAATAATAGTAATAACAATAACAATAACAATAACAATAACAATAACAATAACAATAACAATAACAATAATAACAATAATAACAATAATAACAATAATAATAATAATAATAATAATAATAATAACAATAATAACAATAACAATAATAACAATAATAATAATGTGAATCGAATCAAATGAATCGAATCGAATCAAAATGAGTGAACTGAATCGAATCGAATCGAATCAATCGAATGGAATCGAATCGAATCGAATCGAATCAAGTGAATGAATCGAAATGTCTTTGAAAATAAGTCAGAAAAGAATGTGTTCTTAATCATACTTTAATACGGAATAATAATCTTGATTCACGATTTTTCTACTCTACACCCAATAGAAATAGAATAAGGGATTTAAAATGATAATATATGTACTCCGTATATTTTTCCATAAAAATTTTTTAACTAAGTTTTGCAATTTTCCGTAGGAAAAAATGTGAGATTTGATGTAGAACGGGGGCGAAGATTTGCAGCGGAAAATAAAATATATGAATTAGTTAAGAAAATCTCGCAAGACCCCTCAACCAAGACTAGAATTAAACTAGCAATTTCGCAAGATTACTCGATTAACTCGTTTTGTAACTCTCAACCTCGCTAACAATCTTATAACTCACAAGTTAATAAAAACACACAAGTATAAACTTGAATTAATTTTTTCTCAATTAATCTGATGTTCATAATGTCTGAATACAAGGTCCCTATTTATACGGAGTACTATTAAGCCTTCCTAAACTAACTAGAAAACTGATTAAACTAGTACTCCGTAATAAAAATACTATGTTACCTAATTTATTCCAATTAATCTAGAATTAGGAAACTTTCTATCCTAATTTTTTTTAGAAAGTAAATTATCTTTCCTAAGATTATTCTAAAATAATACTCCCTCTGTTCCAGTGATTTGTTTACAGTTTGACTTTTTTGTGAGGGGGATTTGAGGGAAGTGTAAACAAATGACTGAGACAGAGGGAGTAGATTGTTCTATCAACTAATCCTACTTGATACTGCTCCCGTATCAAGAATATTCTTATTTTTAAGCCCTTATTCAATTCACAAGACATTATATACTCCATCTATCTCAGTCATTTGTTTACAGTTTGATTTTTTTTCCTCACAAAAAAGTCAAACTGTAAACAATTCACTGAAACTGAGAAAGTAGAATAATCATTTTATTAAATATAAAATTACATATAAGAAAAAAGCCGGTTAGAGAGATTGAAAGAAATCTAACAATATCGCTCAAATATCACACAAATACTGTGGCACGAGTTGACGAGTATCTTACATACCATTATATTCATCAACTACGTTCATCACTCACATTCGTATATCCCCTTAAATATTTTCATACCCCACAACAGATGGAACCAAATATTTTGTCGTCATTATGGTTATAAGTACTTTATAGACTTTATTTTATTATTATATTAATCTAAATTTTGCATGGTTGAGGTTGAGTTTCATGGCTTCTCCACTTTACTTATGGAGTACTCGTATTACATTTTCATATATGTATATATACATTACTCTTTCTTGAACCTTCTTCATGTAAAAATAAAATTTTGAACATTTATCACAAAAATGGAAGGTTATTTACTTCACAATTATAGTAACAATTGCAGTAGAAATAGTAATAATAATAGTAATAATAATAATAATAACGGAAATAATAACAATGATAGTGATAATAATAATAGCAAGAAGCCTAGACAACCTCCATACAAAATATTTCCATGCAAATACTGCGGAAGGAAATTTTTGAACTCGCAGGCATTAGGAGGTCACCAGAACGCTCACAAGAAAGAAAGAGAAGAAGCAAAGCATTACAGCCAGGAAATGTCTGTAATCATGGCGAACTATGGCTCGCCATTTGTCTCAGGTTGTGCTGTTATCGAGCCACATGGGCTGGCACAGAGTCAGCCCATGCCCTGGCCGTCTAACACAAGTAGCCATTATGGCTACTGGTCAGAAAGTTATCCTACAGACGAGGGCTCATATAGTAATAATTACTATGAGCCCTCTAAAAGGATAACTAACCAAGTTGATCATGAAGTTGATAATAATGTTGATGTGGAAGAGGAAAATGAAAATCAACGAGGTTTTAATTTGGAATTACCTGACTTGAACTTGGATCTACGTCTATAATCCTATTAATTATTTCATCATTTGTACTCGTAATTATTATTATTATTTCCTACGAGGTATTGTTTATACTCGTATAGTAGTTATTTATTTTGTGTTTGTGGAAGTTGAATGGAAATGTATTTGTCCACGTTATAATATTAGGCGGTCAATAAATAACCCTTTCTACGATTAAATTAAATATATATATTGAGTACGGAGTAGTCTTCAGTTTGATTATGTGCTTTGAGAGTCAACCATGTATATTCTTGTAAGATAATGTAATGAGGTGTTTATTAATGACAATAAAAGAGATTATATTACATAGTAAAGTGTTTGGAGGATACTCCAAAAATATACCTAAATTATTCTCTAGCAATATATTCTAATAACTAACATAATATATCTTAACTAATATAATTATTTCCCTAATAATACTATCCTAATATAATACTCCGTAACATTCTATAATAATTCTATATATATATAAAGTTCATTTTACTTGATACCTTAGAATAATGATGAAACGAGGAGATGATGATAAGCATGCAATTACAGAACATTAATTATCTGTAAATAAGATCTTTCATTATTCGGAATCATAATTATTGTAGGCAGGGTAAATTAAAATATCAGATTGAAAAGGTGATTCTCATACCGAAATACTGTATCATTTTATATCCTTCACTCAATCTCTTTTACTTGTACTTCTTCTGTTTTTTAGTTATTTGTTTACACTTTCCTTAATTTTTCTCACAAAAAAGTCAAATTGTAAACAATTTATTGGAACGGGAGGAGTATGAAATAATGATGGAAAAGAGTCCAATGACATGGTTGATTGGTTACGAAAGGACGACCCATCGATAGAAATTATATGATGGGGCCGGACACCTAGACGTTCCTATAAAAGG
Organism: Dianthus caryophyllus; assembly: GCA_023091065.1. Taxonomy (NCBI): domain Eukaryota; kingdom Viridiplantae; phylum Streptophyta; class Magnoliopsida; order Caryophyllales; family Caryophyllaceae; genus Dianthus; species Dianthus caryophyllus. Next base: position 38,768,590 of record CM041518.1, on the reverse strand, counting down.
TAAATAATACTCTTGTGAAATACGGAGTAATTGTTACCCTTATAATCGTTTTTTGTGTGTATATATATAGTATGTACGACGAATATATCACAAGTGCTATAGTTTCTCTAGTTTTGTAAGGGTCGTACACGGTACACGTCAACTCATCAAGTACTCCAAATGGAAATAGGGAAGTGCATGAGACATTGAGACCCTATCCGTCCTTTGCATGAATAGTGTCTATAAATTTGGACAACTCGTGTGAAAGACGGTTTTTACTTACATAATAAAAAGTGAGTTTGTTTTATATATAAAATGTGACCATATCATAGTTTATTATGACTATTATTAACTAAAATGTAATTATTTTTATACCTCTAAAAAGTGGTCCGAATATATTCAATAGTGATTATAAATAGCCTAAATGTGGTTACTTTTTGTGAAAAATCGGTTGTCTTTCACTTTCTTATTGAGAGGTCTATTTTAAAACTTGGTCCTTTTTAAGCAGTGGCGTAGCGAGACGCCAAATACAGTGGGGTCAAAAAATAAAAGGAAATTCAGTGGGGTCTAAAATTTAAAAAAAAAATGTTTATTTACCAAAGTTTGAACTTTAGACCTTCGGTATATAAAGCAACAAACTTACCAATTGAGCTACCAAATGCTATTGGTTTACTTTAATCTTAAACAATATGGAGTATTTATTATATTTAAATTCTTATCCATACTGTTCATTTGTTTACAGTTTTTTTTCCTCACAAAAAGTGGCAAATCAGAAACAATTCACTGAAACGGAGGGAGTATCATTTTATACTCCGTATTAAAATTGGGTGAAACAATTACTAAAAGTACTCTACTATAATCTCAATTGTCGAACATCAGCACTTGCACAAGAAGATTAAGGCAATCCGAACGTATCTCGACATATAAAAAGCTCTTGTTTTTTGCCCAAAAAAGTGCATCCCTGAGTCCAATTGCTTATGCTTGTAAAGGCGTAATTGCCCCTATTTTATAACATGTCCTTATAATCTCAGTTTCATTCCTTATAACAACTCATCCCACTGTCGTTCTCTGTTTGCAAACTCAGGCTGTACCAACCCCAATCTGCACCATGGAACGGAACAGCTTCTTTCTTGACCCACAAGAAAGGATGGAAAACCACTCCATAGTTTGCTCGATTCACCGTCGTCGTCTTCAACATCTTCCTCCTTCACTATTCGCCGTGATTTTCCATTCCTTTCCTTAACCATAGCTTCCTTCTCCACCGCTATCCGTATCTTCTGCAACCCAATTCTTATCACCCCTTTTAACGAGATGTTTTGACCTTTAAAGACTTTTGAGTTACGAAAGATCCGGATAGCGTAAAGAGTATCCAGAAACGAGATAATATCATTGTTTTCATCCTTCAAGCCGCTTAAATACTTTATCCAATTCGTTAACCATACTTTAAAATTACACATAGACTCTGCCTCACTTCTGATTCCTAAGCTTGACCTCTCCAAATTTTCTTCGCTATCACACACTTCATAAAGATATGATCTACAGTTTCCGCTCATTTGTATCTCCGCATACCAAGCAATTCGACACAGATTCAATTCCCTTTTTCCTAAGCTCCTGTCCCATCCCGGGATGACATCTACCATTATTTTCCAATCAGAATTTTTCATTTACTCAACCCCGGTAAATACCACAGGTATTTTCTGAAGAAGACTCTCTCTGGATCATTCAATCTCCTATGTTCTTTTTCTGTGTTCTTACTATTATATCTTTCTTCTAATGCTACGCCATATCCACTCTTCGCACTATATTCCTCTGTTTTCGTATGAGGCCAGTAGAGGAAATCTTCTTTCATGTATCTCAGTATAGGTAATGTTAATATTTCCTCCACACAATCTGGTTAGAACCAAAACCTAAACTTTTGTTCATCTCATCCACCTTTCTCGTTCTAGAAAAAATCAACCCCCACATATTCCCTTCCCAAAACTAGAGTATCTAACTCCTCCCTCAATCTATCTTCATTGATATCCAACTTTCGTCCATTTATCCACCTCGAACTAAACGCATCAAACTTGGTTTCCTTCCCGAAATGCCATGCGAGTCTGGGCTCTGAGAGGTACCAACCTCAGATTATCCTCTTCCATATCCATGACGTTTGGCCCAAACTTTTAGTCTTATTAAATCTCAGATTATCATCATGATACGTAAACGTGATACGTATACGGTGAATGATTAAAATACATTTCAGATTCAATTAACCAAGACAATGAACTTAGTTATATTTAGTTTAATATTTAATTAAATCTAGACAACGTATCTAGTAATATCTAGTTTAATATTCATTGAACCTAAAAAATGAATTTAGTCGTATTTAATTATTTTTAGTTAAAGTTTCCCCTATATTTAGTGAGCTTATAATTCATTTGAAAACAGAATTTGATGAAATAAAAAATTGTGTCTCTCAAAAAAACGTGGGTTACGTTTGTTTGTGAAATTCGAATCGTTGTGTACGATTCAAACTAGTGATGTATTAGGACGTGTATCCTAATTGTTGCTCGATTGGAACCAATAGGTCTTGGTTAGCCAATCTCGTTCAACAAGTTATAGGTCTAATTTGGTGTCTGCTTATCCTTTACTCTTTTAATTATCATATTATGTATACTTCCGTTGTCGTTTCGCATCAGTATAGTACGTCTCTCTCTGCACCCTGCCCACCAAAAATGTCCTAGCAAAGAATCCAATTCAAATTCCTAGAAACACTTACAGGTATCTTAAATACCGATACAAAGTAAATAGAAATGGTGGACAAAATAGCATAGATCAGACACAGTCTTCCAGCTGGTGACAAAAACAGACGATTCCACGAAGTAATTTTTGCTCGAACATGTTCCTCCAGAAAATCAAAAACTTTTTTTTTGGACCAGAAAGACCAGTCGGATACACTAAATATGTACCCAAACCACTTCTTGCTTTAACCTCTAGGGTTTCACTACATTCTTTTGCCATCTTTAAAGTTGTGCTTGGGCTAGATATGATAGTTGACTTGTTCGGATTTATCATTTGTTCAGATATGGCACAATATTCATCCAGAATGCGTTTAAGAGTGATGAACTCCTTATTCTTGTCTTGTAAGAAAAATATAGAGTCATCAGCAAAAAGAAGGTGTGTCATAGGCAGCCCATTCGGCGATAGCCTAATACCTGTCTAGTTTCCCGCCACTTGCTCCTTTTTAATTCATTTCGATAAAAGTTTATTGCAAAAGACGAAAAGATACGGGGAGAGTATGTAACACCCGGTGTTGTCCGAGGTTATTCGGGCCGGGTTCCCCGTTGAAGTGGTCCATGTGATGAGCTCAAGTGACCTAGTGCTTAAAAGGATTGTAAGTGCTACTCATATCAACAAGATGCATCTTCTTTTCTGGTGGCTCATCTTAAGAACTCTTCAGTTAAGCGTGCTTGCTGGAGAGTAGCCTTAGGATGGGTGACCTCCAGGGAAGTTTCCAGGATGCACACGAGTGAGGCCAAAGTGCGCTGGAAAGGACTCGTGTTGGTTTGTGGGCGATGTACGCAGCCTGGCGAGCTACCGTGGGTGACCTTCCGGCCTTCAGTTGGGGCCGGGGTGTTACAGAGTAGGTCACCCTGCCTGAATCCTCTCGTGGTCGAAATTAATGTTGCGGTATCACATTCAATAGGATCTCATATGACACAGTAGTAACACTTTCCATAACAATATTGATGAAGTTTTCCGGGAAACCATAAGATATAAGCATTCCCCTTAAGAAGTTCTAATGTTCCCGATCATAGACTTTGCTCATGTGCGCTTTGAAAGCAAATCAACCTTTTTTTTCCCCTTTTATGTTTGTTTATATTATGTAACACTTCTTAAGCTATTATGATGTTGTCCTCTATTGTTCTCCCGGGGATGAAGGCATTTTGGCTATCACTTACAAGTCTATTAATTACCTTTCTCAATCTGTTGGCCAGGCCCGCACTTCATCAGAATTTTCATCACAACATTACACAAAATTATTAATCTATAGTTCTCAACCCCTTCTAGATTTTGAATCTTTGGTATCAAAGTGATAAAGGTTCTATTGAGCTCCTTAAGCACTTTCCTTGAATTTAGACTTGTTTTAATTGCCTCACAAACATCATCCTTGATGAAATGCCAAAACCTTTGAAAGAAAATGGCGGGAATTTCGTCTGGACTCGGAGATGTAAGAGCTCCTAGCTGGAAAACCATTGTCCTTATTTCTTTCTTAGTATACGGTTTCGATAGGGTTGTAATTTCGTCCTCTTAAAGAACCTTATCAATGTGACTAAATGTGGCTTTATGCTCTTCAAAGAAGCTCTCTAAATCACACATAACTTCCTCCTCGTCTTGATAAATAGCCTTGAAATGTTGTTGTGTGAGCTTAATGCAAATTTTCCATTCAAAAGTTAAATTTGAGATTAATAGTGAAACAACTATTCCTTTTACTTAGAGACTAAATATTACAATGCAGATCATATTAGGCAAAAAAATAAGTAATATTCTATATTATCAGAATATAGAATATAATAAGATGTATTGTTATCTTACCGAATAAGTTAGAATAATATTCTAGATCTAGATTTAAGGTTTTCTAGTAATATAAATACATCACCTTTATCATGTAATCAGATACAACAACTATTATATCAATCAATTACTTTCATGAAATTATTCTCTATAATAAATATTATAAGATCACTTAATTAATTTAGACATAAAATTTGTATTACCTCACATTATGTAACTTTATCTATGTTACTCTGACTCGACTTGAAGGGTGGGAAACGGGTGCGTATCCAATTGTTGGACATGACTATTTATGAAAATTGTCAAATTTTGATCTGAAATGAAGTATCTGAGTGTCATACCAATGTCCAAGGATCGAGTGTCGCACACGAACACGTAAGCTCATATAAAATGTCGAAGTAATAGGTAGAGCTTTAAAATAAGGTGTTGTAGCTGTTAGGAGTTGCAAAACTCATGATCGAAGACAACATGTATGTTATTAACGCCTTTTGAGATATTTGGCAAGTTCCATGAGAAATATGAAATATTATTCTAGATGAAATCTGAAATGCGGTATTTTCAGACCGTATCTATTGATCATTGTTTCCGGGAAGCGAACAAAGTTGCGGATTTTATGTCAAAAGTGGCATGAAAACAATTGACTACTATGAAAAAGACCATTTATAACTTCACATGTAAGTCCCACATTGATCATGGAAGTGAAAGTTGTTCACTTTATAAAGTCTAGAAGTTACTCTTCAAATTGTTAATTGGTTTTAGATCGAATGGAATCCTTTAGGCCTTATGAGTGAGTTTTTTCCTTTCATTTGTGGGTGTGGACAAGGTATGTCTCTGATTTCACAATTGCCTCTTATTTTTATCATCCGTAAGAATAAAATGGGTTAGTCTTATTCTTGAGGACAATCTAATTTCTTTGCCTTAAAATAAATTTTTAAAAAAATACGTAGTCCCTCTATTCTAATATATAAGTCGTTCTCACTTTTCGTGACGACAACTTCTGTCTTCGTTATCTTCCAAAATATAAAAGATAATATAATGAAAATAGTACTCATACGAAAACATTTTTTGTGATGAATTTAATGGTATAATTTTTATAATCTTTTAAAAAGAAACTTTTCGTAAAAATAAAAAAATAAAGATTTAACTTAAATACGAAATTAAACACCTTATATTTTTCAACTGAGCTACTATAGAAGGTTGGATGATCTCGGTTTGAGTGAGCAAATATCCTTTCCATTTTCTTTCTCTCCATTTCTTGTACATTACCTCAAATACGCCAATATTATATATTATTTTTCCTCTACATCCTCATCCATTGCTTTTAATTGTGGCCATTAGATCGTTTGTGTAAATAATTCAAACCGTTTAAAAGAAATGGAGAGGAGAAATAATGGAGAGGATCCAAATTCGGTTTGAGTGGCCTATACTTGGGATAGGGTGTATGCAATGTGTATTATTTTCAGAACTTTTTAAGGCAAAATTACAAAAAAAACTACCTTATATAAAACCAACTTTTTGCAAATAACTACCTTATATAATTTTTTTTGCAAATAACCTCTTTATAACGCCTTTTTTATTCATAATGGTACCACTTTGCTTGAAAACTCCATTTAACAAAAAAAAACATGTTTTTTGACCATTTTGCCACTCGTTATTAGGTTTCCCCAACACGAAATGATATTTAGTATGGGCGAATTGAGACTTGTATGTCAAATTTATCTGAAATTTTGAATTTTTAGATCGTTTTCAGGTGACTTCATAGTGATATGCATATGATTTGTAACATTTAGGTAGTGATCTGAATAAAAAAAGACGTTATAAGGTAGTTATTTGTAAAACAAATATATAAGGTAGTTATTTGCAAAAAAGTTGATTTTATAAGGTAATTTTTTGTAATTTTGCCTTTTTTTAATCCTATTTTTGGATTTCTTGCCGACTCATGTTATTTTTGTGGGGAACTGATGGGGGAATAACAAAAATTATACACTCCATACAGTCATTGTCACAAATATCCATCTCCATTAATATTCAATTATCGTATTATATAACTATGCTCTTATAATTGTTTTTACATAGTATTATAGTAATATGCTCTTATTTTATGAAGGGTTTTTTGTCAGACACTACCTTAAATATAGGACGACTTGTGAGGAATTACCTTACATTTATTTTTTTGTGAAGAACTGCCTTACATTTCTCAAAATTTGTGAGACACTACCAATTAACAAATTCCGTTAATTTTTGAATGTATACCGTCAATGACTAACGGAAAATTCTTAACATAATAACTAACTTCCTTCATTTCTTCCCCTAATGTCCCCTTTTGAAGGCGTTCATATTCTTCATTTCAACTTTCCTTTCTTCATTCGAAATTAACCATATTTTTCAATCAAAGAAACATAAGTATAGTTAATTAAGTTTCAAATACAATTTTTACTCACAATTGTATGTCATTTTCAATATGAATTGATAAGGTAAAAAGGAAATATAGTTTTTCACATTAAAGTTTATGTTCTTTTGTCCTCATTTTTTTTTGTTATATTTGAGAAATTTTGAATTTCAAATACAACCATATATTAACAAAGTAATAAATCTTTCAAAAAAAAATCAAAAATATTTGAAAAATGTTTTTAACTTAAAAATTCTAATTTATGTAACAAATAACAACGTAGAAATAATTACTTATTTACATGAAATTTCAAAATTGAAAAAATAATTGAAAGTTATGAGCTAAACTAAAAACTATTACTAATCGGCACTAAACACTTGTAGTTCTTAATAATCTTTCAACAACAATGACAATTAATAAACATAATTATGTGTACTTTGCAATTATAGAAGTTAAAATTGAAAAAAATTAGGGTTTTAATTTGGGTAAAAGTGTTTTTTTTTTTATGCAAATTTGGGTAAAAGTGTAATGGGTTAAGGAGGGAAGAATATGAGGGGTAATAAGAGGGTAATGAAAAAGTTAGTGATTTTCCGTTAGTCATTGACGGTAAACATCCAAAAATTAACAGAATTCGTTAATTGGTAGTGTCTCACAAACTCTGAGAAATGTAAGGTAGTTCTTCGCAAAAAAAATAAATGTAAGGTAGTTCCTTACAAGTCGCCTTATATTTAAGGTAGTGTATGACAAAAAACTCTTTTATGAAACTATATAAATTGATAATATAATCTTATTATTGTTTATTGTAAAAAAGTATATCGTCAGATCGTCTCATGCGAGAATTAATACACTAGGTTAAGAAAAACTATAATAAACCCCTTCAAGGAAAAAGGAGATCATCATCTAAAAAATGTTCATTACCAAAAAAAATGACAACATATTTGCCCTACTAAATCTGATGCAAGATTTCACTTAAAAAACACTGACTAAAATGTTACGGAGTATACGGGGTCGACCCATTGGACATGATATTAGCTTATCAGAACAGGACCTCAAAAAAATAAGGGCCCCATTTTCTTAAAACTAATATTTTGTTAAGAGTAAAAAAATTAAACATGAAACTACATGTAGCAACAAATTGTAATAGTCTAGTTGGTAAACACAGTTGCTATTATATAAGTCACCATGGTTCAATCCTTCTTAAGTTATTATTATTTTTTTTTTTAATTCAACATATTCAAATAGTTCTATATAAATTTTCAAACTAATAAATTAGGGCCCCATTTTATAAAGGGTATTGCTCTTTCACCCGCGTATTTTACTCAAACACCCACGCAATTTACCAATATACCCTCACCATTAAAACTACCCACTCACAAACAAAACCAACTAAACACAGTTGAAAAAAAGGGAGAAAAAATGCCTATCAAACATCATCTACCACCACCACGCATAACAGCAATCGCAACTGCCGCCCCACCCAAGCTCAGGCTTAAACCCACCTCCCCCTCACGAGTCACCACCTACTCTCTGACCTATCACCACCGTCGGCGACCGCGACGCCTCTGATTCTTTGCCTAATGACAAACCATGTCTAGATAACCTCCATGTGTCAGTTACGCCCACCACCGAAGGCTGGCCACCACCGCACCCTTCAGGGCCTTCACCACAACAACCACCTTGACTGGTGACTACCACCCCCAATGTCTTCACAACTACATCATCATTCCCACAAACCCTAATTTAAAAAAGAATTTGGTCACTTGGCTTGTTAATTAAAAAAAGAACTTGAAATTCAATAAAAAAAAAAAAAAAAAAAAAAAAGTGAATCAAATTATACTTCATATTTTTGCTTAATGTTTAAATCTCAAACCATAATTCAGTAATTGTACAAATTTGAGAATAATCGGTGCTACTAATTTTTCCTGATTTAATTTGTTTACCATGAGAAAAAATTAAGAATTGAAAATGATAGAGGGGTAACTTATGGAAACTTAGTAGAAAAATGCGGGCGTTAGAGTAAAAAGCGCGGGTGATTGAGCAGCTACGTTTTATAAATTATAACAAGGCCTCCAAAATTTATGACCGACCCAATTTTATAAACTTAAACAGGGCCTCCAAAATTTATGGCCGGCCCTCGGAGTATATAATGTGGCTTACATAATTTAATACGGAGTACCATACTAGGTTTTCACAAATTCTTGTGTGAGTCGGACCTTAAAATAAATTATTGTAAGTCCGCTTTATTTGTACTATATTATATAGTTTTTGTACCATTAAAGTGATAATTATGATTAATTGTTACTAATTATTTTAGTACCCTTATAAGTGACTTTAGTAGATTTGTTTCATATTTTTTGTACCCTTTTAACTGCAATTTGTACCTTGGTCTCACATTAAGTTAATGTAAGTTTTGTCTCACAAGAGAATTATTGGTACTTTAATTTATGGTGTCTTGCTATTATTATTTATTGTTTCTTAGAAATTATTTAACGCTTTTTATAAAAGAATAATTGTTAGGAATAATATGAACTGGTCTTCTTATTCAATAAATAATTTGAACTCGAATTAATCTACGAATAATCTCAACTATTGAAAAATAATTCCAATAATGTATTTTGGCCAATTTGAATCGACTCTAACACGTAAAAAAAAAGGTGAAACCGACTCTAACTTTACCTCACTCTTATTTTAAGTAAAATTCAAACCGGTTTCACCTCTTTTTTTATCGATTAGTGCAGGTTAAAATTAGCAAAAGTACATTGTTGGAATGATTTTTCAATAGTTGGGGTTAGGGGTGTGCATAAATCGGGTCGGACCGTAAAACTAGACCGGTCCGGACCGTAATCAATGGCACCAGAAACGGTTTTTAAAATTTCGGTCTGGTCTTTCGCCCACACTTTTTATGGTTCCGGTCTGGATCGTTTTGGACAAAAAAGACCGGAATTAGCTTTAATTGTGCACCTTAGTATTAGTTTAAAAGCGACTGTTTATCATAATTATGTTAGATTTGTTTAACTTAACAATATAACTATACCTTAATACCTATTTCTTCACTTTTATAATTAAAACAATAATTTTAACCTTATAAACGTAAAAATCTAAATGGTAATTAACATAATCCGGACCAATCGGTCCAAACTGGTTGTTGACTGGAAAAATACGGTCCAGTATTCGCTCCTTAAAATTATTGAGTTCCGGTTCCGGTTCATTCCGGTCCAGTCTTGAACCGGTGAACAGTCCTAACATGGGATTATTCGTTGATTAATTCGAGTTTGGATTATTTATGGAATAAAATAATCAGTTTGAATTATTCCTTGCGATTAATTCCATTTATAAAAAGTTAAATAAAATCAATTGATTTAGGCTTCTCTCATTTTTATTATTGTCATGAAATCATGATTATGCTTCCCACTTATAGATAAGACTTATTTCACAAATTAAGTAAATCTCAACACTTCTGTTTTGACGATTAAAGAATAAAGTCAACTATACATAAAGAGACATTTAAACTGTACGTTGAGGACATATAACAAGAATCTATAAGAATAAATTATTTTCGAAAATATTAAATATTAGTAATGTGTAAATCTATTGACCGTCGCATGTATACAACTCTTAATTATAAGAATAAGGTAAGATATTGTTTAAATTGTCTTATCGTTCTGAATTTTAAATTTTTATACTTTTTAGTTTTATGTAACTAAAGATATACACAAAATAAAATCGTGTATTGATTCAGATGCATAAAGTATGTGTATATAATATAATGTAATGAAAGAAATAACAAAGATTAATGACATAAGAGTTGTATTGAAAATTTACCTCAATCGTAGTGTTTAAAAAGTAAAATGTATATAAATAAATTGAATAGATGAATTATAAAATTTTGAAGTTCTATCAAAAATTGTCAACTGTAGTACAAATTAATTAATTACTTAAATTTATATAAAAAAAACCTAGCCCACTTCCTCTTCTTTCTCCAAAAGAAATAAAAAAATAAACAACTTTCTCTTTTTAAAAATTCGGAGCTACCATTGACATCCATTCGTCGATGGTAAGCCCTAAACTTTAATTAGTCTTTAATTTTATATGTTTTTCTATTGTTGTCTTAATAAAAGTTTTTCCTTTGTTTAGAATTTTCCGTTTCTCTTTGTAAGATCTTTTCAGTACCTTTTATTGGGTGCTTTTGTTTTGTTATTTATCAATATAACGGTTCTTTGATAACTCGTTAGATGCTTGTTCAATGGACACAGGTTAATCGTCAACAATCAACGGAGCGAGGCGGTTTCTCTACCATGGTCATTTGAATTGAACGATCCCCTCAAAGGCTGTATGGAGATAGCGATACGAGGTTGTGCTGAATTATCAAATTAGGGTTTGAGATATTTCATTTTATAAGAGAAATTTGTACTTTAATTATCGTTAGAATTGTTTTTTCGATTTTACATATTTCTTGTAATTATCATTTGATATTTTGTTAATGAATTATTATTATCAAAATTAAATTTGTAAGAGTACATTTGAACACTTTATCATTTATATAATTATGTTGGGCCTAATATGATTGTTTTTTTGGCCCAATATGTTCCGATATAGTTCCAACTAGACACAAATCCAAGCGAATTGAGGCGAGTGGTTCTGAGTTCGGTCATCTCGGGTTCGGGTAAAATACGGGTCGGGTCAATTTCGGGTTTGTAAAATACGGGTTTGTACGGGTCGGGTTTATACGGGTTTCGGGTCGGAGTTAGGGTCAATTTGGGTTTGTAAAAATGCGGGTTTGAGCAGGTCGGGTTTTTCCAGGTTTGGTCGGGTTAGGGTCCAAAACGGGTTTCACTTCCCAATGACGCCTTTTAAATAATTGTATAATTTATTTTTTTTCAACATTCCTATTTTGAGATTTTTTTTTCAATATTTTTAATTACTCGTAAAATTCATGATCAATTTATCTTTTATTTTTTTACCTACTAGTCAATTTTTACATATTTCATTAATCAAACAATCACCATTTGTAAAATCTTGTATAAATAGTAGTCGTAGACTCGTAGACTCGTAGTCAATTTAGTGACATGCTCACATTTGACAAGTTAAAATGGTGGATTTAACCCTAAATAATTATCCAATTTGTATCCATTCTCCTTTCTCCATTTGTCCCTTGGCCACTTTACTGGAATTCCACAACATTAGCTAATCTCTACAAATGCTAGATTATAAAATACCAAGTTTAACAAATAATAGCCATCCGATTTCCATTATACAAAATTCGGAACACTTCAAAGTCAAAAGCGAAGTGTTTCACATTTTGGCCTTTCCGCCAAATCTATTACAAGTTTACAACCGCAGTCCATTAATACATACCTAGAAAAAAAAAAAAGCAAGCTCCTTAAAATCCGACTTGATAACTTTAATACGTAATACTGTATTACGTATTAAAGTTTGTAGGTAGAACTTAGGAACAAATAAAATCAAGTAAATCACAAATCAAAACCAAAGGACCTCCTTTGTACACGTTTGTGTTTCCTACTCCACTCATTTTTCACATATTTCACTCAAATCTTAATATCTTACACAACACACTACATACCAATACTTGTGTTTCCAGTTTTTACCCCTTATATCTCCGTATATCTTCCACCTTTCACCTTCTCCTCCTTTCCCTATTATTACTATTTCCATTATCACACAACATCATCTCAATAAAAAAAAAGCAATTACGGGTTATTTACGGGTCGGGTCACTTTCGGGTTCGGGTTATTTACGGGTTATTTACGGGTCGGGTCACACAACATCATCTCCTTTGCCATCATTACCAGAGATCACCACCACCATCGTGGGCCAGAAACCATCAACATCGGTGTCCTCTATTTGTCCTTAAAAAAAAGCAAGCTCCTTAAAATATAATCGTTTTATTAATCAGGCATTCAGGCCACAATTTTTTAACAAAACGTTGTTTTTTTTTTATAACGGGTTATTTACGGGTTGACCCGTGACCCGACCCGACCCGACCCGGAAATTACGGGTTATTTACGGGTCGGGTCACTTTCGGGTTCGGGTTTATGATAACGGGTCATTTTCGGGTTATTTTCGGGCGGGTTTCGGGCGGTTTTTCGGGTCGGGTCATTTTTTGACAGCTCTAGAACTTCCAACCTATCATCTATAACGTATTGGACTGCCCATTATTTGATTTTCCATCTATTATTTGCGTTTTCTTTTCCTCCACAAGACTACAACATCGCAATTTAGGTATTACTCTTTTACGCGGTTATATCGAACTATTCCTACATTAAATTATTTTAATACTATATGATTACATTCTTAATATTTTATAGTAGTAAAATTGCAATGAAACTCGTTAATATTCGATTACTTAAATAGATAAAAGTTTAGAATAAGAGTATAGTATATATTTGTATACATGCAACGGTCAATAGATTTACACAACACTTTATTTATTAGAGCCATAAATAGAGGTACTGAGTAGTTCTATATGTCGTTGTACACCAGTAACACCAGTGACGGTCAAGGTCGGCTGTGATATCATGGGTAGGCCTCAGGAAAAGATGAGGAATGAGCCAAAATTTGAACCCTAGACCTCTCACACAAAATTTAATCTAATAAGCTTTTCATTAGATAACATGGATTTTGGAATAATTTCACAACCCACAAATATAATACGAAGTATATATTAAAAGTAAATCAAGATGGTAAATTCCAAAATACGACCTCACTCACGAAACGGGCAATAGAATTATCTACTCCAATGTACGTTATTCAATGCACGTATAGTAATAAATAAGGTATTGAGTGGTTAGTTCTATTCTATTAACCGTGACATATATATGAGACGATCTTACAATTATATTATCCGATCGCCCGATCGGAACTTATTTCAATATAAAGAAGGTCTACCATTGCCCACAATGTCGTTGAGGAATTAAAATTGGAGGGTAAATATTTCATAAAACACATGAGTAAAATTAATATACCGTACTTCAATGGACCAAATACAGATACATGTACTCCTATAGTCCTATAAAAAGGTTGATGGTAGTACACACTAACGTCTAAAAACGACCTAAAATAGGAAATTTTGAAATAAGCAACTCGAATTTTTTTGTGGTGAATGAATGATGAAAACGATTCGTCACTGAACACCACAAAAATTTGTATTAATATTTTCACCTATAAATTACTCCCGCCGTACTTAAAATAAATTTGTGTCAATATTTCCAATCTATTTAATTTGCTTAGAGTATTTACAATTAATTATATTTATTTTTTAGAAAAGGAAAAATTCATGTGGGTAATTTACAACTTTTCATTTTAATTTCATTATGAGAAATTTAGCAGAAAAAAATACGTGAATAAATGAATTAGACAGGAAAAAGAATAGGAAATGTAAACAATTGAGTAAATAAACAAAAAATCTCATGAGAAATCGTCTTATATCGTGCCATTTAACATAAACAAATAAATATACTAAAAACTAAATAAAAACTATAATTTTTTAAGTGAAACGTCCCACCAAAAAATCGTAGAAATCAAAGAGGCTTCTATTCATTTTTAAAATACTTTGCGATAAATTAAAAATGCCTTTTATCATCAAAAGAGATGTCTTCATCTTATGATCTTATATTATGGGACGTTGTTATGTATGGAGTACTCCGTATCACTTTTTCAGTATTGGTCCTAGTTGCCACCAATATCATTTTAATCATATTTGAACCACTTTTTAGGCTATATATTATGACACCCAACTCCAATTAAAGACAAAAAAAAATTCAAGTATTTTTAACGCATTTTGAGTTCAAGTAGTTTTAACGCATTTTTAATCATATTTGCGATAAATTAAAATACTTTCAGTATTTTTAACGCATTTTGAGTTCAAGTGTGTGCATTCTGAAAAAATTCCTTGACTTATTAAATAGTTCAACAAATTTTTCAAAAAAAAAAAAACGAAAGCTAACTTCTGATGCTTAAATAAAATTTCAGCAATTTTCAGTATTTAACTTCTAAAAACTTCAACAACTTATTAAAATTTCATAACAATTTCAAACATACTTAAAAAAAAAAGTTACGAAAAGATCAATTTCATTAATTATATTTCTTACCACACATATAAGTGATTAAAAAATTAACTGAAAACAAAATTGCAAAAACCAATCAAATGATTTTCTTCTCCTTAACAAAGAACTTTAGTAATAAAATCTACCGCTTTTGCACACTCGTCTCTATCACATCGCTGCCTTATGACGTAGTCTTCCATGAGAGACCATGTGAGTCTGATATTGTTTTGAAGAGAGCAAATTTCATCGCGTTTCGTAAATTGTGCCGGAAACTCGAAATCATTCGTAACACCATATAAGCTTTTTCATTCTCTGCGATAAGTCGATAACATAGAAAATACTCTACTAAATAAAAGATAAAATCTACCAAATTGTGGGGACGAATCCCTCGTTACGACATAACCAATTTATTGTAATTAAAATAGTGATATTGGTGTTTTATAAACGAGTGAGACGATTTTTGGGGCTCATCACAAGCGTTGATAATAGCCCCAATTCAAAGAGGATTTGAGGATTTTTATTTTAAAGAGAGAAAAAGAGGCTAGGATTATACGTTGAATTACTATTATCACTTTAAATTTTGAACAATATAAAATGAGTGGTATTTTTTTTCCTATAGCTCCTATAATTATTTTCCCATTTTACCTTTTTTTTTTTTTAACTTACTCAATTCCATATAATTTATCTTTCCTATAATTTACATTATTTTATAAATTAAATAAACATTTTTAAAAAATGAATTAAAAAATAAAAAAAGCAAATAAACAAATATAAATATATGAAATATAAATAATTTAAATTTATAACAAATTTAAAATAATTAAAAGAAAAATAATTTAGCACATAAATTAAATCAAAAAAATCAAAAAAAAAAAGAAGAAAACATTAAACAACCACCAACCCTGCACCACCTCCCACCGCCGGCGATCACCTACGCTGACCATCACCCACACCGACACCAATGCCGACCGTCGGCCCAAGTGCCTGCACTGCCCCGCACCTGACAGTTTCCTCCTTACCATTACATTTCATCCTCTCACCTCTTTATTCAACCACCACCCAGATCCACCGATCTTTTGCCCCCGCCGCCCTCACTGCCCTGCCGCACCACTACTCCCACCAAACCCTAATCTAAAACTACCCTAACAACTATCATCTACAATCCCTAATTTTATACTCACTATGTCCTAGTCAATTGTTTACACTTCCCTCAAATCCCCTCCACAAAAAAGTCAAACTGTAAATAAATCACTGGACAGAGGGAGTACAATAACAATAGTAATTAATAAAAATTAATTGATTAATCATAATATAATAACTTAACAATTGTTCTATTTGATTATAATCCACTATTTTGTAAAAATTATGATGAAAATTAAAGGGTTGAGGAGAGAAAAATAACAGGATAAATGGATAATAATTAGAAGTGTTAAACTTATTAAGTGCATGAGTTCGCTCTCTCCATTCGAGTTTGGCCAAGTCCGTTATATGATTCTAACAAAAAGAAGGGTAACATAATGGAAAAAAAGTGAAAAAAATATAGGATGAAGTAAATTTATTATACGGAGTAGGAATTAACAATTACGTATAAAATGAGGTAAACATATTTCGTACGGAGGAGTATATAAATTTTTTTACACCTTAATGAGGTGCATTTTGTGAAACAATGATTCTTGTGTGAGACGGGCCTAACGATAACTTATGTGAGACAAAGATTAAAAAAAATAATAAAAAAATAAAAAGTAACCACCATCTAAGAGACGTCTCACAATAATTTATCGTTAGGCCCGTCTCACACAAGAAATTGTCTTTGTGAAAAGACCCTTATAAGACTTCACATGTAAGTCCCACATCGGTTGTGGAGAGGTGAAATGTTCACCTTATAACCCCTAAGGGTTACTCCTCCTATTGCCAATTGGTTTTAGGATGGAACCCCTTGGGCCTATAAGGTGGGCTTTTTCTCTACCACTTGTGGGTGTGGCCCGGACCCGTCTTTGGTTTCACACATTTGTAGTTGAAAACATTAATCACTTGTCATAAAAAGACTACAAGTCTAGAACTCAATTAACTTGGGTTGTTCTTGTTTCCTATATGCATGTGTGAAGTGTAATAGAAGTCTACGCTACGACACTAGATGCCCTAGAGTTTAGTCTACAATAACCTTCAGAAGTTCCATCAATTTCAATTTTTTATATTTTTTTTATAATGTTAAAAAAAAAAAAAAAAAAATAAACAAAAATTCCATATAATTGAGCATTGACAAATACGGAGTACGGAGTACTTTGTATGTAAATTAGAATTAGATTGAAAGGGTTATATCCATTATATAGCTTAATAGACCACATCATTAAATTACAATAAATCTCATATTTCGTAATTCACAAATATGGAGTACTCCGTATATATTTAAGGTGGGACATGTCGGGTCCAGGCAAAGGGAAGGTCCACAAGTGACTTACTCCGTACGGACTACGGAGTATATCTCAATCTTACATTTTTATTTGTCTTTACTTAATAGAGGGATGCCAATGGAATTGAATAGAGGGAGTAATACTTTGGACTTGTTCTTTCCAGCTTATTTTCAGCTCATTTTAGTTCAGTTCAGTTCATTTTAGTTCGATTCGATTCACTTGATTCGATTCGATTCATTCACTCCATTCGATTTAATTCGATTCATTCACTTCGATTCGATTCGATTCGATTCGATTCGATTCAATGATGTTATAAATTTGAACTTCATTCGATTCGATTCGATTCGATTCATCGATTCGATTCGATTCGATTCACTTCATTTCGATTCGATTCAATTCGATTTAGTTGATTCGATTGATTAATTCTAAAAAGTCCGAAAGAATAGGTCCTTTGTCTATATCATTATTAATCAATCTCACGTTATAATAACTTGTTTATTACAATCATTTACAAATTCGAGTAGTCCTATAATAGATACTTATTATGTTCTGTGAAATTTACTCTTAGCTTTATTTTCCTCTCACAAAGTAGAATAAAAGGTAAATAATTCACTGAAACAAATGAAGTGCGTATGAGAGATTCAAACTCATGACCTAATGTACCGATACCTTAACCTTAACCGTTATGTTAACACATTCAAGTTTATTAAAATGTGCCCTTAAGGCACATGATAAGAAGCTAATTAAGTAAACTTTTGCAAGAATATATCATCAAATTAAAAATTGATGTACAAATTAACATTTACCATAATTAATGAAATATTCTTGCAAAAGTTTACTTAATTAGCTTCTTATCATGTGTTGGTGTCGTATTTTGCTAAGGCCAAGCCACCAACTTGCAATACAAACGACTCAAGTCAAGAGAGGAATAGGTAGGCCCATCACGAGCCAGGCCCAAGAAACATCGAGAAGCCTAAAAAGCAGGGGTTGAAACCCTAGGCGCAGAGGAAAAGACAATAGGATGAGAAGAGGAAGTAGTAAAACGGTAAAACCCAGCAAAATAGGGGAGTTGGAGTGAAGATAGGAGCAGCTTGAAAAATAGTTGGAGAACAATCAGGAAAGTCAGCCCTGGAAGTCACCTAAAATGCAGGAAAATAAGACGTTATGCAGCTACTCGTAAGGAAAGACGTTGGCAACAAATATGACTATAAAAGGGAGAGCGAAATCAACAGAGAGGACCAATTGACAATTCTCGATACATCAGCACATTATTTCTTTGCAAAAATCATTCAAAATCCTTTGTAAACACAACTTTGTACTTCAGCCCGGATCATAGTGATAACCCTCTCTTGATTTGGTGTCCGTGGTTTTTCCCTTAACATAGGGTTTTTTTCCCACGTAACCATATCGATGGTCTTTGTTTGTTCCCTTTTCATTTCGTTCATTGTTAAACTAGTTCAACTCTCATTCACATCTAAGACCTAAAAGGATAGTACTATTCGACCCACCACGTATAACCAACCTTGAGATAAAAACACCCAAAATATCATGTATCCTAAGAACACATTTTAGAAAAACCGTAACACCTTTTCGGTAAATTACCAAACAACTTGCAAAAGCACGTTTCATTAAGGTCACAAAAGAATCACCCAATATAGAAATAGCACAAAATGATTCCCTACTATAGAGGCATTCCCTAATATAGAAAAGTTGAAACCCCACAATCTCAAAAAGAGGCAAACGATAGTTGGGGCATGTATAATCTAGGGTACACCCGGTTTACTTTGATCCCATTTCTTTGCGTCGTTTGTTTTCCAATTTTTCTTGTTAAAAAATATCGTTTTTTATTTATTTATTTTTGGTCTGAGAGAGGCACAATGCCATTACAACGAGGGAGGGAGAAATTTGAACCTGAGATCTAATGCTCAGGGTATCTCCGTCGTGACCACTAGGCCAACTATTCTATTTTTTTTATTAACATAATACGAGTATTTGTGTACAGTATAGATTTTAAGTTCAAATCACATGACACAATTTAACTTCCTCATTTGGCCCACTCGATTATTCATGGGTGCATATATGTATAATTAAACATTTAAATAATTCATAGAAAAAAAAATAAAAATTAATTCAATAGTTGTATAGTTGGTGTCCGTGATAGATTTTTCCTTCGTTGGGACTAGGCTCGGCCCACTCTAAATATATACTCCGTACAAAGTTTTTTTTTTTTTTTTTTTTTTTTTTTTTTTTTTTTTTTTTTTTGGTTATAGAATTTATTGAAAATGTGTTGTGGTCTCTTGATGACCAAACCGTAATATTTTTTTTCCCCAAAGTCTACCATTGGTTGGTGCAATCGTTAAAAGTTTTCAACAAAGTATTTACAGTATATGGTTACATGATTTTTTAATAATGTGTATTTAATAATTAATTCATGATTTATCGTTTTTAATTTGGATTCAGTACAAATATTAAAAAAACATCAATAAATATGAAGAAGGGTTACTGATATCATGTTCATTGTAATATATAAAAAAATATTGAGGAATATAGAATTATATAAATGTAAAAATGTTTATATAAATTTGTACAGTTTTTGCTTATTTATTAATTATGATACTATGTTGTTATATTTTCATAGTATTTGTATTTCATTACTAATTATACCTAATTTTCTTAGTAACCTTGTTTGTGACTTTAGTTGAATAATTTTATATTCCTATACCCCTTTAATTATGATTTGTTCTCTTAGATGCACGATAAATTAGTTTGAGATTGTCTCGAATAAGACTTAGCTTTGAATTAAACTTTTTTTTAGGAGAGTTTTATTTAAATATTTGTATCTTATTGAAAAAAAAAATTGCTTTAAATTTTATTAGATTATAAAAATATTATTTTTATAGATTATCAAATAATTATGGTAAGCTTACCCATGAGCTGTTCAATTTATATGAAGAGGTAAATGTATCTTGTTGAAAATAATATAATAAACTTAATTTCCATAATATTAGTCTTAATATTTTTGGGTAAGTTTTTATTCAAATTATTTAGAGAATTGATTACTTTGACTAATATATGGAAAAATGTTAATGGGTAGTCGTATGAAATTAAGGAAAATGTTAGTCTTTATATTTTTATCTTTGTTTTCTTCATTTAAATTTTGTAGAAAGCTAATTGCTCTTAATAGAATTTATTAGATTAATTTGCAATTTAATAGATTATCAAATGATTATTTTTCTTAGATTATCAAATCATTATGGTAAGTGTTGCTCACTTTGATTAATAAGTAATTTAAAAAATATTTTTAATTATCGATAATAATTTATAACCTAATTTAATGGTAATATATTATACGAATAATATAATTGTATATTATCGACTTAATACTTTTGAATGTAAAATTTGGGTATATTGTCCAAAACTACCTTATTTATGCTACATTTATTTTTAAAAAATGGAAAGTATTGCCTTAAATATTTTTATTTTGGAAAAAAAAACTATCAACATTCATCTACACCATGTAAATTATTATTATTATTTTTTCCATAATTTTCAGATGCTCTCCTACAAAATTGACATTAACTATTAAATCAAAACTTAATACGATGAAACTAATTAAAAGGTCAAACATTATAAATTATAAAATATCATATAACGATAATTAATGACTTTATTGATATATGACAATCAATAAATCTTGTATATCTATTTTACCTTTCATGTTACATATAGTTTTGCTATTGATTTTGTAATCAAGTTTATTCAATGAGAACAAAAAATCTTGAATTTAAAATATAATTCTACAATATATACAACGAAAAAAAGGATCATCACCAATTCAATCAAGCTATGTTCAAATAACAAACATGGTAATTAAAAAAATATAAAACTCTTCAAAATTAAATATATTTTTTCAAATCAAATACACCGTAAAAAAATAGAAATAACACAAATCGTACTCATAACAAAAACATACTAAACTTAAACTAATACTTAAGAAGATCATGCTAATTTTTTTATGTATATATAAATGAGCATGAATTGTAAATTAATTAGTGAGATTTGATTTGAATCATTTGATCTTTAAGATCCTACGGTTGAGATTTAGATGTAGGATTTAAAAAGATAGGTTGGACTTACATAATTCTATTTGTATGTATAAAGAGGATTTAAGACACACCTAAAAATTATCTAATGTATGATAACTAAATAAGGAAATTTTTTAGATTTTTTTTAGTTTTATAAAATTAGAAAAATGGTTAGTCTTAATATTTTAAATATGACATTGTAAAAAAAAAAATATTATAAAATTAGTCATATTTAAACTATTTTTCCTAATGTGAGTCTTAATATTTTTAAGTAAGTTTTTATAGAGAACTAAAATATTTTGAAAAACATTAGGAAAAAGGCTAAAGGTTAGTATTATAACAATAGGAAAAACGCTGGTCTCAGTATTTTTTAGCTTACTTTTTTTGTTCTTTAAATTTTGGTGAAAGTTAATTGCTCTTAATTGAATTTATTTTTAGAAGATTTCTTCTTTTAATTTTATACAAAACTAATTGTTTTGAATTTATTAAATTATCAAATAGTTATTTTTTTATTACATTATCAAATAATCATGGTAAATGCTATTGACTTTTACAAATAAGTAATTAAAAAAATATTTTAATCATCAATAATAATGTATATACAAATTTAATAAATTATGGTATGGACACTCTATAGCAAAACTCTCTTTTATGTAGATATATATAGATATGAAATATATAGTTTGATTTCTAATTATAAAAGAATTAAAAGAAAAACTTTAAAAGGGGATAGTAAAAATAAAAATTTGAAAATTTGTCATCAAACTAATACACCATGTTCATTCTTTTTATACCTAATTTTCAGATATTATCATACAAAATTGACATGAACAATCAAATCAAAACTTAATACGATGAAACTAACTAAAAGATCAAGTATGATGAATAGTAAATATTATTATACAACAATAAATAATGATTTGATATGAAAATAAGATAATCAGTAGATCATGTATATCTCTTTTACCTTTCACGATACATATTCGATTGATTTTGTAATCAAGTTTATTCAATGAGTACCTCAGATCTTGAACTTAAAATATAAATCTGCAATATACAAAGGGAAAAAAGATCATTATGAATTCAATCAAGCTATGCTTAAATAACAAACATGATAATTAAGAAATAAACATTTTCAAAATTAATACACATATCAAATCAAATACATGTAAAAAAGTAAAAATAACACAAATCGTAATCATAATTTTAACATAATAAACTAAAACTATTTAACCCGGTACCTTGGAAGACAAAGCTACAGTTTTTGATATATATACACACAAAAAAGGTTTGAAGACTTACCTAAAAAATATCTTATGTATTATAATTAAACAAATAAATTATGTGTCATATAATTGTTTCTTTCCAATTTTTTATTTTATTGAATGCAAATTATTTAAATTTATTTTTCAAATGAATTTTTTTTTTCTTATGTATTATAATTAAACAAATAAATTATGTGTCATATAATTGTATCTTTCCAATTTTTTATTTTATTGAATGCAAATTATTTAATCTATTTTTCAAATGAATTTTTTTAGTGGATGAAATACTTTGATATTTATACTCATTTGATAGCATTTTTCGTTTCGAAACTAATGATGTTATTTTTATATTATTTCGACAAATACATTTTATGAAACATAATAATCAAAGACTTAGCTAAAAACTTTCTAATGTTTCATAATTAAATAAGGGAATTATTTCTCATATAATTATTTCTTTCCAAATTACTATATTTTCACAATTTAATTTATTTTTTTAATGTAATTTTATGATTGGTCTAAATCTCCTTGAATTAAGGAGAGCTCTCGAAAAAAGCCTCTTTTACTTATATATATTAATAATTTGACTACACGAGGTTACTTTAATTTATTGGGTGTAATTCAAAATCTTAGAGGTTTTCATATATCTAGAGCATTCCACCTATTTTTTGGTAACATAATCCCAAAACGAATTTATCAAATCTATATAAACATAAACACAAGATACAAAGTACTCCGTATTATAAGTGGAGTACTCCATAATACTTCCTGTCATTCACTTGAAAGCCTACAATTTAATTTAATACTACTTACATATATAATATATTTAATAAATGATACGGAGTAGGTTTTTAGTAGATGAGAAATAGGTTATGAAATATATAATGAAAATAAAAAGGTGCTAATTATAATATGGAAAATCAAAATGAAATGATATTCAAAATAAAAAATTTACTCTATATCAAAATATATTATACAACGTACAATATTTTTATAATATGGTTGCATTTGATATATTATTATGATTTATGATTGATGTTGTTTTTGCTAATATTGTACTTCGTAATTAGTATTATTTTTTAATTGATGTTGCAATGCTATTACGGGGTATAAAAATAATTGTACTCCCTTTAATCCTTCATTTAAGATCAAATGAGCTACTTTGTATATGAGAGTTTGTACTCCCTCCAGTTAATAATGTAATGATGTAGCAATGCTATTACACTATTTATTTATCGAGATAATTTTTGATATTTTTTGCAATATAAAAGAGTGAATGTAGTAACGTATGATTTTGTTTAATTCATCTTTATGAATACATTATTTATATGGAATATTAAATTTCTATAATTTTCTCATTTGGAGTATAATATGTAAATAAAAGTATCTTTAAATAGGTAATGCGCTATCTTTTCCTGGTCTGTGCAGGATATTTTTCATATTGGTAAGGCTTATGACTTCTTGTGGTCTAAGGGTGCTACATTCCATGGTTTTAAGGTTATTTGGGATCCTATTGCAACTCCGAAGCATTGTGTTATTGCTTCACTGGCTGCCCAAAACCGACTGTCTACGATCGACAATATCAACAAGCGAGGTGTACGTGTCTG
This sequence comes from Dianthus caryophyllus, assembly GCA_023091065.1. Lineage (NCBI taxonomy): Eukaryota > Viridiplantae > Streptophyta > Magnoliopsida > Caryophyllales > Caryophyllaceae > Dianthus > Dianthus caryophyllus. The sequence continues at coordinate 38,744,237 of CM041518.1, read as the reverse complement.
TAATGGTTAATCGTTGTGTTCTCTGTAAACGATCGTCTGAATCTGTCTCGCACCTGTTTTTTCTTTGTGATTTTTCTGCAAGTATCTGGAAGAGTATTCTTGGATGGATGAACTTCAGAAGACGGGTCTGGAATCTGCGACGTGAGTTATTGTGGATTTGTGCTCGATATCGTTGTAAGCAGTGGCGTTCTCGGTGGTTAAATGTGGCTTTTACAGCGACCATTTTTTTTCTTTGAATTGAGCGCAACCGAAGAATTTTTGAAGATATTGAGCTTACCAAGCCTCGTATTTTTCGGTATATTCAATTTTATGTTAGTGTGCGTTTGCTGTCTAGTTTTAGCCCTCATCTTGAGGAAGATGTTGTCTCTAGTTTAAATGGCTCCGTGTAAGTTAGTGGTCTTCAACTTTTTGTAAGATACTTTCTCTGTTTTTATCCCCTTTTAAGGATGAATAGAGAGCTACGGAGTATTATTCTTGAAAAAAAAAAAAAATCTTCAAATAAAATTAAGCTTTTAATATTAGATCTATGTTTTTCTTCTCATTCTCCTTAAAGGAAGTTCCATTTTTTTTTCTTCTCATTTCTTTTTTTGGCATACATTTGTTAAAAAAAATTCACTAAAAATTGTTTTTTTTTTTTTTTTTTTTTTTTTTTTTTTATTATTTGTTCATTATATTTACTAAATTATTTCTATGACTCATGTTTTTAGTGTAAATATATTATTTTTATCGTATAATCTATTTGTATTTATATTTAATTTTTTTTAAAAAAAAAAATTCTTATTTTCTGTGAAAAGTAAATGAGAAAAAAACGGTAGAATGAAAGGAGTATTAAATAACATAAATAGTTACTCCCTCCGTTCCAGTGAATTGTTTACAGTTTGACTTTTTTGTGAGGGCAAAAAAGTCAAACTGTAAACAAATAATTGAGACGGAGGAAGTAAATCATTTGGAGCACAAAGGTATCAAGGGAACACAAATTCTTGTGTGAGGCAAGTCTCACAATAAGTTATTGTAAGTCAGTCTCGTTTGTACTCGATTATATAGTTTTTGTACCATTTTAGTAATAATTATTATTAATTGTAACTAAATTTTTTTAGTACCCCTAAAAGTGACTTTAGTAGATTTGTTTCAAGTTTTTGTACCCTTTTAATTACAAATTGTACTTTTGTCTCGTATTAACTTAGTGTAAGGTTCACAGGAGAATTACTGTCAAGGGAAACAAATAAGTGGTGTTGTGTCTTTAAATTAAAACCCACCAAAAGGGCACCTAAATGGTCAGTCCTACTTTAATCATATAATTCACGATTTATGTGTTTTTTTTCGTTTTTCTGGTCACTTTACACTCATTTACCATGTTTTATTTTGTACTCCGTAGTACGTTTAATTTGTACTCCGTACTAAGCATTGAAAATAAATCTTGGCTTTTATGTACTTTCGATTGTTGGGTAGGACATTTATTAGAAATTAATGAACTCAATCTAAGCGGTTACTAGTAATTCATTATATTTAGTTATTAGATGACCACCATTAGAGAAAATAAAAGCCGAAATGTCACTCACGGTAGCTAAACAGGCTGCGTACATCGCCCACAAACTAACACGGGTCATTTCTTCTCACTCGTGCGCATCCTGGAGAACTTTCCAGGAGGTCACCCATCCTAAGACTACTCTCTAGAAAGCACGCTTAACAAAAGAGTTAAGATGAGTCACAAAAAAAAAAAAAACATGCATTTTGTTGGTATGAGTAGCACATTTAACCATTTTAAGCACTATGTCACTTGAGTTAACACATGAACCTCTTCAACGAGGTACCCGAGCCGAATAACATATTCGGACAACCTCGGGTATTTCAGGACCACTTATGGGCTTCCCGATGAGTAGCTCGTTTTTCTTTTGTTATTTTAAAGAGATGCTTCTCGTAACTTGTATCCTACCACAAAGTTTTTTATGCATTGTTCAGTGCAAGTCACTTTTTCGACGGCAATATAACATGATGAAATTTTTAATGCATTGTAAAGTTCAAGGCAATGGATTAACGACAATGTAAGGTAAAAAGACTCATTATCACTACAATTAACATGGACTTAAGAGCGAGTTTGTGAGGTCGCTTACCGGACAGATTCAAGTAGCAAGTACACCTAAAGACACGTCCCTGACCCCGACACCAACCCAGTGGCGAATCTTAAGTGTGTTGGGCCTGCCCCCCTAAACTTATAGTTATGCAGTAGTCTAGTGGTAGTGGCAACAATTGTTGTATGGGAGGTCATGGGTTCGAGACTTTGCCCCCCTCATTTTTTTTTTTGCAAGTTCCGCTACTGCACCAACCCCTCCTATATGACCATGTTAGCCACCCTACAACACCCTCCAACAAAACCAAAACACTTCCTGCACACCGTGGCAGCCCACCAGCCACATCCACACCCACAACCCCTACTTAGCAAAGGCAAACCGATGTGGTCTACTAGTTCAGTGTGTCCTCGAAATAACCTTTCCATTTTAAGCATTAATAACCCTATTGATGAAAACAATATCATTAACAATTAACTTACGTTCTCCAAAATAAAAGTCGTACTTTAAATAATTATTTTATATAAATACTCTACTAGTTTAGTGTGTCCCTTAAAGCCAAAGTATATTAACAATATAAAATTAACGAGTGACGTCCGCAGTGACTTCATTCACATAATTAATTATATTAAATTAATTATAATATACGAAGTATAATGAATAGTGGAATATAAATATTTAATATTGCACGTCAGATTATACCAATATACCTGAACCTTCTTAACAAAATAAAATAAAATGCATGCAATTGTACATAATTTTGATTAGTTTAAGAAATTCGTTGGTTGCATCTCCTAATCTAGACACATCTAACGTATGATTGATCGAAGACGCATGATTATCTAATTGTTTAATCCAAAATATCAGTCATTGTTAATTATTTAAGCAAAGTACATCTCCAAATAATTATTTAACGAACAATATATTTAGGGATATGTGTGACAGGTACCCCTAAGGTTAGCACTTTACTCGTAATATCCTTTTTTTCTTGACTTTATAAACTGTGATTCATCATAACTCGTCGCTACGAGTTTAGAAATTAATAAACGTTATTCCTAAATTATATATCTCGTTAAAAGATTCAATTTGAATATTAAATTCGACAAATTCGCAACGTAACTCGTGATTAGTAGATATGGTCGATCAAAGTTTATTTGATGAAAAAATTTTGACAGACCAAAAACTTAAATCTACGCGTCGTAAATAAGACATTATTTTACATCAAATCGAAGAGTTAGAAAATACGATTATTTTATAAAAAAATTGTTAAATTCTACTCGTAACTACAAGTTATGACTATTTTTTATTGTGAAAATTATCCCTATATTTTATTATTGTATTCCCAAGAAAAGAGAGTAGAAGATACGAGATATAACATATCCTTAATTATATTTAATTATTATTATTAATCAAGTTGGATGTGAATATACCTTGGACCACTTAGCACTAATGATAGCCTTAAACATACAAAAATCAAAATTAAATTATTAGTTGAAATATTATAATTTTATCGTGATGTGTCAGTATTATGGAGGTTTCACGGTATACTGTGTACTAATATTATATAATTTGTCTTAATTAGGAAAAACTCAAATACTTTATTATAATAAAATAATATAAAACATCAATCATTCATGAATTATTTATATTTATTTTGCACCTATAATATATTAATATGACGAAGAAACAGCCTTGTATCCTCGTAGACTCGAAAGTGGTCAAATATTCTAAGCAACAATCGATGGTATTACTCAATTGTTTTTTTTTTTTTTTTTAAGGTTATATTAACTTTATTACCCTACTTTGGTCGGCATAAAAGAAGGTTAGTAAAAAAAATTAAAAATTAATAGGTGCAAATAAACTTCTAGAAAAGGTACTTTTTAATTGTTATGTCGACTATAATTTTTTAGTGCTAGGGTATCTCATTTTCGTTTACATAATAATTAATTTATACGGAGCAGGTAATATTGAGTTTGAGTAAAATTTAGGTTATTAACGTTAGTAAATTTGTTAAAATAAATAGCCCTATGGTTACATTATGGTTACATTTTGTATTGTCCGTGTTTTTGAGTTATTTGAAATTTATTTAAATAAAGTATATTATACGGTACTAAAAATTATTGTTAAATACGACAATATTTGAAAAGAATAAAATATGATAATATATATAAGAAGTTATCCAATGCTCAAATTTCATAAGGTTATTTATCGAAAATGTCATATTTTAATGATTACGTTCTCAATTTGAGCATAGCATACAAAATTACAAACTACTGTATTATAGTTCATTTATATAAATATTTCATATTGTCTAAACTAAGAGAAAGTTATCGAGATATACAGAGTATATAGATTAACTCCAATGACAAAATCTAAAATAACACAGCAGTTTCACGTGTGAAACGGACGATATAATTGTCTAACACCTTATTCAATGTATGTGATAAATGATCAGTTGAGTAATTCTAATAACCGTCTCATGCGTGAGGCGGTCGTATAATAGAATTAGTCAATCTGAAGTATGAATTATTATTTTTATCTGCGTATGCGTTTACTATACAATGGAACGAATTACTTAAAGATGGAACGTTTTAGTGATTTAATGACTTTGATTAAGAGTGAAATTACTGTTTTGCCCTTATATTATTATAATAATTTTTAAAGTACTTTTTGATTATTTTATTATTATTAATTTATATTTTAGATTTTCCTTTTTTTTTTTAGTTTTTTGTTATAAGTTTTGAAAAAAGTTCAATTTTTATATAATTTTTATAAATAATATGTATAAATAAATACATTAATTTAAAGTAAATGTCATTTTTTTATAAATATAACTAAATAAAATCTACAGTTAAACGATTAATAACAAATTTAATAAATAAAATCATATGTATAACTAATTTCAAATAAATCAATATTATAAATCATGTATAAAATATTAAAAAAATTAGTAAAAATAATATCAACGATTTCGATATTATAAATAATATGTACAAATAAAATTATTAACTTTTTTTTTTAATCAACAGAAATTTAAAAAAAAATAAATAAATAAATAAAAAAATAAAACGCCGTAGAAAACCTACGGTTCAGCCCAGCCCAAACGTGGGTAACCCACGGTCCAACCCCACCCCTACCGTGAATTATCCACGGCCCAGACCCACCCTACCGTGGATTATCCACAGCTCCCCTTAAACCCAGTTTTTTTTTTTTTTTTTTTTTTTTTTTTTTTTTTTTTTTTCCTTTTTGTCGGCCAAATCACAAACAATGCAGCAACAAGTCAACAACAACAACAAATAGATATCTATTTTAATTTTGATTTTTTTTTTATTTAAGTTATGTTCTATTTATTTATTTTTTTTAATTTCTAATTTTTAAAATAAGGTGATTACAAAGTAAAAGATTAGAAAATTTAGAGAATATGTATTTATTTTAATTTTTCTTATACATATCTATTTTAATTTTTAATTTTTTTTTTTTAATGTAAGGATTAGAAAAGAGGAAAAGAAAAGAGGGGAATAAGGTTAGTTTAGTTTAGTAAAAGATTAATTAAGGGGGAGGGCAGATTAGTCATTTGAGCGTTCCATCTTTAAGTAATTCGTTCCATCGTATAACAAACCCCATTTACAAAACGGTTCCATCGAGTAAAGTAGAATTCAAAATGACATTGCAAAAAGTACCCATTAAACTCATTACAAGGTGAGTTATTGTTATTACTGAGTAAAGAATGAGATAAAAGAGATAAAAAGGGTAAGACTCTATCAAACAATAATGGCTAAATTCAGTGTCTTTTTTAGGGCAATAGAACTGATTCAAAGGACACTAAAGATGGTGACCATTCATTTCATTCATCAACCTTCTTTGTTTATTTTTCCCAAAAACTCTCCTTTTTTTTTTACCCCCACTTGTGAATTTTTTTTACTATGTTTCCCTTTACTTCTACTCAACCTCTCTACTCATTTTTTCTCTTTACCCTTTTTTTCTAACTTCTATGTCTACCTTTTTTTGGCCACCAATCACATTTTTATTACCATGAGGAAAATTCATAATCTACCTGATTGGGGAGTATATCATTATCCGGAATACTGTTTTATAAAAGACTGCCTCACGATAAAATAATGTACATATATATTTAAAAATTTAATCTTATAATTAACAAACTAGCATAATGCCCGTGCATAAAAGCACGGGACTTATAAAAATAAGTTAATAATTAATTGAAAATTTTGGTAATTGAATTGAATATTAAATTAAAATAAGAATACTTCGTAGTAATAATATAAGCGCTACCTAAATAAACATATATTCTTAGACCCCAAAATACAACAAACTGTATTTTACCCGATCACGTATTTATTTAACATGTAACCCGCTTATTCGACCTGTAATTGTCTTCAAATTAACCCGTTTAATAGGTTTAAAAGTGTCAATTTTGATTTTCTTAATTAACTATCAAAATTTAGATGATAGAATCGTTGAAAATTGTAATAAAACAATTAGAATTATGGAACATCTAATTTTTTTTTCACAAATATAGTTATAAATTTATTTTAAAATATATCATAATGTGACAAAAAAACCAATCAAAATATCGCAATACATTGTCTTAAAATTCATCATTTATTATAATAATATGGTAAAACACACCTAAAATGTTATATTGAAAACCCATTAAATAAAAATGGATAGTTTAAGAAATAAAAAAAAAAAATATTCTGTTGTACATAAAAGATTTGGAGGGAAATAAAATAAAAGGGGTCAAAAATAAAATAAAAAGGTAAAAAATGTTGGAGGAAAAATTTGTGTAGGATGGTTTTTGTTATATATAATTAATATAGATATAGATTATTGAAAACTAAAATACAAAAGACAAGCAACAATTGCCACTACAATGCAACGAAAATTAAATAATTCATAAGTAATAATTACATAGTAAAATAAAATGTAAGTTCAGTTTATAATAACTTATACGAGTAGTAATACTATTTCATGTACGGAGTAAGAATTAGGGGTTTTAGGGCAGTACTCAATAACATACGATAAATAAAAACAGTCTTATGCAATACATGCGCTCTTACGACATTGTTTGAGAAACTTGAATAAAAATAAATAGATAAAAAAAAAAAAAAAAAAAAAAAAAAAAAAAAAAAAAAAAAAAAAAACCAGCAGAACATAAACATGAAGAATAATGTTAAATTTAGCATTTTTCATTGCATTTCACTTGTCTATTTTTTTTTTGTTACTGTTAGATGGACTTGATTCCCCTCAATCAATGAAAGGGTCTCCAACAGTTGAATGGTAGACCCTAAAAAAAAAAAAAAAATTTAAAAACACCCCAAAAAATTGCCATTTATCCCAGGCTTTTACATGATTGAGGGCATTAAATTAGATGGACATAAATAAATAATTTTGGAAACCGCGGAGAAAAAAAAAAAAAACACACATAAAAAAAAAAATATACGGCGTAATTAGTACTAATTATAATAATAATAATAAAGTTAATAAATCAAGAGGGTCTCATAAGAGGGTGGAAACCATTAGGGGGCATCCAATGGTGTGGAGAAGGTCTTGATATCTGCTGTGCGAATCCTGATGATGCTGCAGCAGTCGCAAACCGTTGGGTAGCGTCCCCTGCTTGCCATTGCTGTTGCTGATTTTGTTGTTGTCGTTGTCGTTGTTGTTGCTGTAGTTGTTGTTGTTGTTGTTGTTGTTGACTAGTGTTGTTAGACGAGGCGAGCATTAGATCAACTCGTCCCCCGTTGCTGCTACTTGGGAACTGAATTTAACCATCAAAAAAAAGGACAGTATGAGTATACGAAAACATGTTGAATAAATTGACAACGATAAGCACGGGTGTGTTGTTTGTTCTTACATGGTGGTAGTTTGAGGAGTTGAGGTGAGGAGGGATGAATCCCGGGATTTGACCGTCTCCTGGAGGTCGGAATTGGGGAGCATACCGGTGCATATCGTTAGGTTTTAGCATCGCTTGAGGTGATTGTAAGTGTGTTTGGCTTAGGAGTTGCATGGTTTCGGCTTCACCATACACCTCTCTTGGCCTACCGTGTTCATTTTCCCCTCGATATGCCTCCTACACGACAATTTTACGAACATAAGGTGTAAATAATTTGTAAATTGAGCATTATACCTCCGGTTAATACCAAAAGAAAAAAAAAGAAAATCATAGAAACGAAGAGAATACGATGAATTAAGGCGATAAGTGATCAATGACCTTAGGCCTCAAGCCACGGTTCTGCCAATTCATCTCGAGACGCATTGAATTGTTGTTATATTGTTGCTCGACTGCGGCATTATCCCCTAATTGTGAACCATTTTTGTTTGAGCTTGATCCTCCCAAGCTCAAGTCGAGATTGTGCTCGCCACCACTTCCGCCACCGCCGCCACCACTTCCGCCACCGCCACCACCACTTCCTGAACATTCTATTTATACAAGAATCGACTTAAAAATGTTAAAAATGCTAGTCATTATGGTAGATAATCATAGATGTATATGAAAACAATGTCCGTGTTGAAAATACTACCGGCGGTTTTGAGTTCTTCGTCATAGATGCTTGGATCAAAATTAGTAACCGCGTCCTTCCCATTGCACTTAATAGCGGCCTTATCATAAGCTCTACAAAAGAAGTTATATCCCATCGTTTCAATACTAAAATAGTAGGGTAGATTTCAAAATTTGCCGAAGATAAAAATTACCCTTATGATAATTACACAAGTGAGAAATATACCTTGCAGCTTCAACTTCGGTATCAAAGAGGCCCAAATACACGTACCTTGAAATTGAAAAAACTCGAGATTTAATTCAATACGAAGTAACATTTAGTCTTTAAATAGCATAAAATTTTGAACACGAAATAGGGGAAAAAAAAAAAATAGGAGAGAAAAATACTTTTTGCCGAGAAATTGACCCATACGCGCCTCCCATCGACCACATTTGTGCAAGGTAACGCCCCGATACTTGGAACTACCTCTAGGAAACCCGGTACTTTGTCGACGAAGAACATGAACAAATTCCTCCTTTGTCAAATTCCCCATCTGTTCAAAATTTCACACATAATTACGCATATGCATTCCCCCTCGTATTAAATGTCCGAAATATTTCAAATTCAAGACGACAATAGTAATAATAATAAGAATATTTTAGCACACAGTAAAACTAGAAAAAAGGGGTGAAATACTATTTAAGAGCAGTAAAAGATAAGGTAGGGAAGATGATAAGGGGAAATCCCCCTAACCAACCAAACAATGCTTAACAAAATGAATACATACCGACATTGATTGATGATTGATTTACACATTTACATACCAAAAACAATTACAGTATAATTCTCCTTCCTTTAACTCTTTTTGTTGCGAGTCGATTTCTCCCAATGTAATTTCTCGTATAAGGCCGACGTATCACGTATGTACATATAATTACAATTCGCTAGTTTAAAGCCTTTGGATCGATGTCGATTTCACCAACAGTTATTCTCGTACAGGACCGGACCAACGTACGTATAATTGTAATTAAAATTTGCTTGCTGTAAGCCCTTTCGCCTCAGAAGTCGATTTCACCAACAGTTATTCTCGTACAAGACCGACGTTTATTTTAGGTCCTAAAATACGGATTGAAAAAGTCGTGACGTATAAAACCAAACCTGTTTCAAGTCATCTTGGTAATCTTCAAGAGTAAAGTTAATGTCTGCATCAACTCCGCGGAACTTAATAGCTGCCCTGTCATACGCGCTGCATATCACACAAATTCCGACATTAAAACCCGAAAACAATTAAAAAAAAAAAAAGTTCTTACACGATTTCACTTTCTAACTACTTATTTAATGCTCCGTATTAACCTTTAGATCATTCAAAAACCTCTTTAAAACTAGGCTAGGTAAGGTAAAATTTCATATATAAATAAAATGACAAAAAAAAAAAAAAAAAAAAATTGATTCAAATGAATTTTCATTAATTATTGTTATCAAACTTTAGAGATGTTATTCTCAATTTCAGAACATGAGTCTTCAAAATCGTTGTATGGCCTTGTTAATGTGTTAGTGTATAAAATCGATATTTAACATTCAGCCATCAGTTTAATCTTCTGGTTGAGTTGATAAAGCTAAATAACACGTATAAATATTTATTTTTGAAATTGGAACAAAAAATATAAAAGTAATAAAAGAAAAAAAAAAATAGGGAAATTATATTAAAAAAAAATAAATAGGGAAGAAATTACTAAGAAAGGGAAGAGGGGGGAGAAATGAATGGAGAAAACAAATGTTGGGAAATAAGCAAAAAAAGATTGATTGAACTTACCGAGCAGCTGCATGTGCCGTGTCAAATCCACCTGTTATTTTTTTTAACCACCCCAAATCCGGTATCATTTTATGTTAGAATTTCATGTCACTTAATATATTTTTAACCCCAAAAAATAAATATATGACTACTTATTTAATTTTATTTATTCAAATCAATAATTATAATAACTCACCTAGATAAACTTGCTTCCCACAGTCCCTGCAATTCATTCCCACAAAATCAAACCAAAAAAAAAATATCATCAAAAATTTCAGAGTAAAAAAAAAAAAAAAAAAACTATTTTAAGTTTAGGAAAAAAAAAACAAAACGGACCATATGTGAGACTCCCACCGGCCGGTTCTCCGGTAGTATGTGACGCCACGGTACTGCGAGCTACGAGACCGCGGGCCCCGCCTGCTTTTTTTCATCGGCTGGGCCATTTCTACGTTTTTGTTGTTGATGATACTGGTGTTAACAGTAGTAGTGGTATGACGGGTACTACTACTACTGTTAACACCAAACCCCACCGAACCCACGTCTGATACCGCAGGCGTGGGTTCGGTGGACTGGCAGAACTTCACCCCGGCCCAGTGGGCCCGGGGGAAGACGCTGCCGCCAGCACCACCACCACCGTACGCAACGGTGGTGGTGGTGGTGGATGGGCCTGCCGTGTCCACCGTACCCGGCAGGCCCATCTCCACGGGGAAAAACTGGTGCATCACCGGAATTTCCCCGGAATACGACGACGAATTATTCTCTTCCTCCTCCTCGTCGTCGGCGACATTATTAATATTATTACCATCGTCATGATCATTACTGTTTTTATTGTTTTTATTGGAGAAAGTAAACCCGAATATTTTACTAAAACCGCTACGCTTTTTTTTATTTTCGACAGGGGACGCGTCGTCCTCCTCGATCGCCACCACACCAGCGGTGGCGGATGAGCTTGAATTTTTGTCGTCGCCGTCAAACGACGCCGTTCTTTGAGACGAACCACCCTCTGAATCATCATAACGCTTCGTTTCATCAGGCGTACCATTTAGATCCCACATTTTTTTTTTCTCCTCCAAATATTATTATTTTTCCTCTGTTAAATTTTTAGAAATAAAGTTTGGATTATATCAACAAATGCATAGTATAAATAAGTACACTTGGTCGTTAATTTAAATTTAATTATAAATTATAATTATAATTTTTAATAATTATTATATTTTGGAGAAAAAGAAGAGGAAAGAAGGTAAGTTGGTGATGATATTTTTCTCTCACTAGAAGAAGAGAGGAGATTATATTGTAGGACAAAAAATAAAAATAAAAAATAAAATAAAAGGTTTGAAACAAGTAGAGAATTTAATAAAGGAGAAAGCTTTGGTTTAAAGTGTTCTTGAGTGAACCAAATATAAAACCTACGAGCTACGACTGATATATATGTGACCTGTTTGTTGCTAATCTAGAAATTTATGGTTTCATGAGCATGTTTTTATAAGTGTAAGTCTTGTGTGAAGCAGAATGCTTGGTTTCTTGTGAAAGCAATTGAATATTAGCCAAAGAGAAGGGCGAGTGGGAAGAAGTGTTCTTCCCACTGGCCCTTTGTCTTTCTAATATTTAATTCACAAAGAACAAGCAATTCTTCACATAATTGTGTTTTTATAAAGTTTTTTTTTTTTTTTTTGACGAGTACTCCCTCCATTCAAATCCACAGGGTAGATTTTTATTTTGTACACTATTCACTCTTAAGCGTTCACTTTCAATTATCTCTCGATAGATAAGTGTAGATATATTCATGAATGATCTTGTTTGATTCGTCTTTATGAGTACGTAATTAAAATCTAATTTTTACATTTTTTGAATAAACGTAGCTAAAGATATTTAATGCGCAAAATGCGCGTTGGCAAGTGTGAAAAAGCAAATGTGTAGTGTGGATATGAATGGAGGGAGTATTGTTTAATCATTGTTTTTTTGGGTTTTTTACCCAATTGAAGAGGAATAACAAGTTTTAAAGAAGTCTAAGGACCTGGTTTTTTGGACTTTTTAAATTTGAATCAATCAATCAGTGAGCAATCGAAATGAAATGGCCCAGAATCGAAATGAATCGAATGAAGTTCAAATTTATAACATATTGTCTTTGAAGCCAAGTGGTGGCCAATCGAGGCCCAATTGAATGGAGGTGAATCCAGGCGAAGTGAAATTTGGCCCATCGAAATGGAATGAAAATAAGCTGGAAAGAACAGGTCCTAAATAGGTCTTTAAAATTGCATTACATAAGTAAAAATATAATTATGTGTAATCTTCGTTTGGTTCATCTCTGTGTATGATATCAATATATATTAATTTTTTACAATTTTTAAAAATGTGAAAATAAATGGAAATGGACTAAAATAAGAGGTGTTGTTCACCGTACTCGAATTTTATTCAATTGTACCAAGAAAAGATATTTTGCTCCTCTCATTTCCCCAATTCATTTCAATTAATTTTAGTTTTTCTCTTTTCTCACTCGTTTAATTTAATCTTAATATTTACCGCCACGACGAACCATCGCGGATTACCTCAGCCAACCTCCCCAATGCCGCATACATCGTTCCCTTGGAGAACCAGTCACCACCATCTCACCTTGGTCGGCCGTCCACCACTGCTTATTGCCCCCATGACTAACCCACAACCATCGAAAGAAAAAAACCTAACAAACCAAACGCACCGCCCAACACAACCCTAAGCCAACCCCAACCACCGTCTTATCCCAGGCCCCACGACCTTGCCACCTGACCAACCTGCGGCCCAGACCTGACCAAACCAAGACCCGCGAGATGGCCCAACCATCGGCCCCCTACCCCACCACGACCTGCACCATCATCCTAACCCTTACCTCACGATCAAGACCCAAGGCCTGTGTCGCCACCAACATCGGTTTCATCCCCAACCAATGTCCCACCTCGACTCATTGTGAACCACCATGAACAACCATGGGAAGTCGAGCTCAATTAGACAAACTATAAAAAAAAATAAAAAATAATCATAATTCAATCAACGATATTCGAAAAAAAGAGTAAATTACTGTTACTTTGAATTTATAATCTAAAAATTCAGTTAATTGTATGAGTAATTGATTGATTTTAGATGGTTTTTTTTGTTGATTTTAGGGTTGATTATATTAGGTTTGAAAAATAAATACTCTCTCCGTTTCAGTGAATTATTTACAGTTTGATTTTTTTGTGAGGAGATTAAAGTCAAACTGTAAACAAATGACTGAAACAAGGGGAGTAATTTGGTTCAACAAAGGGTAGTGGATAGAAAAAAAAACTGACCACAAAGGGTACAATTGAACAATAACGAAAATAAATGAATAAATGATGCATAGTGGAGTAACTATTAAAAGATGAGCATTGCTATCTATCTTCTCTAATTACCTTCTTTTCTACACTCTCCTCTAACAATCGATTTAAACAATATTTTTTTTTTGTGGTCCCACTGTTCAATATATCCAATATTTTATGTATTGTGAGGGGAAAAGGGGAGACTACAAAAGAGACTGTCCAAAAGAGACCGTCGATAGTATTTCTCATTAAAAGATTGTGTAGTTTCAAACTCTTGATCTATAAAACATATGTTGATGAAATGATATCCTCATCGTCGCGGTTGCCTCATCATAAATTACTTTTGCTATTGTCCAATCGTACTTAAATTTTATTCATTCGTACTTAAATTTTATTCATTCGTACTTAAATTTTATTCAATCGTACCTGTTTTGACAATAAAAATCTCACACTTACCCTTTCACAATTTCATAATTAAACTTTTTTCACTCTTGCAAAGCATGTCAAAAATTAATTTAAAATTATTCACAAATAATAACGGTTTTTATGAATATGATGATTCTCGAGATTTACTCTACGGTTTTGTATCTTTTGTCTTTTTTGATAGGATGCTGATTAAGTTTTATGAGTGAAAGAATGAATAAACACCCCCTGTTGTTATTGAGGTATTTATAGCTCTCCATCGACTTGTTAATTAACTCCCCCAAATGTTCTTCCGGATAATTATCTTTATTTCCTAGTCAGTTGTTGCTTTTAAAGGATTTGTTACTTTGACTTCTTTTTCCGTTCTCTTTGACGTGGTCATCTTCAATAACTTCCGAGTTACCTAAATGTGCTCCCAACTCCACTAATTCAACGATTCCTAAACTCTGCTCTGACTCAATAACAAACATCCATATCGACACGTCAATTATAAAACGACTCAAACAATTATAACACTTTTAATAGTAAACCTTATTGCTATGGCTTTCAAAACTACACATCATGATCATGTCAAAACACTAAAAATAATTATCTAAATTGTCAAATTATTATCACTATTAAATTATAAAGTCACCTTGAATAATATAATAAAAGATTAAAGAGTGAAAAGAAGGAAATGGAAGAAGGGTAAAGTGGGAAATGAATAAAATAAATTATCGACATTAACCCAAATCGAAAAGGTTTTGTGTCTCAATCTCTCACATACTTTTGTTGACACAATTGGGCTCTCACCACTATTTTAACAAATTTACCCACTATTGGAAACAGACGTTACCAACATTACTTTTTCCATTTTTCACTCCATTTCCTTTATTAGCTGTCCTCTTTTCTTTGTATTCCTTTTTATTTTTATTTTTTTTATCAACTTTCTTTCACTCTATCAATGTTTTTTTTCCTTAAATTATGTGAAATAAGGTCCAAAAATATTTTAGAGGAATAATGAGTTTTATGTACTACTCCGTAGAAAAAACGGGTGTAAATATTTGAAGTATTTGTATAAAATTTTGTTACGAGATATCAACCTTTTTTTTTTTTAAAAAAAAAAAAAAAAAAAAGGTACAAAATAAATATATTTATTATCGATTCACAAAATTTACTGCTTGGGGTATCTCCATCCATCCTGACCATTAGACCATGACACTTTCGATTGATTTATTAATCGTTCACGTGTTAAAATCTTAGATAGATGAGACACAAAATGGAACATAATAGCAAGACAAAAAAAAAAAGTTCACTCTCCTTTGATGTGCATGTAGGTCGTAGGACAATCTCGTAAAAGACACGGGACATTGACTTTGATACTGATGGCTATAGTTACCTTCACTAAATCTATTGGCCACATATAATTTCATCTTTGTTGTACTCTCTTTGTCTCAATATATTGCTTGAGATACCTTAAACAGTAGGTCCACAATGATAAATGAACCCCAGGACCTCCATCACATAGTTTTCATCTTTCACCATTCTACCACCACATCATTAAAGTTAACTTGTTATAATAAATAAATTTCACATATTTCTCGGCTTGCAGGGGTGCAACCGTGCAAGTGCACCTCATGCACCCCTACCAGTCACGCCATTGAGTCTCATGTTCAAAGTCTTTATCTCAATAGTAATGACCTTGTGTTTCTCTCAGATCCAAAAAGACATATGTAAAGCAATAAATGAAATGACGGAAATATATTTACAGCAGTGAAAGACAGTTTTAACCTTGCTCTTTCACAATAGGGATTTATAGTTTTTACCATTTTGAAGTTAGGTAAATGTCCATTCAAATGGAGGGCATTTTAGGAATGAAATATGTTACGTACACCGTATAAAAAGAAAAGGGAGGTGTGTGTATTATAAATACTAGAAGGGGAGTTTTATAGAAAAAGGAAAAGAAGGAAATTGTGAGTAAAAGGAAAAATTTTCCAGAAAAGTCCAATCCAAGAGTACGGGAAAGGCCCACTATTTGCCTCTTTTGTTCTCCAAGCAACCAATGACTTTTCTATGTTTTGTACCTCGTATTTATTTCACTTTACTTTTTTTAATCATAATTTTATTCTCGATAAATTATTCTGTTTGTAAATTTAGTTGTACAAATTAAAAATAAGCGGTGAAAAAAATATAGAATAAATCAACAAAAATAATGAGGATACTACAACAATAATTATAATAATTAATAAAACGAATTATGAAAAAAAAAAAAAAAAATCAATTATACAAATATCACAATCATCCGTGAAAAAGCTACAAAAGCCACGTAAATATAAAAAAGAAGAAGTTTTTACAATAAGTTAGTGTAACACCGTCTCATACAAAAAGTAGTTTTTTATTTATATATTTATTTCATCAATTGTTCTTTCAATATATTTGTGATCTGTCACTATTAATTGTTATTTCTATTTTTAAAAAAATCTCTTACTTTATCCATCCCGATGAATTGTTTACACTTTTTATTTTGGGTTTTACATATCATTTATTTACTTTTGGGGTTGACAAGTAAGTTTTCTTTATGACAAGTGAATTTTTTCGTATTTATAATACTGTTTATTCAAATTTTGTGTTATTTCTCCTCACATGAAATTTGGTGTATAATTAAAATTAAATAACTCACCGAAATAAGAGAGTATACAAAATTTAAATACTAAATAATTAAAAACTAGAACGGGTAGAGAGTCCGTATTTTTTCAATTGTAACTGTAAGTCTTTTATGCGACGGTCGTATCATTTGATTGTTAGTAAAAAAACAATGCCCATAAAAATTAGAAATAATGTAGATATAAGAGAATTTAGGGAAGTTAAAACTTATCAAAAGAATACGACACCTTTTCCTATGAAAATTTGTGATTTTTATTAGTAAAACCCACGACATTCATTTAAAAGTTTAGCATGATGTCTTCAATTATACTCTATGATATCGACAATGTTTGTAATTTTGGAGTGTAATATGGGTATGTCGAGTATAATTTTTAGGTGGTTTACAAAATGGGAAATAAAGTTAAAATGAAAAATATAAACAAATTAACTACGAATACTACTTTATTGGGTAAAAAAAAATGAAGATAAGTATTATAACGTGTTAGTACATTTTTTTAATCTCTAGAAAGCATTTTATTAAATTCTTATACGCTATATCTAAAAACTTGTTCCATGTACGTAATAATAATAAATAAAAGACTTTAATACTCCATTTGTTTCAGTAAATTGTTTACAGTTTGACTTTTTTATGAGGGCTACTTGCGAGAAGTATAAACAAATAACTAAGACAGAATGAATAATGTTTATTGTTACAAGACTAATTTGTACTCCGTAGCTTTTACTCGGAATAGAAACCTTTCAATTTAATTCTATTTAACAAACAAAGTAAAGGTGCATTTAGTCTACGTATGTCCTACTCAATTGTTTGTAATCAATATAGATAAACTTTGGTTTTACATTTATACGTGACAATAATCAGTCAAGGTATACACAAAATTAAGAAGCTTATTTAGAAATGTCCAAAAATTTTTTAAAGTTGTGCATTAAATGAAAGTCACACAATGCCCTATATTGGAAGCAAAGTAGTTGAATTACTACGACTAAATGAGTGTGTACGTTTTTCCACAATTGTGTGTTGTGCTAGTTAAAGATCATCAATTGTAATAAATGTAGTTGTTATATTATATATTATATTAAAAAAATTAAGTTTTCAACAATATAAGAAGGACTAAGATAAAAGCATATAAAAGAATAAATCTAATATGAAAACATTTTTTGAATAAAACGGTTAATAATTTTTTTTTTGCATTTTATTTATTATGAGTATTAAATGATGTATGTATGATCTGACTGATTCTATTCGTTGTCTCACTTATAAAATGGTCTTATGTTACTCTATAGAATTTACTCATAATAAAAGGGTCATAATCTTGTTAAAAATATTTTAGAAATATAACTATATGATAGGCCCTTTATATTTTAATTATCTCACAATTTATTTGCTATTGTGTTTGATTTAACCATAATTGTCTTTAATGGGAGATAATGTAGTCTATGTTAATTAAAATATTCAATGCTACATACTAATTTACAATCTCAAAAATTTTACCGAAGATGTTCTGGCCTAATGGTTAGGACGGAGGTATCCTGAGTAATAAGTCTCAGGTTCGAATCTCTTTCAGTCCTCCTCCATTATACTCCGTAATGGTTAGTAAATATCTTATATTAGGATAAAATTATTAGTATAATAATTATATTAGTTAGAGAATATTACGGCTATCGTAAGTGGGTATATATTCATATGTAATAAGACGTTGTATTATTGCATATATAATTTATAGGAAAAATTCACAAGAATAATTCCAATTAACATCTTTCAAAATAATCCCAAAATAATCTCAATTATTGAATGTTATTCCAATAACATACTTTCGGCAATTTTAACCGACTCAAATAGGTATAAAAGAAAGTCAAACCGATTTCCTAATTTATAATGTGATGTTGATGCATGGTGACTAGAGCTGGCAAGCTTGACCCAACCCGAACCCGAGCAAAAACCGACCCGATTGACCCGAAAATATTGTGACCCGAGAACCGACCCGACCCGACCCGATGACGACCCGTAACTCGACATGACCCGATAATCAATGACGAACCCGACCAGCATCTCGACCCGATGATGACTGACCCGATATCGAATTCGACTAAATTGACGACCCGATAATTATTAAGCTTAATTTTATTGGATTTAAAGCAAATTATTATTTAGAATGATATATTTGACTAAATAATGAAGTAATTAAATAAAATAACGATCAAAATACTTATTTTAGTGGTTAAAAATTGAAATAATTTGATAAAATCGCGCTGACCCGATAATGACCCGACCCAAACCCGACCCGACCCGATACACTATTTGACCCGATATGACCCGACCCGATGACGACCCGAACCGAACCCGACTCGACCCGAAAGGGCACTTTGACCCGACATGACCCGAACCCGACTGACCCGATTGCCACCTCTACGTCGGTGACCAATCAAAGTACTCTCGATGATCATGTGAACGTTTATTCTATGCGGCGTTTTTGAACAATGATGCATGTATTGACTATAAAAACGTATAATTTTGAAATTGTTGTGGAATATTATTTAAATATCCAAATTTGTAATTGAGTGTATGGAGATAATTTATTCAGGACATTCTACAAATAAATGCATTGTGGTGTACCCTAAACTCCTAAAGCATATTAATTGACTAAAATCAAACAATATAGATTTAGATTCTATTTTCATTTTGCAAGACCTTATAAATGACTAAATTAAAATTTTACAACTGCAAGTAATATGTTCAGCTTTTGCGAATTTAGTTTTGGGCAAATTAAAAAAAAAAAAAAAAAGGTTTTGGGCAAATTTATAATAGATCATACTATACGGAGTACATTTTTTTTTTTTAATGGAGATGATTTAATTTAAGATCATAGTTTGTATATAATCTTGTACACATGGTCTTATATTTTTTTTTTCTCCCAAAAAATTGTACAAAGTATAAAATATATTTTCGTAGTGAGGTTATAATCAGCCTCTCACGATATTATTTGAGAGTTTGTCATTTAGTCTCATTTTTATTTGAAGTTTTCCGATCATCAACATAATGTACACATGTTAAGAAAATCAGACACAAAGAAGCCTAAAATTATCCGGGCACCGCAACAAATTATTGAATTTACAATAAAATACATTCAATTTTTCTATAAGAAAAGTAGCGAGACATTTTAATATATGAGGCAAAACTTTTGCTAAATTATACGGTGTAGTATTTTTTAAAATTATTTGACACGTTTTAAGTTTACAGAATTACAACGAATGTAACCATTGAGAACAGAAATTTGTGTTAAAACTTAAACGACTAATATGTTAAAAGCTACTCATACATTTTTCATATTAAATTGTCCGCATTATTTTTTTTTTTTTTTTATAAGATGATCATTTTATCGTAAAACGCTTTATATCAATGTAGAAAATACAGTTAATATATCAAGTTAAACAAAAGGGGCATCTTTAGAGATAAAATAATAGTATTGGAATATATGTACATATATTAGCGTCTACCGTATAATTAGCAAGAATAAGTCAGTTGTGGATAATTGACTTATCCTTGCTAATAATACGATATACGCTAATATATGTCTAATACTCCGTATTTTTGTACCTTGTTATAAACGAGTCTCATTCTTTGGTTGAAGTGAAGACTAACTAGGTTTGTTTCTGTGCGTTTTCGTTGTTTCCCCCACCCTTAGGTACTTGGACGCGTTCTGTTTGACTGCTTGCTGGGGCACGAGGTTGGGGCTTCGCTTTTGTGATGTCTTAGACTTCTAGGATCATTGGATCATGTCTTTTGTTTAGTCTTTCAGGCCTGTGTGCCGTGGTCTTGTATGAAGTTGTTTTTCAGTTTATCTTTTCACGCATCTCGTCTTTTGAGCTATACCTTTTCTTTATGCATATTTTGTCCAGTTTTCTACAGGTAGAGGTGGTAATCGGGTCAGTCGGGTCGGGTCAAGTCGGGTCGGGTCGTGTCGAGTTAGGGTCATATCGGGTTAAAATGCTCTTTCGGGTCAAGTCGGGTCGAGTTCGGGTCGTTGTCGGGTCGGGTCGTTGTCGGGTTACATAGTGTCTCGGGTCGGGTCGGGTCGGGTTCGGTTCGGGTTGTTATCGGGTCGAGTCATTTCGGGTTAAATAGTATATCGGGTCGGGTCGGGTTTGGGTCGGGTGTCATCGGGTCTGCGCGGTTTTATCGAATTACTTCAATTTTTTGATGCTAAAACTAGTTTTTCGATCATTATTTGATTTAATTATTTCATTATTAAGTGTAATGTATCAAACTAAATACTAATTTGCTTTCGATTTAATCAATGCTGAGATTAATAATTACCGAGTCATCAATTTAATCGGGTTAATATCGGGTCGAATTAAATCGTCGGTCGAATCGGATTAGATCGCGATTATCGGGTCGTGTCGGGTTACGGGTCATCGTCGGGTCGGGTCGGGTCGGATTCGGGTCACTGATTATCGGGTCGTGTCGGGTTGCGGGTCATCGTCGGGTCGGGTCATCGTCGGTTTCGGGTCCCAATATTTTCGGGTTAATCGGGTCGGGTTTCGCTCGGGTTCGGGTCGGGTTTCGCTCGGGTTCGGGTCGGGTCAGCCTTGCCAGCTCTATCTACAAGTGACTCTTGGCTGTGCTTTATACCCCGTTAACTCAGGGCTAGTAACGCCTTTATTTAGGTGGGACCCGCCTCGCCTAAATGGAGGTGTTACATATATTCTAACAAAAAGCTTAGATCAGAACCCCGTATTACTCCTTCATTTCTAGTGAATAAACGAAAATAACAAGTTGAACTTAACCAAAATCGATCCACAATATATATACTTTTATAGTACTACATAGAAAAAGCATTTGTGAGTTCATAGCATGCAAGGAGTAGTGGAGTACGTAGAAGCATAAGATAGTAGATAGATGTGATTTGTAAATTTTAGAAGGGTTTTTTGTCAGATACTACCTTATATTTAGGTCGAATTGTGAGGAACTACCTTACATTTTATTTTTTGTGAAGAACTATCTTACTTTTGTAAAAACTTGTGAAACACTATCAAACTCATTTTTCCGTTAAATTTAGTAAGTTGACCGTCATTGACAAATAAAATTTTGTTTCTTACCACTCCTAAGCTGATTTTTCAAGCTTTTTATTTTTTTGCTCCATTGTCTTTTTTATCATTCTAAGACATGCATCCTTAGTTACATTCACTTTTAATCACTCTCTCCATTTAATATCTAAAACTCAGTCATTCTCCTAATCTCCTCCCCAAAATGTTGACATCTAAATGTAAAATTTCACCACCGCGCCATACCAAACTTCCTAGACCTTTCAAAATCCGAGTAAAAGGTATGTTGCTTAATAATTTTATATCATGTACAAATATGTGTGATGGTAGATTGTTTAAGTGGGTTAATAAAGACATGACGGATTGGCAAACATAGTTCATTAATAAAGAGAATCAATTTCTGGAAAATGAGATGAAAATATCAGTAAAAGTTAATGATAAAGTTAATTGCAACAAGTAAAAAATAAAGATTGATTAAATTATAAGAAAATATTGTGAAAAATAGATAGGAAAAAAACAAGAGATTTAAAATTTAAGGTTTTGTTGTAGAATTTTAATTGCAAAGGTGAAGTATAATTTGTAGACTTGTTTAATTGTTGAGCTTGAAGCATAATTGATGATAAGAAAGAACATATTTAAAATTTAAGGTTTTGAGAATGAGATTGCATTGGTGATAATGAAAAGTAAGTTCCAAATAAATGATTATTATTGGGGAAATTTGTTCTAAAGAAGGAGGATAGCTAAAGTGAAGCAAAAATCGTTAGTCAATGACGGTCAATGGTTACTATTTAACGGAAAAGTAACTTTGGTAGTGTTTCACAAGTTTTAAAAAAAGTTAGGTAGTTCTTGACAAAAAATAAAATGTAAGGTAGTTCCTCACAATTTGACCTAAATATAAGGTAGTGTCGGACAAAAAACCCATTTTAGAATATCATCATGGTTGACATAATCATCTCCATTAACCAAAAAAATGAAATAATGAAAAAAGAAAAAAGAAAGTAAACAAAATGCTAAATAAACCATCAATCCTTTTTTGTCTAGGCCTTTTTAGGAAGGGGCCAAACGTAGGGTAGACCTACCTATTTAACTTCGTATTGGATTCGACATTATTAAATAATTTTATCGTACAGTTAATTGATAATTAATTAAATAAATTCTTAAAAAAAAGAACGTCCTCTTATAATTTTACCTTTTTTTTTCTTACCTTTTTTTTTTTTTTTTTTTTTTTCTTTCGGTTGTTTTTATATTTCTTCTTATTTGTCCAATAACATTTACATTCATTTTATTCACCAACACTCACATTACATATATCAAGTACGAGTACTTTTTATTTTTAATCTTTCCTTCGGCATTTTTTTTTTCGATCACGTGCAAAGCTATCTATATATATGATTCAATCATTCAAATGACTTCAAATACATGAGATTAAAAAAAACCGACAATTTAACTATAATAATAACTAAGGTTGCTTGCTTATCAAATGACATTATAATATAATGCAACAAAGTAATTAAATGATTTCATCCACTTAAATCAAAATTAAGGATAAATATAACAAATTTAGTGAAACAAAAATCTTACACCATATAAAATTATTCTAAAAATCATTTAAAGTCTAATTTGTAATTACTCTCAACATTGTGTGGATATGAAATTGCCAAAGCAAAGCATATGAAACGATTTCCAATAATAGAATTTGGACGAGGGTGGAGCTTATTTGCTTTCATTTCCTCAACTGGCAACTGTACATTATTTATTATATCTGTCATCTATACACTACTTCCTCCATTCCGTTTGGTTCTATACATTTGACCAAAACACGGTAATTAAGGTAGAAGAAAATCAAGTGGGGTAGACAATAAAAATATCAAATTACCCCTACTTTATTCTTTAAAAAAGGACATTGCAAGTGGGTTGGGTGGGGTATTAATGAAGGGTATATTGGTCTTTTAGTTTAATAAAGTACGGACCAAAATAGAAATGTATAGAATTGATTGGAATTTTCGAAAAAGGAATATGTATAGAATCAAATGGAATGGAGGAAGTATAATTTACCAACCATGGGGTCTTATCAAACTTATGACTTATATGAATCCGTACGACTAAACAAGTTTTAGGAAATTATCATAAAATGAATTCTTCTATATATAAAAAATAAGCAGTTTAATCTAATTGTAATCATTATTGAATATATTGTGATTATTATTGTTAATTTACTATGTAAAAGTGGTCAAATTTTGCTTAATAGTGGTCACAATCAGTGTTGATGTTGTCATAACTCCGTATTATGTATCAAACTTGACTTATATTTTGTAAGTGAAAAAATGTCTTTCGCAATACTTGCTATTAGGAGTTACCACTTATCTAATACGGAGTAGTATATTTACGTTATAGATATTATCTTTATATATTGCTTATTGTACCAAATTTTTTATAAGACGATACCCCCTTTTATTAAACTTTTTTTCTAAATAACCCCCTTATATGTTATTTTTATGACATAATCCCCTTTTAAGAAGCTTTTCTTTCTAAATCACCTTCAACGTCGAATTTTCTTACTTAAAAATCGTAATTAAAAACATTAAACGGTATGTCATTTTCAAGTTACAACCACCAATGTCTAAAATATGTCGACACCTCTTGAAAAATCCTTATTAAAGGTGTCGAATATACAATTTTAAGTAGCATATTTCGACTTTGGGGTGATTTAGAAATAAAAGTGTCTTAAAAGGGGGGTTATGTTATAAAAATAACATATAAGAGGGTTATTTTGAAAAAAAGTGTTATAAAAGGAGGTTATATTCAATTAACCCTTAATATTTGATTGTACATATAAGTTCTACGAGTATAATTTAAGAGGTATATGTTTTTCTTATAAGGGCCTGTAGAATGATTTGAAATTTTTGTTTTAAAACATAAATAAGTTAGTAAAGTACTCATACAGATGACGTGTTTTCATATAAAGTTAACTATGTACGAAATATTATTTATGCTGATGTGAGATATATATGTATAACACATTATACTCCTCATGGACCCATATATCACGTAATAAACAGTACTCCCTCCATTTCACTATTTTCTTTTCACTTTTTCAAAAAAGAAAATTTCATCATCTTTTTTTCCCATTTATATTTTTGTCAATTTTCAACTAATCTCATTCACACAATTTACTTTAATTTTTCTATTTTAATCTCACCCACAAAATCCATCTTCCTTAATTTTGACTCTAAATGAAATGGAAAGAACATGGTAAAATGGAGAGAGCATATATGAATGTATTAACATTTTTTTTTTATGATACAAGAGACTCAATATAAGCGTCTTGAATTTTATATTTGCCTTTCAATGATTAAAAAACAAAATGTTACTGTGATGTCGTTATGAAAAGTAGTACAAAGTAGTACAAAGTACAAATCTTTAAAATTTGAGTGGTGCTTTAAGATCAGTAACTAAGCAATAATTTTATTTTATTTTAATTTTCTTTTTTTATAGCATATAGATCTCAGTTACTCCGCATTTATTATCTCTACCCTTTTGTAGAAATACCAACAAATATTTCATACGAACATGTTATCAATTTTATACTACAAAATATGTCATATATACTCAATACAAATTACGAGCAAACATTTTATATAAAAAATATATATTTATATAAAACTCCGTATATTACACCGACATCATATCGAATTTATACATACTCATCAATAATGTTATATCAACGAATTGAAACAACGTTGGTCAATATATATCAACGTTAAACATGTGGTTTATAGAGTAACAAAATATAAATATATTATATATATTGGGCATGTCGAGATCAATGTAGGTGTCGTATAGTATAAATAAGAGTGACTTTAATATACATAGTAGTGACCATGTTCAATGGACCATGATGATTGATGAAATTTAAGTCATCAACTATTACTAGACCAAGACGTTTCTTTATGTATTAGTCAATAGTCATGTGTAAAGCCTACAAAAATAAATAAATAAATATAAAATTTAACGTTAATTTTTGTATTGAAACAAGTTTCGATCTAGTCCAAGGTACATTTTCAACAACACTATACACTATGCAACAACTATTGTATGCTCTACTTTTCGTATAATACTTACTTATGCTATGCACGTGAATTTTCTCTTATCATTATTGGTTGCAACTTGTTATTCATGTGTTTCCTAGCTATATCTATTATGACACAAATTCTCGTATAAAACGGATAACTCGTCTTAAGATTAAGACAGGTCAAATAGTTAGGATAAGTACTTGACCCGTTTTAGGTTTAAGACGGATAACTCGTCTTAAGAGAGACTTATTGTTATTATGAATAACTTTTTTTTAGGAAGCGTATAGCCATTACAACGGTGAGGAGGAAAAACCCGAAATTTATTGCGTGTTCATAGTACTTTTTTTTTTTTTTTAACCATTACGCATTTACGCCATGACATCTTTGATTAAAATGCTAATATATTATATATGTGAATGGTTATTATTGCGGAGTATTTAGGTCCATTTGATTCATTTTGGTTCAAATACTTTATAAATTTACGTTAAATTGAGTTTCATTAAGTTCGGATAAATTCATAACTATTCATCATAATTAAGTTTATAGCTGAAGAAGGACTTACAAGACATTATTGTAGATTTATAGTACTCCCATCATTCAAAGCATTTTGCTACATATTCATTTTCAACACTATTTATTAGTTGGAGAATCTTGAAATTTCTCCCAATATACAAGAGCAAATATAGTCATGTGTCCATCTTGTTTGATTGTCTTTATGAATACACTATTAAAATTCAGTATTAACACTCAATGTTATATTTTTCTATAACGTGTAATTATAAATATAAATGTTGCAAAATGTCTCTGGACATAGGTTTAAAAGAAAAATGTAGCAAAATGACTTGAGTGTATCGAGTACCTTGGTAGAAAATGTTAAATACAAAGCTAATTGAAGGATGCCTCTTTGTAGTGTTAGTTATGGTGATGAATATGATCAATTATTCGTTATTCGGTTATTACTCGGTATCTATTATAAATATTTATGGACTTAAAATTGCTAAAAAAATAATAAAATTAAAATCTTTATTTGGTTAGCCTTTTTTTTTTGCACAATATTATCAACAATATACGAGTAAAAAAATTGTGAAATCAAATGTTCACCTCGTAAAATTGGAAATAATTAGACGAGTTTAAATGAGACTAATGACCGCTTAAATGCATCAGAGTAATTAATTTATACACCAAAATCAGTATTATCACCAAATTTATGCATATACTTTCAAAAATAAGTATATTTCCATCATCTTAAAATTTGCCTTTCAATATACTCATTTTTGCAAGTATATGCATAATAAACTTGTTTCCTAACTCGACTTGATTTTAAGTAAAAGCAAATCGAGTTATGAAACAATACAATCTAAGTTATAAAATGGATACATACATAGGCAAAGCTAATGTAATGTAACAAGAAGAGCAAAAGTACAATAAATACAAACCTAAAAAACCATACTTGCATCATAATCAAGCTTGTGTTGATGTGAGATTGGGGAAAAAGCATTCTTACTTTAATTGGAAAAGCATAGATGATAAGTTAAGGTTGTTTCTTGTTTTGTATCCGTTTCCTCGTAAATGCATTGCATGTCTTGTCAACATAACTAGATAGATTTATCACAAATGCACAAAATAAGGGACCATTAAGGTATCTACCTCACATTTTTGTGGTAGATATAACTAATCTAGTGGATACATATGTTATGACATACAATATGAGATTCAAATAAAAAAGGTGTTAGATAGTTATATGAAAAATTGATTAATTAACTCGTCAATTATTTTATCAACGAATTCATGGTGAAATGAATCGACGAGTTGAATCTATCAGTCATATGTTATGACAATATGAGATTCAAAGGTGTTAGATAGTTATGAAAAATTGATTAATTAACTCGTCAATTATTTTATCAACGAATTTAGGATGAAATGAATCGATGAGTTGAATCTATCAGTTTTTAATATAAGGTGATTTTAGTTTTCACTATATACGGAGTATCTGTCAGTGTATATGTTATTGTATTGAACTTTTGTTTGAATGTAAGTGATATAGACAAATATTTTTGGTTTTCTTTGCTAGAATATATAATGAATAAATCTATGTTATCTAGTGATATTTACTACAAATTGCGAGGTAAGGGCCAAGGGGGGGGTTCGGATTTGAGGTACGCAACCTTACCATGCATGCATAGTTTAACATACACATCAAGGGTGATTAGATTGATAAGTCAATGATCGAATCTAAAATCTTGAAACGAACTAATACACGAACTTCTTGTTATTGAAAAAATCAATCTCAAAGTTCAATCAATAAATCAATTATTGGACTACAAACGAAGATATAAACAGAAGAGATCGTAAAATACCATAAATGATTCTACTAACAAGTTAGCATGCATCATACGACATTTACTAGTTCTAGCTTCCTCTTTAGATTCGACTAAAACTATTCAAAAGGAAACGATGTTTGTTAGAAGCTAAAAAAAATAAAAATATATTTCTAGTTTTGATGGAAGAATAAGGAAAAAGGGGCCCAAAAATGGCCTTAAATTGGACAATCTACAACTTAAATACGTAAGAAAAAGAAGTGGCCCATAACATTGAAAATGTACCTAAGAAATTACTTCCTCCGCCCCAATCATTTGTTTACATTTACATAAATAATCGTGGATCCATACTACTTTAATCAATTACATCTATGAGCAAGCACAATAAGAGAACTTTATATAAAGTTTTTTCTATTTTCAATTACTTTTCAACAATTTCAAAATTTAAGAACTTTTTACTGTAATGGAAAAACTATAACTTTGTTTTTAATTGGGACCCACTACTACTCTTCAACCCTATCAAATTAATTTAAATATTTTGGAAATACAAAAAACTTGGCTCTAAAATAAGAACCTAGTTCTTATTTTGGCAAACCCGAGAAGACCCACAATGGGAAGAACTTAATATTTAGAGCAAGTGCAATGGGAAATTTTTTCATAAAGTTTTTCCTTTGCCAACTCATTTTTTTCATATTCCAAAGTTTAAGAACTTTATAATACAATGGAGAAACTTTTTAATTTATTTTTATTCGCCCCATTAATTTTTTCTTCACCATTTATTTTTTCTTGTAAATTGTAAGAACTTGGTTCTAAAATAAGAACCAAGTTTTTGGTTTGACAAACTCAATGCCATTCACAATGGGAAGAACTTTATTTTTGAGGTTCTTATTGACAAACCCAAGAATAAAAACTCCCATTGTACATGCTCTTAGAGTTTTATTGACAAACTCGAGGACTAAAAACCTCCATTGTTTTTGCTCTTAGTTTTGGTAAAGTGGGCCCTTCATTGTACTTTTATTATTATTATTATTATTATTATTTTTTTTTTATTAGTTTTTTTTCCTATGTCTCTCATCACATTAATAAATGTGTATAAAGTAAACGTAAACAGATCACTGAAACGGAGGAAATATATACTCGTAAAAATAAAAAAAATTAAAAAAAAAAAAAAAAAAAAAAAAAAAAAAAAAAAAACTAATAAATTCCAACCGTCCCTTAAGTGGGGACATCTGCCCTAAATATTTACACTGACACAATGAACTAAAATACTACTAAAAATCATGAGGTATTGTATAGGTCCACGGGACTTAGTTTAGATTCTCGTATAGTTGAAACTACGTGAATAATATGAAGCTAATTTATACTCCGTATGCATTCATGTGACATTCTTTGACAAATACTTTTACCTACTACGTATATTTGGACATGTGTTTTGGAGTACTCGATATAGTTTTTCATGTGTTTTATTTATTGGGCATTCTTAGAATCAGATCTGATGTTAGGGATGATATTAGGAATCGAAAAGTTTAGAAAAGTCATGTTTTGAAAAACATGCGTTAACGAATACTCAAACCAAATATATGGGATGTTGAATTTCGTGCATCGACTTTTCTCTATTACTCGATTCTGCTTCATTTTATAGATTGTTTAAGTTTGATGCCTTTTTTTCTAGGGATATCATACGTGGTACCTTCGTGTTTTTTCGAATTCTACGTGGTACCTCTCATTTTTCTAAAATATCGGTGGTACCTTTGAGTTTAATGAAAACATCTTAAAATACCCAAAATAGTCTAATTCGGTTTTATTGAATAATTTTTGCATTATTATTCATTTTATGGCAATAATTTGGCATGCTATTAACATAGTTACCTTTTACACAATTATAAACATATATTTTCCACAAATTTGACCTGTTTAAAAACTTCATTTTTAGTAGTTTGGGTAATTTGTAAACATTTTGTTAAGTTTAGAGGCACCATTGATATTTTCTAAAAACTAAGGATACCAAGTAGAATTCGTAAAAATACAGGGGTACCATATAGAATATCCCTATTTTTTATTTTATTTCGTAGTTTATCAATATACACTAGAGTGGCATACGATTATTACACCTTAAACACTGTTATGGACGATGAGTCTGTGACTAAAATGTGTGATGAATATAATTTTCTTTTTGGAGAATTAGTAAAATGCTACATAATCATATTTCACTTAAAAAAAATATTTAACATAATTTTATTTATTCATCCGTAGACACTTTATACATTTAAAACTGTTTTATAAAAAAAATAATTGATTTATGTAAATATATATTGATTTGCCATAATTTAGAAATTAAAGTTGGTTCATGTTGGCCTAGTCCAACTTGACACCTCAAATCTCATTTTACATATACTCGGCCCAATTGTGCCCATTTGCCATACTAAGTCCTTGCTTAACCCAACCTTCTTTTTACAGTATTACTCATTCATGTACACAATTATTCAATCATGTACACTTTTTACCCTAATTTTTCCATTTAATACCCCTCGCCTCTTTTCAATTACAATTTTTTTTTTCTTTTATATTTACAATTATATAAATATCATTTATTTTAACGGTTTATACACTATTTTATTTTAAGTGTTAATGGTGATATAATACAGAGTATGTTGTTAAAACATGATGATGAAGAGACGAGTAAGATCGATATCGATAGACGATAGTGGTACGTGTCGGTGCCGGTATATATCGGTGCGGTCATAAACAACACACAATCTGTCGCCTGATTTTGTGCTTAATTAGGTTTTGGGGGGTGGAGGTTGTGTAAAGCGCACAATTGTTTTTGTTTTTATTTTATTTTTTTGTTTTTTCAATTTTTTATTATTTAATAATGTAATATATTACAGTATTTTTATTTTTTTTTCCAGCGAATTAATTTAGTTTCTTTTTTTTAAAAAAAAAAAAATATATTCAATATCAAAAAAATATTTAATGTTTAAAAAAAAACAAAGTAACTAAAATTTTTTTAAAAAATGTACGAAATTGAGTAAAAAATAAAAATGTGTACAAAAATGGTTAAAAATAGTGTACGAGTAAATTAAAAAGGGTGAGAGAAAAGAGAGATAAACAAGAGAGAAAAAGTAAGAGATGTTATAAACTATAAAGGGTATAAAATGGAAAAATATGTACATGAATAAGTAAAACATGTACATGAACAACACCCTTTTTTACGACAAATTCGTGACACAAACTGAAATAATCGATTTAGTTGTATTAAACAAAAATAAATAAAATGGTTTTTTCGTTTGTCACCTTTAATAATAATAACTCAGGTTATTAATTTATAATCATATTGTGGTTATACACCCGCAACAAAATGTATGAAAAATACAAAAAATTTCAGATACTCATTGTCTATTTATCGTTGAATTTCGTACATTTGTTTTATGCTCGTACGCCAATGCACAATTTCTTTTATAGCTCCTCCGCCTCGGTGATTTGTTTACATTTACTTTATACACATTTATCGATATGAAGAGAGAGATAGAGAAAAAACTAATAAAATATTAATATAAGTACATAGGGGGCCCGTTTGCTTAAAATTATCAATTGTAATTGGTTGAGTGAGTAGGGGTCCACCACCCACATGGGTCACACATGAACATTTATAGAAAGTGTAAACAAATGATCCGTACCCCCCAAAATAGAAAGTGTAAACAAATGACTGGGACCGGCGGGACGGAGGGAGTACGTATTTGTGTATTACTAAATATCTTGTTATCTATAAATAAATTTTGCACTATTCAATTTAGTGAAGCGTTTTTGAAATATCTTGTTATCTATAAATGAAAATATAGTCATGTGTGATCTTATATGATACGTCTTCACGAGTACGACAACAATACGAATTTTCCAAAAATTTTCGTAATGCGAAACTAAAGTTATTTTCATCCCGACATGTGTCTTGGCAAACGTGAAAAAGGTAAATGATGCCAATGGAATTGAATGGAGGGAGTATAATATTATGGTATTAATAATGTGCTTGATAAAATAAAACAATATATTACCTGTCTAATTTTTATGTTATTATAGTCTTTGCTATATTAGCGCTCTCAACTAGATTTATTTGGATAAATTTTTTAAAGTCACGATGATCTACGTAGAACGTAAGTAGTAAGTACGATCATTAAAGGAACAAATACCTCAAATTTGTTCCTTTAAGGAATTGATAACATGTTCATACAACTTGGATAACATTTTTTTTTATTTTTTTTTAAGAGGCACAAGACCATTACAATTAGGAAGTAATTCGAACATGTGACTTACTGCTCAAAGCATACAACTCGATTACTGAAACAACAAGATTACTGATTATTAAAATAGTAAGATTACCGATTATTGAAATAGTAAGATTGCTGAAATACTAATTTTCGATATACACTAAATTATTGAAATAGTAGGATTTCTGTTAAAAGAAATACAAATATGATATAGGAATATACTACAAAACCACAAACACTAAATTTTTTAAATTAATTAATTATTAGTATCCATGTTTTTTTAATCTAGAACATTTGAAAAAATTGTATTTCAACTCTTATAAAAATCAAAAATCCAAAAAAAAAGAAAAAAAAATCAACTAAAAAATAAAATAAAATTCAAACACACGCCGTGTACACTTTCGTCACTAAATTCCGTTTCAACACCCGCCACCGCCAATTAACCAACTAACCCAAAAAAAGCACACAAACCACACTTCTCCTCTTCACTTTTTTCCATCTATAAAATCCCCCAAAAAAATACCAAAAAATAAAATAAAATAATAATAAAAAAACTAAATTTATTTTTTTTGAAAAAAAAAAAAAGAATATTTTTATTTCTTTTATCTCTACTTTCGATCCGAAATTATTTTCTCTCACCACCGCGGCGAACAAAATCTCCGCCGCAAAAACCACCGCAGCGCGCAATTCGAAACCCTAATTTTCGCCGGAAAATGGACACGAAGCTGTTAATTGTGGCGGAAACGACGTTTTTCTCCGCCGTTTCGTGCCGACAACTTCCGCACTTTCAGCTTCAATTTTGTCGGAAATTTCCTCGTGTTTCTACAACCTTTAATTTGTCGTCTTCTAACGGTAACTTGCGGTGCTTTTCCGCTGCCGCCGCCGCCGCCGCCGCCGGTGGTAGTGCTGTGATGAATCACTCTTCGCCGGTTTGTTGCTTTCTCGAAAACCTAATTTGTGCGTTGATTTGCTTTTGATTGATGTTTCACTTGATTATTTAGTTGATTTTCTGGTAATTGTTTGTTGTTTTGATGTTTGTGTTGTGTTTAGTTAGTGATTAGTTCGTAATTGAGTGTAATTAATTAGTGTTAGTTAGTGGTTAAATAAGTAATTTGTTGATGTAGGGGTTTATAATTTCATGATTAGTGACAAAATTAGCGAGTAATTGCTTTATATGGAGCTCCATGAGAGCGTAACGTTGCTCTTGATATCGAATTGATTATCTAGATTAGTTTCGAGGTTGAGTTTAGTGTGTCTAGTGGGCTAGTGGCAGCGTATTGCTCGATTTCGATAGACAGAAGGTTTTCGATGAAGTTGCTAAAATGAGCTTATGAACGCGACTGCTGAGTTAGGATTCTGTTGAATTTTAGCTCGTATTGGATACTTGGATCCTATCTTACTCCGACACGACACTTCACTTCACTTAGTTGTCGTGTCACGTCTCAGACATGACACTTCACTTTAAACTGAGAATTGAAATTCATGGAACAACGTGTAAAGCATTCCTAGAGTTAGAGTAACATAGGGTGGCACATCATTGAATTTGAAAACTAAGGGTGTGTTTGGATTGAAGGGAATAGAGGGAAAGGAAGGGGAGGAAAAGGGAGGGAATGAGTTTCCATCGTTTGGTTACAAAAAATGGAAGGAGGGAAATGGAGGGGGAGGGATTTGGAGGGATCCATTTTCCCTCCTCAAAGGCTAATTGGAATCCCTCCAAAATAGGCAAAATTTGGAGGGAAAATGGTATCCAAACACCACCATTTCCCCTCCCCTCCCCTTCCTTCCCCTTCCCTCATTTCCCCTCCCCTCCCTTTCCCTCCTATTTTACTATCCAAACACAGCCTAAAGGTCTGTTTGGATTGAGGGAAATGAATAGAAAGGAAGGGGAGGGAAAGTGAGGGATTGAATTTCTATCGTTTGGTTACAAAAAAAATGGAGGGAGGGAAATGAAGGGGGAGGGATTTGGAGGGATCCATTTTCCCTCCTCAAAGCCTAATTGAAGTCCCTCCAAAATAGGCAAGATTTGGAGGAAAAATGGTATCCAAACACCACAATTTCCCCTCCCCTCCCCTTCCTTCCCCTTCCCTCATTTCCCCTCCCCTCCATTTCCCTCCTATTTTGCTATCCAAACACAGCCTAAGGGTCTGTTTGGATTGAGAGAATTGGAGGGAAAGGAAGGGGAGGAAAAGAGAGGGATTTGATTTCCTTTGTTTGGTTACAATAGATGGAAGGAGGGAAACGAAGGGGAAGGCATTTGGAGGGATCCATTTTCCCTCCCCTAAGTTTAATCAAAATCTCCCCACAATTGGAAAGATTTGGAGGGAAAATCTATCTAAACACCAGCATTCCATTCTCCTTCCCCTTCCTTTCCCCTTGCCTCATTTTTCCTCCTCTCTCTTTCCTTCCTATTTTGTTATTCAAACACACCCTAAAAGTCTCGTAGAATGTTTTTGATGGCGGCGTTGCTAAAAAGAGTTTATGAATGCAAGTGCCAAGTTTGGATTCGATTTTTTTTTTAATTTAATTTGAACTACGAAATTTTAGATAAATAGGGTAGGCTGTATGCGTAATTAGCACACTCCAACGCCTCGTGATGCCAAAAGCATCTTTGTGGGTTTAGAATTGAATTCAAGCCGCTTCAATTGAGTAGTGAATGGAAGTAAGGTCGTGTTCTTTTTGGCTTTTTGGAGTTGAACTTATAGGAGCTGAGCTGAATTTATAAAAGCTGAACTTATAAGAGCTGAACTTACAGGAGGTGAAGTCAGTACTTATAGGAGATGAACTTATAGGAGCTGAACTGAATTTAAGAGCTGAAATTAAGTTGAAAAGAATAGGGCCTAAGTATGTAACTAGTGGGACTTAAGGAGTGTAATGATTAGACCTTGTTGAGTACTGAATGGAATTTAAGCCGCTTCAATTGAGTTTAACTTAGTTCATGAGCTCTCGTCTTTGTGCTTCCATAAAAGTACGTGGAAAAACTTATAAAGCAAAGCAATTCACACCAATCTAAAGGTGTTGAAAAAGATAAACATATCACACTTTTGTATGTGCTCTATATTATGCTATTATGTACTCTCTTTAACTCTATTCATGGCATAACGTCATGACACGGTTGTCATTGCACATTTTCTAAAATTGATATTTTTTGTTACACATTATTAAAATTTATAATTTTTTGATATTTTTATTTGTATTTACGAAGACAAATCAAATAAGCTTACACATGATTATATTTCCGCTTACACATCACAGAATTCCGAAAATTCTTGAAATATTTAAATAGTATCAAAAAGTGTAATGTAATGAATGGTGTTGAATTGAGGGAGTAGTATGGAAGTTGAAGCAAGCTAATGTTGAGTATTATTTTGCATGGTCTTAGTGGCAAGATTCATCTACCTTTAGTGAGTTTTGTCTAGGTTTGGAACTTTGGATCAATAGTTTCGGTACCCGTAATGTAGATTTGCTACCGCATCACTTAGACTGACCATTTAAGCAAATTTGGCTAGTGTAAGAGTCTTGCATTTTAGTAATGTCTTGCTTACGACCACCTTTTTGAATTAACGATGTTTCTCTTCCATTGGTGTGCGCATATCGATTAAGGGGAAACATAAAGAGTGAAGGGAGTGAAGGAATGATGGTTGACGGGTTTTAAGGAGTTCAGTGCTAGGAGAGTACTATCAAGCTAATTGTAAAAGATTACCTGCACGTCATGTATTCTACACGTCTTGAGTCTTTTCCTATTAATTTGTGTGGTGAAGAGAGGTGTTTTTTTTTTTTTTCTTTTTTTATCCCTTGTTTGTTTAGCCCTTCTTTCAACATTTGCTCTTAGCTGGACGTCTTCATTTTTGAGCAATTGCTGAACTTGCATGGGCAAGGAAATTTCTTCCCTTCTCTTTTTGTGCTGTTAAAAACTGGTGGACGCTACTTCTCACCCCTTTACTCCTCTAGATGTGTTTGTTTGAGATGAATTCCCTCTTGTCGTTTAGTAGGTAAGTGTACGGGGTATCGATGCAATTATTTGTAATGTATGCATTGATATTGGTTCCTTGCTTGCTTGACAATGGACAAATTACTTTTGTTTCTAGCACAGTAGACGCTACTTGATATTTGCAGCCATCGTGGCTATTCGATCTGTTTGTACCAAATTATCTTTAACTTGGGTGCTTTGGCTTACACGTATGCACTTTTGGTTCCATGACGATGGACAAATTATTCAAACTTCTTTTGCAGTCAAGAAATGGGATCTATACTGTTGGTGACTTTATGACAACAAAGGAACATTTAGCAGCGGTAAAACCTTCAACTACTGTAGATGAAGGTATTTTGGAGCGGTCTCTCATAATCTTTTTTAAGTCTTACTATGTTGTGATGTTTCTTCATTCTTTTCCGTTTGTATTCAGCTCTGGAGATGCTGGTGGAGAAAAGGATTACTGGGTTTCCCGTGATTGATGATGATTGGAAACTGGTAAGAATTTGTTCCTTTGATTTCATTTCTGGTCTTACGATTTACAACTATGTAGTTGTACGGACATGGTAGGGTCTCGCAGGTGTTCACTTTATGCATATTGATTTCTACATCTCTTACATCAGCGATGAGCCCATTATAAAGTTCTAATTTGTCCTTGCTTCTGTTACGATGGATTTTAGGCATTTTCACATCACATATTTGGTCTCGACATTTTCGTTCTAGAATTAGATTTGTGAATATTTAAGCTATATTAACATTTGCCTGACAAATAATTTTTTTTCCCTCCTGAACTCGGGTATGATATGTCCCCTGTCAATTTAGTTGTCTGCTAGATTTTGCATGCTTCATTTCTAATTAGATGTTTTGAGGCTTCCTGTCTCACTTGCTTGTCTATTATCCGCATAGATCCATCATATGTTCGTAATTTGAATGTTGTTGTTTTTTGGTGTGTATCCCGGTGTTTCGGTTTCCCTCAGTGGTGATTCTAGCCCGGCTTCCATGACAGTATGACACTCAATACTTTTTCCGGAAAAAAGTTGATAATGGTTGAAAAAATTAGAAAAATTAGAAAAGATAAAAAAAACACTAAAACGTCTTTGTGAATACACAGGTTGTTAAACCTATATTTCTTCGATGCAGGTTGGTCTAGTTTCAGATTATGATCTGTTGGCTTTGGACACTATATCAGGTACAAAATTATTTGAAACAACAATTGCTAGATTGTGGGTTGACAACTTCTTAAGAATCTCCTGGCTGTTCTATTATTAGTTTGTTGGTCATTAATTAACTCGTCTTTGTGGCTGAATATAAATATATAATCATGGCAGCCACTTAATTGTCACCATTTGTTGCCCACCTTTTAATATCGTCAATTGACTTGTCGTAAATTAAATTAAAAGTTTTGATAGATTTATATACTTAGAAGTTACGAAGTACGGAGTACAGAGTAAAACTAATAATTGCTGAGTGAAAATTGAGAATTTCGGACACGACTTTTGCTTGATCTCGGAAAATGGTTTCGTTAACGTTTAATATTGTTTCAGGCACTGGATTAGGGGAGGCAAGTATGTTTCCGGAAGTTGACAGCACTTGGAAAGTATGTTCGTAATTGCACGATACCCCCCCGTAAAATAAGTTGTTCAATTTATGTTTGTGCTAAATCACTATACTTATTTTCTACTCCCAATTGATTTTTTTTTTTTTTTATTAGGTTTTTAATGAGCTTCAAAAGTTGCTTAGTAAAACAAACGGTAAATTGGTTGCGGATGTGATGACACAAGCACCTGTTGTTGTTCGTGAGACCACTAATCTTGACGATGCAGCCAGGTTTTGTTGCGTTTATCCTTTTCTCCCCCTTTTTTTAGTACACCGTCTGCAATCATGATTAATTATTGAACTCGTGTACTTCATCGAAAATGCAGATTGTTGCTTGAGACGAGATATCGCAGACTTCCCGTTGTAGATGCCGAAGGGAAACTGGTAAGAACTACTCCGTAAAATATACGACCTTAGAAAGCTGTGCATTTTTTTTACTGTAAATTTGTACGTGACTACGATGGTAATGAGCTCACTTCCAACGTTTTGGGTCAAACTCATTTTCCGATTGCTAACGATCTCTCCTCTTTTACGACCTAATTACGTTATTTTTCGTCTATCCTTTTTTTCCGATAACTGATAAGTTGACGAGCTCGTTCTATTCTACTTCATGTTGTTCACTGCAGCAGTATCTTAGTAAGATGACTGACCTTTTCAATTTACAGACGCAAAACAACTGTCTCATTGGTTTTTGCTGGTTCAACCACTATAACAAAATTCATACTAGATTTGACTTTATTATTTCTAATTTTAATTTAATTTAATACTATCAATAATTAAACACATTTTTTAACTCAACTTGCTGATACGGAGTCGTATTTTTTAATTCCGAGGTTTATTCTTATCTGTTTCTTTTCGCTTATAGGTGGGAATTATCACCAGAGGAAATTGCATAAGAGCTGCTCTTCAAATCAAACGTGCGAATGAGACGGAAACTCAATGATTGAGACGGTCAATTGCTGATTTTGGCAAAAAAAAAAAAAAAAAAAGCGGACGACCGATTCTCCTCGTTGCATAGAGGTGGGAATTTATTATTCGCATTTTCTACTTTTTCCCTAAAATCTGTATAAATTTTATATAAAATATAGTTGCTGCTTGCCATTTCCGTATGACGATAATTGTCTGAGTTTATATCGCCCTTGCATGACGTTTTTGTTGATACCGGAAATCCTTGTATACTACCGGAAAGCCTTAAACGAAACGATCTTTCTTCGAGACTAGCTAGTATATTTGAGTAATTATGGTAGTAGTACACGAGTTGTCAAATAATTACATTTCGTGTTATTATAATTTGAAGAAACACGGAGTAATTAATAAATAATACTCCGTATAAAATAAATCGTTCTTGTGTGTATTGGCGTGTGTGAGCGTGCGACTTTCGGAAGGTTGCTCAGTCCATAACTTTCCTCTTTTTTAAAAAATTTAGCTTCATGCTTTTAACTTTTGGAGGTAAAAGATGTTTTAAAAATTTTGGGTTAAGTGAATGTAGACCTAATAATAATATTAGCAAAAAGTTTTTACTTGAAATATGATTGTAATGAGATTTCGTACATGAATGATAGTTACTTTTTTTTTTTTTACCTTCTTTTTTCTTTTGACTAAATGTAGTTTGTGTTTAAGTGGTCGTGTCGAGGTAATTGTGGCGTTTTCATGGGAAATTTACCTTTTAAAGTACTCCATACAAATTTGTTAGAAATGTTAATGTAATTGAATTTGTTTTCCCAACTTTACTCTGTATTATTTTGATTCGGTATTTTTTTTTTTTTTTTTTTTTTTTTTTTGCGAGCTGGAAACTATTGATTTGGTTGTTGATTTGTTTTGTTTTATACTCCGTTCATTCTGTATGGATACGATACTACTTTATCGATGGCGGATTTGTGTTCTTTTATTTAACTATGCGGCCTCGTGGAGTCGTGGATGCTTTGTACCGTGTTGGTTCCTCTGTAAGATGAAACTTTACCTGAACTCTATACCGTAAAACTAATCACGTATTTTTCGGTTAATTATATATTTTATAAAATTTGTTGTATTACTTACTACTCCGTATATTATGTGGAATAAAGTTAGTTTATTGAGGAAAATTAATAGTAATATTATTTCGTGGGAAAGCTTCGTGCAATATGTAGGGTAGCGGCTGCGGTATTACTTGTCTCTAGTCTCTTTTTATTTGTAAAGGTGGCGTTGTGTGAACGGTTTTTACTTGATTGATTTTTTAATTTTATATTCGTATTTGTTTGAAATAATAAAGCAATGAATATCCACTAACCAAAGCAAATTGGTTGTTGTATGCGTATTTCGGTTCATTGTGAGAAAATAATGACTGTTTGAATGTTTACCGTGGCTATTATTGGGTAAAATGTTGATTTTTTTTTTTTTTTAGTGGTCACACTAAATGTTCCAGCGGTCGTTGTCTAGTCATAGACTAGCCATCGTACGCATATGATTGTTGTATATGAGTGAGATTGTCGTATACAATACTCACTCAAAAATGAATATTTCTTACATCGTACACATATGACTGGCAATTCGTATACGAGACTCCCTCAAAATTTAATATTTTCTAGAGGATGGTTCTATTGGAGTAATTTTTTAGGGAGGGCTCATTGAGTTATAGTTATTGCTTCTTTTTAGGTTTAGTATTGTAAGTGAAACCGGTTAGTCTTACACTCTTACCGTCTTACATCGGTTTAATGTAAGCATAAACTCCTAAATAAAATATGTGTATGACAGATAAATGTGATTATATTGTGGTTATTATTTACTCCCTCTCGTTTAATTTTGCATAGTCTCCAACGCAACGCTTTAACCATGTTTTTCTTTTTCTATTCAATGTATTTTATAGTAAACCATGATAAATCTTATAGTTTAATAATAAATTATTTGTACATGTGTCTATTTGATAGGATAATTGACAAATTTTTGTTTATAACAGACATCCATAAATTAAAACGAGTTAAGTCGATAGATATGATAAAAATAAAATGTGAATGTGTAAAAGTAATAATTTTTTCACAAATGCTCACATAAAATCGTCTCATGCGTGCGACGGTATATTTGCAACTAAAATGTGCCTACTTTAAGTTTTAAAGTGACTATTTTAACGTTTTAAGTGACGGTTTTATGGAGCTTTAAAATGGTCACGTTTAGCGTTAAAGTAGTCACTTTAAGCATTAAAATAATCATAATTTACTCATAAGAATTTCGTCGCACGCGTGAAATGGTTTTATGCAAGACTTACTCTAACTTTTTATCTCATCTAAATAATCATCTCATGATATATTGTTGGTTTATGAAAGGGCAAGTGCTTTCCAAGGAAATATTCAACCTCGAACCCTTAAAATATAGCACATATCAATATTATAGTACGATGCAAAAAAGAAATTGGACATATCACCCCTTTAAAAATAAAGCAACAAATCAAGTCTCGTGAAAGATGGTATTTCACTAAAAAATGTAAGATAAGTTTTCTGATACGTACAAATGTGATATATGTAGACTGATCGGATCATTAGTGAGATTAACATGTAACCACTTTTATTCTCCATCAATTTCAATGAGATAGTTTCATTACTTTTTGCACAAATACTAAGAAAAGTGAAAAAATTAAGTGTAGACTTGATATTTTGGTCCGATTGTCCATTTTAGAATAATAAAATGTGTGATATTTTAGTAAAATGAATATAAAAGTAAAGATAAAAATAATATTTTGATACGGAGTAGTTAAAGCCTTAAAGGTAACCATAGATAGAAATGTGATTAAATGACTGAAATTGCTGAAAAAGGAAAGTGAGACGAAGGGCGCATTCTTTCACATTTTATTCGATTGATTCGATTAAAATTCACGATTGATTCATTCTGTTGATTGATTCATTCATTGATTCGATTCAATTGACTTCATTCGATTCGATTCATTCTCACTTGATTGATTCAACACGATTATACTCCGTATTATATAATTGAACTTCATTGATTCGATTAATTCGATTTAGTTGATTGATTCAATTCTAAAAAATCAAAGAAACGAGTTAAACAAGTGAAATAGATGAAGTACCTTTTAATATTAGTCACAATATACTCTATAGTAATTACAATTCACCTAAAAATAGACACTTTTTATACATAAAAAATAAAAAAATAAAAACTCGTTTTTCATTATCTTAACGAAAAACGATCTTTTTTTTAAAGAGTTATTTCCAAAAATAAAGGTTTTTTTTTATTATTATTTAATATGAGCCATAAAAGCAATACAACGGGGGAGGGAAAATTCAAACCTGTGACTTATCGTCACGAGTATCTCAATCTTAACCACTAGGCCAATATATCATCGTCGGTTTCAAAAATAAAGGTGAAGTGGTGGTGAAGTTCCACTTTGGTAATGTTGCCGACAAATATAGTACCCAAATTGCATGTTATTGGACCATAAAAAAAACTATAAAACAAAAAAAGAGGGAAACATCACAAGCTTAATTAAATAAAAACAAATACCTAACTCTAAAATCTTATCACTTGTTATGGCGGTTGGTTTAACCATTTTTGCACTTCTTCTTTGCATACCCCACCTTGTACTTCTTTTTATTTCTGTCTTATTTACACTTTGCTTTTATTTTAAGTTCTCCCTTATACGCATGAAATTAATTTGAGTATGTTTTTTTATTTGAAGTTTGATGTAACCAAACAAACCAAAGTTTCCAAATGTAGACACAATTTTTATAATGTAATACGGAGTAGAAATTTAATTGATTTGCTTTTGAATTTTGGTGGTTATAGAAGAAAAAGGGTCTCAACACTTAAGACTGTTTCTTTCCAAATTATTTTCGATTCATTTCGATTCGATTCATTCACTTCGATTTAGTTCGATTCATTCCATTCGATTCGATTCGATTCATTCCATTCGATTCGATTGGTATGTTATAAATTTGAACTTCATTCGATTCAATTCGATTCGATTCGATTCGATTCAACTCTTTTTTCGATTCGATTTAGTTATTCGATTCGATTCGATTCGATTTAGTTATTTCGATTGATTCGATTGATTCAATTCTAAAAAGTCCGAAAAAACAGATCCTTAAGTGTCCTTAAGTGTGTTTGAATTGAGGGAAATGAAGGGAAAAGGAGAGAAGTGGATAGATTGAATTTCCATCGTTTGCTTACAAAAGATGAAAGGACGAAAATGGAGGGGGAGACCTTTGGAGAGATCCATTTTCCCTCCTCTAAGTATAATCAAAATTTCTCCACAATTGAAAGATTTGGAGAGAAAATCTATCCAAACATCAACATTCCATTCGACCTCCCCTTCCCATCCTTCCCTTCCTCTTCCTTCATTCCTCTTCATCACCCTTTCCTTCCTATTTTGTTATCCAAACACATCCTTAATATATTAATGTTTTGTAATTCTTTGTGCATTTGAATAAGTTTTGTGAAGACGGATGATGATAAGATCTACGGAGTATTAT
This sequence comes from Dianthus caryophyllus, assembly GCA_023091065.1. Lineage (NCBI taxonomy): Eukaryota > Viridiplantae > Streptophyta > Magnoliopsida > Caryophyllales > Caryophyllaceae > Dianthus > Dianthus caryophyllus. The sequence continues at coordinate 38,700,796 of CM041518.1, read as the reverse complement.
AAGAGTGATTCTCATCAATAAAATTTCTAAGCACATTATTTACTGCGAGCATTAAATGATTATTTGACAAATTGTATTAATCATTTTACCTGTGAAACAGTTTCATATTGAAATTTGTCTGCTTCAATCATAAATGGTTGAAATCGACCGTAAATGATTCTTACATAATTTCATATTCCTGATTTGAGGTATTTGTATAATTGTTTCATTTTTCTAAACATGTTTTGTGTTTCAAAAGTTCGTACCAATATTTACATTTTTTTAATTTTCATTCTTTTATAGATATAACAATTCTTATGAATATAAGGGAAATATAAAAGTAAAATTAAGTTTAAGAGCGAAGAATTTAAGCGAACAATTGTTCAGAATACATAAGTTATCTTCATACTCTTATAAGCTACGAGGATATATTTTAGTCAATTCCAAATCTTAAATAAAGACGATTATACTCATTATACTCATATTAATGTACTCCATCTGTTTCAGTCATTTGTTTACACTTCTCTTAAATTTCTCTCACAACAAGTCAAACTGTAAACAAATCATTGGAACGGAGGAAAACTTTTTAAACTACTCCGTATAATGAAATAAAGATTCAAACTTAAGATCAACTCTGTATTACTTACAATACCTTCATCCTAATCACTAAACCACGACATATTTGACGAGTAGAGAGTATATACTCCCTCCGTCCCGGTCATTTGTTTACACTTTCTATTTAGGGGGTTACGGGTCATTTGTTTACACTTTCCATAAATGGTCATGAGTGACCCATGTGAGTTTACTCCCTTAACCAATTACATTTCATAATTTTAAGCAATGTTTAATTTTCAGACTTATATTATTATTCAATTAGTTTTTTCTCTAAATCTCTCCTCACATCGATAAATGTGTATAAAGTAAATGTAAACAAATCACCGAGACGGAGGGAGTATATGAAATAGTAAAAGCTATGCATCAATAGACAAGCTATATAGATAGGGTAACATGATTGAATCAACTTTCACAGTGACTACCAAATTCATATTGACTTACGGAGTAACTACTTAAAATAGTTGGTCGGTTGGTGTTTCTTTTTTGGCACAACTCTCTTGACTCATAAAACCACCTTTTATCAACTTTAACTACTTATTTATCATTAATCTCTTTTACAAAAAAAAAAAAAAAAAAAACTGATTTAACCTTTATATACTTATAGCTGATTAATCTCAATTATGTTAATTCCTTGAGATTTATCGAGTTCATCGATTGAAATAAATACATCGTAAAATAATATGTAAATATAAACGCAAACTAAAAATATATATGGACCAAAACTCTACTAAATAACAACTACAGAATATTAAAATTGAAGAAAGGCGATTGTATTTACAATTAGTTTCACTTTTACACTCCTCAAAAATTTTCCTCGAGGAAAAGAAAATTAAGCATTACCCTAATCTAAAATCTAAGATAAACACAAAATAATAATAATAATAGTAAAAAAAAAGTCTTAATACAAAATTAAAAGTGGAATAATTAAAAAAAAAAAAAAAAAAAAAAAAAAAGAAAATTGGATTGGATATCCTACGTTCTATCCACCGACCCACATAGAATTGCTGCAGTTTAACTTCTGCGGTTATCGTTTTACTTTCTCTTTTGTCTTCAACTTCATCCATCCACCGACATTCTATTAAAAAACTCTTCCACGTCTCTCAATTTTTCTTCCCTTTGGATATTTTTAACAATAATTATTACTTATTGCGAGACGGTCTTACATGAGATTAAATGACTGAATTGGGGTGACTAATACTGGAAAATTAGTCGTCCCAATCATCCGAATCTTCGGGTTTTTTATTCAAGTCGGGTTTCTCCACCCCGCCGCCCCAACAACACCCCCTCATCATCAACCCCTGAGGATGATGGTGATGATTCGGCGGGGATGAGGGCGAGGGCGGAGTCTTATGTCCCCCACCGCCGCCCCCACCCGCCGCCGAATCATCACAAGAGTTGACGCGGTGGAGACCGCCACCGGTCTCCAGCGCGTCAACTCTAGCGCCGACCTCGATCGCCTTCTTGCGGATCGAGGCGGCGCTGAGGTCGGCGAGGCGGCCTTCCCCGACTAAAAGCTCAGGGAAGTTCAGCCTCGCCGACGGCCCCCGCAAGTAAAACACCGCTGTGTCGTAAGCGCGGGCGGCGGCCACGGGAGTCTGGTACGACCCGAGCCAAATTCGAGAGCGCTTGTTGGGTTCTCGGATTTCGGCGACCCATTTGCCCCACTTACGCATACGAATACCTTTGTATGGCTTCTCACTTGCTCTTTCTCTCTTCTTCGTTGACGCTGCTTCCATTAAAACCCTCACTTTTCTTTTAAAAAAAAAATTAAAAAAACTATTAATTTTTTTTTAGGGTATTTAATTTGAGGTTTTTTTTTTTTTTTTTGGGGGTGAGGGAGGAGAGAGAATAGAGATGATGGGTGGAGGAATTTTGGGGGATAGAGGGGGGGGAGTGTTTTGTCGGAATTTAAATTCGTTATTTGTGTTTTTATACTTGTACTACGTTTTACTTTGGTTTGGGTTTTGATTTTTTTGTTTGTTTTCTTGCTCTTGGCTTTGTTCCGGAGGGTACGGTCTAACGATAATATTATCGTTAGATTTTTTTGGGAGAGTGTTTAATTAGTACGGTGATTTCTTTTAGTAATTAGTAAACTGCTTTTTGGATTTTTGAATTAATTAAATCGAATCGAATCAATCGAATCGAATCGAACTAAATCGAATGAATCGAATCGAATGAAGTTCAATTAAATAACATCATTGAATCGAATCGAATCGAATCAAGTAATGAATCGAATCGAATGAATGAATCGAATCAAGCCCAGGAATGAATCGAATCAAGCTGAATGAATCGAATCAAGTGGAATGAATCAAATGTCTTGAAAATAAAATTTGGAAAGAATACGCCCTGAAGTCTGTCTCATATGTGAAACAATAAGTAGGTAACTGTCATTCTATTATACCGGTTGATCTGAAATTGTGTACCCTTTCTGTTTATATATTTCTTATTTTTCGATTGTGTATGTGGTAAGACTCATCTTTTTGCTTAATTTCTGTGGATAAAACTTTTTGTTTCAGGTACAAAGTTGGGCACTAAGTACACAAACTAAATATAAATGATTACAGGTTGAATGTAAATTAAAGACTAAATAAACTAAGTCCCGGGTGGTCCTTAGCTCCTTGAATGCTGTTTGGTTTTCCTCTCGGCCTGAAATACAAAAAAAAACCTAGCCCCGGGGTTCTAGGGAATGACCCTCCGACGCTCAAGTTAGTTATGTAAACTTAGTAAATTAGGGAGAGAAAAGAGAGAGGAAAACCTTTTAATGAGATGTTTTGTACGGAGTATGTTATATGTGGATAGATTATTTCTAGGGTTTAGCCTTCTATTTATACTTGCTCCTGATTTGTCCTTTTGCGCTCCCAAGCCGTACAGTACGGAGCCGGGTGAGGCACCTTTGCCCCAGACCCGGGAGAAACCGATGGGCCCCTTGGTACATGGGATGCCCCCGGCCCATGACCCGTCCGGCCCGAGGCGGTCAGACCCGGGAGATGCCACCCCAACACTTTTTAAAATAAAGAGAATCATGCGAATTGAATTAAATGAACTGAAAGAGCATAACTCAATCGTAGAACGAGTAATAATAAGAGTGATGTAACTAAAAAATTAGGAGTCGTCTTGACAGTTATCACTGAGGAAATTCAATTCACGAAATTTCAAAAAAATACTCTATACTGCGAATTTGACATTTATTTGAATTAAACAAAAATTGTTTGGTTGGCACGCGTGAATATAACTCATGGACTCATAGGTAGATTACCAGTTTCATTGGGAAAAAATATCCAAACCCAAATTGCCAATTTTGGAAAACACAAATTCAAAATCATACTTTCTCAATTCAAATAATTTATATACACTTATCTGTCACGTATATCACTACACTTTTCCTTTCTTCTTTAGTTACATAGAACTTGTTCTTTCCAGTTTATTTTCAAAGACATTTCGATTCAAATTTCAACTCAACTCGATTCGATTCGATTCGATTCAAAGACAATGCTGTTATTTAATTGAACTTCATTCGATTGATTCAGATTGATTCGATTGATTGATTCGCTTAGTTGATTCGATTCGATTTAAAATGTCCGAAAGAACAGGTTTATTTTACCAAAATATAAATTATAAAACATTTAATACTAATAATGCACTCAAAAACACGATTTAATCGTTTTTGGATCGACAACCAAACGAGGAAAGCAAAGGTGGGTGGAAGAATAAGAAATCACCGACATGGGGAGGGTACGTGAAACAAAAAAATAAAGGATAGGAAGGGGTTTAATGCCGTAATGGTCGGCATGTCGATATTAGTCTAACAGCTAGCTTTACGCCTTTTTGTAACTACTACTAGTAGTACTACTATTACTACTATGTTTCTCTCTTTTTCTCCTCTCTCCAATTATATTGTTTCCATGTTTGTTTTTTTCTTTTTTACCACCAACGTTTTTTTTTTTTTTTTTTTTTTTTTACTTGCTCCATTATCTAATTTCTAGTGGTGTTTTATCTCTTACAAAACTCGTTTTACATTGGATCAAATTTAATTTTAATATGAGACCCGTTAATATAATTATTATGGTCACTCTATATAAAAATTTGTAATTTTAATAAACTTAACTATTATTTATTGATATCAAAATGACGGTTCTACGAAATGATTACTCCGTATTTGATAGTATAGTTATTGTTAGATCGTTATTAATGTATTGATATGTAGAAGGGATGATTTAAGTATGATATGAAGTCCTCCGTACTTCATACTCTCTTTGTTTGTCTTTCCACTTCTTGAATCTCCCTTCATATAGTCTGAAATGTAAAAAAAAAAAAAAGGTGAAAGTGAAGAGAATACATATTAATTAACACAAATGTCTTTTACGAAGTAGTTAATTTTTTTTGCAGTTTATTTAGCGGGTATAACACAATGATAATAGACATTTTGATGTTAGATGCTTCACATATATTTTAATCTAGTAACTTTGAATATACGTCATATTTCTCGAGGGATAACGCATGAATAATAGTTAGTCTGTACTTTTAACACCACTCAGAATAAATAAACCATAAATGCGTAATTGATACTCCCTTCATTTGATCTACATTCAAAGTTTTCAAACAAATATGAATTGATAACTTAAGTCAAACACCGTAAATTAGACCAAATAAAAATAATACTCCGTATTTCTACAAATAACCTTTAGACAAGTAATTGTACGACATATTTTGTCATTAAATTAAATCCTTTGTAAAAAGCGACGACCTCCATAAAAATTATACACGTCGTATATATCGTTGAAAAACTAGACTTTATTTATAATGATAGAATTAGAAAAATAGACTAATCTTAAATAGTAAATGTGGTGCTTATCTATTTAGCCACTTGAAATTTTGATGTGGTTGAGTTTTGTTGAATTGATGATTGATTTAAAGAAGAGGACATAAAAATTGTTGATAAAACCCCAAAATTTGAAAAATCTTTTGCACACAATTTTGCAAATATCTTATGTGGCCAATAGATGGTGGGTGATGTAATATTTGTGTGTGGGGGTAATGAAAGTGATTTTGGGTGGCGTGGAATGTTTTAGGAGCATAATTGTAAATTTAAACCGTCTAATATTGTGAGACTTACTGTTTATTAATTAAAATATGAGTATTAAAATGTCAGTAACTATCTTTAATTCTCATATGAAATGATTCATTTTTAGATAAAGAAAGGGCAAAATAATGATTTTTTTTTTAAAAAAAAATAAAAATGCTCATACTTAAATCAATAAACAAAAACGATGCTTTTCAAACTGGGTATTTATAATAAATTAGTCTAAGTAGGATCAGGTTTAGCACGCAATTAACTTAGGTACAAATTGTCTGAAATTTTATAAATAATTAATTAGTTAAGAAAAAAAATAAAATGAGAAAACCAAGTCCTAACTTGCTTCTAGTTATATACGGAGTAAAATCTTTACATAAATGTAAACCATACTATAAATGATAAAACGGTCAAACAAAAAGATTAGCATGACACATCTCGTTTTTTTTTTTAATGCGATTGAAATTATTTCATCTATCTCACATCATGCTTAAACACGAAATTTATGTTGAAAACTTATATCTATAAACCTATCGTAACCATGTATAAAATTATCATCAAAAGAAATTTCGACAAATACATAATACGGAGTAATAATGAATTGAAATGATCGAAGATATCAACTTTTATTTTTAACTTATTACTGTAGAATTTACGAGGTATAATACTCCATGCATGATAAACAAACATCCTATGCATTACTTTAATTATTTAGTGATCAATCATTGGCCACTAACTTTTAATATAGTACTCGTAATAAAGAAGAACAAAAATAATAATTATAATTATGAAAACTACTCATGAGTTCATACCTATCTAAACAATAAAACAAAAATACCGAGTTCATACCAAATAGTTGAGCAGTCATACATGTACTAATTATAGAGTATACGTAATTACGTATTGTATGCATGATCGACCTTTGCTTCTTTAATGATTATTAAGATGCATTATTAAGGACTTATTCTTTCCAGAACATTTTTTTCATTTTGATTCGATTCATTAACTTGATTCATTTCAATTCGATTCGATTCAATTTCACTTGATTCAATTGATTCGATTCAAAGATAATGACAATGTTATAAACTCAACTTCATTCAATTCGATTGATTCGATTAATTCATTTAAGTTGATTCGATTCGATTAATTTCTAAAAAGTCAGAAAGAATACGTATAAGTTGTTTGTCAAAGTGAATATATACGAAATATTCCATCCGTCTCAAAATAAGTGTCTTTATTTCGCTAAAATTGTTCTCAAATAAGTGTCTCATTTATATTTACAGTAAGTTTTAACAAATGATTTTTAAAAAATTTTCATTTTCATTATTATCTCTTAAATCATCCTGAAATAAAATGAGGACACTTATTTTAGAATGAAGATAGTACGGAGTACATAGTTCCCCTATTTCAGTCATTTGTTTACACTCTCTCAAATAAATCATCCTCACAAAAAAGCTAAAGTGTAAACAATTACTTAATTACTGCATTTAATCTCAATTAGGAAGGTTTAATTATACGTAATTATTGATTTTTAGGAAGGTTTAATTATTTGAATTTTAATCTCAATTACTGCATTTATTTACATATACGGAGTATTGTTATTTTTTAGACGTAATTGTATATACGAAGTATATATTTTTGGCTTAAATTTAAGGTTAGTTGAGTATTAAAAATCATGTTTTGCCTTCGTTATCATCAGTTACGTGATTTATGAAAAACAAATGGGTATCCGAAAGCGTGCTAATCCCTATGTTGTGCGGAGCTGAGCATCTTCTATTTAATGCATTATGTGTTTTGTTAAATGAAAATGGTAAAAGAAAAAAAAAAAAAAATCGTCTAAAAAGTATAAAATGAAAAACATTTAAAGACTTAATTGAATTTTTTTTTGTTTTGGCAATTTAATTTTAATGAACCATTGTGATCTATTAATAAAAAGATTTTTTTTTCCTACTTGTTAATTTTAAGTCTCTTTGATAATGGCAAAATTTAATAAACAATCCATAAAAAGAATTCTAAACTATTACTGTACTATACATTCATGACCAAAGTAAGTTTAGATTGAATAAACCAAATATTATTAATAAAGAATGTATAAACTAAGTATTACATGGTGTGAAAATAGATAAAAATGTAGCACCAAAAAATCTACTCATAGATAGAAAAAAAAAAAAAAAATGACTGTAGTGTCGGTTGTTTTAACGAAATACAAATCAATACAGTTGTATACTTATCGAAAAATGAAATTTTATACTTATCGAAAAATGAAAAAGTTATATTTTACATTAGAAAAAAGTTAAAAAAAAAAAGTGCGAATTACATGTAATTTTAGTTGAAATCTAAGAATGTTGTTCCACAATTAGCAATTGACTAATGTGTTGTAATCATCAATTTTGAAAAAAAAAAAAGGAATCATTACAAAAATAATCCGAATTAACGCTCATTCCCAACTCAAAATAATCTACGAATAATCTCACAATGTAAAAGCAGTGAAACTGGTTCTAACTTTATCCCACTCTTATTTTAAATAAAACGCAAACCGATTTCACCTTCTTTTTTATTGAAATAATTGTTTGATAGTTACAATTATTCGCAGAATATAAGTGTCGGTTCGAATTATTCTCGCAGTTATTCCCAAACAAGAAATGAATGACGAAAGTTATACACCGTATAAGTATAATGAGTTGGGAAGAAAAGAGTAGACGTTTAGGTCGGTGGGCTTATGTGATAGATAGATAGATAGATTGATATTCTAATTGGATTGACTTTCCGTCCCCGCAATAACTACTTCGTGTCATACGCATTATTGGCCCTTTCCCCTCCTTCCTTTATTATTTTGTGGGGGTTTACAATCACTTTAAATATGTCGAATTTATTTTGAGTCGAGATCACCTGTTTCATTTTAATAATTTACACGGAGTATTTTATTTTATGTTTAATTTTTTTTAATTTTATGGCAAATAATAAATATTGCTAATGTATAATATCAAGAAAATTTGTAACTCTTATCCACGCTATGGAGTAATTCTTGTGTAAAACCATACTCACGTTAATATAACGTAAGTCACACATGAAAGTTATTAAAAAAAAAAAAAAAAATAACCACCCTTATGTGAGAAGGTCTCACAATAAATTTATTGTGAGACTTGTCTTACATGAGAATTAGTGAAGGCGGCAAATACTTGTGTGAGACAAGTCTTACAATAAACTTATTGTAAGACCTCTCACACAAGGGGTAGTTACTTTTTTTTAATAACTTTTGTGTGTTGTGTCTTACGTTAATTATCGTAAATACGGTCTTACAGAAGAACTACTGATAGATTAATAGACATGCAAGAACCTATATCCACCTCGTCCCAACCGCCTAATCCAATGACATCTTTGCCATCTTTGTTGAAACCTGATATTTTTCAACGATTAATTTTAGTATGTAGTATTACCTCCTTTCTTTCCATTTGGCCCATTTCCATTTTTCACTCTTTTTAAGAAAAAATAAAAAATCTTGTATAGGATGAGAAAAATGTAGTATAGTTTAATAATAAAAAATTAGTTGTGAGTTGGAAAAATAGTTTTGTGTGAGAAAAAGTAAGGTATGTGAGAGAAAAAATTACTAAAAAAGAAAATGGGGCTAATTCGAAAAAATTTCTATAAAAGATATATGAGACTAAATGGAAAAAATGAGGGGAGTATAAGACTGTCACATACGTACAACACGTAAAAAGTTACGCAACACCTCATTTATGGGCACCTCAAATAATATGTTTTTTATTTATTTTTATTTTTTCTTTTCAATGATCATTATATGTTTACAACGATATTTATTAATGCCATGTTAAGTATGTCTATGTGTCAATGTTTAGTAGATCATCATCCTAAATCAAACCCGACTCATTTATATGTTCTCCTTCTTAATCATTTACTCCGTATTTGCTATTCTATTTAGGGTATATCACTATTTGTTGGGACAGAGGGAGTAATTGTGCCAGTTGGCTCAATCTTAACACAACCTATTTAATTTTCGACAACTCGATTCAATTTGTTTTACCCATTTATCTTTTAATAAATCATTTTTAACCCACTTAACCAATATAATCAATTAAATTTTTTAATGTGAGGGACTTGTACCTGATCTAAAATGCATCTAACAAAACTAAATATTCCGTATGTATTTTCATATTTTAGATAGATTACCAACCCAACCAAAACCATTTTGGTCTAATTTAGAGAATTAGCGGGTTACTCGTGTGGTGTTGTGTCCAAAGACTTCACCCCTAACTTGACCCAATTAAATTTCGTTTCGTGTTCCTATTGACTCAATTACATAATGCCCCACACAATCTCAACCCCAACCCACTAGCTTCACATCAAATTTATGTCGTGTTATCGTTTCGTGTCAATAATTACCGTCTCAAATTTATTTTACATTTTGTATTCTTCACCACGCATGAGGTGACACGAATACACCACAACTATCAGACCCACAATAACTTTGATTCAAGCCTTTTCAAACGCGAACACAGCAACAACGAGTTCAACTGAAACGCCACGAATTAAATTCCCCGATATAATAGTACTACTTGTACGACTACGTAGCCAAAAAAAAAAAAAAAAACACTAAAAATAAAGGTTTGATTAAAAAATACGGTAAATTTTTTTTAAAAAAACTGTAAAAAAAGTAAAATAAAAACACCTGAGAAAATAACAACGCCTTCGTTCGTGTGCAACACCATTTCTACACGTTGCCCCTAATTTTTATGCCATTTTTATGCCTTATTTTGTTCTCTCTCCTCTCTCTTAATTTTTATTTCCTTCTTTACACACTACACTTTAGGGTTTCTATTTTTGGTTTGTTGCGGTGAATTGATCTCGGATTATGGCGACGAATTTGATTGTTGCTGGAAATTGTTGATTTGATTCTTCGGTTTTTGTTTGATCGAAGACGCTGATTTAGTTTTTTTTTCCGTCGGAGGTTTTGTTTCGCGATCAAAATCATCATGTTTGAGGCGCATGTGAGTGAATTTTATGCGTTTTTTTTTTTTTTTTTTTTTTTTTTGTGAATTTGCGTTGTTGTTTTGGTGAAGCATTGTGTTAATTTGATTTCGTTGCGATTTTTTTTGATGTGAGGACTGTTGAAAACTTGAAATGTTTGATTGATTTGTTGTTGTTTTATTTGATGATGAATTTGTTGCTGAGGTACTGGAAATCAGTGAAATTAGGTTTCAAAAATGTAGTTTTTGAAATTAGGTTTTCTTTGACGGTTTTATCGCGATCAAATCACTGTGTGAGGCGAATGTGAGTGAGTTATTGTGATTTTGTTCGTTTGCGATTGCATTTAGTGAAGCGTTATTATTGTTTAACTTGAGGTTGAAATTCATGAAATGATTGCTGCACTACGGAATTTTGAAAGTAAATGCGAGTGTTGAAATTGATTTAGAGTAGCGTATGATTTATGTTGAACAAACTTCGGTGGAAGCTTGCGTAAGGTTGTTTGATTTGTGTTGATAGTTTGGCTCGTGTGAGTGGGAGGTTGATTCTCTAGAATTTTCGTTCGCACGTGGCAATTAATTGTCTGTGAAAATGTGGACGGTTTTAATGTCTATGGCTGAAGTTTGCACTCAATTTCGCTGTCGATCAAATGATTGTTGAGATATATTTAGTTTAGGCGCATAGTGGTGATAGTTGAGGAGTTTGAAGCTTGAGAGTAGATTCTGTGTTCGCTTCTCGGATAATGTCGATTGTATGTGGGGCTAGGTGAATATTTCTTAGAGTAGTGAAGTATGCGACAGCTCCATGTTGGATGGTGTTACCGTGGTGATAGTTGAGGAGTTTGAAGCTTGAGAGTAGAAACTTGTGGTTCGCAAATGCAGGTGGCTATTAGAGAGTATTTAGCTCACATGTAGGATTCTAAGACTTAGTCGACAAAAGTCGGGGAGTAATTGATAATTCATGAATACCTTAATTGGCTGTATAGAAATTATCTATTTGAACATTCGCAAACTTCAAATCAATACCATGTGTTCTTATTTAGACCTTGAGCTGCATTAAAAGGTGCTATGTCCCGGTATATATAATACTAGTGTTCACGAGGGTAGTGAGATGTATTATGCAAGGCAATTATTTGGGAATACGGGAATGTCAAAAGAGACATCATATAATATGCCTATTATCTCATCTCCCTCGTGGATTTGAATTAAACACTCACGTGCGTAGTTAAGGCACTTTGGCCTCATTTGTGCACACCTTTGGATGCTTTACAACATGAGTTTGTCAATGATAAGGCTTCCACCAAACATCCACGTTAAGTGATGGTGTTCTTAGCGATATGGGTGGAAATAATAGTGAACTGTGGCACGTGTTGTTATACCTTTGAGCACCGTCAAGATGGGCTTGCTTAGCTTTTGTTGACTTCCACGTGCTCAAGAATTAGGTGCCGTAAGGAACTTGTGCGAGTGTGTACTTGCAACTCACCACACAATTTGAGTAGGTTATACGCTTTGGCCTCATTGATGTGCATTATCGTAGGAAAACTTGTATATTTTTATTCAGTATGAGTAGTATAAACCATCCTTCAAGCACATTTATGCGAGCTAAACCGCATTATTACAATTGACGGTCTTTTATATGATGTAATGGGGCTAAAAGTGTGATGCAAGAGAGATAGGAAATAGTGATCAATCTAGAAGAGGAAGAGGACAATTAGAAATACGAGGGATTGTGCTCCATCCTCACTGACACCACGGAGTTGCTCTTTTTGTCTTAAGTTATCTGCATTTTGAAGTATTCTAAGGTCTTTGAAGTGTAGTTTGATTTTCGGAACTCTATATCCTGAAGTATTCAGAAGTCATTTGAAGTTTTCGTAAGTTTTCAGAATTATTTAATAAGTTAAGAATAAATAAGATGAGGACAAGTACTTAATTGTTTAGTTTATTTATCGATAAGATCACTCATGGTAGCATGAAAGCTTTTACAGGTGTACTTGTCACTTGCTTTTTATATATGAGCGTCATTCCGTATTTTCTTCGTTTGTTAGTGTGTGTGCTATTATCACTTAGTCCCGGAAAGAAGATCAAGGCAGTTGGCCTGAATTAAATATGGTTGAACGAATGTGAGTAATTTATCTAAATCTGATTGTTGAATGTATTACAGTAGTTTTGAAAATGTGACCTGGCTTACTAGCTATTTACCTTACTTTTGCTATTCGCTTTCTTATTCTTTTTTTAAACTATTGTGAATATAGTTGAACTTTGAGTGTATATCATGTTCTGCTTTGAACACCCCTTTGAATACTCTCCTTTATTATACTTTTTGCTAAATCTGTGCAAATTGTTTGACGTACTCTGCTTTCAGGTCTTACATCTGCTCAAAAGATATTTAGGTGAATATGTCCATGGACTATCACTGGAAGCTTTAAGAGTTAGTGTTTGGAAAGGTTTGTTACTCATATTTCTGGACACAGTGGGAAGGTAGTATAATTGTTGGATCTTCAATGTTTTCTATTTTGTGGCTTTTAGGTGATGTTGTCCTCAAAGATTTGAAGTTGAAAGCTGAGGCGTTAAATTCACTCAAGCTTCCTGTTACTGTGAAATCTGGATTCATTGGTACCATTACGTTAAAGGTGTTTTGGCTATATCAACTGTCACATTTTGCTTCATCAACGTCCATTGTTAACGGCGTAAAATCTTTAATGTATTTATTCTATGTTATGATCTATATATGGTGTAGGTTCCTTGGAAAAGCTTGGGCAAAGAGCCCGTTGTTGTTCTCATTGATCGTGTATTTGTTCTTGCTAATCCAGCGCCAGATGGAAGAACTCTCAAGGTTGGGTCCTGGTTTACTTATAAGGAAAACCTTTCATGGACGATAGTGAATTTATCTTTTACTTTAATGTTTGATTAATTTTTTCGGTGTTACATGTTCTAGGAAGAAGACAGAGAGAGGCTTTTTGAAGATAAAATTCGTCAGATTGAGGTTAGATTACAATGGCGTAATCTTACTGGGTGACAGTCTTTTGTTCCATACTAGGAGAAAGATTTAGCTCTAGTCTGCAAAGCTTGCAGCTGTAATCTGTTTCTGCTTTTTGATTGCATCGACACTTTCTCATATGCAAGCTGGATTTTCTGTTTTTGCTCTCTGTCATGTTTTTAAATTTACGCAGAACTCCAGTATCTATATCACTATATGATCCCTCATGCTTTTCTGTCTTGTGCAGGAAGCTGAGGCAGCGACAGTTGAAGCAATGTCAAGATCAAAACAAGGAAGCGTATGGCCTCATATGTTATTTTTAAATGAATATTGAACTTATATATGCTGTTATATGGTATATGTGTTTTTACACTTTTGTGTTTACTGTGGATTAAAATGCACATGTCTTTGTTATTGCTTGTCTAGCTCGCGAACATGATTTCTGATTTTTTGATACTAGACTTGAAGTCAAGCTTTTATGCCTATAATCATGCTATTAAAATGCTGCTCTATTGTTGTTGTAATTCCTCTATCATATGTAGGAAAACTTTGATATTTTGGCAGCATCAGTTGTCATTCCAAAATATCTGTTATATATGCTACTTAATTTATACTGAATGTTTCCCTCGGTTTAAAATGTTAGCTGATTTTATTTATGGGTGTGTAATTTTAAGAAGTTGTCTAAAGAGAATGGAGATAGGCTACGAACATTGGATACTAATGTTTCTCCTCTTAAGAGTAAGCTTAGATTTAGTTGTTTAAGTTTTCCTGGGAGCTATTTGTTACATTATGCCTTTGACATACTGTGCTAGATGTGACTGTTTAATACAATGGTTTTGAATGGAGTTGGATGTTGCTTAATGCCAAATTATAGCAAATACTTGTGCAGTCGTGTTTTCCGTTTCCTTTGTAGATTTGTAGCTCAAAATTCACTATTATTTGGTTTTGGAATCTGTTAGAATAAGTGATGTGTCTAACTGAACGGGTTGCACATCATTATATCGTGAGGTCTAAGTCACTCGATACAGTGTCCATTTTGGATAATCTGGAGATATCCCCTCTTTGTTGTTAAAAAGCTGCATACATTTGACCCCCTTGTCCTGTGCACAGTCCTATGGAAATTTGCTTTTGCATTCGAGTGCATTTGTGGCTTTCTGGACTTTCTTTTGTTGTTTTTCTGATTTATTCCTGTCATGCCATTACTTGTGTATTTTATTTTTGTTGGCGAATGTTGCTGTGCAGAATGGTAGTGGGGCTTCCTGGCTCAGCTCTCTTATTGCTACTATTATTGGGAATCTTAAAATCACGATTAGCAATGTTCATTTCAGATACGAGGATTCTAAAAGGTTTGTCATTTGTTTTACTGGAGCAGAATCTATTAGCCTCTTTACGTCTCCATCATAGTCCCCTAACAAAATGTTGATTTTTTGTTAGTAGCTCTATTTATCATTAAACAATTCCTTTTCCCTGCTGAGCAGTAATCCTGGACATCCGTTTGCTTGTGGTGCCACCTTGGCCAAGCTCGCTGCTGTTACAATGGATGAACAAGGAAACGAGACTTTTGACACAAGCGGTGCTCTAGATAAATTGCGCAAGGTGAATCTCTGAGCCCTTGCGAGTCGATTTGATTATATTTCATTCATACGGGTAGGTATTGTTGTAATTTTAAATGGCAAGGCGTGCCATTTGATGAGCATATATCATCTTAGTTTCAAAACTCGGACGGCGTCATGGCGAAGTGACAAAGTGGAAAACATGTAGTGAAGGCGCACCATTTTTGGAAACACGTTTTTATTTTTCAAATACCATAGTATGGATATGATTGAGCAAAGTGATGACAGTAGTTAGAAGTATAAAATATTGAATTTTCATAGCACTACTTATCACACCTGTCTTAGTGGCCCTTTAGCTTAAGCAGTTGGGTTGCAAACTAAGGATATCATGTGAGCGGTGGTGGTTGGTGGTATAGCTCTAATTTTCCATATGTCATTTTGTTGCCTGCCAAAAGCCAGATATTTTAACGTCGCTGGGTTCCTGCCCGAGATTTATGATGCACAGGTTTTTCAAGGATTGATCATATCGGCTATTTTCTACATTTTGTTTTAGCTAAGTATGATGTAGGTAGTAGTAGGAGTTCTTCCTAATGTAGTGTTCAAATATTTGTTTGATGGAAGTAGACCTGGCAAATAGGTCGGGTCGTGTCGTGTTCGTGTTCGTGTCGCATATAATCGTGTCATGAATCCTTCAACCCAAACCCGACCCAATTAACTTTCGTGTCGTGTTCGTGTTGACCCACTTACATAAACGGGTCATCATGCCTCAACCCTAACGCATTTATTTCGTGTCGGGTTCGTGTCGTGTTTTCGTGTTTTGTCTATTTTTGGAAAGTTTAAAATATATTTTATTAAAATAATGACTATATAAATTGTTAAATGGGTCATTTGTGTCGGGTTCGTGTTTAAAGAGATCAACCCTAACCCAACCCATTTAAGTTTCGTGTCGTGTTCGTGTTGGCCCACTTACATAAACGGGTCATCATACGTTAACCCAAACCCACTTATTTCGTGTCGGGTTCGTGTCGTGTTTTCGGGTCGTGTCACTTTTTGCCGGCTCTAGATGGAAGCATCATTTTCATCTTCTCATCTTGGAAAGGTGTGTTTAGGAGTTCTCACATTTAGTTATTTTTTAGGATTTCAGACTTGAGTGTAACTAATGAGAGCGAGTTCTCTATATAAGCCGAGTTTGAAAACTTACATGGAGACGGAGGAGTTTATTGATGATTTGAGCTTGGGAATATATGAGTGTCCCAAGATCCTTATTAGCTGTTGATGGAGTGAATGTCAATCTTTAAATTTATACTCCCTTTCATCCAGTCCATAGGTTACATGACCTTTCTCACAATTTTTAAGAACACTTTGATTTGACTGGACCAAAATGGAAAGTGTACCCTTGGATTGGATGGGAGGGAGTATAATTTAAAGATTGTTGACATTACGCTATCGCAAACTATCATGAAATTATGCTCTTAGACTTTTATTAGGATGCTTGACCAATTTTAGTGACATAAGTGATGTGGAAGGTTTTCAAGTGGAAACTGATGACGTTCGGATTGCTATTTTTTCAGATTCAAAGCCTTAGACATTTATTTGGAAATTGATTTGTCCATGGTTATGTTGGAATCAACCATGAGCTACGTACTCTTGATGCGTCTGCTATCAATCTACCATAGTCAATTATTCATTTGCTAGGTCTTCTAGTTGGCATTTTGCATATTTGGAAGCAGGGAAGAGCACTGTCCAAGATGGAATGGGGACTGTAATCTGAAATTTGATGGACTGAGGATTTTAATTAGAAAGTTTGTTCGGGTAGTTGTTAGTCTATCAAATTTTGGCTTATGAAAAGTGTGTTTCTCATTAGTTTTGGTGTAACCTTATTTAATTTCCCTTTAAAATTTGATGCACTGAGGACTTTAATTAGAAACTTTGTTCAGCATTAGGACTTTATGCTAGAGTATAAAATCAATTATGGAACTCCAACCATCAACTTAAGCTTTTTGTTATAATGGTTAAGCTTTTGGTTATGAATCTTATGATGATTCTTTGACATGGTTTCAGAGACATGTGACCAAAGCTCACTAGTTAGAGGAAAATGTGTTCCCCATTAGTTGCAACTAGTTAAAGGATAAGGTTCTACATGTTATTGCTTTTACATTTCTCGTTTTGTTTTTAACCAGCCTCTTCTTTGAGTTGCAGTCTTTGCAGCTTGAAAGACTTGCTATATATCATGATTCCAATAAACCTCATTGGAATATTGACAAGGGCTGGCATGATCTTAAACCAAGCGAGTGGATTGAGGTTTGTGACTTGTGGAAATTTTTTAAGTTAATCAAAGTGAATACTTTCTGAGTCATCAGCTGTTTTTTTAATATGTTTATTTTTGCAGATTTTTGAAGAAGGTGTAAATGAACCTGTAGATGGCCATAAAAATGTCAAATCATGGGCTCTAAATCGTACATATCTAGTGTCACCTATCAATGGGGTCCTTCGGTATCACCGGCTTGGAAGTCAAGAAAGAAACAATGCCGATATCCCATTTGAGAAAGCATCACTTTCTCTTAATGATGTTTCTTTGTCAGTTACAGAGGTAAGGTATTTGATGATTGCTAATATACGTAAATATTTCGTCAAATTATGTTTGATTAATAAGTATCTTTAATATTTTTCTGTACGAATATATTTGATTGAGGATGATTAGCACAAACTCTGCCCTATTTCTTTGTTTAGGAGTTAGTCCTTTGCTGCCTAATGCTCTGGAATTTATAAAATACTCACCTGCTCCCCTAGTATAAGAATGCTTTTTGAGAATGTTTTGTTGTCAGCTTTTATTTTAGGAATCTTTTCCTCCATGCAGAAAGATTCAAACTATAAAAACTTTGAAATTCATAATATACACTCATCTGCTTCCTTAGTATGGTACTCCGTAATACTCTGAAAATGTTCTGTTGATAGCTCTTAAACATTTTGGTTTAGGAATCTTTCTATTCCCTGGGCAGACATATAGCCTGTCCATCTTACATTAAACTTTTTACTACAATTTACTCTTTAAGAATGAGGAAGTTCAATACACAATTGCAAAAATAAGTATGTGGGTATAAATGTACAGTAAGGGTGCTGTCTTTATTCTCAAACACGATGACAATTTGGTCTATTGGGAGAATTTAGTTGTGCTAGTGGAATATCCTCAAATGCAAATTTCAATTTGATATGTCCATGAAAGTAAAGCGGGGAGTTTGATATGAGAAAGATGGAGAGGGTATATATTTCCCCTCAAAATGGACTAAGATGTTCTGAATCTGTTTGCAAGAAATACCTGTAGTAATGGCTATTGGCTAGCAGTGTGTTTTAATTTCATTTTTCATCTTGCCTAAGATCTAAGAAAGCTCGTGGTTTTGAGCTCGTAAATGATTGTCCTGTTTCAATCAGACGGCTTTATTTCTAGAACTCGTTTAACTTTTATATGCGTTTCCTTTTGGTTGGTATTTACTTTCTTGTCTTTGTCTCTTATCTTTTCTTAGGCACAATATTATGATTGGATAAAACTCTTGGAGGTTGTTTCAAGGTATAGAATGCACATGGAGGTTTCACATCTGAGGCCCATCGTATCAGTCTCAGATGGACCTCATCTGTGGTGGCGTTACGGTGTACAAGCTGCTCTACAACAAAGGAAAATGTGGTACAGTTGATCATCTCTTGCTGTTACATTAAGTTTGTTGCTGATGTTATATATGAGTGTGGTGGGGTTGAGTGATTTATACTCTTTCATTACCACAGTTTACGTCTGGAACTTTAGTTAGTTATTGTTTAAAACTGCAGCTACCGGTTTTCATGGGAACGTATGCAGCACTTATGTAAGCTGCGTCGTCGTTATATTCAAGTGTATGCGAATCTGTTGCAACAACTGCCTGAAGTTGATAATCAAGAATTGCGACAAATTGAGAAAGACCTTGACTCAAAAGTGATTCTACTTTGGAGGTATAAGTTCACTATGCAATTTATTTAATGTTGCAATCCATCCCCCTTGGTAGTTACTGGCATGAGTTTTTTTTTTTTTTTTTTTCCAAATATTCAGATTACTTGCTCACGCCAAAGTCGAATCTGTAAAGTCAAAAGAAGCTGCCGAGCAGAAGAGGCTGGGGAGAAAAAGCTGGTTCTCTTTCAACTGGTACTGATGAGCTTTTTGTAATTTCATGTATTGTGGTTACCTTCTGATCTTTACCTGATCAACTGTTTTGGTGTCTTAGTACCTCCATTTCTTTAGACTTTCAAGAAAATACCTCTCAAATGTGCTGGTTTGATATAATAACTTCTCTGATGCCTTGTCTGTTGCATCATGCTATGCTAGGCGTTCTGCTCCTGAGGATGCTGCTGGTGATGGTTCGGATATGTCAGAGTTAACGCAGGAAAAGTTGACAAAAGAAGAATGGCAAGCAATAAATAACCTTCTAAGTTATCAGCCTGAGGAGGAACTTAGTTTATATTCTGGAAAGGATGCTCAAAACATGACACAGTTCATGGTGGATATATCTGTTGGTCAGGCTGCTGCAAAGATAGTCGACATACATGAAACGGAGGTCCTTTGTGGTAGATTTGAGCAGCTTAATGTGTTAACAAAGTTCAAACATAGGAGTGTCTACTGTGATGTATCTCTAAAAATGTATGGATTGGATGCTCCTGAAGGGTCTCTTGCGCAGGTTGGTTATTTTTCATTGAACAGGTGATTTGTTTGCTACATATGTATTGACTGTTCTTTCATTACATGACTGTTGGGACCCTTCTGTTTTGTTGTAGATGATAATTTGTTTGCTACATATGTATTGACTGCAAAGGTTATTTTATTTTTATTTTTATTTTTTTCTGGGAATAAGTAAACGTTTCCGACTTGATCTACAAAGTTAATTTTCGTGATGTGTTAATTTTATGCTGCTAGTGTGTAAGTGCATGCTGTTAGTCTGCTTTTGATCTCATTTGGATTGTTTTTGATTTCTTTGATGTTTTTGGTAGAGTGTGTGCAGTGAGGAAAAACAGAATGCATTGGCTGCTAATTTTGTACGGTCCCCTGTGGGGGAAAATGTCGACTGGAGGCTTTCAGCTGTCATGTGTCCCTGCCACGTTACGGTAATGTCTGAATATGCTGATTGAGCTGTAATTTCTGTGCACCTTCTTCATGTATCTAGTTGTCGCATTGTTGTTACTGTGTTCCGCTGTTATGTCTACTTGATTGGTATTCTTCAGTGTCTCATGATGTGCAAGCACCAAAAATCTTTATTATACTAAACCACAGTTATCGCTGACATCATCAATGCCACATGTCACGATTCTTGAGTTTTTTTCCCGCCAAAACCTCACAATGACATCATCCATCCTATTACATATTATTAAGTCTAGATTAATTAATTACCTATAATTACATTACTCAATAATTATGTTCACATTAATATCATGAATAAAATATTAAAATTTTAGCTTTTAACAATATATTTATCCTAAATTCATTATTTTTTATTTTAATATTTTACTTTTCATTTAATTCTATATTAGATTAGAATTGAAAACTAAATATTTAATGTATTATTTCGCTATAACTCTACATTTAATTTCAAATATGTATATTTAATATTTATTTTAGTTTTGTCAAGAAAATATTTATCCTAAACTAAATATGTGCTTATTTTAATTTTTTTTACTTTTCATTCAATATTTTCTAATCAAAATAAATGTTTTACCGAAATTTTGTACATAAAGTCTTAGAAAAGAAAATATATGCACCTCATATATGTTTGTATTATTGTATATAGAATCTATGTTTGTTCGTCACTAAATGTACACTTGAATATCATACAAATTAGCAATTTTATTAACAATTTTATTACTTATAATTTTTTTAATTAAAAACAATAATATCTGTAGTTACCGTGCATTGATGCATGGGATCTAAACTAGTTGTTTTACTATTTGTAAATCTTACTGAGTTTGTATTTTGTGTTATTGTGTCAAGTGTTTATCTCAAAGGCCGAGTTTCGGCTGGGAACAGATTGGCTGAATTTTTTTATTTTTTTATTTTTTATTTATATATAGATATTTTTTTTTTTCTCTATGATATCAGTTGAAGTTATAGATATATGGGGATGTAACCGATGAATGGGAACACATCTCCATGATTTGGTCTGTGTAAAGAATGAATCACTAATATGGCCTGATGCCACTAATCGTGATTATTATCTAGATTTTAGCCATTGCATTTGGGAAGAGTCAACAAGGGTAAAATTGCTTTGAAGTGGATCCAAATATCTATGATTAAAATGTTTCCTGATTCTTGTGATTAATTGGGAAATTATGCTATTGTTTGAAATTTTGGTTTAGGAAAGGATTCAATATGATACCAGATAGGTAAAAATAGAACTGTTCATTGGTGGGAGAGTCTGAGGTACTTTGTTATTGTGTTGTTCATTCAGCATTCACCTTATAGAAAGTTCAAGTAATTGAATTTAACTCTGGCAAGTATGTTCATCCTGAGACTTCTGATGTTGTTGCAGTCTAAAGAATGCATTTCACCATGTATTTTGTTTTGTGTTTTTCTTCTCTGATTATCTTTAATGAAACTGATTTTGCAATTAAGGTTTTGATGGAGAGCTACGAGCGATTCATGGAGTTTGTTAAGAGGAGCAATGCAGTTAGTCCTACCGTTGCCTTGGAAACTGCAACTGCACTACAGGTTAGATGATGAGGCTTTCGTTGGAGTCAATTCCTTGGTGTCTTTAAGAGCATCCACATTGATGGTGCTCCCCATATTTTTCTCTCTCATATTTTCATTTACCCTTCCCATTTTACATATAGGTCTCTACATCAATGGGGTTCCCCAATCTAATATAAAATATTAATTTATCCTTCATTTGCATGGCCCACCGCAACTTTTATACATACAATCTAATATAAACTATTAATTTATCATTATAAATTGTGGGCCAAAATATTTGGAAACCCTCCCAAATTTGAGGGGTTCCCCATATTTTTGGTCACCTCTCCTACATTATGGGACACCTTCCCCATTGATTGATCTCCCCAAATCCTAATATTTGGCACTTTTGGGGAACCTAGTTACCCACCAATGTGGGTGCTCTTAGTGTACTTGTATGAGTCGTATCCCTTCCACAAATGTCAAAAAAGATAAGGATGCTTGTATGGGAACTCGTGTTCCTTTTCTTAATTGCATATTTGGATACCTACTATCTGAGCTTGACCCTGCCAAACGTAATAATGCGCCAAGAGGCCCAATACTTGTCAACAAGTTTGTAGAAATACTTTTCAGAAGATAAAGTTCTGTCTGTTATTTTAAACATGAAAGTATGAAACCCATGGGAACTAAATAGAATTTATATATCTGTCTTAGGCTCTTAGCTAATGCGATTGGTTTGATTCCTTTAAAGTTGTGGTCATGGTGTCATACAAAACATTATATAGCTAGCTCGAGGGTAGCAGTTTTTGCTATGTTTTCATCAGTGTTAGCTGTATGTCTAGTGCCGCCAAGGATCAGCTTATTATTTTGTTCGTGGACCCATTGTCATTCTTGTTCATCACTCTCTACCCTTATATCACTTGTAATCCTATCTCTTTGATTACAAGTTTTCTCTAATCACGAGTGTCTGCTAATACTAATTTTCCTGTTGTTCAGATGAAGCTTGAGAAGGTGACACGGAAAGCGCAGGAACAGTTTCAAATGGTATTGGAAGAACAAAGCAGGTTTGCTTTCAGAAATTTCAAATTGCTTTTTGTTTTGTTTCTGCTTCCTCATAGGTGACTAAGTTTTGAATGTTAGCATTATTTCCACTTCACTTTTTTAGCTTTCTCTGTGGAGAATTATAATAATATGAGATGATGCATGGTGAATGTGAGTTACAATCTTCAGCACAACATTATATTAATATGAGATGATGCATGGTGAATGTGAGTAGTCAGGTCAAGCGTTCTGTATTGCATCCTCTGTTTGACTCATTAAATTTCAGGTGATGTACAACCACGACAAAGCCTTAGTCTCGTAGTGAATTTGGTTGGTTAGGGTTTAGGGAGGGTTAGGGTATGCAATCTGTGGAGATTTCTGTTATTTAGATGTAACTCCAATCTAGCACTTTTTGTATGGACAACGACTATTCTGTCCTCAATTTCTGAAATCTCATCCATGTGCCATGAAACTAGCCTTTACTGCTGTGCTTTTCACTCTTTTCAACTTCGTATCAAACCCAAATCTTGGTAAATGGAGAAAAATTAAATGGTACTTGTGCTCCATTTTAAATCTGTTAGTTTGCACATCTCATTAGATTAGTTTATTTGTTTGGGGAATTGTATTATTTGGATTTGTGATTTTTATGAAGTTACCTTGTACATATCATCTGATTAATATTTTTCAGGTTTGCTCTTGATGTTGATTTTGATGCTCCAAAAGTGAGGGTGCCTATTCACAAAAGTGCTTCATCAAAATGTGAAAGTCATTTTCTTCTTGATTTTGGTCATTTCACCCTAAAAACAAAGGCAAGTTGATTGTGTTTCACCCTCATGTTTCACGTCCTCACAACTGTGAGCTTGTGAACATTTTATGAGTGTCATGATGCGTAATGCCTTAATGTAAAGCGACAATGACTTTTTCGTTTGTATTATAAATACTTATGTAATAGTCTCATAGGCCAGCTAGTGAGCCATGGAAAATATTGGCTATGGCAAAGGCCTTGTGGCTGGAAAGTTTCTCATTTGGTTATTTCTTGAACCTTATGTAGAAGCTTTTGTTATTGAACGATGCTACGTATTCTTGATAAACATCTACATCTCTGTTATTGTTATGTTATTTGCCGTATTTTCGCTGTGCATGTATTTATACAAGGTTTACCTCATCTGATTCAGGAAGGTCAAGATGATGAACAAGATCAGTCACTGTATTCTCGCTTCTATATATCCGGGAGAGATATTGCTGCATTCTTTGTAAACTCTGTTTCTGAAAGTTCAGATCGTTCTCTGTTTCTTCCCTCAATGAACAGTATTCCTTTAGGGGCTCCCTCAGAGCGTGTTGATGATGTCTGCTCATTGGTTGATAGGTGTGGAATGGCAGTTATCATTGACCAGGTATATTTTGCTGAACGATGTTTCTATTGTTTGGGCTTTCGGGGGAAGGATGAGTTCTGGTTTCTCTTTTGACCAAGGCTACATGGTCCCGGACTCCATAAACTCATCTATTAAGGAATCTAGTTATTCTATAGCTGTCATTTATGGAGTATGATATGATGGAACTCCTTATCCTCATGTGATTCTGTACTGTTATTAGGATTCTCTAAAATGATTATGTATCTAAAAACTGAATTGTTCTATTGTTTGTCTTACATACAATATTATGGAGTGGTATGCATTATGATTTCTTATTTCTATTTGTCGCTAAGGGAAGTCTCTCCTGTGTTACAATGTAGATAAAGGCACCTCATCCAAACTTTCCGTCAACACGAATCTCAGTTCAAGTGCCAAATCTTGGGGTTCACATATCGCCAGCCAGGTATTCTAGGGTTATGGAGTTGCTAAGCATGTTCTATAATACTATTCAAAACAGTGTTCAGCCTGTGGATGAAGTGTCTGCACCTGAGCATGCTCCTTGGAAGCCAGCTGATATGGCAGCGGAAGCTAGGTTCCTGGTCTGGAAAGTATGTCCTTGCATATCATTGATTGTACACATGCGCTCTCTTTAGTATATCTCATACTGAGTTTTCCATTACTTCTTTTCAATGGTGTTTTTATGAATGCGTGACAGGGAATAGGCAATTCTGTTGCAGCATGGCAGCCTTCATTTGTTGTTTTATCAGGATTCCATCTTTATGTTCTGGAATCTGAAAGGGCGCATAGCTACCAACGATGCACTAGGTCTGCTGCTATCATTTATGTTTGTGTTTTGTCGTGCTGATAGGCTCATTGTTACTAAATTTGACTGTTTTTAAATCCTCAGTATGGCTGGGAAACAGGTTTTTGAGGTTCCTCCGGCAAATGTTGGTGGATCGTTGTTTTCAGTAGCTGTCTGCTTAAGAGGAATGGACATTCAAAAAGTAAGTCATGTCCACAAGTCATCTAATTCTTTACTGGAAATTAAGGCCCATAATAATTGCGTGTTTTGTGATTTAAGCTGAGCATTCAGTAATCGGTAATAATTTACCCCCACGTGTAGGTCACTCAAAATTTGAGATATTCATTATAAGACAATTGGATCAGCTACCCAATTTTTGTTTCTGAACTCATTCCCTTGTATTCTCTGTAAAGGCTCTGGAGTCATCAAGTACGTTGATTATAGAGTTCCATAATGAGGATGACAAGCATATATGGCTAAAGGGACTTGTGAATGCTACATATCAAGCATCGGTAATAATTATATATTTTGATGGTGATTTCATTAAATTTCATTCATAGAGATGTTAATAATTTAATATATCAGGCTTCATTATCCACTGGTCTCCTGGAGGATTCGAGTTATGCTACTGCTGATCAAGATAGTGGTCATACTGCTTACTCTCCGGCTGCTGACCTTGTGATTAATGGAACCTTGGCAGAGACAAACCTATACATATATGGCAAGGTTAAGTCTTTACCCTGCTGCTCTTTCTCAGAATTTGACTTAATTACGAACATTTGACCATGACTTCTTTATTTGTAGTTTGTATAGTTGGTGTTCTTTTGTAATTTTAGTTATCAATGGTCAAAGTTTTAGAAGTTTAACCCCCAAAAAGTAAATGAGAAGAAAAGAGTAGGATGGAGGAAGTATAAAATAACGGATTTCCGAAAGTAGCCTTAAATGCAATTAAGCTTCCTCTTTGAAAGAATGGGAAATGATTTGCAATCAAATAATGACGTTGACATTTGACGTTATGAATGGGACTGAGGGAGTAGAATTTCTAGCGGTTGGCACTCAAGCTAACTACTCCATATAGTATGCTCTCACCCAATACATTGATTCTAATTCTGCCTATTGTTTTTTATTTCTATGAATTGTTGGAGTTATGTGCTATAAGTTTTGTAAATTCACCTGCTTGTATCTTTGTCTTATTTCCAGTGTGGAGAGGAGGCCAAGGATAATCATGATGAGATTCTTTTGGTAGAGCTGATTGCCATTGGAGGAAAGGTTTGCTCTTGCGTTGTGTTTATCCATATAATCATTGTGATTTGACCTTTTGTCATGGTAAATGGTACAAAAAAAAGATCATTTGAACGATCTAGTTTCTCTCCTTTTTGTTGCCAAGTAAAGAAGAACTATACTGCTTGGACACCAAGGAGATGGTGCCCAATTACGTATCTGCATATGTAGACTTGCTTAAGTAGGACAGAAGCCAAATTTTCAGTCTTTAGAGTCTCCTGCTTTATTTAATCAACAAAATCAGTGATGGTGAATTGGACTTGAATTGTACTCTGACCTAAAGAAAGAAGGCTTGACTTAATTATAAGAATATTCTTTGCCTTCATATACCATCCTGCCAAGTGTACCACCTCATTACCAAGATAACCTCTCCTCTAAACACACATCGAACCGGGACTTCTCCATCCTTCCTTGCCTAGCTACAGAAAGATTCCCCAATGAAGAAATCCGATGATAAATGGAAGAGAAGTCTGTTATTGAATTGTAATTAGCAGTATTCCGGGGCTGAAGGCAGTGACAGCTTTATTTATGCAAGTCTATCTGTCGGAGCTCTTGGTCATGAATTTGATTCTTGTGCACTTGTAGGTACATGTTACTCGTTCTGATGGAAACTTATGTACGAAGATGAAGCTTCACTCTTTGAGAATTATGGATGAACTTAAAAGTCGGTCAACGGAAAATCCACAGCACCTAGCCTTTTCAGTCGTGAAAAATGACCAAACAGCTTCCTCTCCTTTGGCTGATTCACAAGCTGGCCAAACTTCCTCAATGATGATGGAAGAAGATGACATATTTAAGGATGCTTTGCAAGAGTTTTTGCCGGGAGTTGATATGAGTACTGTATCATACAACTCACCTAGCTTTGCATCAAATCCTCTGGATTCGGGGAGAGGCAATAGCTCGTCAGAAATATTTTATGAAGCTTTTGGAAGTGACAACTCGGATTTTGTGTCAGTAATATTCATAATCAAGGATCCTAGCTCTCCGGAATATGAAGGCATTGACACACAGGTTCTTATTCCCCTTACAACTTTTTACAAGGGTGAAAAAGGGATTATGTTTTCTTTTATTGATGAATTGTAACAGTACATTTTGGTTACAATGTTGATTTTCAGATGAGCGTTTGTATGTCCAAGCTGGAATTCTTTTGTAATAGGCCCACACTTGTTGCTCTGATCCAATTTGGGCTGGATATTAGTTCTGCCAATTGTGCTGCTGCCGATGAAAGTGTTGGCATGGCTTGTGAGGAGATAGACACTTCTGTTGGAATGAAAAAGCTTGATGGCAGCGATGCAGTTGTTAAGGGTTTATTGGGCTATGGTAAAAGACGGGTGGTGTTCAAACTGACCATGAACGTAGATAGCGTCACTGTGTTTCTTAATCATGAAGATGGTTCTCAGTTTGCAATGTTTATTCAAGAATGTTTTATTTTACATCTCCAGGTATTTGCTGCGCTGTCTTTTTTTTTTTGTAGTCGAACTTGTTCTATGTAAATGTTCTTTTCTCCTAGCATAATTTTAGCATTTATTTAAGATATTTGTGTGACCTTTTTGGCTGATTTTTGTACGGAGACTAGCATTTGTTTTGTTATGGGTCACTATGATGGCGCTGATCAGATTTCCATTTAGGCATGAGAGTTGTCACATTTATGTTTAAAAGTTTGTTCAATTTTGTTAATATAATTCTCATGAGGATTTCTGTGAATTTGTTAGTTTTATTTATTTGTGTGGACATTTGTTGATGTTTGTGGTTTACTGAGGATTTAGGTGCTTTGCTCACTGCTCAAGTAGATGGATATCTCTCTATAGTTCTAGGAATAGTGTTGTTGCTAATATGCATCCACACCTGTTCTGGTATTCTTTGGAGAACTGTGTTTCTTGCTGGTTCGCCTTGGTGTCCGTTTAAGAGATTGGGTTATCTAGTTAATATGCTTGTAAAGAGGACTTCTAATATCGACTCATACTACATGATATTTGCCTTGGTCTAAAGTTTTTGCGGAACTGTGAGTACTAACATGTTTTGGTCTCTGGTGAAATTGCTTGTTTTGTCTTTTTACAGCCCTATGAGTAGTTTTTTTTTTTTTTTTTTTTTTTTCCTGTAATACGTCCACATCTCCTCTGGTATCCTTTGTTGATTTTGCTTTTGACTCATATTCTTCCTGTAGGTGCACCCATGTTCTATTTCAATTGAGAGCACACTAGGAAACTTTAGGCTCCGCGATATGTCTTTGGGGGAAGATGATTGTTGGAGTTGGCTGTGCGACATCCGCAATCCAGGTGCTGAATCTCTCATTAAGGTATGCCTGCCTTTGCATATAAACTCCTTGGCATTGTTTTGTATTGATATTTTTTGTAATTGAAAAAGGTAAGAGTTTGTTCTACTTGCTCCAAAATTTATTCAGCATATAATTGATACATTGTTATTCATGGCCTAAATTACCGTTTTCTGCATCCTGTACACTGCCAATTCAGTTTGAATTCAAATCCTATAGTCCTGAAGACGATGACTATGAGGGATATGATTACAGCCTTAGTGGTCGCATGTCTGCAGTTCGCTTAGTTTTCCTCTACCGGTTTGTCCGTGAGGTTAGTGGCAACTCTTTTACCTTTTTTCTTCAAGTGCAAGCATGTTTTTCAGGGTATATATGAAGTGCGAAGGCAATTCCTTCCTTAGTCATATACTTTGAGAATAGCTTCAATGTTTTTTGGCTATTAGATCTTATTTTGACTGTATAATTGATTTTTGCAGATAACAGTGTACTTCATGGAACTTGCCACCCCCCACAAAGAAGAAATGATCAAAATGGTGGATAAAGTTGGGGGTTTGGAGTGGATCATTCAGAAGTATGAGATTGATGGGGCTACAGCGATAAAACTGGATCTTTCATTGGAGACTCCAGTTATAATCATTCCGAAGCATTCTACGAGCAACGAGTTAGTTTTCTCTTGTAACCTTCGTACTGAAGTATAGACATCTTTAAAATCTATCATATACATCTGATCTCATAGTTGTTTGATTCTTCTTGGCCACCGAAATTTGTTTCAGTATCTAACAAGCGTTTGTTTGTAAAATTGTGGCACCTAAGTTTGCGTTTCTCCTTGATGGTTTTGAGTACCTAACTTTTCAGTTGCATTTGTTTGGGTACTTCTCCACTGTGGCCCCCTTAGCTTTGCAGTAATTCTACTGTTAATCTTTATCTCAAGACCCTCAAAGGGGAGAGTATCCATTGTTTTTTATGTAGCATTCCCTTTGTCCGTATTTTTATTATTTTTTTATTTTTTGCTTTATAATCAAAATTTGTATCTTAAGATTTTCGTCACAAAGGATCTCCAATCATATTAGTCTATTTGTTCTCACTTCGTTGCAGTCTATCTTCGACTTCTAAATATGTGATTTTTTTTTGCCTTATTTCAGCTTCATGCAAATGGACTTGGGGCAGCTCCAAATACGAAATAGTTTCAAATGGCATGGGGTTCCTGAAAATGATCCTTCTGCCGTCCACCTTGATATTTTGTGTGCTGAGGTTAGCCTCTTCTTTCTACACTGGGAAAAAAAAGTACTAGTTGGTTTTGACACCATGAAAATCTTGGGTGGATCTACTTATTGTCAGTCACGTGTGAAACGTGAAGTTGAACAAAATACACCTCACTATTAAAAGTTTTTATTGATCACAGAGGTAGGATTACAAAAGTACTTGGATAATTTGTTGATTTTGGTTGGGCAATGTATGGCAACGCCAGCTATACTGGGGTGTAATTAAGGTGGAGTGGATATTTAATATGTTCGTGGGAGGATTTGCTCTTTGCTTTTCAATTGTACCTTTGAAAGGATTCCACTTACCATCTGGTCGTTGTCCTACCATTATGTTTTTGAACTGTTTTTTTCTCATCTGAACATAAAATAAAAGTGTGGTTTAGTTTATAGGTGTAAATGTGTATCGGTTGAGGGGAAAGGATGACAAGTGGGAAAGTTTTGTATAGGTTTTAATTACTCATGATGTCTTTCTGTAGACAAGCGTATCCAGTTACGCCTTAGTGTCTTATACAGAATTCTCTCTTAGTAAGGTTTGGGTATGCAAGACGTTGCCACATAGTTAAATTGGCAAAACAGGATTAAAGCTGAACTATATGAATTTGCATGGTAGTAAACAAAACTTTGCATCGAGAAATTTTTCTCTTTGTTTATGTTTCTTTTTTTAATTTTATATTTCCCAACTTTTCTTCCTTTTTTCTGTTGACTCTGATATTGATTGTATGCTCATGTTAGGATTAAGGCTTCACCTTTTTTGTCATGGTGTATTAGTTTGTAATTTATTTTATATCATACTCAATGTAATTGTAATTCTGGATCACTTAGAAACAATCTTCTATGTTAACCAACACAGTTAGGGCTGCATGCATCCCACTTCTGCTATTCAGGCCTTTTTTTTTTTTTTTTTTTTTTTTTTTTTTTTTGTTGTGTTATACGTATGGCATCGCCGGCGTGCATTTATTTTCTACTTCATGCTCAATTTATCTGCAGATCATTGGAATCAACTTGGCTGTTGGAGTAGATGGTTGTCTTGGAAGACCAATGATCCGAGAAGGCCAAGGACTTGTTGTCTATGTTCGTCGAAGTCTGAGGGATGTTTTTAGAAAGGTCCCAACTCTTAGCATTGAAGTTCAGGTCAGCATTTGTTATTGTTCCTTCAATTGAGGTAGCTGGTGCCTATTGGCCATGCTTGGGCTTTTTACGGCGTTTGGGTGAATTAGATTCAGTGACAGGCATCCATCAATTGGAACTCTGCATTTGTTGTGGTGGTTTCTGTATAGGTAGATCATGTAGATGTTGCCAAGTTGAACATAATTTTTTTGAAATAGCTGGACAGCATAGCAGTGTTTTTTAATCCGTTTGCACTGGTCATATTTTCTTTGTGGTTTTGTCTGATAATAATGAAGATATCCTTCAGATATTAAGAGACCAGAGTAGCTTTTTCTCCATTAAACAAGCATACTAGAAATAGGGAAAATATCAGGGAGCAGCATCCTCGTTACATGTTGTTATTGTTATTGTTCTTGTTTTAAATGATGTTTACATTCATCATTATTGTTACCCATCGCCTGTTGCTGGTTCTAAATCTCGTCCGTCACTTATGAAACAATGATGAAAAGACAAAATTTCTACTGAAATCCCCGTCACATTTTTCTCGTGTTTGGCTTTGTATCTGATGATCCGCAATTTTATTTGGTTTCTTTCGTCTTTTTTACCACAGGTTGATTCATTGCACGGTGTCATGTCAAACAAAGAGTACAATGTAATATTGAATTGTGCTTACACAAATATGTATGAGGAACCAAAACTTCCTCCTAGTTTTCGTGCTGCCATTTCTGATCCACAAGATACAATGAAGTTGCTGGTTGATAGGGTTAATGCGAATAGTCTAAATTTTCTATCACGAACAGTGTCCATAGTTGCTGTTGAAATCAACTATGCTCTGCTGGAGTTATGTACTGGAATACAAGACGAGTCAACATTTACCCATATTTGTGTCAGTATCTCTTATAAATCAGCTTCAATACTTTATTCTTTTAGTGCTGTATTGCTGTTTTCTTATTGTTTTCTTTTCTGATCTGTCTTTTGGTCACAGTTAGAAGGTGTTTGGGTGTCCTACAGAATGACTTCTATGGCTGAGGCAGATCTCTATGTGACTATCCCCAAGTTTTCTATTCTGGATGTCCGGCCTGATACCAAACCTGAAATGCGCCTGATGCTTGGAACGTCATGTGATTTTGCCAAACAGGGTTCTGCTTCTGAAAATAATCCATCTTCCACTGGGGGCAATCTTACAAGAGCATATTCTGGAGTTCTTTGCGCTTCAGATATGCCAATATCTACCATGGTTCTACTGGACTACCGATGGAGAGCAGCTTCCCAATCATCAGTTGTGCGTCTTCAACAACCTCGAGTTTTGGTTGTGCCTGATTTTCTTATTGCTGTTGCAGAGTTTTTCGTGCCATCTTTAGGCGCATTAACAGGCAGGGATGAGCTCATGGATCCTAAAAATGATCCTATCTGTAAGAGCGACAGCATTGTGCTTCATTCAGCTGTTTACAAGCAGGAAGAAGAGGTTGTTCAGCTGTCTCCAAGTCAACAGCTGATTGTTGATGCTGCTGGGGTTAATGAGTATGTATATGATGGCTGTGGGAGGACAATATGGCTGAGGGAGGATACTGATTTAAAGGAGAACCAGTCTTCTAGACTCCAACCTATCATCGTGATTGGTCGCGGAAAGAGGCTGCGGTTTGTGAATGTGAAAATTAAGGTAAATCTTATGTGTTTTTTTTTTTTTTTTTTTTTTGTAACCTGTAGTCGTGCATATTCTGTAGATATGCCATTCCTTGAAATCATGTGTTACGATATGCTCAATAGCTCAGAAAGGTTAATGTGCTATTGTATATTCAGAATGGTAACCTCTTAAGGAAATATACATACTTGAGCAATGAAAGCAGCTATTCAGCTTCTTCTGAGGATGGTGTTGAAATAATGTTTCTGGATGATTATTCTGGTGATGAGGAGAAAGATTTGGGTGGCAAGATCACGCCCACCAGCAAATCAAATTCTTCTGCTTCTCCTGTTGATGGATCACAGAAGACCCAGAGCTTTACTTTTGAGGCTCAGGTAGGTGAATTTATCTTTGTTTTTAGGATGTTTCTATTCATAGTCAATTGCACATCTGTACATTTAGTTAACGTAATTACTTTTTCCTGTACAAATTTGCTTTCTCTGTCACTACTTTTCCATTGAGTATTCTTCTCATATTTTCTCCATATCCCGTCTTCCTTCTTGATTCCTCAACAATAATTTTGAGAAAATAGTGCAAAATCAATAAGCAAAGCCTATAAAAATAAAAACAAAAACAAAGTGTAATTATACAAATGTTATTAACAACATTAATTGAACAACAGAGTATAGCAGCAATGTTGGGTGATTGGCGTGGGTGGAGGATTGGCTGGTGGTCACTGGAGAGTGGAGCCGCCAGCAAGGAGGGGGAGCGTGAGAGGAAGGAAATAAGGGGGTTGCATGGGGAGGTATAGGTGACTTTTGACGGCGTTGAGGGTGCTGGCGAGGAGGTGGCGATGGTTGAGGGTGTCGACAGCGAGATTAGCGGTGGAGGGGTTGGGTTGGAGTTGGTTGTGGGGAGGTTGGTGGGTCATTGGTAAAGAAAAAGTATAACTTGATTAAAATATACCTCACATAAGTTGTATAAATGTATAGAGTTGATTGGAATACTGGGAGTATTATGTTTCTTTTGATGGGCTTTGTTTATTCTTGCAGCGTAACACATGCTACTTCTCTATATATGTATCCTTGTGCATTTTATTGATAGTCTGATTGTGCTCTACTGTAAATCATACTCCCTCCATTCCAACAAGTATTGACGATATTTTTTTTTTTTGGGCGGTGTTTCAATTAATTCTATGTTTCCTTTTGGGCAAACATTCAAAAGATGAAATGACTATTTTACTCTTCTTGTTTAGAGAGTAGAGACAATCCCATGTGCTTGGTCTCACATTCTCATCAACCACTATGGTACCATGTATTAACTTTAATTGTGCTTCTTAACCCACAATTTTTGTAAAACCTGTGTAGAAAAGATGCCCAATTTGACAGTCCTATGAACCGCCACCATCCCTAATGCCAGCTTCATTAACACAACCACCATCGCTGTCCTTATATAAATCTGTATAGCCATCACTTTTCTTCCACTCCCAACTTTGAAGTGGTCTACGGTAGTGTTGATTTTATTGTTGTTCTTTGCTGTAACGATGCACTTAGTGAGATTTGAACCCGTAACCTCAAGTGAAAAGGCTGTGATAGCCAAAAGATTATGATAATGGTTGGAGGCCCAAGCTTTGAGGCCTGAGGGCATGGCAAGGTGGTAGGGCTGCGCAGGTGGTGAAAGGTGGAAGAGGGGTTGGGGAGAGGCAGTCGTCGCTAGAGGGAGATACCGGCAGGGAACGAGGGTTGCGGCAGGGGGATTCCGCCGGCGGCGGCGGCGGTGGCAGCTCTGCCTTTTGTCGGCGGGAGGGTGAGGGGTAGTTTGTAGGATCTCTTTTGAGTTTTCTTTTTTTTTTTTTTTTTGGTTTTTTTTGTTTTGTAATTAAACTACTATCACTATTGTTGGTAGTGGTGGTGCTGTAATTAGAGGGAGAAAGAGAGGGATAATTGTGATGTACAGACTACAGATGACGTGCAAAATTGTCAATTTTGGGTACATTTGACTAAATCCTGTGTAGGGAAGAGCAACGCTCACTATATTTCTTCTTTATTGCTGAGTATACTTCATTTCATGATGTTTTTCTATGTGCATCATCGTACTGATATTGATGTAATTGTTGCTCATCCCCTTTCTTCTTTGTTTAGGTTGTTTCTCCCGAACTGACTTTCTATGATGGGACTAAGTCATCTCAAGACGATTCTCCATACAGTGAAAAGCTTGTGCGAGCAAAATTTGATCTAAGCTTTATGTAAGTTTATGTCCTTATGTACATAATTCATTTTATACCTAGAATGTTTACTTACTGATTTCTTTAGGGAGTACGGGAAATGAACTAGGAAGCGCTATGATCTTGAATTCTTTGATTTGACTGACATTATTTTTTTTTTCCATTGAATTCATTGGTTTTTCTATGAAATCCTTGAACGAGATAACAATAATACCTTTAACTGTTCTTGAGATCCCTCTTTCCTTGGTGTGTTTCCCATCCGACATTTACTCTACCACTTTTTCCTTATGTAAAATGTGGCTTATCCCGATGGTGGACATTTCGTTAATGCTTGAATTTGTATTCATAACCTCTAGTGTCTTAGATTAGTGACCATCTTCCTTTTCTTGAAGTATCATGTTGCTTAGATACCCTAGGCTCCTTGCAGCCTTTACATAATTAATACTCTGTACTTGTGTACTTATCTGAATGTCCCTTTTCTCTTCCAGTTCTGATAGCGGTATTTTCCCAGATTTCAACTGTTTGATAGAAAGTTGCCTTATGCTTTAAATTTGTTATGCATTTTGTACAGGTTTGCTTCTAATGAAGAGGATGCATGGATTCGAGCTGTTCTGAAGGACTTAAGTATGGAGGCTGGGTCAGGTCTTGTTATTTTGAATCCTGTGGATGTTTCAGGAGCTTATACTTCTGTGAAAGACAAGACCAATATGTCGCTCATGTGTACGGATATGCACTTTCATCTCTCCCTGAGCATCATATCTCTCTTGCTTAACCTCCAAAATCAGGTAGCGGGTGCTCTGGAATTCGGAAATGCTAATCCAGTGGTATCATGTACTAACTTTGAACGAATATGGGTGTCACCAAAAGGTATTTGCTTTTATCACGCTTTTTTGATGTCTGGAATTATAGTTTTTCTTCCTGCCATTCGGTTATCCAAGACATTATCGTTTCTTGTTAATTTGATCTCATTTGTTCCATGTGAAGAAAACGGAACCAAGTGCAACCTCACATTTTGGAGACCTCGTGCGCCTTCAAATTATGTTATTTTAGGTGACTGTGTTACATCAAGGTAATTCTCAAGAAATTGGGTTATTCACCATGTATTAGGATCCTTGTTTTCGGTAGTATTACATATGGGATATGGCAACTTTCACTTGTATTCTCGCCTTCTCATGCTTTTGCAGAAGATGTTTCTGAAAGATTTTAAATAGGCTTCTGTAATGTTCTGTTTACTGTTTTCTTATTCATATTTTTCCTAGCTGACTGAGGCACTGTGCAGTTTTCTACCATTTACACATTTACATCCTTTGCCTATATTGGCTATCTGCTAATAAATGTATCTGTCATTGTTCAGCTCATTCGGTATTTTTTTCCTTGTTGTGTCTTTGGTTGGTATTTTCACTGTTCTTGCACTATCATTTGGAGATCTGTCAGAGTGCTATTAATTTTACATTTCCTATGCTCATGAATTCTGCTTAGCTGATATAGTACCCAGACTACCCACCCTCTGTACATCTTCTCTCTGGCAAATGGCCACCAATGTGCTGTACAATGCTGGTCATGTCTAATAATTTTATCCGCAGGTCCATTCCTCCATCAGAAGCAATGGTGGCAGTTAGCAACACATATGGACGTGTTAGAAAACCTGTGGGCTTTAAATTGGTTGGATTGCTTTCTGAAATTTTAGATTTTGACAAAACAGAAGGGACGTCGGATGGTAAAAGAGAATGTTCTTTGTGGTTGCCGGTTGCACCACCAGGGTATATAGCCTTAGGCTGTGTAGCAAATACAGGAGACCAACCACCGCCAAATCATGTTGTTTTTTGCCTCCGAGCTGATCTTGTAACTTCTACGACTTTTTCGGAATGTTTATACAATGTGCCCAGCAATCGTCATTTTCCATCTGGGTTTAGCATTTGGCGTTTGGATACCATGCTCGGCTCATTCTATTCCCACCCATCGGCCGATTGTCCTCCGACAGAGGTCTGTTATGATCTAGTTCATTGTCTTAAGTGGGGTGGATACTGGTATCAGCGCTCTTCTGCAAAACCTACTGCAAAATCCAGCCTCAATGATGATCCTACTATATCATCAGGCAGTGGGCAAAACTCGAGTACAAGTGGATGGGACGTCCTTAGATCATATTCCAGATCACAAAGTTGTTTTATCTCTGTTCCTAACTTTGAGAGGATCTGGTGGGACAAGGGAGGAGAGTTCCGGCGTCCTGTGTCAATCTGGCGGCCAATAGTTCGTCCTGGTTATGCGATTCTGGGGGACTGCTTAACTGAAGGGTTGGCTTTTAACTTTCTCATTTTAGTGCATTACCTTGCCTGCAAATTTCAGATGCTTAATATTTGATACTTACTTTTCAGGTTGGAGCCTCCAACTCTTGGGATAATTTTTTTGGCTGATAATCCGGAGGTTTCCGCAAGACCTGTACAATATACGAAGGTTGCTCATGTTGTAGGAAAAGGTGTGGATGAGGCCTTTTTCTGGTTTCCTGTTGCTCCGCCAGGTTATGTGGCCATGGGATGCGTTGTAACGAGAACCTATGATCCACCTCGAATTGAATCACTTTGTTGCCCAAGACTAGATCTTGCCGGCCCGGCTAGTATAATAGAGGTTCCTGTTTCTAGATCCTCAAGTTCTAAAGGATCTAATTGTTGGAGCTTGTGGAGAGTTCAAAATCAGGTTAAAATAAGCTTTGTTCTTATCCTTTTTATGTAATGTCACATGTAATTTCTTCATCAATCTCGAAGCATCAAGTCTATACTGTTGCAGAACTTCAAGATTGAGTAGTAAAACTGGACATTTTATTCTCCTTTGTTGTCTAGGCCTGCACGTTTCTTGCACGTTCAGATTTGAAAAAGCCTTCTAGTCGTTTGGCATTTGCTATTGGGGATTTCGCTAAGCCAAAGACACGAGAAAATGTGACATCAGAGATGAAGCTAAGGTGTTTATCCGTCACCATTCTAGACAGCTTGGGAGGAATGGTAAGCCTAATATAGCATCATGAGCGCAATTTAATTTACCCCCTCTCTTGATATTTTGATGTATTTTGATTAATTTGTCACCATAACCTGCAGATGACTCCATTCCTAGACTTGACCTTTACTAATATTAAGCTTGTAACCCATGGCCGGTTTGAAGCAATGAATTCTGTGTTGATATCTTCTATGGCTGCATCAACTTTCAACAGACAACTGGAGTCTTGGGAGCCAATGGTGGAGCCTTTTGATGGAATCTTCAAGTAATTTTTAGTATTTTTGAGTAGCTGTTTGATTTCATGTGCATTTATCAATTTGACTGTATGGCTGACGGGGTTCTCTGTTTGGAGGTTTGAAACTTATGATACAAACATGCATCAAAGTCCTGGGCTGGGTAAAAGAGTACGCATTGCTGCGACCAGTGTGCTAAATCTTAATGTCAGTGCTGCCAACCTGGATACTTTTGCCGAGGGTCTTGTTTCTTGGAAGAGACAGAGAGAACTTGATCAGAAAACAGCAAAGATCAATGAGGTAACTACAACTCTACAATTCCTGTATTGGCAGCGGTTTATAGAAGTTCTATAATTGAACCTCTTGCAGGAAGCTGGTGGTCACGACAGAGCCAGAGATGAATCAACATTTTCTGCGCTAGATGAAGATGATTTCCAGTCAATTATGGTAGAAAATAAACTTGGGCGGGATATTTACGTGAAGAAGTTGGAACAAAACCTCGATACTATTGAAATGCTTCTTGACAATCAGGCCACTTCTGTTTGGTTACCACCTCCTAGGTTTCCAGATAGATTAAACATCACTGACAACAGCCGTGAAGCACGCTACTACATAGCTGTCAATATACTAGAAGCAAAGGTAGATAAGAACGAATTCAGGGTGTTACAATTTCTGTTTGAAATTAACTTGGAAGAATCTGTGGGACTAATTGTTGTAAATCTCCAGGATATGCCGATTGTTGATGATGGCAATAGCCATAACTTTTTCTGCGCTCTACGGCTTGTGATGGACAATCAACCAATTGATCAGCAAAAACTTTTTCCTCAAAGTGCTCGGACTAAATGTTGTAGACCTGTAATCATGAAATCCTCAGAAATAGAGTTAGGTTCTGCCAAGTGGAATGAACTATTCATATTTGAAGTTCCTCGAAAGGTAGTCCTACACAGCTTTCTGTACCATTATTTTAACTTCTTTCTTACGCTTTGTAGGCTCTCTTTTTATCATCGTCTCCATCATTACCTTTCTATCTTTTGCTTTTACTTTATTATCAAGTCTTTTTGAAACAGTTTTGTTATCGTTGGTTAATGGCACTCTTAGACTAGTTGATGTGTAGGACTTGCTGGACTTCATGTTTGTTTAGAAATATTTCTGTTCTGTCAATTTGATTCTCGCACAAACATTGTAGGGTGCCGCTAAATTGGAGGTGGAAGTCACGAACCTTGCCGCGAAAGCTGGGAAAGGTATAGACTTTGATCTCTATGGTTGTGCTCTTTTGTGTTCCCTGTATCGGTGTATCCGCTTTTGGATTTTCTTTTTTTTTTTTTTTTTTTTTTTTTTTTGTTTTGTTTCCTGCAGGAGCAATGGTCTAGAAATTCATTAGCTTTTTACCCATTGATCTAAATAAGCTTGGCCGCACAGTATGATTATGATCTGTTCTTACCAAAATATGTGTCAGGCTTTGTTATGACTTTAGTTTGTGTGTGTCAGAATGCGTAATGCCTAGTTTACCTACCAGTACTTCACTGCAGGTGAAGTTGTTGGAGCATCATCATTCTCTATTGGACATGGCACAAATACCTTGAAAAAAATATCTTCATCAAGGATGCTAAATCAACAGCATAAGTTTGAAAAAGTTGCCTCGTATCCGCTAAAGAAAAGGGTTAGTGTATTCTCTTTAAATTCTTCAGTTTGTGTGTGAGATTATTTACTATGTGGTGATGCTCTGTATGCAAATAATCAGGAAGCAAACGAAGCAGCGATAAATGATCTTGGCTCCCTTTTGGTTTCTACATCTTATTTTGAGCGGAAAATTTCTTTAAATTTACCAAATGAGGCCATCGATGAGAGTGAGGAAGACTCTGATGTGGGTTTTTGGGTAGCACTTCGCCGTGATGGTCCATGGGAAAGCTTGCGGTCTTTACTTCCTCTATCAGTCATACCAAAGTTCTTAGAAGACGATCTTATTGCAATGGAAGTTGTTTTGAAGAACGGGAAAAAGCATGCTATTTTTAGAGGCCTTGCAACTGTTATAAATGATACCAATGTGAAACTGGATTTAGCTGTACATCCACTATCTATGATAGATCCAAGGACAGGGGATGCTAGTAAATCATTGGATGATATTGTGATTGTAGATCCTGGATGTAGTTCTATTCTCCCTTGGAGATGCATGTCCAGGGATTTGGAGAAATGTCTCTTTGTTCGACCTGCCAATACTTCCGGGCTAACTTACTCATGGGGTGCGACTGTTGCAGTGAGCTCTGCATATAATATTGGAAAAGATCAATACCCTGGAGAACAAGGTTTCCTCTCTCGTCAAAATACCTTAAAACAAGGAAATACTGTTAATTCTTCAGTGTTCAAGCTGAATGAACTTGAAAAGAAGGATGTCCTTTTATGCTGCTTACCAAGTGTCCAGAATAAACAGTTTTGGCTCAGTATCTGTACGGATGCTTCAGTTCTGCACACAGATCTGAATGCACCTGTTTATGATTGGAAAATTTCATTAAATCCCCCTCTCAAATTGGAGAATCGACTTCCTTGCCCTGTGGAGTTTACCATCTGGGAGAGGTCAAAAGAGGGCAGAGGTGTCGAGAGGCAACGCGGTTCAATTCTTTCCAGGAAAACCGCACATATATATCATGCGGATCCAAGAAAACCTATTTATCTTTCACTTTTTGCTCAAGGTGGTTGGACATTAGAGAAGGTACGGAATAGCTGTAAGCATTAAGATTTTATATGATGTGAACATATGGTTGCGCTGAAGTTCTGTTTACTTCATAAGTTACTTTCTTTAACAGGACCCTGTTGTCATCTTGGATCTTTCCTCTATTGATCATGTTTCATCATTCTGGATGGTTAACCAGCAAAGTAAAAGGTACCTTAAAAACTTCAATTTTTCTTTGTGTTAGTTTAAAAAACTAATAATGGTATGGCATGTGCATAAAGTCATAAACCTTCTTTTCCAATACATACCATATGTGATTCCCGTCCTTGACACTTGCATGGTGTCGTATAAAGCTGCTCAGATGGCCCAAGCCCAAGAACTGCCCTAACTTGGCCAACGTTTTTTTATGGTTTGGATTGTAAATTGGCCAAAAAAAGCCTTTGGTCCAATATGGTTTAGTTTGTCTTAATCTCTTTATTTTGTTAAGTTCTTGGCCTTTTCAAGTTAGGCAAATTTAAGCAACTAAAGAGAACTTATTACTTAGGTTAAAGGCTGGAACATTAGTAGAGTTCAAGGGGACGGTGTAGAATTTTGAAAAAGCAGGGTTGCCAGTATAGTTTAAGAAAGCAAAGACGTACCATGTAGAATTCTCGTATTGTGTAAGAGTTGAATCTTACAAAACATTTTTTCATTTCTTGTTTCATCATTTGCATTGTTATAAATAGGATTTGTCAAACAATAAGATTTTATGATCCTTTAACTGTTGCCGTAATATGACTTCTGCAATGTATGTAAACTCTATTTCATCTAGGGATAGAAAAGCTTAATTGGCCTATTCAATCCTTCTTGGGCCAGGCTTGGGCTAACAAATTATGCCTCTACATTTGAGCCAATTTCAGAGACTTGGGTTGGGCTTATAAACCTCTAGAGTCTTATACAAACACATTGGGTTTGCGTGGTATTGGGTTTGCGTGGTCTGCAACAAACTAAACCAGACTGTGTCACTAATAAGGTTTTGTTACATTCTTTTGATACCAAATTATTTTCTATCCGTAGGAGGTTGCGAGTAAGCATCGAGAGGGACATGGGAAGCACCACTACTGCACCTAAAATCATCAGATTTTTTGTTCCTTACTGGATCATCAACGATTTTTCTCTCCCTTTGGCTTATCGAGTTGTTGAAATTGAACCTCTAGATAGTGGGGACAGTAGCATTGCAAAATCAGGAAGACAAACTGTTCCGAGAAAAAATGTTCAGATCTTAGATGTGATTCAGGATACAAGTCCAACACCTAGCATGCTTTCACCTCAAGATTATGTTGGACGTGGTGGAGTTCTTCTCTTTACATCTCGCAATGATTCATACCTTTCACCAAAGGTGGGAATCGCTGTCGCTGTGCGTGACTCTGACAATTACAGTCCTGGTATTTCGCTACTTGAGCTCGAGAAAAAGGTAGCAACATCAGATCCTTTTTGTAATGGCTAGTTGTGTCTTCTTGTCTCTTCTAAAAACATTTGTATAGTATTTTTACCCCTGGTCGTGAATTGATTTTAGGGAAGAGTTGACGTTAAAGCCATCAGTTTAGATGGATCTTACTATAAGTTATCAGCGCAGCTCAACATGACTTCTGATAGAACAAAGGTGAGATGTTCTCTATGGCCTTTATTGCAAAAATAGTATTGTGGTTCCCTTGCCATAGTGACAAAATTATGTTTTTTTAAATACCTCATGGGCACCGCCTCCCTACCCCCCTCTCTACCGCTCTGGAAAGCATTTAAACATTCATGAAACACATTGGATATTGACAATAACTAATTTGAAAACAAAGGTCGACTTTATAATACCTACTATGCCAGTCACTGGAAAAGCAGTTTTGAACTTACTGGCATGCTGCAGCTCATGCAACTTACTGCTTGTTTACTTTATCCACTCTTGGTTATTTGTCTTAGATTATGAAAGTTCATTCTGGCTGCATGTCGTCCATAATACTGTGGCAAATGTTAAACCTGTTGATTTATGTCAAATTTTTTCAGGTGGTTCATTTTCAGCCCCACACCTTGTATATGAATAGAGTCGGTTTTAGTGTCTACATCCAACAGTGTGGCACTACGTGTGTGGAGCACATTCACCCGACAGATCCTCCAAAGCCTATCCGGTGGCATTCTTCTTCAAAGGCTGAAATGTTAAAGGTTTGTGAGGTTTTTACTCATTTAACGATGCTGAATTTAAGGATAGATTATTTTTTTTTCATCGTGACCTTACCATCAGTATTGTTGTTTCAGCTATGTGTGGATGGATATAAGTGGAGCAGACCGTTTAGTGTTGGGTCTGAGGGGATTATGTCTATTGTCCTGGTGAGTGATGCAGATGGTAGTGAGATGAACATAAGGATAGCAGTGAGAAGTGGGACTAGAAGTTCACGTTATGAAGTTATTTTCCGACCAAATGCATTGTCAAGCCCATACAGGTCTGTTACAGCTTTGTGTTATCATTAACTGCAATATTCTTGTTTTTATGTCGAACAATATGTTTTTTAAATATTGCTTACCATGAAACTAGTTTACTCTGAAGGTTCAGTATGTACATTTGAAAAAAGTGATTAGAAATACTGCAATACTGTGATGTCTTTCATATATATTGAAGTCATGGTTTCGGTTCTTTCTCTCCAATTATATTGTGCTAGCCTCATGCTGCAGCAAAGATAGGAAAAAATGAATGTACACTTAGTTTTAATATTAAAATCAGAGTGGCAGTTGTCTTAAATCCTGTGGCTTCACTATTTCTTTTAATATGTATCTCAGGATTGAAAACCGTTCTCTGTTTTTACCCATTCACTTTCGCCAAGTCGATGGGCCAAGTGATTCCTGGAGATCTCTTCCTCCTAATACGGCTTGTTCTTATCTATGGGAAGACGTTGGAAGGCGGCGTTTATTGGAGCTATTTGTAGATGGGTGCGACCCGCTGAGAGCAGTGAAATACAATATTGATGAAGTATTTGATCATCAGCCCATGAATGTTGGAAGTGGACAAACAAGGGCTATATGCGTGGCAATTGTTAAAGAAGACAAGATGAACATAGTCAAACTTAGTGATTGGATGCCTCAAGATGAGCCTCTACCTATGGCGCAGCATCGAGTTCCAACACCTGTGTCACTCCTTTCCAGGAGCGACCCTGAGCAGCAATCCACCTTAAGTACTGAATTTCATGCTGTTGTCGAGCTGTCGGAGCTTGGTTTATCCATTATTGATCATACACCAGAAGAGATCCTATATTTGTCAGTGCAGAATCTCCTTCTTTCACATTCCTCAGGCTTGGGCTCTGGAACTAGCAGGTTGGTTATACTACCCTTTATACCTTACTAACCACTGGTAGTTTGGTCAAACTGTAGTCCTTTGGGAAGTGAACTTTTACTTCTGATTCCCTAATTAGTGTCTTCCTCTCTCCCTGGTGCTCCTTTAATGGTCTCTGTTGCTCAGTTGTCCATGTGTTTATATGGTATGATTTGTTACTTTGGGGATTTAGTTTGTACTTGAGTGCTTCGTATATCTCTGTAACTTTTCGTGACGCTCAACGTTGTGAAAATCTATACTCTTGATTTGACAGACCACAATTTTATTGTGTCTCAGTCAATTTAAACATGATACATCCCCCACCACCCAGTACTACATTATCATAGTTATGGAAACAGACAGGATTTTGAGATCATAAAG
The DNA here is from genome assembly GCA_023091065.1 of Dianthus caryophyllus. Classification (NCBI taxonomy): domain Eukaryota; kingdom Viridiplantae; phylum Streptophyta; class Magnoliopsida; order Caryophyllales; family Caryophyllaceae; genus Dianthus; species Dianthus caryophyllus. The sequence continues at coordinate 38,656,380 of CM041518.1, read as the reverse complement.
AGGTTGTCTCCAAATTACCTGGAGTGCTATTATGTCTAGGATTTTGTCAATTGATTAGTACTTCACCGTATAAGAACACACACAGTTATGGTCAGCCATTTTACTTTGTTTCATTTTTCATAGCCAACAACTAATAAATCTTCATATATAGTGGAAATAGAGATACCTCTCTCACCTGTCCACATGCAAAAATAAAAACTTCTAATAACTTCGACTTTGGGCCTTTGGGGTGTATATTAGGGTCACTAACCGTTTTTGTGCTATTGGAACTTTTGAACGTGTAGAAAGTTAATTACTAAAATTATGTGACATTTTTAGTGGTTTGACTCGTGTTTTTTCCATTGAAGTTAGAAAATCTTCAATAAATTTTTTGCTCCTTTCAGCGAGCTTGACAGCTATCAGCTTCAACTGTTTATAGCTGTATCTGCATTTGTTTACGCTTTTCTTGTCGAATAGACGTGCTTCGGGTTATTAACAGATCATATTTATTGTGATATCGTTGTCGTCAGCATTTAAGCCTCACATATATTTCCTTGATGCAGATTCAAATTAAAGATGCGTGGAATTCAAGTGGACAATCAGCTTCCATTATCTCCAATGCCGGTTCTATTTAGGCCACAGAGACTCAGAGAGGAGTTGGACTATATCTTAAAGTTCTCAATGACATCGCAATCAAATGGGTCACTGGATTTGTGTGTCTACCCTTATATTGGACTCCATGTAAGATTTTAGTTCTTGTTGTTTCTAATGGTTGTTATTGCTTGGATATGGTACTTGCCGGACTTTAATTCTTATGTAATCTACTTCAATACAGGGTCCAGAAAGTTCTGCCTTTCTGATAAATATCCATGAGCCGATCATATGGCGCCTTCATGAAATGATCCAACAAGTCAACCCAAGTAGATTACATACAACAGAAACAAATGCTGTTTCCATTGATCCAATAATCCAAATTGGGTATGAGAAGTTATTGAATTGTAACATCAGATTTTTTATTTTGTTAATTAAATTTGTTGGTGTATTTTGAAAGTGTGTTTCTATTATGATAGGGTTCTAGATATATCCGAAGTACGGCTCAAAGTCTCTATGGTTATGTCACCAACACAACGCCCAAAGGGTGTGCTTGGTTTCTGGGCATCCTTGATGACTGCACTGGGGAACATGGAAAATATGCCTGTAAGCAACCTTATCCTAGCTCTTTTGTGTCTGTCAAAAGTTGCATCCATTAAATTGTAGCTTTTTCTCTCTATAATCTTGTAAAGTTTTCAAATCCTTACATTTCCGTTGCCTAACACTCCCCGTAGCCTCTTCTCTTTCTAAATGAAGGAGTCTTTACTTATGTATGGTGAATGCAAACCAAGGTACAATATTTTTGCATCACCATTACTTAATGTACTTGTCTCAACCTTAAACTCCTCTACTGCTGTGCATTAGTTCACTATAGCGGAATTCATTCCCATAGTTGCTAAGGTAAACTTAAACAATCGAAAAGTAAAAGCTAATGGTACGTTGGCCCTGCTGTATGAGTATGAGTGTATGAGATATGAGTATGAGTTTGCCCTTCAGGTGATTGGACTCTTTTAGTGCTTTGTTGCCTTGTTGGTGATTACGGTTAGTAAACATTTGTTATTTCCAGAGAAATTTGGCAATCTCTAATTTTCGAATAATCAGGTGAAAATACACCCAAGGTTTGTGGAGAACGTGTGTATGCGTCAGACTGCGATCATCAGTAATGCTACTTCAAATGTTCAAAAGGATTTGTTAAGCCAACCTCTTCAGCTCCTTTCTGGTGTTGATATACTTGGTAATGCTAGCAGTGCTCTTGGACACATGAGTAAAGGTGTTGCAGCATTGTCAATGGATAAAAAATTTATCCAAGGTCGACAACGACAGGTTTGTTCAAGGATACTAGATTTAAAGTCTTCAGCCTTTTTCAGCTTATGTTTTAGAGGTGCTAAAGACGAACATTATATGAACAATGCAAAATGACTTAATTAGCGCTTGTGTTTCTTATATTGTGAATTGTGATGTAGCAATTGTTTGATCCAGTTTTTGATGAAGTTTCATTATGTTGTTCGGAAATAGCCTCACAGTGATAATATTTCGTATTTTTTTTTGACTACTCATTCATATGACAAATGTTGGAAAGTACAACAGACATTATACGAGTCAGAACCTCCTCTACCCATAATCTCCTTCCTAACTCCCACGGTTGGAGCCGAGCAAGCTCGTGAGCTACTTTATTACCTTCGCGACCCGTAAAAGACCATGAAACAGACTCGAACGTACTAGCTAACTCCCGTATCCTCCAAAACCGAGTAGAAAGGACATCTACCTTTCACCCCAGTCTGTAAAGCCTCAACTACCTCCTTGCAATCACCCTCAATTTGGACCACCTTATCTCCTCTCTCCAAAGCTGCTTCCAAGTCATAGTACACAGCAAAAGCTTCAGCCACTCTCACCTTTTCCTTTCTCCTTTCCTGAACCACAGAGCACCCATAGAACTTCACCCGTCTCATCTCGTGCCACCACCCCATAACCTACCTTCTCCTCCTCGAAGATACCAGCATCCACATTCAGTTTGGTCAATCCCCTACTCGGTGCCTTCCATCTGTCACTACTTCTCTCTACCCGAACTCCCTTCCGGGTGGCCCTGTTAACGACCACATCCCGCTCCGCAGTGTCCTTTTAAGGCTTTTTTTGTTTAGAAATGACGATTTTTAAGCGCTGAATCTGAGTAGGACAGGCTTATTGTGTAGGAGGCAGCGGTAGTAACTTCTCAAGCTGGTAAAGATGTTCCTGATGTTTGTATCATATATCTTCTCATTTCTGTAAAGAAATCCATGATGTTGTAGTCCCCAGTGTAAACATTAGTTTCAATGCATATCGTTTGCATAGTTTTTCATTACCGTGTCACAATTTTTGTGCTACTAGTTTTTGCAGCCAATTTATCTAGAAGAATTACCCTGTTGTACTTTGCTGTTGTTGTTGCAGGAAAAGGTGGAGGATTTCGGTGATGTTATAAGGGAGGGTGGTGGAGCTCTAGCAAAGGGCATATTCCGAGGAGTTACTGGGATCTTGACAAAACCTCTTGAAGGCGCAAAGACATCTGGGGTTGAGGGCTTTGTTCAGGGTGTTGGGAAGGGATTAATAGGTGCAGCTGCGCAGCCAGTTAGCGGTGTGCTGGATCTACTGTCGAAAACTACCGAGGGTGCTAATGCTATGAGAATGAAGATACAAGCTGCATTAACTTCTGAAGAACAACTGCTACGGAGGAGGTTGCCACGAGTAATAAGTGGTGATAACTTGCTTCGACCTTATGGTGAATATAAAGCGCAAGGACAGGTATAAATGGTGAAAGGCCTATTTTTACTTTTACGAAATTGGAAAGTTTAGAACTTTCAAAAGTGAAGGCAATGTGAAACCAACACTTACTGCCTATTGCTCACCTAATAGGTGTTCTTCGGTCACAACTCACAATACTTCCTCGTATGTCTCTTATAGTTCTGTTGCCTTCAGGTGCTTGTAATGTACCATTCGAAGTTGATTTTTTGACTGACTGATTTGAAGATAAATAGCAAACGCCTTTTTCTGCATCCTGCAAACAACCTTGAACTGAACACTTTCTGCTTCCGGTCAATATGATTATCTGAATTTATACTAGTAATTTGACCTGTATTTTGAAGTTCCCTTGCACTTTGTTTGGGTTTTAATTTTCCTGACAGCTATTCCGTCTTTGTTGTTTTTATTTCCCCCCTTTTCGTTTCTTCGTTAGTGGCATTCATCGGTCTTCTTTGTTCATTATGAAGGTCATACTGCAACTGGCAGAATCAGGGTCTTTTCTAGGGCAAGTTGATTTGTTCAAAGTACGTGGAAAATTTGCACTGACAGATGCCTATGAAGATCATTTTATGCTTCCTAAAGGACGGTTTCTCATAGTAACCCATCGTAGGGCTGTACTTCTGCAAGTAAGTTGAGATACAAAATACAAACTCATGTGTCATTGATATGACCTAGTTGTATTTTGGTACTTTTAGTAATTCCCTGTGATCTCAATTTTTAATACGTCACAATTTTTAAACTGTCCAGCAACCGGTGAACATCATTTCTCACCAGAAGAAATTCAGTGCTGCAAAAGATCCGTGTTCCATCGTATGGGATGTGCTGTGGGATGGTTTGGTGACTATGGAGTTAACTAATGGAAAAAAGGATCCTCCAAAGGCACCACCGTCTCGTGTCATACTTTACCTCCGGACAAAGTCAACAGAACCTAGAGAACAAATCCGTGTGGTCAAATGCAACCGTGAATCAAATCAGGCCTTTCAGGTTTACGCTGCTATTGAGCAGGCCATGGCCACCTACGGACCCAACCAGTCAAAGGTGAGCATCAGTAACACAGTTTTAATTTCCACTATTTTATATGTGTATTACTTTATTAAGCTCAACTTCAGTTTAGTATAAACACAGGAACTAACAGGACCCAAAACAAAAGAAAAAAGTTTAAAAAAACACTAAACCTTGACACTGAAATAGTTACGGTACTAGAACAAAAATACACTCCAAAAGCTCACAAGACTAAACTACTCAAAATGATTAATAAGCAAAACTGTCAGCGATACTAGTAACTTGGATGAAGTAAAAATCTAAGACAAATAAAAACGTAAGCTCGTATAGTCCACCATTTAGTCACTTCTAGACCAAGCATCCGAATCCCGCATATTCCAAATTTATATTTCCGTAACATTCGATTTTCAGTTACTTGGCCCAAGTTATCATTATATTACCATTTAGCTTTCTTTAAAATCCTAATTGGTTTGCGCTGTGCGCCTCATTGCTTCTTGCTCTCATTGCATTTATGCGCCGTGCGCCTTATAAAATTAAACCCTATTTTCTTCGACTGATGTAGAAGCTCAATATTTACTACCAAAGCTTCTCTGGAGTTAGGGCTTTATACAAATGTACTCCGTAATTGTTAACTGGTAGGAGTCTTGTTTTACTCGGAATTAATTATCTTACTGTGTGATTAGCCATACATGTGGGATTAGCCCTTTCAAAGGAGTTGTGGCTTTCATGTTTCATATATCTCTGATTAATGCATATCACAATTACTCTGTGGTTATATAATCAGGGGTGAGACAACTACATAATCGGAATCATGTCAACGTGATGGTGACATATTTGTATAAATTAAGATTCTTATTTACCAATTGAAATCCCCAACAACATGAAGTTCTCTGAACTAAAATCAAACTAGTGGGGTATTGCTCGTACATTAAACAGCTCTAGCTACGGTTCCAAGTGTGTAGGATTAGCCTTCTGAAATAAGAATATATAAAAGTGTGAAATTTCGTCCTAGGATTCTGAAACCCCATGATCATACCCTGAATCGTCTTTGTTATATCTCGGAATCTTTTAGAGTCTGCAATTTAATGGACGTGTATAGTGCAGTGGATTTATTGTATACTAAAGGAAGCTTTGTTTTATTTTTTCATATTATTTGATAGGGAATGTTGAAAAGAAAAGTTACGAGACCGTATTCCCCTGCGCTGACTGATCAATCAAGTGTTGATTCAATACCCAAGGAAGGAGTTAGTGGTTGGTCCACAGCACAAGTTCCTGGATCACTTGGGACGAGATCGTTGTTTGGAAGCAGTCCAAGCTAGGGAGATATGCTGATTAATCGTATTATAAGGTCTCTGAAATTGACTTCATTCACCGATCGACGTCGTCCTCTTTCCAAAACTCAAATGCTAAGGTGAGACGACATTCAGGCTTTTGAGTTCTTACGTATTAATTATAATATTGACATATCTAGCTCATAATTCTGAATTCTTCCTAGTTTTTCCTTCCTTATTTTAGGTAATTATAATTATAGGCATATCAGATAGTTTCATGGAATAAATTTATAGGACGGTGTCATGCTTGAAATAATTACAACTACGTATAAACTAAAAAAAATAGAAAGAAAGAAATAAAGATTTGTAAATCTCTGAAAATATTTCAAGGTAATCGTCTTTCGACACTCTCGTGTGAGAATTTTCGGAGATATGCTCATAGTAGTAATTCTGTTTAAAATTTATTTTTCCTTTTTATGCAGGCGTGTGAAGGATGCGTACTCTGTTGGAGACTATGTCGTTTACCTTGTGTTGCGGTGGGACTAATAAGCCTTCTCGTAGACGGTGATGTCCATATAGATAGTATTCAGTATTCACTTCAGAATATTTGTACATAAAACCGCCATGTCTCCTGAAAGCTTTTTTTCTTTAACGGAACTGCGTGTCAGTCGGTTACATTACGTAGTATGCGGTCAGGTATATTTTGGTCGGTACGACAAGCCAAAGTCGATGTATATCTTAAAGAGTAACCTCTTATGTATATATGGGAACAACAATTTTGTTTAGGTACTTCTATAAGTAATTAAACGCTAATTTCTCAATGGTTATTTTTATAATGGTACCTTTTCTTCTTTTTAATTATTATTTCACTAATAATCGTGTTGAAAGCAAATGATATGAAAATGCTATGTAGGACACCGTTGGTATGGGTCGTACCTGCTAATCATTTTCGTATGGCTTAAGTGAACAGCAAATGATACCAAATCTACCAAATTCGTTGAAAGCAAATGATATGAAAATGCTATGGGAAATAATGTTGCAAGTGAACAGCAAAGCTACCAAATTTGTCTGAATTTTGATACTTCTTATGGCTTAAGTTCTGTTACAAATTAACCTCGTACTCCTTCCATTCAAGTCCAAACCAAACATTTACCTTTTTGGCACTATTCATATGTGTCGGTAATCTTTGAAATTCCCGACAATCTATAAGTGAAAATATAATCGTGTGTGATCTTGTTTGATTCGTCTTTATGCGTACAATATTAATATCCAATTTTTAAATTTTTTTATCGTGTGAAATTATAGATATTTCCGTTCCGACATTCGTCTCGACAAATGTGATAAAGCAACCGTAGTGTTTGGACTTGAATGAGGGAGTAGTTTTTAAGTACGGGCTGGAGTATTTGGAGGGTAGGTGACTAGGTAATACGGAGTACGGAATACTTACTTTTATAGCTGGCAACAAAATCATTTTCTGCAAGAAAAAATTAAAAATGAGAAAAGATCTTCAAAATATGGCATATTTTTGCTAGGTTTTTCCTCCATTAACATCAATAAAGTAAGTTGGAGAATAAAAATGATGAATTATCAAGTATAATGAGTTATTTAATACGGAGTAAGTTAAATTTAAAAAACATGAATAAAGGTAGTAATAGAAGAAAATTTTAAAACTTAGGTTATACCCTAGTATTTTCTAAATGTAAGGGTATATGAGTATATCATAGAAAAAACGAAAAAAGTGAATGATACACCACGGAATTTCCCTTTATTTTAAAGGAATAATATAAATGAAAACTACTCTGTATATTAGATTATAAAACCGTTTCACGCATGCGACGGAGTTCTTATGAGTAAAATGTGACTATTTTAATTCTAAAAGTGACCACTTTAACGCTAAATGTAACCACTTTAAAACTCCATAAATTGGTCACTTTAAACATTAAAATAGTCACTTTAAACCTTAAAATGTATTAATTTTTGGATAAATACCTCCGTCCGCACGCGTATTCGCTTTATATAAGCATTTGTGTAGATTATACGGAGTATAAGTTTCGACTTAATTCAATTATTCAAATAGGGGGAGTAACATTAAATAAGGAGACCTTTCTAGAAAAGTAGAAAACTCATGGAAACCTTTTGACGATTTTGTATTTGAACTTTACACGTGAAAAAAAACAAAAAAAAACAAAAAAAAACAAAAAAAAAAAAAAAACCACAAAGGTGCATGGTACGGAGTACTTTACAATTTATTTACTCCTAGTAAATACGAAGTACTCCCTCCGTCCCGGTCATTTGTTTACACTTTCTATTTAGGGGGTTACGGGTCATTTGTTTACACTTTCCATAAATGGTCATGGGTGACCCATGTGGGAGGTGGGCCCCTACTCCCTTAACCAATTAAATTTCATAATCTTAAGCAAGCGGGACCCCCTTTGTACTTATATTATTATTTTATTAGTTTTTTATCTACCTCTCTCCTCACATCGATAAATGTGTATAAAGTAAATGTAAACAAATCACCGAAACGGAGGGAGTATATTGTTTTGAGAAGATTTTATGCGTACAATGAATTATTATTGACTAAAATGTGATCATTTAATATTTAAAGTAGTGATCACAGTAAACAATTATTATTGACTAAAATGTGATCATTTAATATTTAAAGTAGTGATCACAGTAAACAATAAAGTGATTACATTAAGTGCAAAAATTACACATTTTAGCCAAAATTGTTAGTCGTATGCCTAAACTTTGCCATTTACTCTAAATCCTTTTTACGGAGTACAATCCTAATTCATTATGCAAATCAAGACAAAATGTAACCAAAGAGTGGTAATTAGAGCTCATGGTTGTAGGTTTTCTTTCTTCTGTTTATACGTGTGGTTCGAACCCGTCTTTAATTTAACATGGTATTAATAGCGGTGGTTATACTCGAGTTTCGTATTACGAAACCTGTAAGAATAATTTTATACGGTATTGTATTTAATTATTCTTACGTTATTTTGGACCTATAGTTAATCTTAAGTTAATGCGGTAATTAGCTAAATATAATAGTTGGGCTTTTCAGTGGGAGTAGCCCAGTTAATTTAATTGTTGACGGACCGATTAAATTAATTAGGTTAAGAAGCCCGGTCCTCCTCTCGCCCTTATTAATGTGCTAAACCGTCATTAGCTCATACACATAATGTAAAAACACAAATTAAGGGATTAAGGGAAAAGAGAGGAGAAAACATAGTCTTCACCTCACTCCACCGTGAACCACCGTACCGCCACCGATTTCGCCGCCGTTTACCGCCCTTGACCATGACGGACCAAGGTATGTATTTCTCCATGTGATTTGTTTCTAATCGAAGGTCCTGTGAACGAATTAAGTTTGTATCGTTCGTAACTAGGTTATTATCGTATTGAACCTAGTTTATAAAACCAAGCAATTTTGGCGATATGGGTTACACCTAATCTCGTGTTATTATAATCACCCGTTCAATTTGACTTATGCCATAGAAAATAATCACATAGTTGTTGGGCTCAAGTAAAACGCTTTGTTAATGGGATTACATGTGTGGACTGGGTGGAAAATCTCTTACTCTCTCCATTTTAATATGTGACTTTTCTGACATTTCGAAATAAAGTTTTAAAATTTATACGGAATAAAACTTTAAGAATGATAGAATTTGAATTATTTAAGGCTATTTCAGTCTCGTCCTTTGTTTTACCTTTTGCTAATATTTTTGCTAGGTTTTTACTCTATTCATTCCACAAGATTAGTCTCATTTACTTTTTGAAAGTCAATGTTATGTAACTTTAACTGTATATTACTTAAAACATATAAAGAATTGTTATGCGAGATATGATATTTACGTTTATTTTTAAAAAAAAAATTACAATATTATAGTTTTGACAAAAAAAAAATCGTATAGAAATGAAAAAAACCATAGTCAAAGTAGCGTACTGCGACCGCGTAAAAGAAAAATGAGACTAACATTGTAGCACGGATGGAGTATCAATTATTAACAAACCCATTTTAATTATTAATAATAGTTTGAATAATTAATGTGAAATGATCACTATATATAGGAAAATGAAATTGCGCCACCAGGTGGTATCGAATTTGAGTGCCACCCGGGGAATATTTGTAAATTCAATAGTTTTTTTACTTCATTTTTTAAGTTTTGGAATTAATGATTACAAGGGTGTAATTGAAAAATGAGGAAATGAAACAATCTAACAAATTATTCATTTTAATTACGGAGTATTTTTTAAAATTTAGGAGTTCATTTGTGACCTTTTTTTTCCCATCATTAACGTGAATGTAAATAGTTGCAAAAAAATAATAATAATCAAACGTATAAACTTGTATTATAAGCAATCATGTCTATATAAACTATATTTCTCGCAGTATAAGATTCAAATGGATATATTGATACTCCGTATTTTTAGCAAATTCGAACTATATAAATATACGATTAGGGTTTGTCTATTTATTAGTAATATAAGACCAAAATAGAAAAATAATAAGACTTAAAAATACTACTCCGTACTTCATAAATTCAAAGTTTATAAATTTATTAATCATTTAAGAGTTTGTGTTTAATGTTGATAAAATTTTCAAATAAAATATTCTAGGATCCATAAAAAATGTACGGAATATCAATTTATGAATATAGGAATTTGTTTTAAGTTAAATTAATACTCCGTATATAATAAAGTAGATGTTAACTTAGTAAGAACCATAATTCATAACGAAAAATATTGTGAGTATCAAATTCAATAGATTGTAGTTTGTAAATTGACATTTTTACCCCCTAAAATTTGGTACAAAATGAAAAAGATATTCTTTATTTTTATTTTTATTTTTTACTCCGTATATATTTTAAAAATGAGGGTGGTACTAACTTCGTTACCACCTGTATATAATTTAACATAGAGATATTATTTTTAATTTTAATATTATTAAAGTATATAATTGAGCATGTGTTAGATTGACATGTGATATAGAATGATACTCCGTATCATGAACGCGAAGACCGGCAATTGAAACCAATATTTATTTGGTGGTGGTGAGTGGTGAGTGGTGACTATTCACATTAACTCGTATATGTGTAGTCAGAAATTGAGACGCGTACACCAATAATATCATTATTTGTTATTTTTTTATGGAAACCCATAATTATTTATTTAATTTTTTTGAAAATGATTTTATTCATTATTTAATTATAGTGGACTCAAGAAACACGTGAAATCAAGTAAGACAAAATTATAGGTGCCTACTATTAGTACAAATTATACTCCCTACTATAATTAGTATGCCAATATTATATATTGATACTACAAATTACAAATTTAATTACGAATCGAAATATGTCTATGATAAGTATTTATTTATTTATTTATATTTTCTTTTTAGGAAATTTTTATGATAATAATGGACTATTTGATCCTCATGCACTTCAAATGGTATATATGTTTTTATGAAATTTATATATAGTTATCTACTCGTGTCAAAATAAAAGATAAACAAATAACTGAAACAGTTGAAATATCTTCTTTTCTTAGAAGGATCTCAAATCTTAATTCAACAATACGACATATCCTCTAATTTTGTAGTTGTATCAAAATAAAAGCTAAACAAAATACTATAATAGGAATATGAAGAGTATATGATTAATGTAGTGATAATGGCTAGTAATAAGTATTAGTATTAATGTGTGTCTCTTCGTTATCTCCATATAAACTCTATATATATCCTCTCATTTATAGAGCAAGAGAACTTGAATGTAATAATACAAAATATTTCTATGAATTCATATTATACTAATCTTAACATACTACAATAGACAAAACATCTTAACAATACAAATACTCCGTATACGGCACATCCTCTTGATACATTTCCATTCCACCTTAATTTGTGAGAATTTTCGATCTGATTTGTTTTAAAGTTCTTGAAAACTTTTTGTAAGTTGCAGTAATCGTTGAGTACGTTGACAATTATTGTTCAGAGAGACATTCAAATAACTACTCGTATTAATGTTCAAGTACCATATACACATAAATATGTAAATTATATACTCGTATACTTTGTAATAACGATACGTCATATATCGTACAATATATATGCAAAATAAAATACTCGTATAAATTAATGGATACCAAGATGGAGCAAGCCGTAACAATTAGACGTTTTCGTCAGCAGAATTGAATCATATAGATCTATCAATAATAAAGTAATGTTATATTATTATGGTATATTCTCTTACATTGTGGTATAATTGAAAACTTACTCAAAATTTTTACTCCCTTCGTTCCGTGAAAGAGATTTGAGAGAAGTGTAAACAAATGACGGGAACAGAGGGAGTACACAACTTAATTATTAGGATGACGAAAATGTCTATGTTTTGCTCCATATTTTCTACTGTATTAACTTGTTTAAACATTTATTTACTTTTTATTTTAAACTGAGCGTAAGTTGACTATTTTATGGTTATATTTTGATTTGCACACAGAATAATCATTACGGAGTAATAATTGGAAAGAAGTTTGATATTAATGAAATAATTTAAAATAATAATAATAAGATTAAATATTATTTTTCATAAAAGGAATAGTTCATTTACTCTTTGTTCTCTGGTTAAACGAATAAGTTAATTAAAATATGTAGATAATTAGTCATGAAGCATTTACATATTTGTATTAAGTGAGTATAAGTACATTAAAATTGTTTGACTTTTTAGTTTCAATCGCAAATTTATTTTCTACGGAGTACAAGCTTAGAAATATTGCAGTACTTCATATTATTATTCGTTTTAAATTTAAAATAATTTAAATAATAAGGTAGTTAAATAGATGAGATGTTAACTTTTAAACATTTATCTTCTCGCAAATATTCTTTACAGCAGATACATACATTGTAAATATAAACAGGCCAAACAAAAAAAAAACTCATAAAATGCCAAAAATAATACAGAGTAATACTTTAAAACGGGTAATTCATTTTATGATAGGCTAATTCTTTTCTTGTTGTTTATTCAATTCAATCATATACTAATACACAAATTATTGTGTAAGGCAAACCTTACAATAAGTTATTGTAAGTCAGTCTTGTTTGTACTTGATTATATAGTTTTTGTACCATTTTAGTAATAATTATTATTAATTGTAACTAAAATTTGTTAGTACCCCTAAAAGTGACTTTAATAGATTTGTTTCAAGTTTTTTTACCCTTTTAACTACAATTTGTATTCTTGTCTCACATTAACTTAGTGTAAGACTAGTCTTACAGGAGAACTACTAATACTAATATAAATGATGTGCTTAAACTTTGAATTATACCAAAAGGGTACCGCAAAAAAAAAATACCAAAAGCGTGGAAACACGGGAGATCAAATAAATATTATGAATTCGAACAATTAATTAGGTGAACCCTCCATTGATTGACTGTAATCGAATAAAATCTACTCGTACAATACATTGTTTTCACTGATTAAATCAAAATTAAATATCTTCATGTGCATTGATGACGTTTCTACTTTCTACTAACTTAATTTCTCCAATAATTGGGTGATTCTCACTGATTCATATCATAATTGAGTGATTAATTTGAATGATTTCCTTTAATAAAATCAATTAATTATGTGTCACTTTATTATTTAGGAAGAACGAATTCATTTCATTAAAAATCTTAATGAGCTACCACAATACCGAATCCACCTATATATTTAGTTATTTATATTACGGAGTACATTTTCATGGTGAAATATAGATATATGTTTAGTTAATACGGAGTAGTTAATAACATAATTCTTGTGAAACGTTTCCACGGTTTATTATAATCGTTTTAAACAAAATATTCAAAGTAAAATAATCTCAATGTTGCAATTTTGAGTAAACTTAGTCTTTGAAATTGTGAAAATTTTGAAGACATGCATGTCTTTAAATTTAACCACAAAAAAATTTTATTGGACATTTTATCTCATATTTTACCCAACTATGAATTTGCATATACCACTAGAGTATGAAATCAAGTAACTTAGACCTCCAATTAGATCAGTATGAACTTTTAGTTAAATTGACTTCTAACATAACACTTGAGCATCGCACTCTAAAAGCATTCATACGAAGGAGCAAGTCCTTAAGATCATCTCCAATGGTTCTTTTTAGCCTTTTAAAGACTTGCTTGCATTTTTCACAAAATAATGAATATGTAGCTTATTATTGGAGATCAAATTTTGAAATGTAGTCCCTCCATTCAAATCTAATTGCATCGTTATTATTCATGCACTCGGGAAATTTTCGATATTATGATTGATATACAATTGAAAATAAAGTCATATGTGATTTTGTTTTATTCGTCTTCTTAAATACAATATTAAAATAATACAATTTATATAATTTTTTATAATACTATTGTTGCAAAATACGCATCGACGTATATAGACTATCACATCATGCTAGATATGAATGGAGGAAATACGAAGTAGCTTAGAGCAACAACAATGGTTGTTTTTTAGCACAGTTCTTAGTGAAAGAACAAACTGAGTACCATTGTTTTGTTGGGTTTGTTTCTTATTTCTCTTTCATAGTTTGTCTGCAAGAAATGGTTTTATAAATAGTGGATTGTGGGTCCCTTTCATATTATATTCAATATATCAATTTTTTCATAATAAGTTTAATAGATAGTGGATTATGGGTCCCATTTAAGAACAAAATGAAAACTTTTGTCATTGTTAAAAGTAGTTCTTGATATATTGAATTTGTTTTTAAGTGATGTGACGCTTATTTGTCAAAGAACAAACTCATTTCCGGTTTGTCCATTTATAAGCTTTTTTTATACCTTTCAATAGTGCTCACAATATAGTCAGTACTAGTCACAATCAGCGTAAATATAATCACTTTGTACTCCGTGTACATTAGTAAATCCGTCTTTCACTTTTTAATAAAAAAAATATATACTCCCTCTGTCTCGGTGATTTGTTTACATTTACTTTATACACATTTATCGATGTGAGTAGAGATGTAGAGAAAAACTAATAGAATAATAATATAAGTAAAAGGGGGTCCCGCTTGCTTAAAATTATGAAATGTAATTGGTTAAGGGAGTAAGGGCCCACCTCCCACATGGGTCACCCATGACCTTTTATGGAAAGTGTAAACAAATGACCCGTAACCCCCTAAATAGAAAGTGTAAACAAATGACCGGGACGGAGGGAGTATATTCTTTTCTAAGACTTTTCCTTCAAAAACACTATTCCTTTCTATAATAAAATTAATACATTATGCAAAGCTACAATGAGTATTGCTACGGTCAGTCACTTTTTGCAGTCTCTTCGACAGTCTCCTCTAATACACTCTTAAAATAATATATTTATAGTATAGGGCCCATTTACTTTGATACTCCGTATATAATTGTTTATTCGATTATGAGGAGAAAAAAGGGGACTGCAAAAAGTGACTGACGATAGCTAGCCGCTACAATATTAACTGTAGCATGATACATATGCAGAGATCTATGGCACATGAGTGAGAGACATCAAACCAATTTAAAAATAAAAATAAAAATAATTTTCTTTTATTGAAAACAAAAATAAAAAATTATTACTCCTATTTACAACCCATATTACTCCTAGTTTGGATCCTCTCCATTTCTTCTCTTTCCATTTTCTCTCACAATACATTATTTTATTATATATTCATATCTTATTCATTTACCTTTTTATTTTCATATAAATCTACAACCCTTCGATCGAAACCAAATTTCATCGATCTATACCGTCCACAAGTAATGGACCCTCCATTTCTTTTTGAGAAATGGAGAGGATCCTTACTCTATTACTCCCTCCATTCAACTCCAAACTACACTTATCTAATTTTGCTACTATTCATCATTAACCATTTAATTTCAATTATCTCTCGACATATAAGTGAAAATATATTCATGTGGGATCTTGTTTGGTTCGTCTTTACGAGTACATAATTAAAATCTAATTTTTATATTTTTCGCAAAACCGTAGCTAACGATATTTACTCCGCAAAAATCGCGTTGGCAAATGTGCAAAAAGAAAGTGTTAGTTTGGAGTTGAATGGAGGGAGTATTATATTAAAACCGACCAATAATTACACCGAGTAATAAAAAACCAAATTAAACATATTTTTATAATTGACAGAGACTACTAAATCACAATAAATGATATTGCACATTCACAAAATAATAAAAATATTATTAAAAAAAAAAATAGGTAGTGTAGGTGAAGTAGTGAAGTGTCTTCAAATAGAGGAGCTTTCACCAAAGGTTTGGTTCACAAATCAAAACTCCAAAAACTCTCAAAACAATTTCATTTTCTCTCTTCAATTCATTCAATTTTTGCATCACTCAAGTCTCCTACTTTGTATTACTTCACTTCAATCTCTCTTTCTCAAGGTACATTATAATCATTTCATTTATTTCTTTTTTTGTATTCTAAAAATGACAATTGTGTACTTTTAAACTTTTATCGATATCGTTACCTAAAGTTCATTTGCAATATGACATTTTGACGTATATATGCTATGGTGGATTTTATATATTTACGTCATTGGAAAAATATATACTTATGTATTCAAAATAACGGATCAATCAAACAAAATCACACCCAGCTATATTTTCACTTATTATATATATCACCCACAATTTTGAAGATTCTCTAAGTTCAAAAATAGTGTCAAAAGTACAAATATTGCAAATGAACTCGAGGAGAAAACGTATGATTGTATGAAGTTAAAAATCAATTATTATATGTTATATTATGTACTCGTATAAAATTAACTACTCCCTCTGTCTCAGTCATTTGTTTACAGTTTGACTTTTTTCCCCTCACAAAAAGTCAAACTGTAAACAATTCACTGAAACGGAGGGAGTATATTATCGAAAAATAAATAATGTACATTACTAAAATTGATGATTGCACTTTAAAATGCAGGGAACCCATACTTTACTCTTGGAATGGAAACTTGGCTATCAGAATTGGTATGTTTTGTTCACGAATTTAAACATTAGTTAAATAAAAAAGCGTTTTATATTACTCGTATATAAAATTTTATCAAAATAAAAATAACTAACAAATCGAACATTACTCCGTATATTATTTATGTAGGAAATGGCGTGGAACGAAGAGCCAATTTTAAACGATCACCCTATCGACGAAATGAACACGCTTGGCGAAGAATTAGCACTAGTTTTAGGCGAAGATTTTTATACGATCGATGGACAAAACACAATAACATCAATATTCGATAATAATTCCAACTCACAAAATACTCAAATCAATTTATCAGACACATCACCCGTCAATCAAAATGTAGATAAACACGACGACAAGAATAACAAAGACGGTACTTATTATACTCCAAAACCAATCGACGAACCTAAAATAGTTGAAATTCAACAATCGCCACAAAACGAAAATAATTTAAGTGACGACGAGAACGGTGTCAAAGAGGGCAGTGATGATCCGCAAGGTACAAAATGTGGTAAAAGGAAGAGACGTGACCCGGGTCAAGTACAAGACCATATTATGGCTGAAAGAAAGCGTAGACAAACACTTTCTCAACGTTTTATTGCTCTTTCTGCCTTAGTCCCTGGCCTCAAAAAGGTTAGTAAGTTATCTGTTTACACTTTTTTTCCGTTTGTCACTATTTTATCGAGATATATTTTGTAACGATAATATCTATAGTTAAATTATACTCCGTAACAGAGTATGAAAGTTTATAAAACCTTTAAAAAAATAAAACAGGGATCACAATTACATACGACTGTATTTTACTATGTTCTTTCTGCAATTTCGAGGATTCAGTAAGTTTATAAATTAACGTCAAGTAGTAAATGAGGTTGTTTGTATTTAAGTGGAGGGATTGTTTATTTTAAATATTCTTACCGCAAATGTAAATAATTTACTAAACAAAAAAGTTTATTCTTCCTAGATTTTTTTTATTAATTTTTTTTATAAATATCAATAATTGAATGAGGTGTATACCGATATTAATTATTATACAATTGGTGTCGGAAAATGAAAATGACGCAAGTGAGGTATTTTTTTTTTTTTTTTTTTGGTAGTTAACGAGTGAAGTATTTATTTATTAATACGAGTAGTAATATACTCCATAGTAATAAGCCCACTATACTCCCAAAGTCCCAAGTCCCAAGATCGTGTTTCTTTTAGATGTATTTATAAGAGTATAATAATACACACACTATCTAATACTTCTATTATACTCCAAATAAAAGAGTATATTGTTGACTACAATGTAGTTTACAAAAGATATTTTAATGACAAATACAAATATCTTATAATCATATTAAATTTATTTACTCGTTTTTAATTAAATATGTCCAATATGAATTGGAGGCAATACTTTTGAGTTTTAAAGATCTTATTTACCTTTTCGGCTTTTCTTTTCAACTATTTGTCGAACATTTTTGTCTATTACGGAGTAATAATCATCTAACGTAGTACGGAGTATATTATACCATAAGGCCAATCCAAATGACGATAGCCTAATAGTTTTCGATAATATCCTAAGGTTGATAGCATTACTTTTTAGACGGTTGTATGTATACAACGATCGATAGATATACACAACACTTCATTAAATACTCCCTCTGTGCCACAATGTTAGTCCCGCTTTGACTTTACGCGTCTCCAACGCGCCTCTTCAACCATATTTTTCATCGCTTATATGTAAATTTTTTTCATTGAAAATAAAATATTATGAAAGATAATTTAATAGCGAATATAAATATCTTATTATCGTATAACAATTTTGTGTAGATGTTATGTTATAGACGATCAATGTTACGAAACTTTGACTTTCAAAAAGGTAAATGCGACTAACATTGTGGAACGGCGGGATTATGATATATAAATGAGATGTTAGACTAATTATTGACGGTTGTAATTATGGAAAGAGAAACATGTTTTCCCTACCATCTCAATTATGAGAACTCCACGTTAATTAAAATAATTAATAATTAATAAGGCAACTATTCTTGTGAGTTCTTACAATTCATAATTACCCACATTATTGTTGTGATCAACTGTTATTTAACATGGAGTAATTACTGTTATATACTGTATAAATCTTTATTAAGAGTTTATTCTTCTCACTTTATTGAATCACGTTACTTAAAATGCACTGAAATTAAGACAATACCGAAAAATTTAAAGATATTTTTAAATTTCGGAAAAAATTAAATAAGGTGAAGAGAACGGACCATCACACGGTTAAAGTTATGTTAATTTTGGGTGTCACAATTTTTTTTTTTCCTTATGAGAATTTCGAAGCGTGTCTCTGTCTCATAACTTGAATTTTGATTTTAACCGAAAAAATTTATTTTGTTTTTTTTTGTTCGGTTTTAGATATTACGTATCAAACTACTCCGTAATATATTAACTTTAAAATCATTTTAATTACAGGTGGACAAAACATCGATTCTCGAAGAAGCGATCAAACACTTAAAACAAATGAAAGAGAGAGTAGAGACACTCGAGAAGGCCGCATCGAAGCAAATAGTGAGGCCAATGACGGTAGTTAAAAGAACACAATTAGTCGTCGACGATGATACCGAGAGCGATTCCTCAATTGATAATCCTAATTGTATTATCGACGATACGTGTGACGATAATCAAAGTCGTATAATTCCGGATATAGAAGTGAAGGTGTCACACAAAACGATTGTCGTTCGAATTTGTTGTGCTAGACGTACCGGAATATTGGGAACGGTTTGCAAAGAGGTCGAGGATTGTCGTTTTAGTATTCTCAATTGTAGCGCGATTGCATTTGGAAGTTCGGCCGTAGATATCACCGTTGTCGCCGAGGTATATTATTTTCAAATTTATTACTCGTAATTGCTTGTTAATTTGCGCTAAATAATTTTATAATTTATGTATGATATAAACTATACACATAGTAATTTTTATGTCAATCAGATATTTAGACCCGTTTAACAAGTTTTATCGTGTAACATTATCATGTAATAATACTTTCAGTAACATACAGCAGTAACTATTTATATTCATTTTATTTAATAATGATCACGATAAGATTAACTAATCATATTTTATGTATATACGAGTATAAATAGCACTAGAAGTCAAATTCTTTTGTAACTTTCAAAGGGAATAATTCTCGAAAACTATGAAATTATTATGGGATCAATCTAGGTTTACGTAAGATATTAACACTGACATTATTGAATATATTTAAAAATCTTTGATTACGTATTTTATTAATTTATAAATTGTTTGAATGAAATGCCAACAGATGGAAGCAGCAAAGGGGTACGACAAGAAGTTGAAAAATCTAATTAAGAATTTAAATTCAACACTACGAATGTAATGACGTTGTTGCTCATTTGATCATTTGGGGTTTTAATTCAATATACTTCATCCGTTTGAATGAATTATTTACAGTTTAATTTTTTTGTGAAGAGAATTTAAGAAAAGTGCAAACAAATAATTGAGATAGCAGGAGTATCTCATGTGTAGTCACTAATAAAATACGGAGTACTTGGTTTAGAGTCAAACTTCTTTGAATTTTGTTTGACTGTTGGAGAAAGTCTGGTTTTAGCTTTTTTAGGGCTTAATTTTAGTTAGAATATTCGATATTCCATTTTTTAAGTATTTTGTAGGGGCGAAAAAAAAAATCTGATTAATAAAGTTTAGAATTATTACACCGTAGATATTATCAACAATTATAGAAAGTTGACATTCAGTCTTGTGAAAATGTGAAGCACATGTTATCGTTTTAATCTTTTCGCTTCATATTTTCACCATGGATGACATTTTTTGTATAATTATTTTTGCGTTATGTGAACGAAAAAAGATATTACAACTTCAGTTGTTATTCAGTATAAAATAAACGGCGATTTAAGTGATTGATTTTCTAAGATCCCGTCATATCAAACCACGTATTAAAAATCCTTAAAATCTGATCTAGAGTATGATTCCCCTGATCGAGAACATAATAAACGAGTACTCCCTCCCATTTCATATGATCTTCCCACTTTCCTTTTTTGGCCCTTTTTATTTGTTCTTCCCATTTCCCTTTTGGTCTACATTCTATGGTTCTCATACATTTTATCCCCACATTTTTTCTTCACTTCTATTTTCCACCCCACATTTTTCCCTTCTTAATTTCTACCCCAAAAACAAATGGGAAGAACATAAGAAATGGGAGGGAGTACATTTTATCTATTTTCAAAATGATAGATTAGCTCATCGATTAAAAAGCCCATTATACTTAGAGTAGATATGAAAATACTCCGTACCAATTATCACTCATCAGTGAGACATTTTTTTTGAAATTGACAATGATAAAGTATCACTATAAGAGTACCTACTACTCTACAATATTACATGTTCAATTTAAACAAAACGAACATAAATTAACTACTCCGTAGTATCTCCTCCATTCCATTTGATTCTATACATATTCTTTTTTCGGAAATTCCAATCAATTCTATACATTTCTATTTTGGTCCGTACTTTATTAAACTAAAAGACCAATATACCCTTCATTAATACCCCACCCAACCTACTTGCAATGTCCTTTTTTAAAGAATAAAGTAGGGGTAATTTGGTATTCTATTGTCTACCCCACTTGATTTTCTTCTACCTTAATTACCGTGTTTTGGTCAAATGTGTAGAACCAAACGGAATGGAGGAAGTAAATATTACTAGGAGTGAACTACTCCGCAAAGTCCGCATATACCATAGGAATCATACTAGAGACTGAACAAGGTGAAAGTGAGTAAAAATCCTCTCAAATACAGTAATAATTAATTAATATAGTTTTTAACTTTTCAACTACTAACTACATTAAGTCAATAATTAAGTAACTGTAATTTTGTGTGTATAATAAGTGGAGACAGGTAACAACTAACACGTGAGATCACATAAGATCCTACTAATTTGTAATTGATGAGCTCCACTCTATTATAGCTAAAGCAATAATTGTGCAGTGATTCATTATTACTGAGTACATTGTACAGTTAATTAGGAGTAATTAAATAATCAATCAATTAATTAATTAGTTAATTAATTAAACCCTAATACTCTATTTGGCATGAACCGAATAAAATCCCTATGTTATTTTGAGGTTTAACGATAAAGATCTTCACTACCCTTAAATTAGTCATGTCGATCGTACGTACTCATTATATATCTTTTCATCTTAAATTGTCTGTTATTTAAGTTTTTTAAATTTTTTTTTAGAAATTTAGTGAAATTTAAGTACTCCGTAACAAAAATCCTAAACTTTTTATAATTTATATGAATTTTCTACAAATGTTCTACTACGAAGTATAAGATAAGCAAAAATAAAATAAAATTTCTTTTTGGTCCATTCAAATCCAAATTGCACATTTCTTTTTTGGCTATACAAATATATTATTAGGGTCCACAACTTCAATACAAATAACATTAAATACTAATATTTTCCCACCACTAGTTGTCCTTTTAATATTATAAAAGCGTTTTCTTAAAACTAGTGCATAAAGTATAAGTGCAATTTCGTTTTGAATGGAGGGAGTATATGAATAATAAGTTCGTACGATTTATTAACATAATACTCATGATTTACTTTAAGAGGGCCTAGATTTTTAGTAAAGGTGAATTACCTCTAGAATGTGCTAAAATGGTAATCTAAGAAAAATGTAAATAAATTCTTGTCCATTTTAAATAAAGTGTAGTTCTCCTAAAAGTCCGGACTCACACTAAATTAGTGTGAGTCACAAGCAAATCAATCAAGAAAAAAAAAAAATAAATAAAAAAAAAAAAAAAAAAATAACTACATCTTTGTGAGGGGACTAACAATAAACTTATTGTGAGTCCCGTCTCACGTAAGAATTTGCCATAAATAAAATATAGTCACTTGAGATTTTATTTGGTTTTCCTCGTGAGTAAGGGCATGTTCTCTTCGTCTGAAGTTTTCTGAACCAATCTTAAATTTTCTGAAGTTTTCTGAAGTTATCTGAAGTTTTCTGAAGTAATTTGAAGTTTTCTGAAGTTGTCTGAAGTTATCTGAAGTTTTCTGAAATGATCTGAAGTTTTCTGAAGTTTTTTGAAATAATATGAAATTATAATTATTATAATAATAATAATAATAATAATAATAATAATAATTATTATTATTATTATTATTATTATTATTATTATTATTATTATTATTATTATTATTATTATTATTATTATTATTATTATTATTGGTATTATTAATATTATTATGGTAATTGTAATTGTTATTATATTTTCTACTTTTATTTAATTTTTTTTAACGAGTTTCGCCTAAATTTATCTTCTTTTAAAATTAGTAACTTAACTTTTTGTTTCATTTACGATAAACTTTGAGGATAACATTTGTAGTACCAAGAATATTCAAATCCTTATATACATGCGCTTTTTTCACTAATATTTAAATACTAGAAAAATTTAGCAAGCAATATATAATAATAATAATAATAATAATAATAATAATAATAATAATAATAATAATAATAATAATAATAATAATAATAATAATAATAATAATAATAATAAATTTTAGCTTTTATTTCCATTAATATTTGATAAGTATTTATGAAAATTTTATTAACGGTTTATATATTTAATTTGAACTAATTTTAATTTATAATTTGCTATAAAATGGTTTTGAATTGGTCTTATTTTTATTCAAATTATTATCAATATTATTATAATTATTATTCTTAATAATATTATTATCACTATTTTTAATAACATTAATGTTATATACTCCCTCCGTCTCGGTGATTTGTTTACATTTACTTTATACACATTTATCGATGTGAGGAGAGAGGTAGAGAAAAAACTAATAAAATAATAATATAAGTACAAAGGAGGTCCCGCTTGCTTAAAATTATGAAATGTAATTGGTTAAAGGAGTGGGGTCCACCTCCCACATGGGTCACCCATGATCATTTTTGAAAAGTGTAAACAAATGACCCGTAACTTCCTAAATGGAAAGTGTAAACAAATGACCGGAACGGAGGGAGTATAACTTAGGTATTATTATTATTAGGTAATTTATTTATTTAGAAATCTGAAGTTTTCTGAAGTAATCTGAAGTTTTCTGAAGTTGTCTGAAGTTTTAAAGCTTATCCAAGTTTTTTCTAAGCTTATGTGAAGTTTTAAAGTTTTACGACCGCAGAAAAACTTAAGATGAGGAGAACAGGCCCTAAATTATGAATTTTAACTTTATGATTTTTACTTCTATATATAGTCAACAACATTAATAAAAAAAACGAATATTATCAAACGTGTAAAAATCGAACGTAAATTATTCACTGAAACCAAAAGAGCACGTTTCTAAAGATTGGGTGATGGTGAAATGGGTGAACGGCCTCTTCGGTCCCCGCTAAATCCATGTGGGAACTGAATTCAAGCTTGCAAATTTAGGTGGTTCATCACTCACCACTTGTTCACCACTTAATAATTCTTTCTTTGTTCGATTGATATAAATAAGATAAGATCGAAATTTATATATGGTTGAGAGAATTTGTGGGTATGAATTTTCACAAATTCAGTTTAAAACTGCTTAACTTTATACTCCGTACGTCTTAAGCTTAGGACGAGTTAAATATGACTCATTTTGAATCCTTTTTGTTTTCTTTTATGTCTTTGAAATTTTGTTTTCAAAGTTTATTTTTATTTTAAAAAAAAAATTGATCAGAAAGTGGGACAACACATGTAAAATAAGGTATTTTTAAATGATAACAAAATAAATAAAAATGGTAAAAAAAATATTAAATTATATTTGTGACATATTATGAAATATGGATAATGAAAATTTGTCACAACATTTATGTAATATGTTATCATAATTGTATAATGTATGTTATTTTATTGTACTTACTTGAATATTTTTCATCTTTTTGAAAATAAGTTACTCCGTAACATATTACATTGAAATATAAACATATTTTCACATTTTCATATTCAAAAATTTGATAACAATTCATTAATAATGTGTTAACATAATACTCTATATATTACTCCGTATATTTCAAACATAATTCATTTATGTCCGTAATATGTGTTATGTTATCTATATTTAAACATGTCACCATTTTAAAATAATATGTTACGGAGTACCATTTTTGTCTACTTTGTTATCATACTTAACTTTTCATTTTATTTGTATTTTCCCGCTTTTTGAGTTAAGTTTTCGAAAAAAAAAATATTTTTGGGTCTTGAAAAAAAATAGAAAAAAAAAAAAGGACCTTAATGGGTCAAAATGGGTCATATTTGACTCGCCTTCAGACGGAAGGCTTCATCTTAAGGGAGATTTACTGATGAATTTTACACTTGCATAAATTTAAATGTTCCCGCTGAATTCCGAAATCACGTCCCAATGTGAGAGATTGACTGAAAAATATTTCGATCAGCTAGTTGAAATAATATACTCCGTAGGACTTTGAAATGTACTACTCCGTACTACTTTTCCTTCTAGTAGAATTTCTCGAAATAAAAAACTAGCAAAATTACAATGACATGAACATATAATAAATTTCTGGAAGGAAAATTAACTGGAACAAAATAAAAATTTCATTTCTCATCTATTTGTATATAATCATTATTTTTCATAAAAAATAGGAATACTTGTCAGAAATAATCTGAACTGACACTCATCTTCCATGAATAATCCCAACTCAAAATAATGCACGAATAATCTAAATTATTCGAATGATTTTTTGAAAATTGGGATTATTCGCGAATTATTTCGAGTTGGAATTATTTGTGGAAGATAAGTGTCATTTCGGATTATTCTTGACAATAATTCCTAAAGAATGAATATATTCTTTTGAAAAAATAAAATTTGAAAACAAAACATACTCTCTTCATTCTACTCAATAGTTTATTGTTTTCATGGATATATTAAAAATAACGAGTATCAAACTTTTGTAAGTTTTAAAAGTATATAACTCAAAATATTAATAAAATAAAATGAATATTAATAAAACTTATATTAGGTAAACCATAAACGTAATACGTACGGAGTAAACGGTTGGCCGATACAGAGATGCTAAATCATTGACATCAAATTAAATACCCTAGTGGGTTGTGCAAACTTGGAATTGGTCGGAGTTTGTCCATTGTCCCTACGAACATAAAGTCACCCTCTTGGTTGCAATAAATGAGTTTATATATTATATATATAGGGTAAATTGATATTTTTCATATTTTATAACTACAATTTTGAAATCTCATTTTCTGTAATTATTTTTTAAAAATTTTCCAACTTTTTAAAACATTTTCTTAAAAACTTTCACCAAAATACAGTTTTTTTTTTTTTTAAAAAAAAGAATTTATTTTGAATATTTTAATTATGAATGTAATCTATCATGGACGGAAACTCAAAATATGAAAAGATAAAACGAGAATCTAATATTTTTATGAGAGAAAATAGACGTTTAATATGGTTAAAATAAAGTTTTGGTGGGAATTTTTGAAAAAATAATTCTAAAAGGTGGGAGTTCTTAAAAAAATTAAAAATTAAAAAACTTTTAAAATTATGTTTAGAAAGGGTGAAAGATAACAATTAATCCTAATTTAGTTTGTATTATATTTATTTAATTTATTTAATTGAACATTTGAGCTTGGTGATAAAAAGTGTACTTCAAATTGACATTCCTAATTTGGTTGATTTTTGAGTAAACGTTACTTCATTCGAATGCAGGAATTATGCCAAGTCTATATCTAGTTCTAGCACATACAACTATACAAAGCATACTTTATTCTCTCTATCATATCATAAGTAGAAAAAAACAAAAACCACACACACATAAATTGTAAAATATGATAAGATACTGCCTCAAAGTCTTAAAGAAAATTGACTTATATAATAAAGTGACAGTTTGACAGTGATCACACATTTACGTAACAGTTCTAGGGGTCGGAACTCGTATTTTCTTCTTCTTGATGACATTCGTTCTCTAAGTTTGAGTTTTGTGAATGTTAGTTGGTCTTTTGTTGGTAGGTTAGGTAATAAAGTAGCCCATGAACTTGCTCATTATCGTCCATGGGTGAATGGTAGATTGCTGTGGGTTAACGAGGTTCCGGCCCATATTAGTTTACTTGTATCTGATGATATTCATGATATGATATGTTAAGGCCTTTAGGCTATTCAAAAAAAAAAAAAAAAATAAAAAAAAAAAAAAAAAAAATAATAAGAGAGTTTCTAATTTTCTATCATGTGTATTGAAAAATTCTAATTTATTAATTACAAAGTATATATTTACATATTTATCGCCAAAAAAAAAAAGTACATATTTACACATCTTACAATTTTTTTCAAAGTTCAGTTCTCTTCTCAATATCTCTTAAAAATATAAGAAAATAAAATACACGCTAGCTAAAATTAACAACTTTACACTCCAATACATCTATTTAAAAATAAAATAACTCTGACTTGCCAAAAGTCGTTATTACGAGTTTGTAATAAATCAAATTGGTTTCAAGATCAATTGTTTTCAAGATTTTCTAGTTCACAAAAAGAATCATATATTCCATTCATTGGCACCAATTTGGATCAATCAAAATATTCTAATATATATTTAAATTAATCATATTATAAAATAAACTTCCTCTAATCCGTTATTTATTACCTTTCTATTTTAGAAAAGGGTTTAAATGACCGCTCTTTTCATGTAAAATTAACTTTTACCTTTTTAAGTCAAACTAGCTTAGTTACCCGTGAATTCACGGGGTCGTTCTTAATTTTGTTGTTTATTATATATTGTTATGTTGTTATTTTGTGAAAATTATTCAATGTTAACCCTTATATAAAGCTGATATGTGAAACTTATTTATGATTTAAATAAATTTTATTCTTTAAAAAAAAATTCTAATTAATTTTTTCATATATATAATAATTGGTTTTCTGAAATAATTTAGAAAAATGTGTATGATATAAATTTGTCTTCACTAAAAAAAATTCAACTTATGAATTTATGGTATTAATTCAATAATTCTTATGTTTCATATATAGCTTAATAAGTAGACAAAATGTATTAGGTGGAATTTTATGGTCACATTTTGAATTAATTTTCGAAAATTATATTGCATTTTATTGATGTCATGAGCATTTTAGTGTTAAATGATTATTTTTTATTTTACTTTTGTACATTTTGTATTTCAGATTATCTTAAATTTGTGAGTGACAACAAATTTTGCTTCCATAATTGTCTTTAAAATGAAACACTATTTGTCTATTTTCTACTTCCTCCATCTTTAAAACACAATTCTATCACATTTCGAGATAGTGAAATTTTTTTTTTTTTTTTTTTTTTTTTTTTTTTTTTTTTTTTTTTTTTTTTAATTTCTCTAGATATTTGACTATATATTATTCTATACTATATTTATGAGTGCTTTTGTTGTAAGGAAATTTACCAGTATAGTTTTTACATTTTTTTACATGAAATAACTTTTAAAAAGTTATAGTGAAATGCTCACCTCATTAAATGAAATATCGTACAATAAGTAACGAAGGATTATTATTCACATCAATAAAACGGTCTTAGCGAAAACCTACTATAATTTAAAATTTTCTACCCATATTTACTTAATAAGTTAACCAACATATGTCTAACAGTAAATATAACAAAGAAATAACAAATGTATAATCGTCATTCGAAAAACTCATAAGTCTAATGATATAAGCTAACAAATAAACAATTCATCATTTAACAATTAACTAATTAATCTTATCTTAATAATTACCCTATATCTTATTTACGGGTTTAGGATGTAATAAATAAAACTTTTATTTATTTATTTATATGTACGAAAAAACATAAAATTTTAACCCAATAAAATGTAAATGTGAAGTGATGGATAAAAATTTATAGTTTATAGAGAAAAAGTAAGATAATAATTAATGAACTAATATAAATATTTTAGTTTGTTTATTTTTTTTTTAATATTATAAATTAATTTTATATGTCCTTTTGTTTTCTTATCATTAA
Source organism: Dianthus caryophyllus (assembly GCA_023091065.1). NCBI lineage: Eukaryota > Viridiplantae > Streptophyta > Magnoliopsida > Caryophyllales > Caryophyllaceae > Dianthus > Dianthus caryophyllus. The sequence goes on along the minus strand of CM041518.1, from coordinate 38,627,754 downwards.
TTTTTTTAGAAAAATAACTACTTAAAATAAATAGAAAAGGCAAAAATATTCAATAAATGCAATATTAAGTGGCATAATATAAACTCTAAAAAGCTCATGTGTCATGTTTTAAGAGAATCTATCAACAAAACCTTATGAGCAAGTGCAGTAGTGGTTCTTATTCTCGAGATTCTCGCCAAAAACATTATTTATAAAGTTAATCTGCTTTCATTCTTATTTTTACTGAGTTCTAAAATAAGAATTGTGTTCTTATCATAATATATTGTCGAGAAATTAATACATTTTATCTTTTACATAAAAAAATTCCATGAATAAAAATCATTAAAAAAAAGTTCAAAAAGTTCTTATTTTTTGAGTTTGATGATATGAATAATGGAGTCCATCAATGAATTTTATAAAATGTTCATCTATTGTGGGCAAAAGTTCTTATTTTTTGAGTTTGATGTAAAATGACATAGCATTGGAAGATTTTTTTTTATAAAGTTCGTCTATTATTGCTAATGCTCTAAGTTCTAACCCTAATAAATGCCTTTTAATATATTATGTTCATGTTGATAATTTAATGAACTAATATAAGTCTTTTAGTTTTTTTTAATATTATAAATGAATTTTCTATGTCCTTTTGTTTTTCTTATCATTATTTTTTTTAGGAAAATAACTACTTAGAATAAATAGAAAAAGCAAAAATATTCAACAAATGCAATATTAAGTGGCATAATATAAACTCTAAAAAGCTCATGTGTCACGTTTTAAGAGCATCTATCAACAAAACCCTAATTTCTAACTGAGATTTATTTCTATAAGAAATGAGGCACCAAATGAAACATAAAATGGGACAGAAAATCTGCTCTGTTTAATATATTATGTTGATTAAAATATCAATATTTGCTCTTTCTAAAATAAAAAGTAAACGAATAAGTAAATAATAGGGACTATAATTTGAAAAACATAATACGGGTGGTCAATTTCGTTATCACTTATGTAGTACTCGTACCATTCAATCAAAAAAAAATTTATCATGTGCCATTATGACACATGATAAGAGACTAACTAAGGAAAGATTTTCATAATTATCTCATGAAAAATTTTAAACAAAACTCTTAATTACCATGCTTTAAAACAATATTTAAAAAAATCGTAATTGATTTTCCGTATACGGATTTTACTCCCGTTGTATACTTTTTTCATTTAGTTTTCAAACCCTACCCTTTTTTACTCCTATGGTATACAAATTCTCTCTTTTTTTTCCCCAAATTTTTCTTAATTTAAATTCAATCAATTGTTCAATTATTCAATTATTAATTTCAATAAACAATTCAATGAAATAATAATCACTTCCAATTTCAATTATTGTCATTAAATTATTAATTTTTATTAATTCTAAATGGATTTAATTTAAAATCAAAATTAGGGTTTGCATAAGGAAGAACTTGGGGCGGCGGTAGGCACCGACTTAGGGTGGCGGGAGGCGGTAGCGGCGGCCGGAGAGGGTGGTCAGAGGTGGCGGCGCCGATGTGGATGGGCTTGGTGGTCAATATGGTGGTGTAGTAAATTGTGTTAGTTTGTGAGTTTTGTGAGTAACTAAGTAAGACCGGTCACCGGCGAGGGTGGGACCGCCATGTGTAGCCGGCGATGAACTCCGGCGTGGTGGGCGACCGGTATTGTGGTGGTCGAACTCGGTGGTGGTCGGAGTAGCTTGTTGATTCATTATTGGTTTTTTTTTTTTTTTTTTTTTTTTTTTTTTTAATTTTTATTTGTATATTGTGAGAGTAAAAAGGGTATAGTTGGAAAATCAAGTGAAAAAAGTATATAACGGGAGTAAAATCCGTATACGGAAAATCAATACCCAAAAAAATTATTCCATAATTTAAGCCATTTGCTTTTTGCAGTCGGCTTATTACTTTACGCAGTCGGCTTTTTTTTTACTAATTACACTTAACGATTTTAATATGTAATTTATTTTTTATGTTATTAATATAATTTATAAAATTGTGAATTATAATTTTTAAATTTTCACGAAATCTGAAAATTTTGTCGTTGTCCTTACGACTTAAAAGTTAATTTCCTAATCGTTATATCACCACAATTTTAATGTTCCATTTAACATTAATTTAACAGTAATTTTAAAACCACCAAAAAAATCATACCCCAACCCACTTCAGAAAAAAAAAATGTAGTCGATACAAAAATGGATATCAATTATATATATAAAAAATTTAAATCACGGAAGACTCAATAATTTATCAAGCACATTTGACTTTGAAAATAAAATACAAATTTATCGTAATAATAAAATTAATAATTAATAATAAAAATGAAAAAAAGACTCAATTCAAAGTACATCACCAAGAGACTCTTGGTGATAACCCGGTACATCACCAAGAGACTCTTGGTGATGTGCAGGTACATCTCCAAGAGTCTCTTGGTGATAACCGTACTTTTTTTTTTAAAAAAAATTTCGTTTTCGATAATTTATATCTCTATAATAGACGGTTTTTTTTAAGAGTTATCATGTGCCAATAACGGCACATATAGAGAAACCCCCCAAAAAAAAGAGTGCAAACTATAATAATATTATAATAGCAAACGTCAATATAAATTATACTCCATAAATTATTGGCACGTTGTTTTAAGATATAACACCATTAGAAAAATAAATTAAATAAAGCAAGAGTTATTTCCACCATAAGATTTTGTTCACACCAACTAAATAAACATCTCATTTTATTTTTGGCCTTTAAATACGGGAAACACGATTCATTTAAATTTCGTCAACGACTTTTGGTCAAATCAAAAGCACAAAAGACGAGTATCAATAAATTTCATCCCAAATATATGGATCTAGTGCTAGAGATGGAGTACATCTCAGACTCTTAGTAGGTTGTTAAATTTAAAATTGAAACGGTTTCACGGAAAATAAGTTAAACTAACTCTCAAAACAACTGGTCTCCCTTAAAACAATCTTTTTGGGTCTTAAAATAAGACGAAGAAAATACGACCATAATTTGCCTAAAATGTATCCACTTTTTAATAAAAATGTTACAGGAATAACAATTTCAGATGCAACACTAACTAAAACATTTCGTGGTTAATTGGTCGCATTTTACTACAAAATGATACGAAGTAACATCATGTAGTCGTAAGCTAAAGACGGAAATAACATGTCTTATATGAAAATTGGCCCACTAGAAAACCATAACTGAGAAAAAAGAAAATGAAATGAAAGGCTACAATGTGAGACCCATCTCATGAAGTTTATGCCCTGAGATGGCCATGACAAGAATTAGAACAAACGGCATTGCGCGAAAAAAAAAATAAAAAAGAAATCAAACTATATAATACGGAGTAGTCGATAGGTTAATATATCTTAGGAAAGTCCGTTAATACCATTGGAATTGGAAACGACACGTCATTTGAACTATTAATTGTGTAAAACATATTAAAAAAAAAATAAAAAAAATTAACGGGTCAAATCACGCCACATACGCTAAAATAAATAAGTAAAAATAAAATAAAATTATGGCAACAGGAAAAAACAAAACCCCGAAACTAGAATGGTGGAAGTTCAACCTAAGCCCATTGCGTCACACACAATATCAAGAAAATATCGATGACATAACCTAACCAAAATGAGTTTGCCGCTAATGCAGTTTAGTTAACTTCAACTTACTTGGATGTTCGTCGCTTTCCCATTCTTGATTTGGCATATCTGAATTACACTAAGTGAAAACAAAGATTGCATTTATCGAAGAAAGAGCGAGATATTATTATTGTTAATTTAGGGTTAAGTTTTCTTTCGATTAAAACATATGAAAGTGTTTAGTCATGAAAATTTTGGGGAATTCTGTAACTATGGCCATAATATTGAACCTAGCCATTGCACTGCATAAGCAAACAACGTATAACGGTTTGGTCGCCGCAATCATTAATTTTAAGCCAATATCGGATGTATTTTTGACATCAAAATTATTAATTTATTATCAAGCCAAAACAATCGATTAGAAGACAAGTTACTGTTAAAAGGATACTCCAAACGCATGCCCTCGCCGTGTGTAGAGGAATGGAGAATGGTTCCTTGCAACTGAATCAAAGCCTCGGTTGAACAAGCAGTATCCTGTCATGTTCCGAAAGACGTGTATGAAATCGAAAGATAGTTCAATTACTTGAACACGAACTTTTTACCTTCTACTATCTACCTAGCTTACATGAGAAAACAATAGATCACGTGCATAAGTATTCAAATATTCGATCAATTGAAGCCCCTTTTTTTTACTTCAGTTAGAGGGTATCAGGGTACGATTTAAAAAAGCGGATACACAATGTTGGAATGGTAAAGTTGGACAATATCTCCGCAGACAAATGAAAAAGAATCTGTAATACCTTGAAGTCGACAAATGCAACTGGAGATCCACGTGCCCTTTGAAACTTCAGCTTCAAAAATCCCCGACATCTGTTAACAAGGTCCAAGAAGATACATAGATTGTCAGTCAAAAGGCTAAAGATCATCAATTCATCACAAACCCGCAATAAAACAACAGAAGACAACACGGGAAAACTGTAAAGATTAAAGGTTAGTTGCTACTACAAACCTGGAGAAGATATGCCGCAGCTCTTTTTCTGAACACTTAGGACCTAGGTTAGCGACGAAGATCGTTGGACATGGAGAATTATCCTGTGTTACAGTGGAAGATATACTATAAATTTATAATCATACGATATTGTTATCAGACTTGTCAGCAGAAGTCTCTCGTATGTGAAAACCATTATTAAAACAAATATAAAATGTTGTAGAAATCAAGCCATCCAAGACATGTAACTCCGTAGTAAACTTGGATGTCGAGAGAGAAATAAATTTGTCCAATTTAAGCAGAAAAAAAGGCAAGGCTAAATGGTAATAGACTTTTAAAAAGTACTTGACCTACCGATTGAGCAGCACTTGCATCAAAGATGTCTTTGCTATCAAAGCTCAGATGACTATCCGCCACCAAAAAAAATAGAGAAAGTAAGACACCGCCGCGAAAAAAAAATGACGAAAGTAAGACAACCATCGGTAAGTGTAATGTGGATTACTAGTAAAGGTTCACGAACTATAACAAGGCGCATTTATTAAGATACGCCGTGGACATTATTTGACGAAGTGAAACCCCAAAAAAAAAAAAAAAAAAAAAAAAAAAAAAAAAAAAAAAAAAAAAAAACTGATTCATGAATGTTCAAAAACCACTAAGGCAGATTTATTAAGAGGGCATTATTCCGAAAATGTGAAAACAAGAGTCCAAGCAAAGTATAGGGTCACAGAATTTTGAGTCTGTTCTAAGCATAATTGGTGCAAAGTAAGAAGATGTGTTGCGTGCAAATGACCTTCGTGCGGATGAAAAATCAACGGTGTCGTGGTGAGAGTGATAACTAGCAATTCCAGGAATGTGTGAGCTGCCAACACCTGCTAGTGCCCAAGCGTGGAAAACAAATGTGTGATGAGTTTGTAGGCAACAGTGCTCTCATGTGACTAACTACATCCATATTCCGAGATGCTACGACAGACTATCATAATTCCATCACTCTCGAAAATCACAGGAAAAGGTAACCAAATAAGAAAATAATTCAAAACAAAACAAAACAAAAAAAAAAAAAAAAAAATAAAATAAAATAATAATACAAATTCTATGGTGCATCCGTCTCATAGTATGAGACAACTCAAAAGTAACTATATTACTTTTCTAACGTAACCTATTTATTTAACTTGAAAAGTAATTGTACCTTACTTCAAATGTAACTCTATTGTACGTGAAACGTAACGATATTTTATTAAAAAGAATGTACATCAGAAACAAATTTTTACCGATTACGATAAAATATAAATAAAAAAATAAATTAACTTATGTACATTTTTGCTACTTTGCTACTGAATGTCGTAGCATTAAAATAATGTTGTATATAATTGATAATAATGACAAAAACTAAAATAAGATGTATAATGTTGTTATGTGTGGGTGAAGTGTAGTATAACTATAGTGAAATATTGATGGTGTCTCATAGTGTGAGACGGCCTCACCATAGAATTACTCAAATAATAATTGCGTCTAAGGCACGCCGAGAACCATCTTACCTAACTCAGCACGGCCTCTTGACAAAACCAACGAAGATTTATGCTTCTTTGTTGAACCAGTTCTTTCGTTTTCTGGCGAAAAGATTTGTCGGAATCATTGTAAATACACAGTGAATACCCACATAGGATGCGGAAATGCGTTATGGAAAAATAGAATAGGAACCTGATCTCTCACGCTTAGATCGCGAATTAGATTTTGCAAGGTCAATGTACAAGGTTGACCCTTCTTCCAAATCAAACACCATACCCTAAGCAGAAACACATATAAGACGGTATTGAACGTTTCGTTAACATGGATTAGCTATGCACACAGTGATACATCCACAGTCCACACACCGTATAAAACCGACAAAAGATGCAAATACTTTTAAAGTAGGACTTGTCAAACGAAATTAAAATATTTGCGTCAAAATAATACTTCAATTTATCTGCAAATCAAAATATTTCAGTAATAGTAATAACAAAACAACCAATTCTTCTGCGGTAACTATTTCTTAATAAACTACCAGTAATTCAATGCACATTCGTGTTTTGTAAAGGTCAATGTAGTGACGAAAATAGTGTGTCTAAGCAATCGACATCAACTACGACCTAACAAGTTTCACTTATAAATCAATGACGAAAACAATATTGTTCCGACAACTTGTTTTCAAAACCTCGATGACGACGACAAATTGAGCACACAGCAACTCACTTCAAACCGCTTAACATAATACAAATATACAAATATACAATACTACAAATTCATAAAGTTTCGTGCAGTTCATCACAATATTGAGAGCATTTCTAACATCGTAAGGCGAAAAACAATTCAATTTGTTGAAAACGAATTAAAAACCCTAAAAAAAAACACTTACATTAAGGGAGTGCATTGCAGAAACCGCAGAAAGTTGATCAGCAAACACAGCAAACGCAAACGCCTGCAAACAAAAACAAAAAAAAAAATCAAAAATCAATTTCGTCCGCAAATTTCAATTAAAATTAAACTAGATAATGTTCATCAAATTGAAACTACAAAAACATTAAAAGAGTGAAAAAAATTACCTGAGAATTTCCAGAAGGAGGACGGAGATGAGAGGTAAGAAAACCAGGAAATTCGCGAAATAGATGATATATTTCGCGGTTTTTGACATCTTCCGGAAGTCCGGCGATGAAGAGCGTGCGAAGTTCGCCGTCGTGCGACGGCGAAGGCCGCCGTGGCGGCGGCGGAAGAGAGGTGGCGAGGAAATGGAGATGAGTGGGGTTCCGTGGTGGACCACCGTAGTACACGTCATCCATCTAAATTTTAGGGTTCAGGACGGAATGTTGCACTATGTATTTTTTTTGTTGCTTTTTATTATTTTTTTTGTTTATTTATTTATTTTTTTTAAGTTTTTAGAAAACTCGAATTAATATAATTTTACGGTTAGTATGTAAAATCCCTTATCGTAAGACCTACATAAAAGAATTTATTTATGAAAATGTTTACGGGTGAAAATGTGAGAGTTTTAAAATGAGGTTTTGAAGAGGTGAAGAAGATAATCATTAATCCTAAATTTTATTATTTTTATACATATTCAAGATAATTTTAATTTTTTTAATTCAAAAAAATTAAATAGTGTATTTTAAAATAATTTCTTTGTGTATTTGTGACTTGTGAGAGGGAAATGGAGACCGCGAAAGAGATTTTTCTAGGCATTTCTCAAAGTAGATTGGATCAAATTTATGATTATAATCAATTTTGAATGTGGTTCAAATGAATAAAGGCATAGAATAAAAAGAAAATTAAGAGAAGGATATCCATTAGCTTGTAAAAAGAATTCAAAATTATTGCAATTTGACAAATTCTAGAATATGGAGTATAACGGATTCATACGTACGAGTTACGACGGTGCAATTATAAGTAAAATATGACCTCAAAAAGTGGTCAAATTAAGCGTTAAAATGGTCTTATTTGGTCCTTAATAGCACGTCGTACGCGTAAAACCGTAGCAAAATAGATTTACTCAGGCAATTTTGATGTAGTTTGGCATTGCTACTCTTGCATGTATTGAATTGGGATAAATGAAGCAACTATTTTACTTTTTGGTACTCTCAAATGAAGTAACTTGAGATTACCGATTGATTCAAAAATTTGGGGTGTAGTTCATATCTTAATTGCAAATTGTCAGATAAAACGGTTTCACTGGGACGCTACCGCAAAAACACGAATTATGGAAGTGAAAAATAACAGAAATCAATTTCACCCGTCTTTTATAAATGTTTTCATGTTCAGGTTCAATGAACACCGACACAAACGACACATCGAAACTCAACGGGCTCGTAACATGGTGTGACGAGCTTTACATGAGTTACCTTATGCATCACACCATCGTCACAGCAAAATATTTGAGCAGCTGAATTAAAATACGAGTACGTTTTCAAACAAATTAGAACAGGCAGATTCCCCACCTGTCCACAAGCGTCAGATTTTATACAAAATATGGGTGTCGTAAGAAGCTTACGACGCAGCCAATATTGTCTAGCAATGCGCGGTACACCATCAGACCGCAGCTGGGTATTGTTTAGCTTGGTGGCGAACCTTTCTCTTGTATTCTGCTTTGTCCTGCAACCGTATATTTATTCAAATCAACTACATTTCCACACGGCACTCAAAACAAGCGAACATGGAAAAATTATAGCACGTCAAACAGATACATAGTACTCCCAAATGTTTCACCATGTTAATGACAATATAAATACGAGTACTAATCTTCACGTATTTAGCAAATCATAAAATTGTTTGAATACTCGTTACACATGGATTTACCAGATTCTTAGACGATACCAAGTTGATAGGCGATAAAAACAAAATAAATTCGACAAATTGAAGTTTGTATGATACTAGGTGAAGACTAATTTGGATACAATTTTGGACACAAAAACAGTGGACAACGTGGAAACTCCGGTGAGTACAATTACTCGGGAACAAACAAGGGAAAATAAAACAGACTCTCGGAAAAACCTTAAAACTCTTCAAAACATTCAACTTGAAGGTGCATTACGGAATTAATTACCTGAATAAACATATGGTATCCTTCAGTTTGAGCAGGATCTAGCGGATTAGGCTGGTCTAACAAGTCTTGAATACCGACCAAAATCTGCTTAACAGTGATTGCAGGTCTCCAATCCTACAATCAAAGGTAGTTAAAACGCATTTCAGACAATTCCGAACAATATTTATAGAGCTCGTAAGCCAAAATCTATTAATAGCAAATAAAACAATAAAAATACTCACAGCATCTTCATTTAGAATGGACAGGCAAACGGTCCCCGATGGGTAGACGTTAGGGTGGAAGAAATTTTGAGGGAACTTGCACTTAGGCGGTTTGCTGGGGTACTCTTCACTGAACTGCATCGTCAACGGGTAGAACCCACCCTCCCAATCAGTCTGCAACAACGGAAAATCCAACAATTTGTTCATCAACGATAAAGGCGTAGAGCCATCGTTTATATCAGTATCCTCACACGTTAACAATCAAAACAATAATCAATGGACTGAAATTGCTTACAACGCAAAAACGTGTCAGACGAAAAACAGTTCACATAGCAAAACCCTACAAGTCTGTGACAAACATTAATATATAGACTTGTTTCAGATTGATTTGCTGCCAACTGCTATTTCTTTTTCGATTTCCCGAAGTGGTTAACGAGTGAGACTGAGCCTAACTACGGTGCAACTCATTCAATCGCAATTCTCTATCGACTACTATGTATTTTGTATAACTAACTTCATTCTCAAATTTCCAATGGCATCGCACTAACTTACCTATAAACACTTGAGTTACCCGTTTACAGATTCACCAGTGAAGTTCAAGAAGCGGTCTCAGAATGAAGTGCTATAGCATTATGCACTAATCACGTAAATGAAAGCTAATTTTCCAAAATGAACAACGAATAATTCCATACGATCAAATCATCATCAAAGATTAATTCTCCTATAAAACTAGTTATACATAAACGACGAAAAATTTGTAACTAGAATCGCCACAATTTTCTCAATAATAGTTACAATAATCATAATAATAGCAACATTTTAGTCACAGATATCAATATCTCAGTGCATTGTATGCATACAACAGTTTCATACGCGAATTCAAATTCAAAAATTTCAAACCCTAACTTCAAATCAAACATAATTCGCTATGTCAATCGACTCAAAAAAAATGCAAATACCTTCGAAAACAACTACAAAATACAGCATTAAGTTACTCCATATCAAACAACAACAATTAAAATCGATAAAATCAAAATTAAAAAACAGATAAAACGAAAGAAATCATACGCCAGTTTTGCCAGGGATGATGCAATGCCAAAGCAACAGATTAACCGAACCATCTTGAAGCGTCTCAGGCTTCGCTACAAAACCCTAATTTCACCCCCAAATTCAAAAATTAATCGACAATTTACACATCAAAATAACGACAATTTAAAATTAAATAAATTGATTAAAATAAAGAGTAAAAATAATAATTAAAAAGTAATAAAAAAAGAAGAGAAAACAAACATGAGGATGATTTTTTCGCCATTGTTTTCTCTCTTCAGCAAGACGTCCTCGTGCAATACCTCCGGACATTCTCCACTTTTGTGTGTTTCTCTCTCTCTTTTGACTTTTTCTTGAGTTTGACTTTTTTTATTTCACACAAGTGACGGTTTATGGAGTTTATATATACACGGGTTTTTTATGTTGTGTTTGGGCTTTTCTTTGGGCCGAAATTTGAGGCCCAACAATCCTGCGTAGGCTTCTAGTTCAAGACACATGATTTTGGTTCCAAAACTTTTTAAAATTTTGAGTGAAAAATATAATCAAACTAGTTTAGATCCCGTGCATCAATGCACGGTAACTATAAATATTATTGTTTTTAACTAATAAAATTATATGTAATAAATCAACTAAAAAATAAAAAAATTGTTAATTTGTATGATATTCAAGTGTAAATTTAATAACGAAAAAACGTAGATTCTAAATACAAACATATATGAAGTGTATATATTATAATAGAATGAAAACTGAAAAGTAAACAAATATTAAAATAAGTAATAGAATAAAAAGTAAAAAAATATTTATTTTTAAATAGAATGAAAAGTAAAAAAAATATTTATTTTTGTACAAAATTTCGATAAAACATTACTTTATGATTAGAAAAAATAGAATGAAATATAAAAAATATTAAATTAGCAAATATTTAGTTTAGGATAAATATTTTTTTAAATTAGCTAAAATAAATATTAAAGATACATAATTGAAATTAAAAGTGAAGTAATATTAATGTGAACAAGATTTTTTTTTTTTTTTTTTTGAAAAATCGTGTGAACATGATTATTGAGTAATGGGTAATTATAGAAATGAATATAGACTTAATAATATATAATAGGGTGGATGATGTAAGCATGAGGTTTTGGCGGGAAAAAAAAAACGCACAGAATCGCGACATGTGGCATTGATGATGTCAGCGATAACTGTGGTTTAGTATAGTAAAGATTGATGATATGTATAATTTTGTTTGCAAACGGTTTCTTGTAAGATCGTCTTACACTAAATAAAGTACTCCCTCCGTTTCAGTGAATTGTTTACAGTTTGACTTTTTTGTGAGGAGAAAAAAGTCAAACTGTAAACAAATGACTGAGACAGAGGGAGTACAATTTAATTTCAAATAAAAATAAATGAAATGAAAAAAAAAAAAACTAACTTTTGGTGAAATGTCTCACGATGAGCTGATTGTGAGACGGTATAACCAAAGTATCACGAATTTTTGTTTGAGTCGGGGCGTACAATATATTATTGTAAGTTCGATTCATTTGTATTTGATTATATAGTTTTGGTACTATTTTAGCGATAATTATGATTAATTGTCGCTAAAAATTTTTAGTACCCCTATAAGTGACTTTAGAACTCCGTATATTAGTTTTATGTTTTTGTACACTTTTAACTGAAATGTACTTTAGTATCATATTACTTTAATGTGAGACCTGTTTCATAGGAAACTTACTGCCAAAGTATTTGTGTTTTGCTTAATTCACTTCCATTCATTTTTATTCCATTTAGTTTAATTCGGTTCGATTCGGTTCAGTTTTACTCCATTTGTTATTATACTTCATATTATAATTGTATTATACAGAGTATTATATTTTCATATTATATGGAGTATATTAATTTTGTGTTCAATTGCATTTATACTGTAATATGTTATATTACTTTACGGTTATTATCATACTATTTTAATAATAAATTATCTAAAATTTTATTATATTATGATGTCTGTTATTTATTTTGTTAAAAGATAATTCAGATATAATTAATTTATATTAATCCAACTTAATTTTTATTTTATTTATTTTAATTTAATTCTACAAGTCCAAAACAATCGTACTTAAAATAAAAAGAGAGTAAAAAACACGCCCGAATATTAAAATACGAGTATAAATATCAAGATGGTGCGACTTAAGCTCAATCATTCGTCAACAAGTTTGATGTTGGCAAAAAAAAAAAAAAAAAAAAAAAAAAAAAAAAAAAATGAAGAAAAAAAAAAAGGTTTTTCCCAACTGTATCCCTTGTCTTATTGGGTTTTCCAATTATCTTTCTGCGTATATCTTATTCCCAACTGTACCCCCGAGTTTCTTAATTACTCCCAACCATAACTAATTATGCTTAAGCTGTCAATTATCACCGTTAAATGCCAATTAAGATGCGTAATTTGCCAACGCGGAGCGCCTAATTTGCCTACGTGGAAGGATTAGTTGTAAATTAGAAGTTGAGTCAATTTATTGACCGTCATTTCTTTCTTTTGATTCAATTTTTTTTAAAACCCTTTAAAACCCTTTTACCTTCCTTCCTCTGTTCTCTTCATCTCCTTCCTTTTGTTATTGAACTTTTGCAGTTCATCGTCGTTGCAACATCTTCATCGTTGAACTTTTACAGTTTTTCCTTCCTCTGTTCAATTTCAGGTATGATTTGAGGTATGATTTTGGGTAAATTAAAGAAACTCAGGGGTACAGTTGGGAGTAATTAAAGAACTTCGAGAATGCAGTTGGGAATACGATATCTGAGTGCAGTTGAAAAAACCGATAGTCTGAGAAGTGCAGTGGGAAAAAACAAAAAAAAAAAAAAAAAAAAAGTTGATCGAGACAAAGACATCTCGAGTGGCTACAATCATACTCCCTCCATTCATATCCAAATCGACATTATACCATTTTGGTCCATTCAAAACCAAACTACCACTTTCTATTTTTGGCAAGTTGGCCCACATCAAAACACCCTCAAAACTTGGTCCATTAATATTTTATTAATATTTTGGTCCATTAATTACCTTTTGGGCCATTAATACCCTTGTAAAGTTGTCCTTTTATTAATATTTTATTTTTCTCTTAAAACTTGTGCAAATATGATAATGTCGATTTGGATATGAATGGAGGGAGTATTTGCATGATACGTAGTATAGTCAGTAGCCTCTTCTTTTGACTTTGTCAGCCAACACTTTTATTTTCAATATATTTTAAAATAAAGAAATTTATTTTTACGAGAGGGAAATTAAAGGTAGTTAACTGTACAGATAAATAGGTTACGGTTTCCCCTTCCACTAAAAGGGGTCGGGTCCGATCGAGCAAATTAGGCCATACTCTTTAGTGGGTCGGAACAGTCCACTCAGACTTGAACTCTTTGATCACGAATTACTTTTCGCTAATATGAATGGAACATAAGCTGCTCACTTGAATGGATCAGAGTTGAGTGATCGTAAACTTTGCTCGTATAAATAATAAATAAAAATATAAAAGAAACTGTTTTTTTGCCCCCATTATTTATACTCCTAAAAACTATGTAAAAATGTGTACAAGAAATAAAATACGGACATAAATACTTTAAAATTAGATATATATAAATATATATAACTCGTTGAATCTCCTTCGAGATTTAAGCAGGATATTAACATCAACTAAAATTTTTTTCCTATGGAACAAACGATAGTAAAAGTTTTAAATTAATATTAATACACTAAAATAGTACTAAATAATAATAATACAAAGATTAATTAAGAAGACTCGAGGATAAGTGAGGAGGAAGAAGTATGAGGCAAAGTAGAAAGAGAGTGATTGTGTTCGGCTTCGTAAGTAACAATAAGCATACTTGCATCGTCTGTTGCTCTTTCTACGTGTTTTCTTGCTGGACATCCTCTTACGGTACTGCATTTGTAGTATCCTCTGTCATCCAAAAAATCGTTTTATTCAAAATTTAATCACGGAATATATAAAATAAATACAAAGTAAAAAAAAAAAAAATAAAGACGAATGAATAAGCTTTTCAGAAGATTATTATTAATTGATACAAGTAATAAGGAGTGAAAGAGTTGTTACTGTACACTCTGTATTGGACGATAGTCAACACAATCAATTAAATAAACTCTTTATTTTAGAAGTCTTAAAAAAAAAATTGATATTTTATACTGTGTATTCAACCGAAATATGACAGTAAAATAAATATCATGACTCCCTAACAAAATTTTTTAGTTTTTCAGTGTTTTTATATCCAAAAAACTATACAAATTTTTTAAAATTTTCAAGATGATCTTATCATTAATTAGTTAATATAAACTTAATACGATGTCAATATAATAATGTACTCGTATTCACACCACATGAAATATTATATACGTACACAGTACACTAGTTCAATTAAAATTGAGGATGTATTATTTAAGTCCAATCATTGACTTTTCGTTCACACTGCACGTACATAGACGGCTCATAAGTCATAACAATAGTCCATTCATAAAACAGGTGTTCATATTATTTAAACTTTGGATACAAGAAAATTAGAAAATATAAATTAGACTTAAGACTAATTTACGTCATTGAAAAAACAGCTTAACCATTTACTCCTATATATCGCAACAAAATTGACCAACTTATATGTCGTTATATATCTAAGTTTTCAAGTGCATGCATGCAACAACGTATGCAATAACGTATGCATGTTAATTACGTTAGTAATAGTATCGTATTAAGTCAAACAATCATTAATGTTTTTTTTGTTTTTTTTTATTTGGAGTATAGTAAGTCAAACTTATTGTTGTACGTAGTATAATGTGAAGGAAAACTCGTGCGTGGAACTTGGAACAATTAAAAGATTACAAGATCAACACTACTAATTTTAGTTATTCCTTTTTTCTCAAAAAAAAAAAAAAAAAAAAAAAAGGGTATTGATTTTCCGTATACGGGTTTTACTCCCGTTATATACTTTTTTCATTTTTTTTTCCCTCTCATACCCTTTTTTACTCATTCTCTATACAAATTTCTCTCTTTTAGTTTTCTAAGTTTACTTAACCTAAATTCATCCAATTTTCAATTATTTCAATTCAATTCAATTCAATTCAATTCAATTTATTTCAATTCAATTTCAATTTCAATTCAATTTCAATTTCAATTCAATTTAGGTGGAAAAAAAGGTGAAAAAAGGTGAACAAAGGTGAACAAAGCTACGGCCTTAGATCCGGCCACCAAACACATCTTGCTTTGGGTGGGTGGGCGAGACCATAATTTCACCACCGTGACCTACGCCATGATTTGTTAGCCTCCGCCGCCTCCTGAAACCACCCAAATTTCAATTTTCTATGAACCCTAATTTGATTTTTAACCCAAAAATTATCAAGATTAACTCATACAATTAACCTAACTTTAAGAAATAAATTGAAATTGAATTGAAATTGAAATTGAATTGAAATAAATTGAATTGAATTGAATTGAAATAATTGAAAATTGGATGAATTTAGGTTAAGTAAACTTAGAAAACTAAAAGAGAGAAATTTGTATAGAGAATGAGTAAAAAAGGGTATGAGAGGGAAAAAAAATGAAAAAAGTATATGACGGGAGTAAAATCCGTATACGGAAAATCATATTCGAAAAAAAAAAGAAGGAAAAATTAGTTATTCCTTCAAAAGATTATCTAGTGAGTTAAATAATTTTGGTTGTTTTAATGTCAAATTTTATATATTTTTATGAACTGAATTAAGGCGGGTCAAAATTAAGGATTTTTTTTACTATAGAGTATATGACTATTTTATTTAAATAGTGATACTGTATAAATAAATGGTAATCCAATTCTTCAAAACAAATCTAAATTCGTTAACTCATATGGAGTAAATTAAACGGTAGAAGACTCGAAAGAAAATTTATCGGTTTGTAAGAATTAAGTACTAAGCTATGCATTATTACTTTCGCACACAAAATTGACTAGGTACGTAGTTACAACGTTACTCAAGAGCTCCTATTTGTGGGACATTATTTGAACTTAATTATCTATTAATCTATAATTGAGTTGGTCTCTAACTTCTCTATTGTCTTGTTTATTTTATAAGAAGTCACACGACCTTAATCTTATATTGTTGTACTATCCTTAGAAACTTCGTCAACGCACATTCTGTTACGCAAAATATCATTAAATCAATCATTAATTTTACAAAAAAAAACCTCATCCACTTTCATGAATATATATACTTCATCCTGTAATATTTTACAAATTTTATTGATATTTATTAATTAACGTATAAACAATATAAATTTTATATCTTTAACTTAAAATTAGCTAGTTATCAATCAATTAAACTCCAACCCAACTAAAATTTACATTCTTTTAAGAAATCAATATACTGTATTAAACGAAAAACATCTCTTACTAATTTATAGTAACATTACATGTGTCCCTTATCATACTTATTCAATTATGTCACATCTGAATCTAGATTTATGACTTTTCATATAAGTTAATTAGTAAGTTTAATTAATTTAACCACTATTAATACTTTTTAATGGCGATAAAATATAGAGTAAGTTTTTTCATATAAATTAAGCAAAATATTGCATTGTTTAAAAAATATTTGCAAAATTGCCAATTATTCTTTATTATTGTTATTTTTATTTTTTTTATATTAATATATAATATATGAGTTACAAACTCACAATATTATTATCTAATAAATGGGGGAGTAAGTCTTATTTAAGACGGGTATATCCGTCTTAATTAAGACGGGTCAAGTACCCCCACTACTTGCACATACAAAACAAATATATTGCACAATTTTAACCCCACTTGTCTGTTACCTTATTATTAATACTTAACCCGTCTTAATTTGAGACAAATATATCCGTCTTAAAAAAGAATTCCTATCTAATTATGGGGATTGGCTTGATAGGTAAAGTTAGTTGCTAGACTTGCTACTTGGTACATAGGATTCCTATCTAATTATGCAAATATCATATCCAATTATTGATTAACAATACTAGTACGAGTACTAGTTAACATCACATCTTATCTTTTGCACCAATGTCTTTATCTTATTTTTGAATAAATCTAGTGCTACAAGCCTACAACGCACATTTTAACTTACTTTTTTTTTTTTTTTTTTTTTTTTTTTTTTTGTCTTGTCTTGTCTTATGCTCATTGACTCTTCCACTTTTAAGTTTTAACTCATATGGTTAAGGACTTAAGGGTTTTGAATTGTATTCTATTATCACTTCACTTCATTTTTATTTCTAAAATTAAAGAAGTTATTTGTGTATCGGAGGTAAGACTAATCCGTATCTATAAATTGAGAAAATAAGTTGTGAAAATATTTAAAGAAAAAAGATACTATAATCATTTAAGAAAAAAGGTTTACTACCGACGGAGTACAATTCATAAGATTGACTATATATACTATAATCAACTCTATATCACTATATACGAAGTATGTATTCCTAATGATATTGTTAAGTAATTAAATTGACTATATATACTCTATAGTATTGTAAATAATTTAATTAAGGCTTGTAATTAAGACGGTACGTACACAAAGTATAAAACACGGGTG
This sequence comes from Dianthus caryophyllus, assembly GCA_023091065.1. NCBI lineage: Eukaryota > Viridiplantae > Streptophyta > Magnoliopsida > Caryophyllales > Caryophyllaceae > Dianthus > Dianthus caryophyllus. Next base: position 38,609,793 of record CM041518.1, on the reverse strand, counting down.
ACTCTGACGACACTCTAATAAAATGTACTTTACTCATTATTGTTTTACTTGAAAAACATTCATAAAATTTCAATCTATTAAAAATGTGACGTTATTAAATCTCTAAAATAATGACGTAAAAAAGGAGTAAATAGTATACATACCTAGGATGAGGGGAACCTTTGATCGGTTTCTGACCATACTTCCTCCACGAGTAATCATCCGGTGGTATATCCGCCATTTTGGTACTTATCGCCGGTATTCTCACCGTTCTTTTCAACTTCGTCTTCCTATAATTTTAACATCATTTCACCTTTTGTTTAATTCCAAGACACGCTCAATTTTGCATGCAGTAAAACTAAATTAAACTAAACTTATTCGAAATGAACAAAACTTCAATTATCATAAATTTGTCAATTTAATTTAATACCTAACTAACTAAATAAGCCACTAAATAAATTAGCCAAATTTAAATAGTCGTATAAAATTATTTTATACGTGAAATGATCAATAAAATTTATCATAATAAACGTGTTTTTGGCAGTACATATACCTCTTCTTAGAACAATGACAACGGCCAGAAGAGCCACACTTGCCGTGCTCGGACACGCACTTTCTACCTTTAAACGACGTCGTATGCGACAACGGCGGTCTTCCGACCGACGTAATCACTCCCGAATAATCCTTCACCTGAAACAACGTCGTCGCAGAACTACAACTATTATTATTATTATTATTATTATCAAAATAATTTTGCGTTTCGGCGGTCAACGTTGACTTCAAAGATTTATCCCCCGACGACGAGTACGCAAAATTAATCGTACCCGTCGTCGTAGTCGGATGGTCCATCTCCCTCTTCATCCCCACCGTCGAATAATACCCTTTAAAATTACTATTAATATTGTTACCATTATTTATATTATTCATATTAATATTATTATAATTATTGTAATTATTATTATTATTATTATTATTATTATTATTAGTTGGATGGACTTGCTGTATAGGGTCGGGGCACAGAACGACGCCGTTTCGGGCCGGGCCGGGCCCGGGCCCGCGGCGGAACCGAGCGTGGCCCGACCGGGCCCGGCCCAGGAGGGAGATGACGTTCCTGAACCTGGAGACGGCGTCGTCCGCCACGGCCCGACAGTTGCGGTCAATCTCGACAACCGTTGTCGTCGACTTCGTGTTATTATCATTATTATTATTATTAGCATTACGAAAAGACGGTGAGATTTCGGGGAGGGAGAGGAGTTGGAGGAAATTGTGGACGCTTCGGAGACCGGCCGAAGCCTCATGGACGACGGCCTCGTCCAACGACGAGGCCGTCCTCGAGTTATTATTATGGTTATTGTTAACCATGAAATCCAAGGCCATTTTTTTATATTTTACGAAGGAACGAATTATTTAAAATGATGTGAATAATAAATAATGGAAAAAATAGGAGGAATAATTGATTGAAAAATTAGTTGAGTTTGAATAAAAATGAGTCAAATAAGATGCTAAGAGAAGAGATGATAAAAGACAAAAAAGTGAATGGAAGAAAAGAAATAAAAGAGGGAAGAGTGGTGGGGTCTACTAGTGTTGGATGACTTACCTTTGATTTTTTTTTTTTTTTTTTTTTTTTTTTCTATAGTGCTCCTTTTTGACCAATTATTTATTTTTGCTTTAGTCAAACTTAGGTACGATTTATTCCATTACCAACATTATACTCTATTCAAATCCAAATTTTATTTAACATTTTAAATTAATTATTGTTTAGAATAATACGGAGTATCTTTTTTTTGTTTTAGTTTTGAATATATTATTCTCATTAATAATGTCTATACAAAACTTCTTAAGTGTATGAGAATTATGTTATTGTTATCACTATTTGATTAATCTGCAACATTCAGAGATTGTTATGGCGTAGTGGTGGGATTGAGAGTCTGCGACAAATAAGTCTCGAGGTTTAATTAAAAACTAAGTTGTAATGGCGCAGTCTTCTTTTTTGTCAAAAACAAACTATTTGATTCGAAGTAGAAAGATACCGGTGGAGGTGGTTGTGGACTGAACTATGTTTTCCAAACAGGATTTTTTGGGTGATGTGCTGGGATTGAGTCGAGTTGTCAAATTACTGTTTCGGTAACAGGCTCAATCTTTGACGGCTCAGGTTGTGCTAGCCTAACCATAACTCATTAGACGAAATGGATCATACTTAGTCGGATCGATCAAATAGCCACCTCTAGATATCGGGATAGTGTGAAATTTAAAATAAGAGAGAAATTGTTAAGTAGAGGGACCAAAGTTGTCGTGTAGTTTGACTAAATGTTTTGAAGTCATGTAGGGCGGACCCACCAAAGTTGAAAGATGGAGTAAATAATGGGCAACGACAAAAACCTTTTTGTAAGGTTGTGAATCCAACAATCACGAATTTGTTTTTTCAATTTCCCACACTAGCCCAACTTTCATAGGACTAAACTTGTGAATTCTTGTGAATAATCAAAGAAGTATTCTCTCTTTTTATTTACTTCTTCTGTTCAGTCATTTATTTACCCTTCTGTTAAATTTTTCTCACAAAAAAATCAAACTGTAAATAAATCACTGGAACAAAGGAAGTACAAGTCAATGTTTATTTTTTATTATAAATATGTTAATGTTAATAATAATCAATACAAAAAAGAATTAATATAAATAAAACTATTAACATATTTTTCTTATATTAATTACCAAAAAATACATTGTATTGATGATTTGATGCATATTAAAGTTGGTTAAAGTATCGTATTAAAGACCGTATAAGATCGAATGTACTCCGTAAATACTTTAAGAAATATAAACAGAAAGTATATCGATCTTGTTATTAATCTTTTTTAAATCTATTTATGTAACCATAGTGTCGTATAAAGGAATTTTCCACCAATATTATTCATACAAAAGTGAGTAAAATCAAAATATATGTAACCATAGTATTTTAAGTCAATCGATTTTTGCCCAACAAGTAAAACATGACTACGAAAGAAAAAGCTCACAAAATCGTTAGTAGATTGAACCCACTTTAAATTGGATACGTACTAATGGGCCTATCTTAAACTTTTGAGAATAATATGTTGGCCATTTCAAGTTATCGACTCGTAAAACCTCCCACATGATAAATTGATTAGTCACGAAAAGTCGAAAATATGATTTTTTTTTTTTTTTTAAATTTAGTAGATTTGAGACAGTATTATAGGAGATCTAAGTAGTTCATTATATACAAATTTTTATTTGAGACAGTCATATTTTTATTGTAAAACCTCTCACGTGTTTGATAGTATTGAGTATTCTGTAGTTAGTTCAATTTTTTTTAATTTTTTCTTGTTCATCTTTTTCTATTAATCTATTTAAGGTAAAGGCTGATAATCTCACGCTAATTTAATATGAGACGGTATCTTAAAATACAAACAATAGTTCATTATTATCATACTCCGTATATGTTTACGAAGGCATGTAAAACATCTTCTTCTTTTAATTTTTTGTCGACCATAAATCCATAATATGAACCCACACACTCGTTTTCTACTCTTCTTTGTTCACCTTTGTTTAAGCAACGACCGCCTCGCGTTCTCCTCCGACGTCAACAACACGTCGTTCTCCTCTCTTCTCTCCTTAATACTCGACTAGGCTTTACACAATCGCGCACACACTACCTTACTAGGTTGCAACCAGTGCGGACTTAGCAGTTTTCTATCGGGGTAGCAAACTAATACGGACAATAATTTTTTGATTTTTTCCCCTATGTATGGGATAGCGGGATGTTATATTTCTACCTAGGTCCGCCCCTGATTGCAACAATTCAAACAGATAGCCTTATAGCATAAAACCCAAAAAAAAATAAAAAAAAAATTGGAGATGCGGGGTATCGATCCCCGTACCTCTCGCATGCTAAGCGAGCGCTCTACCATCTGAGCTACATCCCCCTCGACAATTGTCCTTCGTTTTTATTGCTTATCAAACGTACAAACATGATGAAACTGAAGTCATCCAATTTCAAAATGTGGAGAAGTGTGGTTCAATAATTGGTATTTGATACGCGAATTCGTTGATGAGACGATTTTATAATAAATTAGTCTGACACTTTTAAAAAAGTATAACCTTATTTTTCAACTAATTTTACTTATGTAGTAAGTTTAACCGCGCAAGATGATCCTCCGTCATTCTTTGTTGTCGTCCCACTAGTCATCATCAACTTAAATTTCTTATGAAGAACATCGGTACTCATAATCTATACTTTGTACTCCGTATATATATATAAGATTTTATATTTTGAATATTGTGAAAAAACAAGAGATTTACATTGCATTTGTTACACGCTAAATTTGTTTATTTTTCAGTTTTTTCTTTTGCCACCTTGACCAGTCTACCGTAAAATGTGTAGCCGCTATCAATTATAATCTTTAAAATGACACATTGGATCAAAATCACCATCTATGATAACCATGAGTCCATGACCAAAACACCATACTTTTAGATTGTATATGATTACATCCAAAGTCAACACCATAGTTTTCCATAATTTCTTCATGGTGAAGTATTCATTAACGATAACTCGAAAAAAGCCAAAGCAAAAGTCTGCAAAAGTTTTTTTTTAATCTCACAAAATCTAAAAGCTATGAAGTAATTTAACATTTCTTTAGCACCTTTTTTTTTTTTTTTTTTTTTTGATAAAAATAATAAACCAGTTTTCCAAAGTTGAATGCACATTGATTGATTATTTGAATTTGAATACAAAAATGGTGGCTGTTTACAACAAAGACATGTTAAGTTGGTACCTTATAACTCTTAAACTAAGAGAAACCCTCAACAATGCTCCTACACAAATTGAAGGGTCACCTAATCACGTCGAAGAACGACTCGATTCAGAGACCCTTCGTTTAGTCGTGGACCGAGAAATTAGTGAAAGACATGAGGGGTCGGGTTCACAGACCCCGAGAGAACCCGAGTGGGTTGTTTCGATCAAGGAACGACTTGAGGAAGCGGTGAATGATGATGTGGTGGGTTCATGGGCTAAAATATGCATCTATAGGGTCCCACATTTTCTAAGAGATCAAGGGGATGATAAGGCCTATATCCCACAAGTGGTCTCCATAGGGCCGTATCACCGTGGAAGGCGGCGTTTATTGGCCATGGACCGACACAAATGGCGCGCATTGTACCATATGCTCGAACGAAAGAAGCAAGATATAATGTTGTATGTGAATGCTATGAAGGAAATAGAGGAGAGGACACGAGGTTGCTACGAAGGGCCGTTGAACCTTACAAGCAACGAGTTTGTCGAGATGATGGTGCTTGATGGTTGCTTTGTGATCGAGCTTCTTAAGGGGTATGTAGAGGGGTTTGAGAGCATTGGGTACGAAAGAAACGATCCCATTTTCGCGATGAGGGGGATGATGTACTCTATTCGACGGGATATGATGATGATTGAGAATCAAATCCCGCTTTTCGTGCTTGATAGGCTTTTTGCCTTGCAATTAGGTGGCAATGATAAGAAGGGGTTGATTGCGGAGTTAGCCTTGATATTTTTTGACCCTTTGTCGCCTATAGACGAGCCATTGACCGCTAGACAAAAGGTCAAACTAGAGTCGAGTATACATGCCAATCAAGTCCAATTTCATCCGTTGTCGGATCAAAGTGGACTTCATTGCTTAGATCTTTTCCGAAGGAGTCTCCTTCGTAAAGGTCCTGAACCAGTACCGAGGTATTGGTTCAGAAAATGGTCCCGTAGGAACCTAGTTGCCGACCAAAGGCGGACTCAACTCATCCACTGCGTTATGGACCTCAAGGAATCCGGGATCAAGTTCAAGAAACGGAAAACCGACAGGTTTTGGGACATCAAGTTCAAAAACGGCGTCCTGCACATCCCTCGGCTCCTAGTACACGACGGCACAAAATCCCTGTTCCTCAACCTCGTGGCGTACGAGCAGAGCCACCTCGACTGCACAAACGACATCACAGCTTACGTCGTCTTCATGGACAACTTGATCAACAGCGCACAGGACGTGAGTTACCTACACTACTGCGGCATCCTAGAGCACTGGCTAGGCAACGATGTTGAAGTCGCAGACATGTTCAACCACCTCTGTCGAGAGGTTGTGTTCGACATTAACGATAGTTATTTGTCCAAGGTGTCGGAGGAGGTCAATTTATACTACCGACGCAGGTGGAACGCGTGGAAGGCGAGCTTGAAGCACAAATACTTTCACAATCCATGGGCAGTCATATCGTTTTTGGCTGCTGTATTCTTGATTTTGCTCACCTGTGCACAGACTTATTACTCAGTTTACAGCTATTATAAACCCTCTAATTGACTCACAAATTAACTCATGCATGTATACTTCTTTAATTTACCTTGTTATCTTTTGTTGTGTTATTCATCAAGTTAACTTTGAATGTTTGATTTTGTTAGTTATCTTAGATTTCTGATTATACATTTGAGATCTACTAGTTAGATCGGTTTTACACTGTTGAATATATGTCTTGCATCTGTTTGTTGTCACTTCGAATGACTATTCGGGGGTTTCGCTGCCCGGTCAGCGAGTGGGGGTCTTAGAGAGTATTATATAAACTCTCTAAGTCTCACCCTAGTTCATATGCTTATCTACCATTTGAAATCTGTAATCTGAAGTTTGTTCTTTGTTGTTCATTCTTTTATTTTTTTATTTGCATCTGTTACAACATACACTTTCGACAGATGTATTCACAAAAGTAAAATGGCGCACCTACTTACCCGTTTAATAATACAGAGTATCATATACAGAGTATATAATCATATTTTACTACTTACGGTAAAGTGAGTATGATTTAAAATTATAAAATCGGACTTATAACAGTTTATTACTCAGTGTTAGCTAAATTTGCTCCGTGTTCGAGTTGTTTTTGGGTTAGTGATTATATTTACTTATCTTAATCAAGTCATTCTTTATTGATTTTTAAGTTGAGTCATTCTTTATTGTTTTCCATACAAATGAACAAGGGGTGAGGTAGAGTGGTAGTCTGGTAAGAAATTTTTAATGCAAGAAAAGCACTATATTTCAGACCTCAAAAACTTAATTAATACAATATATAGCGGAGTATTCCCTCTGTCACAGTCATTTGTTTACACTTCTCTCAAATTTTCCTGATAAAAATGTCAAACTGTAAACAAATCACTGGAACGAAGGGAGTATAATTTATGCTTCATTCACTTCTATTTTTTGCACTTACTTTTTCGCACTTGCTAAGATATATTGCGATAATATCTATAGTTGTACTCTATTAAAAATCTTATACTCTGTAATTTAGTATCTAACAAGACGAATTTAAAGAAAAAATATCACACAAGCAAATGTTTTCACTTATAACGTAATTACCAGATTCTTTTAACATGGTAAATAGTGTCAACTGTCAAGTGAAATACACAAAATAATGTTATATAAAGAAAAAATTATACTTCATCCGTTTCAGTGATTTGTTTACAGTTTGACTTTTTTGTGAGGAACATTTAAGAGAACGGTAAACAAATGACTGAGACAAAGGGAGTATTACATGTTTTAAAATTTGAAATTACTAAACAATCTTAAATTTATGAAACTATTTTACTTCATTATCAAAATATATTACTCCGTATTAATCACTATCTGACACAAAAAAAAAATAAAAATTACTCTATCATTAATCAAATTTTCACATCTATTTATCTAAGTCAACAGACTCAACACTCTGGTTTTTAGTCATATTCACTCTTCATATATTTTTCCCGAACTTCTTTTCAGTAAAGAAAAATGAAAAAAAAGTCAAGTCACACTCAAAACTAATTTACCGTTCATTAACTGAATTGAATTCAACCTTTTTTTTTTCCTCTTTTGTGTGGCAAAAGAACAAAAGTTAAAAATAGATAAATGGTAGGTGTTTTCAACAAAGAACTATTGAGTTGGGAGTATGCAACCCGCGAACTGAGGCGTCAAGGATTGCTCAATCATGCTGCTGAACACCCTCCAACGGAACAACAACCCAAGTCGGAGCCCCTTCCAATGGTTGCGGACCGAGAAATCCGAGACCAAGGCGAAGAGTCAAAGTCGGAGTCAGAGCCACAGTCTGAGTCTGAGTCTGAGTCACAGGGCGTAAATGAACCGGAATGGATAATTTCGATTAAGGAGAGGCTTGAAGAGGCGATTCAGGAAGACGTGGCGGGTTCTAAGGGAAAATGCTGCATATATAAAGTGCCGCATTTTCTAAGAAATGAAGGAGATGATAAGGCATATACCCCACAAGTGGTGTCCATAGGGCCTTACCACCGTGGACGGCCGCAGCTTGTGGCCATGGACCGACACAAATGGCGGGCATTGCACCATATTCTCGACCGAGAACAGCAGGATGTAGCACTCTATGTGAATGCCATGAAAGAATTAGAGGGGAGGATGAGAGGTTGCTATGAGGACCCGTTGAACCTGGAAAGCAACGAGTTTGTCGAGATGATGGTGCTCGACGGTTGCTTCGTGATTGAGCTCCTTAAAGGGTGTGTGGAGGGTTTTGAGAACCTTGGCTACGAAAGAAACGATCCCGTTTTTGCAATGAGGGGAATGATGAGCTCCGTTCAAAGGGATATGATGATGATCGAGAATCAAATCCCGCTTTTCGTGCTTGATAGGCTCTTTGCCTTGCAATTAGGCAGCCCTGTTAAAAAGGGACTAATTGCGGAGCTAGCATTGAGATTTTTCAATCCGATGTTGCCCACAGACGAGACATTGATCACTGGACAAAAGATCAAACTGGAGTCGTCTGTAGATGCCAAAGAAGTCAAATTGCACCTGTTACCAGATGAAAGTGGACTTCATTGCCTTGATCTTTTCAGAAGTAGCCTCCTTCGAAAAGACCTTGAACGAGAACCGAGGCTCTCAGACAGGAAATGGTCCCTGGTGGTTCGCCAAAAACTCATCCATAGTATCACGGAACTCAAAGAATCCGGGGTCAAATTCAAGAAGAGAAAGAAGGATAGATTCTGGGACATAAAGTTCAAGAATGGCGTCCTACAAATCCCTCGGCTCCTAGTACAGGACAACACCAAATCGTTGTTCCTCAACCTCATGGCCTATGAGCAGAGCAACCTCGACTGCACAAATCATATCACAGCTTATGTTGTTTTCATGAATGACTTAATTAACAGTGCTCAGGATGTGAGTTACCTCCGCAACTGCGGCATCCTAGAGCATTGGCTCGATAAAGATGTCGAAGTTGCCGACATGTTTAGCTACCTATGTCGACAGGTCGTGTTCAACATTAGTGACAGTTATTTATCCAAAGTTTCAGAAGAGGTCGATGTTTATTACCGACGCAGGTGGAGTGTGTGGAAGGCGAGCTTGAAGTACAATTATTTCCACAACCCTTGGGCTGTCATAGCCTGTCTGGCTGCTGTTTTCTTGATATTACTCGCCTCTGCACAGACATATTATTCAGTTTACAGCTACTATAAATCCCGAAACTGAACCTGAAAATACAGACGGATGCAACACCGCAGCAAAACATACTCTGCTAAGGACACCCGTTTGTTGACAAACATAAGCTCTTCGATTGTGCAGACATGAAGTCTCGTGGCTCATTTTATTTGAGCCGTGGCATTATCAGCCCGCCACGAATTACTCGTATACTTAGTCTTACATTTCACATTTACGGAGTATTTTTTATATTTATTTAATAAGTTTACCTTTAATGTTCATTTTGTTAGGAAAATTGGGAACTAATCTATATTTTGTTAATAATTGATGTCAAATAATGTATCAGTTAATTTAATAAAACACAAGATTATTAGGTTAAGTTCAATTCGTCAAAATATCTATTCTATTTCATCATCATAAGTGGAAAATTAGGCGTTTTTTAAAATCAATTCAAACTGTGACAAAATAAATAAATAAATAAATTAGATTGAAGAAAAGAAAAATTACTAACTAAAAGTCACAAATTCTCTAGGTTTGCTATTTAAATTTCTCTACTAAAGTCACTTATAGGGTACTAAAAAGTTCAGTGATCTAATAATACTCAATACATTAAAAATCTTACGATCAAAAATTACAAGATGACCTAACTTTTACATTTTTTTTCGTGTTGTCGATATTAAAAAATTGCGATGAAATTCAACGCATCAGTAACAAGAAGTATGTCATTGAATTATTTTATGCATTGGTTAGTTCAATTTCAATCAAGTAGTGATTTCTTTATCAAATTCTCAATCAAGTCATTCTTTAATATTTTCCAAACTTGTGAACAATAATAGAGGCATACCATAAAAAATTAAAACAAATAAAAAATAAAATAAAAAAAACAAATAAAAAATCAAACTCTTTATTACTCTCACACACACACACACACACACACACAGACACACACAGACAAAAAAAAAAAAAAAAAAAAAAAAAAAGATTAAAAAAAAAAAAAAAAAATCAAAGTTTTCAGATGTACATCTAAGTCAACAAAGTGGTTTACTATTTTACTCCACTTCAGTAACACTTCACTTTAAAAATAAAATAAAATATTTTACCCTTCAAAATATATTGCATAAACTTGTTTAGGAAAAATAAAACATTAATAAATCAGTTTTTGAATTTTAAAAGCACACTGATTTTCTGAAGAACAAAAGACAATGGTGGCTGTTTACAACAAAGACTTATTGGGTTGGTATACAAGCCAACTGAAAATAAGCAAAAAAGATGCTCAGAAACTAATTGAAGGAGGATCACCTGATCATGTTGAAGAGCACCCACCACAGACATCACAGCAGGAGCAACAACCCGAAACAGATGAGAACCGAGAAATCCGAGACGATGGTGAAGCGTCAGAGTCACAGGTCCCGAATGATCCCGATTGGATAATTTCGATTAAGGAGAGACTCGAGGAAGCGATTCAGGAAGACGTGGCGGTTTCACTGGCAAAACACTGCATATATAGAGTGCCATATTTTCTAAGGAGTGAAGAGGAAGATAAGGCGTATACCCCACAGGTGGTCTCCATAGGGCCTTACCACCGTGGACGGTTGCAGCTTTTGGCCATGGACCGACACAAATGGCGGGCATTGTACCATATTCTCAACCGACAACAGCAGGATGTAGTGCTGTACGTGAATGCGATGAAAGAATTAGAGGAGAGGACGAGAGGTTGCTATGAAGGCGTGTTGCACCTAACGAGCAACGAGTTCGTCGAGATGATGGTGCTCGACGGTTGCTTCATGATTGAGCTCCTTAAAGGGTATGTGGAGAGGTTTAGGAACCTTGGATACGAAAGAAACGATCCGATTTTTGCGATGAGGGGAATGATGTGCTCCGTTCGGATGGATATGATGATGATTGAAAATCAAATCCCGCTTTTCGTGCTTGAAAAGCTCTTTGCCTTGCAATTAGGTAACCCTGTTAAGAGAGAGATATTGGCGGAGGCAGTTGCGGAGCTAGTGTTGAGATTTTTCGACCCATTGTCGCCCACAGGTGAGCCATTGAGCTCTGGACAAAAGATCGAACTGGAGTCGTCAATAGACGCCAAAGAAGTCAAATTAAGCCTGTCACCAGACGAAAGTGGACTTCATTGCCTCGATCTTTTCAGAAGCAGCATCCTTCTTGAAAGCCCTGAACGAGGACCTCGGTCCTCGTACAGGACACAGTCCCAAAAGAACCTAGTGGTTCGGCAGAAACTCATCCACAGTATCACAAAACTCAAGGAATGTGGGATCAAATTCAAGAAGAGAAAGACAGATAGATTCTGGGACATCAAGTTCAAGAATGGCGTCCTGCACATCCCTCGACTCCTAGTACACGACGGCACCAAAGCGCTATTCTTCAACCTAGTGGCCTACGAGCAGAGCCACATCGACTGCACAAACGACATCACAGCATACATCGTTTTCATGAACAACCTAATTAACAGTGCTCAGGATGTGAGTTACCTCCGCCACAACGGCATCCTAGAGCATTGGCTCGACAATGATGTCGAAGTTGCCAACATGTTTAGCCACCTCTGTCGACAGGTCACATTCAACATTAGTGACAGTTACTTATCCAAAGTTTCAGAGGAGATCGATGTTTACCACCGAAGCAGGTGGAGTGTGTGGAAGGCGAGCTTGAATCACAATTATTTTCACAACCCTTGGGCTGTCACAGCCTTTCTGGCTGCTATTTTCTTCATATTGCTCACCACTGCACAGACCTATTATTCAGTTTACAGCTACTATAAACCCCGAAACTGAACCTAAAATTACGGACGGCTATAATGCCGCCAGCGATACATACTTGCCACGGACATACCTTTGTTACAAAACTTAGGCTCTTCAAGTATGTAGACACTTAAGTCCCGTGGCTCAGTTCATTTGAGCCGTGGCATTATCAGTCTGCCACAAATCCCTTACTCATATACTAAGCCTTACATTTCACATTTATTTTTCATATGTAAGTTTACTAGTAATGTTTCATTTTGCTAGGAATTGTGGGAGTTGATCTATGAAATTTTAGCGATTGATGTTAAATAATGTTTCTGTTTTTCAGTTAACTCTTACTCTTACATTTCACTTCTAATGTTCAAGTTTTAGCCTGCGAATTTCAGGATTCTGACTAAAAAAAAAAAAAAAAAAAAAAAAAAGGAACTCTCTCAGTCTCTTCTGTAATATCGAAATAGTTTCATGTAATTTACATAAAATCTAATTTAAAACTGTTGTTTTTGTACAGAAAACATCATCAAATTTTACCACTTGCAGTGCAAAGGAGATTTTAAAAAAACTTGAAAAAGTAAAGATCAGTCTCTACTCTCTAGGACACGCCAAAAAAGAAAAAGAAAAAATATCTAGGAAATAGAACACTTACGATGTTGACGAATTTGAAAAAGGTTGTGCGTACCTCTTCTTAAATCACTTTATCACCTGAGTTAGATTTCTAAAAGCAACACGGAAAAGTCACAAGATCAACAGGAGTCAATAATAAGAGCATTGTACGAGTCTGCTCGAATCCAAAGGGAGGAATATCCAAGATATTACAATCCATTTGCAGACGACATCTACCAAATGAGTATTCATGACCTGCGTACGAAACTTATAGCACTAGAAGTTACTCTAGTGGCTCACTTTACACCAAACAAATTTAGAGAACTTCACTTTCAGGCTAGTTGAAACAAAACTGAGACAGCAAAAAAGTAATGGTTACTGAACTAAAAAGAACGATAAAAAAAAATAAAAATAAAAAGAGACAATTTCATCAAGAGTTCGTGAGGAATTGAATAAATTGGAATTTGAAAGGTGTATCATTTCGTTTCTGATGATTCAAACTAGATTACAGTACGCTCTGTAAAAGAAATCACCGATTCTATTTGGTACAGCCTACAAGGAATTCGGGACATTCCTGCTAAAAAAAATTGTAACGTTGAAGAGGAAAACAACAGCAGCAACCTTGATTCCGTAAAGATCACTTTTGTGGGTTGGTTACGGTGCTTCCTTTAAAAAAGAATGAAAACCGCTCGATCCTCTTCACATACTAGACCAAAACACCAGTGAGTGTGGCTATAATTGCTAAAGATGTCCTGTGTTAACCAATCGTACAACAAAAAAGATGTGTCCTCAGAAAATAAAAGAAAAATTCTAAAAAAGGAAAGAAGATTTTAACAATCTGGTTTATCTCCTGTACCATTTCAGGCTCCAAAACCGTAACCCCAAATTATTACATGGTTAATCAAAAATTCAGATCCATACACCATAATAATAATATTAAAAAAAAAAAAAAAAAGTTCGTTAATTTGCCACGATATGGTCTCAATGTCTGATACAAACGACAGAAAATAACTACGATGTTCATATTTCATTTCTATACGCTTCATCACCCTAGCTTTGTACCGTAACATGTTCGTCTCTCAGATTGGTCAACAAAGATAGTAACATAAAGCTGAGAAAGTACGATACTGGTTTTCGGAAATTACCTCCTCGAATTAATCCCTTACGAGTGCAGCGGTGTCCTCTGCAGCTTGCTTCTTTCGGTCATAACGCTTTACATTGCAAAACAAGTGTCAAAGATGACACATCTTCAGCAAAGGTAATCAAAAAATAAAAATAGCAATCGAGATGTATAGTCACACCTTTTTCCCAAAGGAGAACGGAACATATTTGTATTTGACCATATGGTGTATTTGTCTTCTCATGGTGAGTGTGAACAACACAAACCAGTAGAAAAGGAGTATCGGCCAGAAAACCGGAACGTCAAAGACACTGAAGAACGTCATGACAAAAGCAATGCAGAAAGCTTTCGTAATGGAGTACCTTCATATATAAACGATAATAAGATACGGAGTATTAGTGATGTAAGCACATTAATAGACAAAAAAAAGTCCGCAGTTTTCTCTTGTACTAATAGTAGATCACATGATGACATAAAACTATCGAGGACATATTCTCGTGTTCATCGAATGACATACTCGTGTCCATCGAAGAATCTTAGATATTCCAATCCCTAAATTAACACCTTTTCATATTCTTACGAGTTCATGAACAAATCCTTGTATATTATTCTCAACTGCATCATCTAATCATCAATCACGATGCTCAATTAAAAGGCTCAATATAAAATCAACATCAAATCAAATTTCATAATTCATGATCAAGATTACATTGCGCATTGCCAAATCGTCAATTACAATCTTCAATTAGTTCAAAATACATTTAACATTAAGTTTTTTATGAATCCATGATCCAAAAACTTACACCTTATCTTCAATCGCTTTCTCCTAAATTTGTTAACGTGTTGCCAAATTACAGTCACGATCGTCAATAACAATACTCAATCGAAAAGCTCAATATACATTTAAATTAAAATCTAAAGAATTCATGATCAAAATCTTACACCTTATATTCAACACTAAATCAGCAATCACAAACTTCAATCTAGCAGAGCTTGATACACAACTATCATTAAACTCTTAAGAAAGCGTAATCAAATTCGCATACCTAAGACTAAACCAAAATTAATCCACGCATCACCAAATCATCGATTACAAACCACATCAATCAAATTTCAATCAAAAAGCTCAATACACAACAATCACAAATTCTAACGAAAGCATGATGAAATTCGCATGCCTAATCTTCGATTGAATTAACCTTTCACACATCACCAAATCATAAATTACAATCTCAAACAAACATTCATCCACCAAATCAACAATCAACCCTAACACACATCCAAATTCAATCAACTCATCCAAAAACAAACACAAAATAAAAAAGTTCAACACACAACTAATATAATAAAATTGTTACGAAAGATTGATCGAATTTGATACCTAATCATCAACTAACTTCATCTAAATTAGTTCGCGCATCACCAAATCATCAATTACAATCTCAAAACACACATTCAATCATCAACTTCACATACCTAATCATCACGAAAGATTGATCAAAATTCGCATAACTAATCATCAATTGACTTAACCTAAATCAGTTCACGAATCACCAAATCATCAATTACAATCTCAAAACACACATTCATCCACAAAATCATCAATTAACCCTAACACGTCCAAATTCAATCAACTCAACCAAATAAAAACACAAAATCAAGCAACAATTTACCAGAATTTGAACTCAGGAAGACGACGAACAAAAGGACGAAACTCATCGGAGCCCCGAGTAGGCAAAGACGGACCATCCGTGAGTTCCTGGATCTCCGGATCCACTTGCGGCGACAAAAATCCGATCAAAAGATTCAACAAATAAATTCCGAGACCATACGATACGATGTAGAAACCTTGAACGAAGTATACGCGTACGGCGTAGATGAAAGCCACGACACACAAACCGATCCAACGATGGAAAATGTGCGGCGTCGACTTGTCGAGGAAATGCTGAAACCGCCGTGACACGGCGAGGCTCCACCGTGAGGCGGCGGCCGCCGGTGTTTCTGTTGCGTTGTCGCCGCCGTCTGTGGGGTCCATTGCGGTGGTGGTGGTGGTGGTGGTGGTTGAGGAAGCGGTAGTTGTGAGGAGATATTTTTGTGAGGATTTGAAGAAGACACGCTAAAATTGCGTCTGATAATCTTTTGTTGTGTTGATTTTATTTTATTTTGCTTTTTTTTTTTATTATTATTATTTTTATTATTATTTTATTATTATTTTTATTATTACTACTATTTCATGTGATTTTATTTTTTAATTTTTTTTTGCACATGTTCTTCCATACTCCATATTTCAAGCAAATTACTCAATATTTTTATTTTCTTAGAATAATTCATAAGAATACACCCAATAATATCTTATTTTCTCAAAAACCAAAATACATCAAACTTCAATTAATTTTAAGATATATTCCAATTATTAAACATTGCTTCTCAAAATATACATAAATATGTTTTTAACAAGATAATTTTGAGGCCAGCTTTAATTTCGAAAAGCAAACCGAGCTGTTGATTGGTTAGCTAACGAGGGAGTTCAATCGAGTACTATTATTTCTTACATGGATCTGCCTCTGCAAGGGCTAAGTACGATTCTCCGTGAAGATCTTGTAGGGGTCTTTTTCCCCCATTTGGTGTTGACTTAGCTTTTTTTTTGTACCGGGGCTCTGCTCCTCTAGCGCAAAAAAAAAAAAAAAAAAAAAAAAAAATATTAAATTTGAGGCTTAATGGGATTAGGATTTTAAAGCTTTTTCACTAGTTTGAGGTACCTGTCGAATACTCCCTCCATTCAAGTCCAAAGGCTACATTTGCCTTTTTGACACTATTCATATGTGTCGGTAATCTTTGAAATTCCCGACAATCTATAAGTGAAAATATAACCGTGTGTGATCTTGTTTGATTCGTCTTTACGAGTACAATATTAATATCCAATTTTTAAATTTTTTTATCGTGTGAAATTATAGATATTTCCGTTCCGACATTCGCCTCGACAAATGTGATAAAGCAAATGTAGCATTTGGACTTTAATGGAGGGAGTAATTTTTATTGCTTATTAACTTTGATGAAAAATTTGTGTCTATTTTGAGAAGCAATACTCAATAGTTGGGTATAGTCTGAGATATTTGAAGTTCGGTGAATTTTGAGAAGATCAAGCATCGTTTGGTGTTTTCTTGTGAATTTTTCCTTACTTTTTTTTTTTTATCTAATTAGCCTGATTAAATTAGTTACGCTATTACGGAGCAGCCAACTAACAAAATATATCAAGCTCAGTATTATGACATAGTACTTTATGATACGAGGTCGTCAGATAAGTAAATACGAAGTAATGTAGAATGAATATTAAGAATTTATTAGAAAAAGATTTATTAAGAGGAAAGAAAAATAAAGAAACAATCACAGCGATACATTATAAACCGCTACAAAAAGTTTATAATGAATAGTATGATTTGAGAAAAAAATCTTATATAATTGATAAATGAAAATGTTCACCACAACTGATATTCAAAATTAATAAATAAATTACATATATGTTGACCTGACAAACATATCAATCGGGTAGAGTTTGGATCGTGCTAGTTTGCGTTGGATTACTTTTAGGTATGTTATAGTCAGGTGTTGCTTGGACCGATAAAATTATTTCGGGTTCAAGTAACTTTCTAGTATCAAGTTAAACATTAGTACTCCGTAATAATCTGTTTGTTACAATAAACACTCGGGCAAGTTATAGTTGGTTACATCGATTCAGATTTCAGGTCAAGTTCGTGTGTCGGATCAGGTTACACCGGCCAAGTTATTTAGGTTACGTCGGTTTTATCAGATCTATGAACGCAGAACGATTTTATTTCAAAAAAAATATTTTAGAGAAACTATTTAGTCACAAAAGATGCTCTTAATCATTGACCAGAAGAATACCACGAAGAATTGGTCAGCCATTTGACTTAGTAATGTTCTCTTAAATTTCATTTCACATACAGTGCAAATTGATGAACATTGAACGTTCAAAAGTGAGAAACTGAAAACAAATCATTTTTCATTTACCCATAACAAAGATAAGATAAGGGGTAAAGGAAACCTGCAAGTCACGGCAATTTTAAAGTCACATTTTTATGATATGTAAAGATCATAATGCTGTAGACCATCACCTTCTCGTGTCTGAGAACGAGTGAAATCGTCGCAGATCAGTCGGTCTAAATTTCCGAATATTTTATCGGGACATCGTCACTAAACCAAACCAAACCAAACGAGAGAAGACAACACTGTGTCGTGTCCGAAAATGAGTGAAATCATCGCAGATCAGTCGGTCTTGACTCCCGAATATTTCATCAAGACATCATTGATTAACCAAATCGAGCGAACGACGAATACGTTGACGATATCTATTACTCAGTATCTAGCAAAGATGAAAGACGACAGCTAGTCGATATAGATACAATCATTGCTTCACTAGTTCATGACATTCAGAGCAAAACCTAGCCGTCTAAGAACCTGCTTTCCTCATCTTATTTTTTACTTAACTAACCAAAACCCTTCAAACAACTTCTATTTCAGATGACTTCAGAAAACGTCACGTTATTTTCGAACCAATGGTCGCTAAATTTACACAAAATATCGGACTTTAGACACTTTAAGCCCAAGACTTACAACGACAACATTTCCCTCGCCCTTGTCTCTTACTCGTATTTCACTCTCGTTTTCCATCCTAATGGCACGTAACCACTACTAAGCATACCGTGACCGAGGTCGAATCATAAGCACACTTCATAGGGTAGTAGAAGACAAACAAAAAGCTCACAAAAAACTCACAAGTGAGCTCATCTATGTAAATGTGGCATACACTAAAAGGAAAACACAGTCACTATTCACTAACCTAAAAGACAAGGACAACTTTATATTATTATCATTATCAATATAATTAAATCACAAGAAGACATTAACAAAACTAGTAAAAATCCTCAGCAAGTTAGTGCAACTACCGTGTCCATCCTCAACAACCAACTAAAACATTATTATTATTATCGTTTCGTCCCTACATTTGTCATCAGCAGCAACAGATGTTGTTCGATCATGCATTCGACAAAAATCAGAAGGGGTAAGGGGTTACCTGATCGACATTGCACAGAAGTCGAGACACGCGTCGGTTCTTGTGGGATGAACGAACAACCATCTGATGCATCAAACGCAACGTCATTTGCTGTATCATCAAAATGTGTGTGTGTCTGTGTGTGTGTGTGTGTGTGTGTGTGTGTGTGTGTGCAGTAATGACAGAAAGCAAGAAATGAAATTGTCGGAAAGCTGACAGTTTTTGACGGAAGACGAACTTGTGGGATGGACGAACAACCATCTGATGAATTAAACGCAACGTCATTTGCTGTATCATCGAAAGGTGTGTGTATGTATGCAGTAATGACAGAAAGCAAGAAATGAAATTGTCGGAGAGCTGATAGATTTTGCGGGAAGACAAACTTTTGCACGATAAATTCAGTCTAATAAATGAGGCAAACTTGTACACATGTCACACAATAGGTACAATTGAACTACACTCGAGCAAACGAAAAAGAAACAAATGAATATCATCCACCAGACCAAGCGACGACCAACACACAAAACGCTAAGAAAAAACAGCACTATAGCAGCAGAGAACTCGTAAATGAAAAACACGGCCTAAGCTAAAACACAGATAAGCAAAAGCATGAAACGAATAGCAATTAATCGTCTTTTTCTCAGCGCGACGCAGGTTTAAAATTTTCATTGATCGGCATTAATATTACCACCGCTGCCGCTGCCACTCGACATCCTTCCCAAAGCACACGAGCCAACATTCCTCCGAAACAAGAAGCTAAAGTTGATCCTGAACATCGACCCACGACCACCACCGCTCCTCACAGGAGCCTGTAAACCCGCGACCATCTCAGTCTCCCCGACAGCGACATCCCCAACACCGTCTTCCTGCGCACCACCAGCCTCGCTCGCACTCGCATCGACAACCTCAACCTCATCGGAATCCAAATTCACGATCAACGACTCACGCTTCACCCTCAACCACTCGACAACCTCCCTCGTCACCTCCTTACACTTCTTAACCTTAATCTTAACCAAATTAGGGCACCCCCATGCAAGCGCTTCCAACCCATTATCCGAAATAGGGCAACTCTTAATACAAAACTTCTTCAACGCCAAACACTTCGACGCAATACACGACAGCGCAACATCCCCAATCGTCTCACTACTACAAAGCGCTAACCTCTCCAAACCCTTACAATTCCCCGAAATCACACCCAAACTCAACGTCGTCGGATTAATCCCAATCAAAACCAACTCCTGCAAATTCGCACAGTTCTTCCCTAACGCGGTAAGCCCCTCGTCCCCAATTCGATTAGTCCTCCACCCGTCAATGTGCACCTTCCTCAACAGCTTGCAGCGTTCGGCCACGGCTACAATGCCTAAATTGGTACACTCAGGTGTCTTAACCAAATGCATTATCTCCAAATTCACACAGGTCGAAATCGCCGTCAAACCTACATCAGTCACTTGAATCCTCTCCAAATGTATCTCCACCAAACTACTGTTGTTTTCGCCATTACTATTATTATTACTACTGCTTCGAAAATCGATACTGCTACTATTATTAACAGCACTAGTTTTGATTTTGTTGTTAGAAGCTAGGGTTTCAAGAACATTATCCCAATCACCTAAACACCTAATCAATTTCAGCGTCCTCAAATTCTTCGCACCAACAATCAACGGCGCAAATAATTGACCGTTGTAGAGCTCCTTCAGACAAATACTTTTCAACGACAACGCCGCGACACCTGGCTCAATCACCACCTCTGTCGCCGCCGCGTTGTCGTCGATTTCAACATCATTATTATCATTATTATTATTATTGATGTTGATATTAATATTGATACTATTAATATTGTTGCTATTATCTTGATTAATTCCACGAAGACGTTTGATAGAGATTTCCTCGAGCGAAGAACAATGGCGGAAAACAGCGTTTAAACCGGCGGCGCCGAAAACGCAAGAACCGCACGACAGTTTCCTGAGCGACCGACAGTTGGCGGCGAAGGCGGCGATGCCGACGTCGGAGATTTCACGACAACCGCGAAGCTTGAGGCGCGTGAGATTCCTACACCGAAGAGAGATCAAAACAAGCGCGTCGTCGGAGAGACTAATAGATCTACGGTCACACCTTAGAGCGAGTTTCGTGACCGAGTCAAACCGCGCGAAAATCGCCGGCAAAACCGGAAGAATCTCCGACGTGGCGTTCAACGAGAGACGGTGACGATTTTGACCTTCGACGATCAACCACCGCTTGCACACGAGAGAACACCGTTTTCTGTCGGAGGAAGGAAGTGACTGAAAGATTATCGCGAGGCACTCGTCGGGGATTCCGGCGGTGTTGTCGACGGCGGAGGCCTCGTCTCCGGCGGTGTCTCCGCCGTCGTCGACGGCGGTTACGGCGGCGGAGGATTTTGAGTCATCGGAGGGAAGAGAAGCGAGAGGTTTGGATTTGGAGTGGAGGCGCGTGATGAAGGAGCGTGAACGCGCCGTCGAGGAAGGGCGCGTGGATTCAGGGATAGAGGGAGATTGGCCCATATAAAGAGGAGGGAGGTGGAGAACACGCGCCGATTGGCGAGTGAGGTTGAGAAATAGAAGTTTTTATGAGAGAGAAATAAAACAAAATAAAAAAAAATGAAGAGAGAGAGTAGAGCCGTTGGATAAAATGTGTAGTGGGAAGATTACTTGTAGTCTGTATTCATTTTTGTTGGGTGGTGGTTCATTTTGGGCCGGATTTTTAGGATTGATTTTTTCGATGAGACGGTTTTGTAATAAACTTTTTCTGATAGTTTATCGTATTTTATTTTCTTAACTATTTTATTTGGTGATGATATGTTTTACGATGTAAGATGTATGGTTAGTATTAATACGGAGTATTATTGATTGATAGCATTATTTGGGGAACTATTTGGAAGATAATGATGTATGATACTGGTGATATAGAGTAATTTCGGCTGTATAATTTTTGAAAAGTGTGTGAATTTAATAATGACGATAAAGTTTTATAGTAGATGATAAGAAGGGAGAAAAGAGTTGTGGTGTGAAATGTTAATAAAATTGAGTTTTTAAACTTGAAAACATTTTGGCCGTGCAATAAGGTATGTAAATCCTACGAGTGTATATGGTAACCTACAAATTATGTAATCGGTTAAGGTACTCCATTATTTTATTTTATTCTTATCAAATGACCAGATATCTAAAAGATTATTGTAAAAGAGGAATTGAATTTGTGACTTTTCACTGTTGTTTTTAACTTTTTTTCCAAATATGTAATTATAAATTTATTTTGTTATTATGTGCTTATTTTAGAATATATGTAATGAGAAATAATGAAATGAAGAGGAGCCAAAATTTGCCGAATCAATGGTCAAATATACGTAGTAGGAGTACAATACTAGAAATGAATAAACTTGATTCGAAAAATCAAATACAGAAAGTAACAAAGCAAATCACGTTAAAAGGTGAAATGTTGGATGCTCTCATTTGTTTCTTTCTTCTCACAATTAATTATCCATTTTTGGGAAATATTTTTCATTTATTTATTTCTTCCTATATTAGCATAATTTTAGGAGAAAAAAAAATGAAAAATCCACAAAATGAAAGAAAATAATAGACTTTGAAAAGATTGTAAAGAAACCACGGGAGAAAATAAATACAGTATATATGGAATATATAGTAATTACGAATAAAACCATGAGAGATTTTGCGAATAAAATAAACACAAATTCTCCTGTAAGTCAGGACTTACAATAAGTTATTGTAAGTTCACCTCATTTGTGCCTGTTTATATAGCTTCTGTACTAATGAAGTGATAATTATGATTAAATGTTACTAAATTTTTTTTAGTACCCGTGTAAGTGACTTTAGTAGATTTGTTTCATGATTTTGTACCATTTTAACTGCAATTTGTACTTTGGTCTCACATTAATTTTATATAAGTTATGCCTTACATGAGAATTACTGTAAAATAAAAACTTGCATGAAATGGTTATTAAAAAAAAAAACAGTTTACATGTGTGATTATGTGAATAAAAGGTGGCCAATGTGGTGTCGGCGTGGCCTAACACCAATCAACATTTTCGTGTTAGTTTTTCGTCAGCATATCTAGATGGATTCAGAATAGTTATGACCCCGACCACTTATATCAAGCTCATTTCATTTTTATAATGTACTCCCTATGTCCCAATCATTTGTTTACCTTTCATTTTGGCACAAAGACAAAAAATAAGTCCACAAAAGACACATATGCCCTTTGGATAGTATGGAGTAGGGATATTGATGAAGAGAATTTAATGGTGGAGTAGGAGGGCTAGTTAGACCATTTATATGATAAAAGATTTCTACAAAAGAAAAGGTAAATAAATGAGTGATACATATAATACAACTTATAATGTATAGAATATAAAATATTATACAGAATAGTATATAATTTTTAAAAGGTTAATTCATGCGATAAAAATGAAACTAACAACTTTTTAACTCTCAAACTCCTCTTGCCAAAAAGGAAAAAAAAAAAAAAATCCTCAAACTCAAACAATTGTGTACTTAACTTGGCATAAGACTATGCCTTCTTAAGTCCCGAGCATATTATTTCACTAAGTACATTAATAGACTCAACTTGCATATTTTACCGTTTATTATAAGCTTTCACGTATTTTCAAGGATTTATCCATATATATCTAAGAAATTCTCTTTCATTCATTTGTTTCTTTGTATTTCCTTTTTCTCCGATTTATATCATTACATATAAATTTGACAATTTTAATGGCGTACATCGGAGGTCCCAGGGAGTTTTAGTTTAAATTTAATAGACTCGACGTCCATATTTTACCGTCTATTTACAAGCTTTCACGTATTTTCAAGGATTAATCCATATATATCTAAGAAATTCTCTTTCATTCATCTGTTTCTTTGTATTTCCTTTTTCTCCGATTTATATCATTACATATAAATTTGACAAATTTAATGGCGTACATCGGAGGTCCCAGGGAGTTTTAGTTTAAATTTAATGGACTCCATATTTTACCGTCTATTACAAGCTTTCACGTATTTTCAAGGATTAATCCATATATATCTAAAAAATTCTCTTTCATTCATCTGTTTCTTTGTATTTTCTTTTTCTTCGATTTATATCATTACATATAAATTTGACGGGTTTAATGGCGTACACCAGAGGTTTTGGGGAGTTTTAGTTCAAATTGAGTCCAAAGTTTAGAACAAGAAAGGTAGACAATGGGTGGCAGACTTGACTTTGGGTCGTGGATGCTTCGAAGAGTGCAAGCAAATAAAAAAAAAAGTAAATGGGCCCAAAATAAGAACCACATGACACAGCGTGTAGTAAACACCATCATTTTTGGCATTTTTTTTCTTCAACTTTGAACGCAGTCTTTTGCACCATCATTCATTCCATCACTCGTTTTTGAATTTTGGAATGTTTTACACTTTTAGGCCCTGTTTTTTACGCTTATACGAGCTGAACTTATAAGAGTTGAATTTATAGGAGTTGAGCTGAATTTATGAAAACTGAAGTTATAAGAGCTAAACTTATAAGAACTGAGCCGAACTTATAAGAGGTGAGCTGAATTATAAGAGTTGAAATTAAGCTAAAAAGAACAGGGCCTTACTCTTGTAAATTTCCTATGAGTGGAGTAATGCACCGATTTTTTTCGTAATGTTAGAGCTGAACTTATAGAAATATAAATTGATAAATTTATGTATGTTGAAGTTAAAATGAATTAAGTTTAGAGGAGTTGAAATGAACTTATAAGAGTTGGGTTGAACTTATAAAGTTGGAATTAAGCCTAAAATAGAATGACCTAAATAATATTCGAGGAAAAAAAAGCGACAGAAAAAAATGGTAGTAAGTATTAGTATTAACTACTACTCCGTATTAACTACTACTCCAAACTGAAAATATTAAGAAGTGAACCATATAAACAAGGAAAATGATGCAGTATATGTGAAAGACATTCACATCGGTTGAGTAAAAGAGAATTATCCAATTATAAACTAAGAGAGTCACCCACCAATTGTCAATAGGTTTTGGAATGAAAGCTACCATGGTTTGTAAAGCGGACTTTCTCCTTGTTACGGGCGTAGTCCAG
This sequence comes from Dianthus caryophyllus, assembly GCA_023091065.1. NCBI lineage: Eukaryota > Viridiplantae > Streptophyta > Magnoliopsida > Caryophyllales > Caryophyllaceae > Dianthus > Dianthus caryophyllus. Next base: position 38,584,751 of record CM041518.1, on the reverse strand, counting down.
GCCCGTTTGTGTTTCTAACATGGTATCAGACCTCATGGTTGTGTGACTTGGGTTGTGAATCTTAACTGGGCCAATTAAAGAAAAAAAAAAGTGTTACCCATAATTGTGTGATCTGGGTCATAAAATAATTTAAAAGGAGTTGTCCATGGTTGTGTCCTGGATGGCTGGATGGGTTGTACTATAATACAGTACAAGACCTTACACGTGAGGAGGCGTGTGAAAGACTTTCTCATATAAGATAAAACTGATTTGAATGGTATATTCTATACATATTATCGTATATATTGAACTGCTATCAAATCAACAATCAAGACACGCTATGAATGTCTCTTATCATCGAAGCTTCTACGTAGTTATTACTAATTTACTCATACATGTTATACACAACAAAATAATACGAGTACATTACATATTTACAAATATATCATCAAGCATTAATTATCATTATAATCATCATCACAATTTATTACAAGCACTTTGACGTAATGTTTGTACATAATTACATTGATATTAAGCACATAGCAAGCTCAAAATCATGCAAACATATATAGTTGTACAATTAATCAAACAGTCCAGTGAATTAATCAGTGAAACTATATAAGCTCATCAAATCAAGCCTGCAAAAAGTGTTTAAAATTCGGAATCGTAATTAGCGAAAAATTAGCAATAATCAATGTATAATTAGTAGGATCATAAGTGATTGGAGAAGCTTACTTTGCTAGAAATATTGCTAGAAAGCCAATCTAGGCCTTCATAAAGCCCTTCACCGGAGGTAGCACAAGCAGACTGTATGTACCTGAATAAATCAGACTGTACCGTTTAAATTTGATGGTTTTAAATAATATGTTTAAGAAACTTAATTGATCTAGAATTTGGTCGTGTCGATATCGATTAGTACAGCTAATGGATTAAACAAGTAAGTAGTACACTACAAATTAAACATGAGATTGTTTTAAAAGATTGATCGATTGTCGACATGATATGATGGTACGACCAAATGGTGTGAAGGGTCTTGAATATATAAATATGACTTACCAGCGACGACGATTACGTAAGGAATGAAGGCCGAGTTTATCGGTGATTTCAGCAACGGGCATTGCATTTGGAAGATCTTGTTTATTTGCAAACACTAGAAGTGTTGCATCCCTTAGCTCATCCTATTTAACAAAACATCGCAAAACCCTAATGAACGAACTAAATTATATATATTTCGACATTGTTGGACTCGAGATCAAACCTCATTAAGCATCTTGTGGAGTTCATCGCGGGCTTCACTTATTCTATCTCGGTCATTGCTATCGACTACAAAGATGAGACCTTCTGTGTTTTGGAAATAAAATCGCCACAATGGTCTTATCTGTTGAAATTCAAATTTAGTACATATCGTACACCAAATTATATAACATGATACTTTGTACATACATTTGTACATATTATTTATGATGAAATTAATCCTCAAATTTCAAAACTCGGCAATTTTTACGTAAAAGTCGATATGTCACGTATTTATTACCTTGTCTTGGCCCCCAACATCCCAAACTGTGAAGCCAACATTTTTGTACTCCACGGTTTCTACGTTAAACCCTGTCCAAACCACACAAAAAGCAACAAGTAAATAAAAATGAAAAGAAAAAAAGAAAAAAAGAAAAAAAAAAAAAGTAAAAAAGCTAAATAAAAATAAAATAAAGAACTTATTTGTATATTCGTTCTCTATTATATTTTTACTGGTGTGTGTCATAATGGCACATATTAGCGTGCTAATTTAGGGAGGATTAATTCTCGTAATATATCATGAGAATTTCAAATCAATCTCACAAATACCATACTTAAGAAAATTATTCACATAGGAGTATATTTTTTTCCTAAATTAACATCTTAACATGTGTTTACAACACACGTTAGAAAAATCGTTTATTTATTGAGGCGCATAAATTTAGTTGTTAAGAGATGAAAAGTGAGCTCAAGAAACTGAATGAATGAAAGTAAATAATTTTGAGAGCAAATAAATAATAACTGAAATTCCATACTAAAATTCTACCTTTTATAATTACAGAATAGTCCGTATTTATATTACTCCATATTATATTTTCTTATACGGTTCGTGTGAAATTATTACTGTTTTTGTCATCACGCAAATGCCCTTTGGGCTTGAAGCGTGGACGCAACTACAGGTCCGCCTACCTGGTGCAAAATATACCACTATGAAAGTGAGGAGCAGTGACATTCAAACCTGTGACCTTTTAGTCACAAGGCTCTGATACCATGTCAGGAACCAACTCAACCAAAAGCTTAAGCTGATGGTTGGAGGCCCAAGATCGATTATATACTTTAACAGTTTTTTTTTCCAGGATCACACGTAAGAAAAACCGAAAAACGAGATTGGATTGTAGAAACATACCAATAGTAGGAATGGTGGTGACAACTTCACCAAGTTTAAGCTTGTAAAGTATGGTAGTTTTACCAGCTGCATCAAGCCCTACCATTAAAATTCTCATTTCTTTCTTCGCAAACATCATCTTCACTAACTTTGACAACATTGCACCCATTTCTTCTACCTTTAATTTGTTGTTATTTTATTACTTAGGCCGAAATAATAATCGAAATAAATATTAGTAGACGACGATGAAATATTCAACAAAAATTTTATGAAATTTTCAACTAATCATTTCAATATTTTTCATAAGAGGTAGAAAATTTTTATGTATAAAAGTTAGCTTATAAGTTACTACAAGCTTATCAAAGGAGAATCTAAACGACAATAAAGCTCAATAGAATAAAATTAATCGCGAATTAGATTCTTTCGAATGAAGTGAAGAATAAATAAAAAGTGGTTAATGATTTCTCGACAAAAATCAAATAAAACATTATTAAGATATACGAGTCCATTTGAAATTTCTCGACAAAAATCATATAATTTTAAAATAAAACATTATTAAGAGAATACTGTATCTTGAAAATTTTTAAAGCTTGAAGTACGTCGTGCTAAATAATTTAAATATTATTTAATATTCAGTAAATTTTTATTCATATAATTTTAAAATGAGTTGAGTAAAATATACGAGTACATTTATAATTTCGTTCTCACTACTAATTTATCATGAAATCGTGTTTTATACGGAGTAAAACTTACCAAAAATGACTTGTACAGTTGTGTATACGTGATGAACTTGCAAAATTTTGTTGTCTTCAATTTATGCTATATTTTTGTATTGTTCTTGGCTTTAAGAAAAATGAACTGTATAAAAAAATTGTATAAATACTCTTTTGCTAGGGTGGTTGTGGGGCCTTTTTGTGTTATGTAACGTATAATACGCAAATCGCAACCTTTATACGGTATACGACCAATTAGAGTTTCTAAATTATACTCACATTATCACATTTTATAACTAAGGATGTAGTCATCATCATTTTCGTATGAAAAAGTCACAAGAAAACTCCAATTTTATTTACATAAATATATATTTAGTTAGTAAGTTGAAAACAATGAGAACGATTGATATTAACATATTTGTTTACATGTCGCATTCAATTAATATAAAATACAGCGAGAAGTATATATTATATATTATAATAAAATTAAAACACAGAAACGGCCAAAAGAATAATCTCAAATATTTTCACACGAATTAAAATGGTTATCACCATATATATATATATGAAATAAAAAGGGTTATTTTTTCTTAATATAAAAGTTGAAATGATCAAAACTAAACGTAATTGATCCAAAACTAAATATACGGGAAAACTATCTCACATCAGCTGACCTGACTTGTACTCGATCAAAATGATTCATTTACGATGTCTAATTACTTCGTAAGTTCGCAAAATTAACCATGCCATTTCATCCTCGACGACACAATCATGTCGAAAAGAAAGCTATAACTTCCACAAAATACTCGCACAAAAATGTTAGACCGAAAGTACAATATCAATATAATTTCATAGTATTGAGTACGGAGTATTAATTCAGGGGTACATCACAGTTTATCAGTTTGATGCCGAAAAAATAAGTTTTTATAACCCAAAATTTTATACGAGGCTATGTATCGAATAGCAGGAACTCACCCAAGCGCGAAATGAATTCGTCTAACAGGTTGTTACAGGCGAGTCACTGCGATGCACGTCGGAAACATCAGAGAGTCTTTGCCTCGGAGACAAGGTTGTGCTCGCAGCAATGTCAACTTCCAAGTTGTCGATGATCTTTCGCTTTAGGGTTTCAGCATTTAGACCTTCTGGTTTCCCGACGATTGGTGTTTCTGACGGAGTTTGCTTCTGAGCTAGCAAAGCTTGAGCTTCCTCGATCACTGACGCACTGTCTTCAGCAGCGTAAAGGATTTTCTGTATCGCTTCAACAACCTGAAATGGTGACAACAACGGTTATTATTAAGCTATTGATGTAAGACGACTGTCGTCTGACGAAGATGATAGATGGAGAATATGATTTACAGGATGATGTTCAATCTCTGGCTTCTGGCACAAAATCTCGATATCTCTTAGCTTTGCAAAGTAGAAGTCTCTTTCTTTCTCAAGTCCGTCAACTGATAGCTTGAGTTCCGTGATCTGCGAACACATTTACGTCAACCACTCTTCATTAGCCAGTCACTACACGGGAATGCGTTCAATCATAGAACTGAACAGACGGAACAATGAAACGAGAACCCTAACGCAACTGTACCTGTTCATCATATACGGATTTTTCTTGAGAAGCGGGTTTAGGAGCTTTAGTTGATTGATTTGCGGGATTTACAGACGATGTATCAACTTTCCGAGAAGTTTGAGTAGGGTTACATTTGGTTGCAGCTGCAGTAGAGGACTTGTTCGATGACTGTGATGTAGCGCTTTTCTTGCTTGTTTCCCTTCCTCCCTTACAAGTTTCCCGTCTTTCTAGCGGATTGTAGCTGCCAAACAAGACCGCGTAAGTGATACATTAAAAAAACATATTACTGTCAATGTTCAGCAATAACTTCACCATTTCTATCTCCGGGAACAACACTTAGAATCAGGCAAGCAAAAAAATTTCATTTTTAGTCGAAACATGGAGCGCCTTAAAATTCGTTTTGCGCAACTCAACAGCAATGTCATCATACAAATACTTGTCAAAGGATTTCACCACACAATTAGACTCAAACACGAACGTAAAAGTTAGCATGATTCAAAACTCGTACAATTTCTACGAGACTTCTAGCCGTAGAAAGTTCCAAACAAAACGACGAATCAATTGCAAAACGATTCAACCAACAGATGTTATGGACTTCGTACTAAAATAAGAATGAATTGAATTTATAAATAGAAAAACGAAGAAATGAGAAAAAGAAGCATATACTAGTTGAGGCTGCCGTTGTTGACAGAATCGCAGTAACGTTTCAACCACTGCAAAAACTCGAGGTTGTCAAGAGGCCTCCCTTTGATGAGCTTATTCACCTCTATGTTCTGATTAAACATCAAACACCGCATAAAACGTCGATTAATTTATTATCAACGCAATGGAAACTCTAACATCGAAACAAATTAGTGAAGAAAACGAGCATACTTTGGAGATTTTGAGCTTGTTGAAGACGTCTTGAAGAACTTTGTAGTTCTGAATCATATCGTACTCGTTTTTGGCATCGAAATTCACCTTGTGCATCGGTACTGTTCCTGGATGCGCAGCGTCCATCAGCTGGCAATGTACTGCTCCTGCGCACGCCTGATTTTTCACAGACGACAAAATCAAAACTAAATGAATTTTGATGAGCTTTCAGATCGAAGTTTTGATCAACTAAACCTAATCACAACTCATTTTCACTAGAAATCAAAATTAAAACTGATATAATGATTAATGTGATTATGAGACTATAGTTTTGATGATTAATTAATATTCAGACCTAATTTTAGCAGGTTAATAAAATCAAAATTGTTTCACAAGTTCATGAAATTACAAGTTTATAGTTCCGACTATTATCATCTGAAATTAGAAAATTATTCAAAACGATTTTTCGCAGCAAATTCATATCAAAACTAATTTGATTGTCGATGAACTAAAGAGATCAAAATTCCGACGATCATCAACCGGAGAACATTAAACACTAGCAAAATTTCAAAAAAAACACAAACTCATAAGAGAATTAAATTCAAAACTAATTTAGCACGACGACGAAAAAAAAAAAACAAATTGAACAACAAAATTTTACAAATAGATGAAACTAAATTTAGAAAATTATTATCTGAAATTTCCAGATTTTCGTTCCAACTATTATCACCTGAAATCAGAAAATTATTCAACACTATTTTTCGCAGCAAAATCATGTCAACAAACTTAAGCGATCAAAATTTCGACGATCATCAACTAGAAAACATTAAAACACTAACAAAATTTCAAAAACACACAATTTCACAGAGAATCAAATTCAAAACTAATTTAGCACGACGACGAACTTACGATATCATAAATTCAAAGTATCATCAATCAGTAGCAACATTCAAAACAAACAATTTTGACATAAAATCAAATCAAACAACTAAAATTTCACATGTATATAAAACTAAATTGAAAAAAAAAAAAAAAAAAAAAAAAAAAAAAAAAAAACTGTAAATTCGATTAAAAACCTCTTCAACTTTGGAGAGATTGAGTTGAAGCGTAGAATTAATCCAAGAAAGTATCTCCGATCTACCGACGAAGTACGCAGAATCCATCATTCCTATTTTCGTCGCCATTTTTTATGCAACTTTTTTTCTTCGACGTTTTTTTTTTTCCTTCAACTTTTAGAGAGAGAAAATGAGCGTTTTGTTCTTTTTGAAAAAGAAGGTTTTAAGCGGGATATTTCTGAAATGTAATGTCGATTTTTGTTATTTGGCTTTATTTTGGGCTTTTAAATTATCGGGTTATTCTATGTGTGTGGGCAGGGATCGGGCCATTCGGCGTCTTCTGGCAGGCGGATTTTAAAGCTTAAAAGATTAAGTTGAAAAAGCGGCTTTAAGAAGCTGTTATGGAGTCACCTATTTATCGCGGAAAATAGGAGCATACTCTGTGTTAAGCTAAAAACATGTTCTTAGATTTTGGACGCCGACACCCCCAGATCTAAGGCTTGTGAAACCAGATTGGATTCGGGGTGAGAGTGCTTTAGAAAAAGAGTTAATTCAAATAATGATTTATGAAACCTTTTAGAAAAGCGCATGTAAAACTAACTCTCTTGACCTGAAACAATCGCTTGTAAGATGATAATTGAGCCAATGTTATCGCTACGTCTGAAGTGCGATAAGGTTTGTAAAAGAATGCAGATCGCAGATGCAAAAGATTGATTAAAACCCTCGGTTTAGCATGTTTAACTTGTTAACGAATACAGTTGATTAAAGGTCGAATTCATTGTTTAAGTTGATTTTAATGCAAAGCGGAAAGTGCAAGATGCATGCAAATAAAATAAAGTTCAATTGTCCATTGGTTTATTTTATAAGGTCGGTTCTTTATCACGACTTTGGCGTGTCATCGGATATGGAGTGCATCCAAGTAATAAGAACACTTGGAAGGCAAGCGCCTGCCAAAGCCGTGGGGGGCAGAGTGTAGTCCCTTTGTTAGTCCATAGAAAATAAGAAAAAGGCTTTGATCCAAGTGGATCGGTACCTACCTTGTCACGACGCTCAGATCTGGGCGAGCTTCGCTTCTTGAACTAGAAAGGAGGATGAATTCAACACGGGATGGTGTGTTGAACTCGAGGATTTGAGTCGTGAGGCTTTGAGGTGTTTAGAAGTGTGTAAGATGTGAAATCTGATGATAAATTGTGTTGAAAGATGATGTGAAAGTATGATTTGAGGTCGAGGTATAGGGCTCTATATATACTAAAAACCTCGGAGAAATTAGGAAATAAGGGGATAAAACCAGGCCTAGAAACCGCATAGCCTTATGCGGTTGCTAGGGCAAACCGCATAGGCTTATGCGGTTGCTACCCCAAACCGCATAGGCTTATGCGGTTTGAGGGTGTGGTTTTTGTGTAGTTTCCTAGTTTCGGTTGAATTATATCTTTGAAAGATTACGAGATAATCTCAAACGTGAAGCTCAAGAAAACAGCTAGGATAATCCTGAGATATTTTGTGGTGTTCAGGGCTTTGGAGTGCGGGCCAAAGGCTTGGGTTTGGGCTCGGTTTCGGGCCCGAGACCCGGAAAAATGAAAAAGGTGTATTTTGCATAGATTTGTGAAATAAGCTAAGGCGTGAAGTCGTATTTTGTGTAAGAGGGCTAAATAAGCGGTTTTAGCTACAGCCTAAATTTAGGAATTTAGGAATCTTGAATTAGACCTTGTTAATGTAAAAGGGCTAATCAGTAGTGCGAATCTGGCTCATGCCAAATGAAGCGGGACAAGGACCTAGCTAGACTCAAATGGACAAAATGAGCGTTATTTAAATGCGATGTGAAGCGACCTAAATCATTTTAACATTTCAAAACGACTCAAAATGAATTCGACATTAGTTAGAACCGTTTAAGTCAGCGTTAAACATGCGTAATAAAAGTCCGTGTTACATCACAGGGTTTTGGTTGGGAGAATGCGGATATGGGTATCCACAGAGCCCCGCTTGGTCGAGCTCGGACTAGAAGCGCTAGTCAAACTCCACGACCATATCCCAGGACCATTACGGTCTCGTCTGATCGGTGAGCGAAGCATGTGTCCATGGGTGAGACGAGGACTTGAACCAAGCTAAGCGGGAGGCGTGCGCATTTAAGGACTTGGCGGTCCGTGCATGCTATAAGGGCTGCTTGCTGCCGGATGTCTTCGTCGTGCTTGTTGTCTTGTCGTTGGTGCCTTGCGTGTGCTTGGTATCGTCGGATGCACAGAGTCGCCGCTTGTAATGTCTTCGTATTGCATGTATTGGATGTAAAAAGGGCCAGAGTGCAGGGTGCATATGCTTGTAAGATGTTTGGATAAGTGCTAGTGTAGGCCTCGTGAAAGGGCGTCTGTGTAAATGCTTGTGCTGAACTCGCCGAGGAGCGTCTATGTAGAGTGAAATGCTTGGAGTTAGGTGTATATTGCGGAGTGCTTGTGCTTGGGCTCGCCGAGGAGTGTCTACGTAGTTGTAGTTGCATATGGTTGCCTTCCGTGATGGAGAAAATGATGTAATGCTCGTGAAGAGCGTTCGTGCTTCTGCTTCTGTACCGTACATTGAATGCTTGATATACGCGTATGGCGGACTGTAGGTGACGCCCTGACCCAAGCACGGGACGTACTTGGAGTTGCATTTGAGCTAAAATGAATTAGGAATCGAAAAGTAGGCGTAAAACGAGAGAAAACCGAGAAAAACCAGGGGCATGAACCGCATAGCCTTATGCGGTTCGTTGGGCAAACCGCATAAGGTTATGCGGTTTCCCTAGTTGGCTGCTGGGGGCTTATATAACACGAGCAAACCGTGAGTGAAGCTCATTGTGTCATTTCGGTTTTTCAACTCAAAAAAACGTCATTTTTCGATTTCTCAACCGTTTTTGCTCGTTTTTCTTGCGTTGCTTTGCTATGGAACGAGGTAATGCTCCATTTTAACTTGCTTTTACGTTATTTGTCGTTGTAATTAGCTAGTTTTGCCTTGAAATGTTGAAAAGACGGGTTTTGAATGAAAACCCGAGTTTTGCTTGAAATTTGCCGTTTGAATGCTTGAAATTGACGTCATTGTGTTGCATTATGCCATGCGAACGTGTATGTGTGAATTGATTGTGATTTAGACCGTCTTTGTGTGAAAAACGTCCAAATTAGGTTTCGTCCGAAACGAACCCGAATTTCCGACCGAATTTCAATTAAACCGATTGTAGGATGCCCATAGCGAGTATAGCATGCCTATAACGTTAGTTTTGCGAAAATGTCGAGTTAAAGTTTTCAAATCGCCGTCTTAAGTCGTAGTTATACGGAGTAATTAAGGCGAATTGGGGTTTTTGATCGGAGTGACCAAAATGCAATTGCTTGTAATGGGTTGCTGTTGGGGACTATTATGGCGCGTAGAAACCATAAAGTTGTGATTTTGAAATGTAGAGAACGGTTTTTGGCTTAATTATGAATTAGGCCTAAAAATGCTCTGTAGGGCGTATAGTGCAATGTGTTAAGGGATGTATATGTATTATGTGTGTATTATTTGTGTGTATTTGTGTGTATGTGTATGCCAAGTTGTATACTTGCATGTATTATAAAGTATGCAATGGTTGTGTTTGGTTGCGGGAGAAGGTTCCAGTAGTATTCACGAGATCGAGATCTCGTAAGAGTGCTAGTACGAGGACAGAGGGAGCCTCTAGCTCGAGCGGCTTAAGGCGTACTCGTAGTGAGAGGGAAGGTGACCCTCGTGATCTGCCACGGCGTGGTCGATCACGCAGGTAGAAGCCGTGGGAGAAATGTTCTGTCTTGCGATCCCGAGGGCGAGCTTGCTCAAGAGCGGTGGATGGTGGAAGCCGAGATGGAGGTTCTTGAGGAGGTTGATGAGGTTGCGCCTAGGCGAGTAGCTCTGGCGCGAAAATCACGCGCCGAACAGGGCTTTCGCGAAGGGTTGGGATAGCCACAACCTTACTTGCTCGGAGAGACATGTTTCTGTCGGCGGCGATGGGTTGGGATAAGGGCCGATGAGGACTTTCTCGGGCGTCTGCGTCCGCAATGTGTGCTTTTGAGGAGAGAGGCTTCGCCAGGCGCAGCAGGTGTTGCGTAGTGCTTTTGGCCCGTTGGTTGGCCATTGGAGGGAGATTGCGAGGAAGAAGCGGTGCGAACCGATGTTGATCGGGGCCTTCTTGGATAGGTATTGGGACACCACGACGGCGTTCCATATGCCCGGCTTTGAGGCCGGCATTACCTTGTCTGTCACGCGGTCATGGCACCCGGCTGCCGTTTGGGGATCGCGACATGGATTTTGAGTTTCTTGCCGTCTGTTGTGGGCGAGGTTGTATCGCCGCGGTTGGCGGTGGTTTGGAGGTGATTTGTGGTCGCCCTATACCTTCAAGACGAGCTATATCTTGGAGTATTTTGAGGAAGACCGAGTATGGCCCTGGAGTGGGCGGCAGCCAGAATGCTCGTATGTGGTTGGGGTGGTTTGTGAGCGCCGAGTACTTCGGCGACAAGGGTGAGCGGGCATTGACATCGGTCCTTATGCACCTCTTGGAATGGAATGCAATTGGGACGTTTGACCGCGACGCCGATCTGCGGGCTTGTGCATTCGTTTACGCATGGATCTTTGTGAGACCGCGGGTCATGGATCGAGGGTCGCGACTGTCCTTAGTCGCGCCTGGCTTCTTGATGGAGGTACGTATTGATTTCGTTTTTGTCTTAGGTGCATTGTTGTTTTGTTTTCGTCGTCTTTGCCTTTATGGCGTATTTTTGTTTCTTGTGTGTGCAGTCGTGGATTCTTAGCCACTTTCCTTTCTCTCGCTTCCCAGCATCTTTGCGGATCGTGAGGAGTACCGTGCCAGACGCATTTGGGTACGCAGAACCGTCTTTGCATTTAATTGGTCGTATGATGATGTTAGGGATCGTCAACCGAATGCGATTTGATGAGGTTTGTGCTTGCACCATTTTAAATAGAGTGTACTTAAAATGATTGTATTGTATCTGTATTTGTGTGCGTGTTTGTCTTGTCTTCGTCTGGAGTTCGTGCCATTCCCGTGGGGCCGATGAGGATATTCCCGAGGGCATTGGGGCTAGGTTTGCGGTCTGAGAGACCAGCGCTATACATACATAGCCGACGTATGGATCGGTTTGGTACCTTGGAGGCGTTTGGTCTTTCAGGCGGGGTGGCGGCTCGGTGGTGCTGAGATCCGCGAGGGTCCTGTTTGGCGAGGGTTTCTCTTCCGAGGATCGTGTAGCGTTGTATGGAGAGGAGAGTCGGTGAGCCTCCTCCATCTGGGGAAGACTATGCCCATTTTGCTCGATCTCGGCTTGCTTGTGGGCCGATTGAGGTATGTGTGCCGGTGTTTGGGGGTGCGTAGGGTAATTTTTGCGAAAAATTTCACGGCGTGTGCGTTTTGTATTTGTTTTGCGGAGTTTGATCCGAGATGGCGAAGCGGCTGATGACTTCCTACTACTATCGAGTATGATGACTCGGGCGTCCGTCGTACCTTTGTTCTGTAAGCGTACTTGCCATTGACTCTTGTGCGGGCATGGGCAATTTGGGCGAGCAAGGTGAAGAAGGTATGTACTTGTGTGATTGTATGTATGTGTATAAGCCCCGGTTTGATCGAGGTATGAAGTATATCGATGATCAAACTTGAGAGTCGTTTTTGTGTTATCCCTCCCGGTTTGGTTTAATTTGGGTGAAATTAAGGTAAAGTGGGGTGGACTGCGTTTGTTTTGAAATTTCCCCCCTAAGTTTGACTTAATTTGAGTGAAATTAAGGCAAAATGGAGAAAGGTGTGAACTGTGTTTGTGTTGTGTTTCACAGGTGGCTAAAGAGGCGCATAAGTTATGGCGTATAGCCAGCAGTGGAGGATGGCTTGAGGTGACGAGCCCAGCTCGGTTGTGTCGAGCCAGTGAGGCAGCTCAGTTCGGCGTGAGTTCGGCGAGTATCGTAGCCGTCACCGAGTGAATTTGTGTATTTAAAGATTGTATGAACCTTTATGTACATGTCGTTGTAGCTTGAACTTTGAACTTTGTTGTTGTAGCTTGAACTTCGTCGGTAAACCTGTTTGGTGGGCTTGGTTGAAGAAATGAGATGATTCCCGAGTGGGATGCGTTGATGTTCATTATAGATTGTGAAAATGTTTTGCAAAAGGTTCATTTTAAATGCGAAATGAGCTCGTGTGAATGCGGAAAATGTTATGCGTTGACTTGTGGTAAGAATCGGAATTGCTAAAGTGAAGCGTGATGTTGATGTATGGGGAACAACGAAAGAATGTCGTAGCCCGAAGTAGATTGTAGTGTTTTAGGAAAGACGGAATTAGGAAAAATTTGAGAAAAACCAGCCCCTGAAACCGCATAGGCTTATGCGGTTGCAGGGGAAAACCGCATAGGCTTATGCGGTTTGGTGTCTGGCCGCATAGAGCCATGCGGTTTCTTGGCTTTAGCTATTCTATTTGTATTTCCATATTTGGATATTGTTTTCCTATATAAGGAGAGGGTGCGTGCCATAATATTCATTCACAATCACTTCTTCTTCGTGCTTTTGCTTTAGGTTTTGCTCTCATAAATATATTAGGCATATTTATAAAAGTTTTTGTGTTCTAAAGAAAATGGAGGAGCATTTTGATGCTCTTTTGAAGAGTGGACGTCTTCCTTGAGTTCAATGAAGAAGGCGGTGTATGATGACGGTGCGGGTGTATTTATTGGCTTTCGTCAAATGAAAGTCGATGTAGACTTCCTTGATTCGTGTTTGGATTATTGGGATCCTAATTTGCATGTTTTTAGGTTTCCCGGGGGAGAGGTGTGCCCTTTGATGGAGGAGTTCTCGGCCATTGCGGGGTGGTCGAAACGGACGACTCCTGTGGTCGTGAGGAGTGAGCTTTGTTACAACGGGATGTTGCGAAACTTCCTTGGGATGACAAACGCTCATCTTTGCGAGTTTGTTTGAGGAGGCAAGGTAAACATGCTTCTCAGTGTCAACGATATATGAATAAGGTGATACTAGTATTTCGGACCGTTAGGCGGAGGGCCCTTGCTTTTGTTTGGTTCATCGTTATGCTTTGCGGGTCCATGCCGGATGGTGTGTTCGGAACGCGAGGTATGCTCGTGTTGTCGAAGAGATGGAGAGGACATGATCCTTCCTGCGTTGATCCTAGCGGAGACTATCTTTGGGCTTAGGCGGCCAGATTATGCTAATCGTCTGAGCTCGTGCAGGGGTTGCGCTAGGATTCTCAACGTTGGCTCATGGAGAGGCGAGTGTGTATAAAGTTCTTCCCCTTGGAAGTGTCTTGGCGGCGGGGGACGGCGTCGCGGAAGATGGAATGGTGATCCTCGAGGCGTTATTAAACTACTCTGCAGGTGGTTTGTGAGGGAAGCGGCGTTCGTTGGTATGTTTCGTGGTGGGGTATTACGGAGGTAACGGCGCGTCGGTAGCGAACGCGGCTCGCGGGTTGATGTTGTGCGGGTTTGAGCAGGGTGTATGGATTCATCCTCTTCGGCCAAGAGGCAAATCGAACTTCTGCGGACTATTCCGGATCGGGATCACGCGAGGTTGGAGGGTTGTTGTCCTAAACAACGGATGATTGATGCTTGGATCAGGGTGGTCGGATCGTGTTGCTGGGTTGTCTTGGAGCATATAGAGTCTACTCGTGTCACGGATTTCTATACACGTTGGTGTCATTCCAAGGATTCTCGTGAACGGGAGAATCAGAGGAGGGGAGAGGAGAATGGGCCAAAGCCCTCCCTGTTGCATGAAGTGGTGCGTGGCGGGAGGGATTATGGTGATCTCTGTGTTGTTGATCAGTGCTTCTACCTCGAGGCCGGTCGGGAGAGACTTGGACCGAAAGTGGCTGTTAAAGATCGCTAGGGCCAAGGATCGAGGAGCCCCCAATGAAAGCGGGATGAGGATCCGTCGAGCCCAGGTTTGAGAGGTCTACTCCCATTCTTAGCTCGAAGATTGTGGCGGATCGACCTCTTGAAGATGAAGAGGCTGGCCCGAAACGACGGAAGACGTCTTAGTAGTTTGCTTTTGTTTTGCTTTAGAAAATTTCTTCATTCAAACGCATGTTTTTAAATTCGAATAAAGGGTTAAGGAGGCTTGTTCCTAACTCATCTCTGAGCTTTGAAGAATTCTAAATAAAGTAATAAAATAGAATTTATTTGCTTTTGCCTTGTCTCGTTGTTTTCTTTGTTTTGTTTTGGAATGTTCTCGACCTTTTTAAGCTTCGAACACTTGCATTTTGTCTCAAATCCTCGACCTTTTTAAGCTTCGGACTTGTGCGTTTTGAATTGTTTTGCCTTAAATCCTCGACCTTTTTAAGCTTTGGATTGGTTTGTTTGACTTGTTCCGTCTTTAAGTCCTCGACCTTTTTAAGCTTTGGACTTGGATTCGTGTTTTGTTTTGTGTTGACTGTGCTCTCGACTTTTTTAAGCTTTGAGCGTGTCATTTTGTGAGTGCAAAACCCTCGACCTTTTTAAGCTTTGGGCATACGTGCTAGAAAAAGTTCGGTTGTGCTTTTGATAAGCTGCCTACGTATCTGCTTTTTGAATACAGAATCAAACCGGCGTAGTTCGTGTGATTCGGTTGAGCTCTTTGCAAAGCTGCCTACGTATCCACAGTGCGTGGAATCAAACCGAGCGTAGTTCACTCATGCGAGAGCGAGTTTTGTCCTTTTTGTGAAGTACATTGCAAATTTGTTTAAGGGTAGTATTTCTTGAGTTGATCAAAATTTGTTGGCAGTCGGAAGTCTTGACCGTCAAGGTCAGTTAGTTTCACGGCTCCTCCGGGAAGGATTTCCTTGACCAAGTACGGTCCGGCCCAATTGGGTTTGAATTTCCCCCTTGGGTCGACTGGTAATGGTGCTCGGACGGATTTGAGTACTAGGTCACCCACTTTAATGTTTCGTGGTTTGACCCGTTTGTTGTAGGCGCGTTGTAGGCGAGATTGATACATTCGACCGTACTTAGTGAATGTAGTCGCCTTCGTCTAAGAGAATGAGTTGTTAAATGGCGTTCGGCGTGCGTTCGGCCAGGAATGTCTGCTTCCATGAGGATTGAAGGGATTGCATTTCGATTTCTACGGGTTGAGCGGCTTCCATTCCGTAGGTTAGGAAATAAGTGTCATGCACGTGGGTGTCGCGGATTGTGGTGCGATATCCCCATAATGCGAATGGGATTTTGTGGGGCGATCGTGGCGGTGTCGATCATCTTTTTAAGGATTGATACGACGGTTTGTTTCTTTGCCTCAACCGCGCCGATTGGTTTCATGATCGATAGGGTGATGACTTGTGTCGTTGTATTTTGTATTTGAGAAGAAGTGGCTCGACTTCTCCTCGAAAGTCGTGCCTTGGTCACTAATGAACTCGTGTGGTATGCCATAGCGACAAATGATGTTGTTTTGTATGAATTTTGCGACTTCTTTTGTGCCTAGCTTGCGATGCGATGCGGCCGACCCATTTGGTGAAATAGTCGATGGCCACGAGGATGAAGCGGTGTCCTCCTGCTTCCTACGGGTTGTATTTTGCCGATGGCGTCGATGCCCCACGTGGAGAAGGGCCATGGTGATGTTAAAGCGTATAGCGGTGAAGGTGGTATGTGTTGTATGTTCGCGAAGATTTGGCAATTATGACAATGTTTGACATATTTTGCGCAATCGGCCCATGGTAGTCCAATACCATCCTAGCCTTATGATTTGTTTGCACATGGCTCGTGCGTTCATGTGGTCCGCGACTCGCCATCGTGTACTTGGGACATGATTTCGTGTCCTTTCTTGTGGTCGGCGCTTACGAGAAGTGTACTTTGAGGCGTCTTTTGAGTAATTTCCCATTTCGGCCACAATTATGATGATAATAGGCGTAGGGCTCGCTTGGCCCGTTTGTCGGTGTTTGGCGGGTATTCGCCGTTTGTTTTGTAGTTGATGATTGCTTGGTACCAAGGGTCGGTTTGTTCTTCCTCGGTTTCGATGTCACAGATGTATGCGGGTTCGTTTCGTCTTTCCACGACAATGGGTAGAGTTTCCATCCCCGGGGGTATGTTGATTAGGGACGCGAGTTTGGATAGCGCATCGGCGAATTGGTTTTCTTCGCGTGGGAGGTGTATGAATTCTATGTGGTAGAATTCGTTTATGAGCTCTTGTATTTTGTTTTGGTATAATGCTAGGTTTTCGTTAAGTATCTTCCATGCTCCGCACACTTGGTTGATTATGAGGGAGGAGTCCCCATAGACTCTTATGTTGCGGGCGTTGAGTCTGGCGCCGCCGAGACCGTGCAAGCATGCTTCGTATTCTGCTGCATTGTTTGTTACGTCGAAGTCCAGTTTAATGGATAAGGGTGTGTGTTCGCCATTTGGGGATATGAGAAGTATTCCTACTCCGCAACCTCGATAGTTAGATGAACCATCGAAGTATAATTCTCATTGTTCTTGGTCGATGTTGTAAATCCCGTCGTCTGGAAGGGATGTGGTGTCTATGATTGGTTGCTCGGTGATTGCATTTTCGGCTAGAAAATCGGAGACTGCTCGTCCCTTAATTGCTTTGAGGGTGCGTGCTTAAGGTCGACCGGCTGAGCAATGTCCATCCGCCATTCGTCCGTTAGTACGAGTTTCTCGAAGAGGTATTTTCACGGGATCCATTGTGGAATATACCCTTGTTTGGTGTGCTAGCATATAGTGACGGAGTTTTTGGATGACCATACTAAGGCTAAGCAACTCTTCTCGACGGGTGAGTATCGAGTTTCGTGTCGAGAAACTTTCTTGATGTAGTAGATTGCGCGTTCTTCGCCGTTGACTTCTTGGCGAGTATGGCGCCCGTGGCGGTGGGTGTTGTTGTAAGGTATAAGGATAAGGGTAAACCTTCTTGGGGTGGTCGTAGAACCCGGGTTAGTTAGCAATTCTTTGACCTTGTCAAATGCTTTGACATTCCTCGTCCCATTCAACGTGGTCGGTTTTCTTGAGCTTCTTGAAAGCTGGTTCACATATCATGGTGAGTTCTTTGATGAGCGTGAGATGTATTGGATTTGGCCTAAGAAACTTCGAATCTCGTCGAGGTTCTTCGGGGGTTGCATTTCGAGGATTGCTTTGACTTTCGAGGGGTCGACCTCGATGCCTCTTTGGCTCACTACGTGTCCTAGTAGTTTGCCGGATTTAACTCCAAAAGTACATTTTTGGGGATTCAGGCGCATTTTGTATTGTCGTAGGCGAATGAAGAACTTGCGGAGGTTAGTGATGTGACCACTTCTCTCCTTTGATTTTACGATCATATCGTCGACGTAAACTTCGACTTCTTTGTAAATCATGTCGTGTAAAAGGGTTGTAGCGGTGCGTTGGTATGTAGCGCCAGCATTGATTAGGCCGAAGGGCATAACTGTGTAGCAGTATGTCCCCCACGGTGTAATGAAGGCCGTTTTTGCCATGTCTTCGCAAGCCATTTTGATTTGATTGTAGCCTGCGTAGCCGTCCATGAAGGATAGGAGGGCGTGGTCGGCGGTGTTGTCGACTAGGACGTCCACATGGGGTAATGGAAAGTCATCTTTAGGACTAGCTTTGTTCAAGTCGCGAAAGTCAAAGCATACTCGAATTTTGCCATTCTTTTTCAGGACTGGGACCATGTTTGAGACCCATTCAGGATACTCGATGACTTGGATGAAAGCAGAAGCATGGCGCTTCTCGATTTCTTCCTTAACCATAAGGGACCATTCGGACGTAGTCTCGCTTAGCTTTTGTTTGATGGGTTTATGCTTAGGGTTTGATGGGGATGCGGTGCTCGGCGATGCTTCGTTCGATGCCGGGAATGTCTTTGTATGACCAGGCGAATACGTCCTTGAATTCGCTTAGGAGTTGTGTAAATTGGGTGCGCTCGTGTTCGTCTAGTGAGGCTCCTAGTTGTAGTTCCCTTGGTTCTTCGGGGGTTCCCACGTTTATGGTTATGGTTTCCTCGATGATAGGGTCCTGTGTTTTGGGAGAGACAATGTTTGCAATGTATTTGTTTAGAGATTGTTCATTTTTATCGCATGAGTTAGTGTCTTTTGATTTGTTTGTTGTTTGTTGATTGTTAGATGTTTGTGCTTTGTTGTTTGTTTTAGCTTGAGACAAGGCGTAAGCAAATTTATTCATTTCGTTATTTTGAGAAGAATTATTCGACAATTCAGAAAATTGCTTGGAGCTAGCCTCCGTAAAAAGAAAGTCTAAACTAAAGCTAGAGTCTAGGATAGATGGGTCGACAGGTGACCCGACACTTAGAGCATTAGAAGTTAAGAGAATTTCTTCTTCTTCTTCATCGCCCCATTGTTTGAGGAGCCGCTGAGCCGCTGAAGCCGCTGAGGTGCTTGAGTTGCTTGGGGTGCTTGAGTTGCTTGGGGTGCTTGCCTCTTTGTTTTTGAGGTTGGTGATGTGGTCGAGAGGTAGATTGTATCACCATTGGAGGAAGGCGCGGTTTTCATTCGTGGTTTCTTGACCTTTCCTTGATCGATGAGGTCTTGGATAGCGTGTTTGAGTTTTAGGCAACTTTGAGTGCTATGCCCCATGCCCCGGTGGTATGCGCAGAAGGCGTTGGGGTCCCATGATTTTGATTTCTTATTCATGGGCGGCTCATTGATAGGTCCGATCGGTGTAAGATAATCTTTCGCGATTAGTTTCTGTAATGCTACGGCGTAAGGCATGTAGAGTTTGTCAAAAATCCTTGTAGGGCCGTGTTTGTTGTGTCTTTTTCGTCCCCTGAGGGTGCGTTTTTGAAGAGTGCTTCGGTAGGCGGGATCCTCATAGCTTGATGTGAGGTCCTTTTCAATGCGGGTGCCAATTTCGATAAGATGCTCAAAGTTCTGAACGTTGCAGAAGTGAAAGTAATATCGCCAGGCGGGCCGCATGCTGAAGAGGAAAGTGTTGATGAGTTCGTTTTCATGCGGATGATTTGGGATTCGGAAGAGCAGTTTCCTCCATTGGATGAGGTGTTTGACGAATCCTTCGCCATCTTTGATGGAAGGCCTCGAGGTCGTCAGTGAGGTGGGTTGGCGAGTTCCTTCTCGACGCGCTTTTCCGAGCTTCGATTGCGGTCCGATGTAAAGCCTTCAGGTGATTGATGTCTCTTGCAAGTTGATTGGCGTGTTTTATTACCTCGTCGGTGGGAACCAATATTCGCCGTCCTCCTCGTCACTAGACCGATGAAGATCGCATTGACTTGGTCATCGAGGCGTGATGAGGTAGGAACAGTCTAGAATAGTGGACTGATCCCACGAAAATCGCATGATTACAGCGGGTTCTCGTTGTTCAAGGCTTGGTAGGTGAGATGGTTTGCTAAGCTTTCCTTGATCAATGAGATCTTGGATAGCGTTCTTAAGCCTAAAACAATTCTCGGTGTCATGCCCCTTGCCTCGGTGGTATGCACGAAGGCATTGGGGTTCCAAGATTTAGGCTTCTTGTCTTGGGTGGCTCGCTAGTAGGCTGATTGGTTGCGAATAGTTCTTTTCGACCAACCTTTGAAATGCCTTGGTGTAAGACATAAAGAGAGGGTCAAAGTTCCTCTTGGCTTTGGGAGGTGGTGAGAAGGTAGTTGTGAATGCGTCGAGGGTGTCATCATCAAGGTTACCGACGGTACGATTTTCGTCGTTCTTGACCGCACGGGAGGACTTAGAGGAGCTCCCTTGATATGCATGGCCGGTGTATTTAGCCATGGTGCCAGTCCTAAGGTCATCTTCAATTTGAGTGCCGACCTTAGTTAGTTCTTTGAAATTCTGGATGTTGCTGTATCTCATGTAAAATTGATACACGGGTCGCAGGTTGTTTATGAATTTGGGAACAAGCTCGTCCTCGCGGGGACGGTTAGGGATTTGAGCGCTTAGCTTCTTCCAACGGGTGAGGTAGTCGGTGAAGCCTTCGTTGTCCTTTTGAGATAGGACTTCTAGGGTGCGGATCGAGACTTGGGTGTCTTCGTTGTCTCGGTACTGTCGATCGAATTCAACCGTGAATTCTTCGAAAGTAGGGATGCGTTGCGGGTCGAGTGAGTAGAACCATGTCTTCGGCACTGCTGTTAGAGAGTGCGGGAAAAGAGTTAGCCAGTGTTTGGCATCTACTCCTTTTATAGCCATTTGGGACTTGAAAGCTCGGATGTGAATGATCGGGCTCTCATGTCCTTGAAAGATAGGAAGATCACTAAGGGCGAGCTTGTTAGGAGCTCATCCTTGATCTTTGGCGGAGTGCGATTTCGTTCTCCTTGTGGATGGAGTAAGTACTCGAGACATAGAGCCTTTCCTCCATGGCTTGGAGCTTCTTAGCGTGTTCATCGCCTTCTTCCTTAATCTTGGTTTCCATGCGTTCCACCGGTGGTGTGGGTAGTCAAAAGGCGTTAGTCGTGGTCGACTTTGCAACTTGGTCACGCAGTGCGGTGGCGTCTTCGTTGTTCTTACCATTTTGCGGGTGTAGGTGCGTTTTTTGTATGGGATTATTACACGGTGTTTAGTGCGACGAGTATCCAGCTGAGGCCTGCATTTCACTTCGTATATTAGTGACACGACTCGACCCACTAGACTCACATTCATTTTAGGCATTCATTTTAGCTCATTTCTTTGTTAAGAAAACTCTTTTAAGCTTGAAAAAGGAGGTTTTCGAAAAGGTTTTGCTAAGGGAAGCTTTTGAGGCGAGGATGCGTCTTGTGGCGTCTCGTCTCGATGTTAAAAGATTTTGCTTTGCATCCGTCGAACTGATATCGGTGATTTGCCGAGGTGAGCTCGAGTCGGATGTGTAAAAGAAGAAGGATTCGGCTCGAGAGTGATTAGCAAGTCGAACCGAGGATGTTAAATGTAGAACCTAGGCCGTATGACCTAGGGGATTGAAATCCTCGAGCTTGGGTTTTAATCCTTGCTCGGGTTTTTGCTTGTTAGTGAAAAAGGAGATTTTGAAAAAGTTTGTTTCAAAAATTCGCGATAGTTTTGTTTGAAAAGTGTTAGTTTGTTAGATTCATTTATCTTTGAAACGTTTAGGCGAGTTTTCGAAGATATGAATGCATATGCTTGTTTTGAAAAGGGACCATGGAGTGCATGGCCTCGAACTTGTACGTATGACTCAAAAAGGGTGAAAAATGAGTCAGTCGGGTACACCTCCAACTACCTCGAGTACGCTTTGGCAGATACTTAACCCCTCTATTTCCTTACGCCGGAGCGATAGGTTTTCTAGAGGGAGCACTGAGGCGGTCGAGATAATCGTTTACGGCAAGCCGTGGAGGGGAGAGAGGAAAGTTAGTCCTGCACGTGCTTTATCGAGTGGACAAGCCTGCGTGTTGGAACCACCTCTCAAGGGTGTAAAGGGTGCCTAGATTCCAAAAGGAATGGACTCTAAACGAATGTGCATAGCTCAAATATGTATACTTGGATTGTTCAAGGCTTTCAAGTTTCACCTCCTTATTTTTAAAAAGAAAAAGCTAGTTTTTGGTTTTAAAAAATAAGATCTCCCCAGCGGAGTCGCCAAACTGTGGAACTCGGGATCGGACCCAACTTGGCGTCTTGCTTAAGGGCGGATTTTAAAGTTAAAAAAGATTAAGTTGGAAAAACCTTTAAGAACTGTTATGGAGTCGCCACCTATTTATCGCGGAAAATAGGAACCTGCTACCATGTTCTAAGCTAAAAACATGTTCTTAGATTTTGGAGCACGCCGACACCCCTAGATCTAAGGCTTGTGAAACCAGATTGGATTCAAGTGAGGGTACTTTAGAAAAAGAGTTAATTCAAATAATGATTTATGAAAACCTTTTAGAAAAGCCTATGTAAAAATAGCCTCTACTGACCTAGAACAATCCTTGTAAGATGATAATTGAGCCAATGTTATCGCTACGTACAAGTGCGATAAGGTTTGTAAAAGAATGCAGATGCAGATGCAAAAAGATTGATTAAAACCCTCAGTTTAGCATGTTTAACTTGTTAACGAATACGGTTCAGTTAAAGGTCGAATTCATTGTTTAAGTTGATTTTAATGCAAAACGGAAAGGGTGCAAGATGCATGCAAATAAAATAAAGTTCAATTGTCCATTGGTTTATTTTATAAGGTCGGTTGCTTATGCGACTTTGGCGTGTCATCGGATATGGAGTGTACCCGAAGTAATAAGAACACTTGGAAGGCAAGCGCGCTCGGGTGCCAAAGCCGGGGGGGGCGCTAGAGTGTAGTCCCCTTTGTTAGTCCATAGAAAATAAGAAAAAGCTTTGATCCAAGTGGATCGGTACCTACCTTGTCCTGACGCTTCAGATCTGGGCAGAGCTTCGCTTCTTGAACTAGAAAGGAGGATGAATTCAACACGGGATGGTGTGTTGAACTCAAGGATTTGAGTGCGTGAGGCTTTGAGGGTGTTTAGAAGTGTGTAAGATGTGAAATCTGATGATAAATTGTGTTGAAAGATGATGTGAAAGTATGATTTGAGGTCGAGGTATAGGGCTCTATATATACTAAAAACCTCGGAGAAATTAGGAAATAAGGGGATAAAACCAGGCCTAGAAACCGCATAGCCTTATGCGGTTGCTAGGGCAAACCGCATAGGCTTATGCGGTTGCTACCCCAAACCGCATAGGCTTATGCGGTTTGAGGGTGTGGTTTTTGTGTAGTTTCCTAGTTTCGGTTGAATTATATCTTTGAAAGATTACGAGATAATCTCAAACGTGAAGCTCAAGAAAACAGCTAGGATAATCCTGAGATATTTTGTGGTGTTCAGGGCTTTGGAGTGCGGGCCAAAGGCTTGGGTTTGGGCTCGGTTTCGGGCCCGAGACCCGGAAAAATGAAAAAGGTGTATTTTGCATAGATTTGTGAAATAAGCTAAGACGTGAAGCTGTATTTTGTGTAAGAGGGGGCTAAATAGCGGTTTTAGCTACCGGGCCTAAATTTAGGAATTTAGGAATGCTGAATTAGACCTTGTTAATGTAAAAGGGCTAATTGTAGTGCGAATGCGAAGCTCATGCCAAATGAAGCAGGACAAGGACCTAGCTAGACTCCAAATGGACAAAATGAACGTTATTTAAATGCGATGTGAAGCGACCTAAATCATTTTAACATTTCAAAACGACTCAAAATGAATTCGACATTAGTTAGAACCGTTTAAGTCAGCGTTAAACATGCGTAATAAAAGTCCGTGTTACATCACAGGGTTTTGGTTGGGAGGGTACGGATATGGGTATCCACAATGTGGTACACTTGTATTTTATCGAATTTTACGGGGTATTCTTAGGTTTTTAAAAACCTCAATGATACGCTTAACTTAGTAAAATGTCCTTATAATACCCAAACTATTAAAAATCATGATTTTTAACCGTTAAATTTTGTACTCCCTCCGTTTCAGTGAATTGTTTACAGTTTGACTTTTTGTGAGGGAAAAAAGTCAAACTGTAAACAAATGACTGAGACAGAGGGAGTAAAAATATATACCTACGATTGAATAAGTGATATTTATGTTAATTCTGACTTTCTGAGTGATATGCATGTACTAAACATATAAATGAGACAAATTGGAGCAATTGGGCATTTGAAGATGTTTTCATAAAACTCAGGGGTATCACTGGTATTTTTCAAAAAAGAGGGGTACCACATAGAATTCGAGAAAGTATAAGGGTACCATTATAGAAAAACCCTAAATTATTTCAATAAAACGTAATTTCACTTCTTCTTTTTTCGAGGGTAAAATTAGTCATATTTTATTCGTGCAATATGATATATTCGTTTTGACCATTAGGGAGCAGGATGTCCTCGGTAAAAATAATTGTATTATTATCGCTTAAACTGAAGTGAGTCTTAAAGTATAGGGTATAGAAGAAAAGGTCACAACTATTATTAATACTACTAAGTTCGTGTTGGATTTGGATTCCATGAACTTCAAACTTTGGTGAAGCTGGTGAAATTTACTTTATATGGAATTAGAATATTATTTACTTCTCTTTTTATGTGATAAACTATCTTGCCAATGTATTTTTCTACCTAATTATAGCAAACTTCACCAACTTAACTTTACACACTTTCAACTTTATGGGAAAATTTAAGTCGTTTATCACATAAATAGAATAAAAAGGTTATGTAAGTCGTTAGAAATATAGATGGGTCGATGTTGGCGCATGAATAACATGTTCACATAAATGGATTAGTTTTAGGATGAAAGGTCAATAACCCACTTATATACTATACGAGACTAAACTCGTACATGATACAACCCGAGATATTTGGCAGGTTTAACGTAACATTTTTTTTTATTAAACAAACTTTCTCTGCAAGACAAAACTCGTTCATGGGATGATTTTACGGTAAAATTATCATGACACATTTATACGACAGTTACTTTCGATTTGTAAGTTTTTCAACACCATTACACTATAGCAACAATATGAGAAGCGTAACTTATTACTCTATATATAAAAAGATATAATTCATTAATTACTTTATTCTTAAATCATGAAATCGATCAAGTGATTCTTACAAGAAGTCAAGAACCATCACGCTAACCCTAAACAAGAAAAACCAACATACGTGAGTTTCACATAAAACTATCGTAAAATCGTCTTTTTTTAGAAACTTATAAAATACTGCAGAACACAAAATCTAGGCCTTGATAATAGTGAGCAACTGAGACAACATATTATAGTCACCACCGACGCCCACCAAAAGTCCGAACAATTCAGGCGGCATTGCAATACCCGACTGCTTAATCGCGTCGTTACACGCATTCATTTTCGGATAAATCAAAGTATCAAGCATACCCTTAGCGGTCACAAACGACCGTTTACTCGCTTCTTGTACTATTTTCATGAGACCGTCTTGGGCGTCTTTGTAATCTTGTGCACAACCACCAATTACATTTTTAACCGTGTTGTCTTTCGTGTCTTTAACAATTTGCGTTGCGTTGTCGATTAGATCAGAGGTGTCGTCGTACGTGCAACGTACCGCACCTACAATCACATCGAGGTCTTGGTCAACCTCGCGACCAGAATTGTCAATACAACTCTTACAGACCGTAGGCATGTCTGTTGCCCCACACATTTTAATGACGACTTGTTCGTCATTAGCTTGTGTAATCGGGAAATTAATTAGACATGTCACGGTAAAACATACCGCGAAAATTATAAAAGCGTTCTGGTTTGAACTCATTGCTTGTGTAATTAAAGTGTAATTAACGATAGAATAAAGAAGTTTAATTAATACGTAATTAATTAATGCAAATCGAAAATGTCCTATATATACGATATAGTTTGGTGCATTCATAAAAATTTGAAATCTAAATCATAATATTATGGAAACTAATCATGGTAACATATGCAATTATATGTAGTATTGTGTTTTTTTAGAAGAAAATATTTAAAATATTGATATAGTGTTATCTCTTGACATTTTAGATCGATTCTTGCATGTTTTATTAAAAATTAGATTTTTTAAAATGTGTCATTAGTGCACAGGATAAGAAGCTAATTAATTAATTTTTGCAAGAATATACGAAGTATCATCAAAAACGGATGTACAAACTAACACACAATTATTAATGTAATATTCTTGTAAATGTTTACTTAATTAAGAAAAACCGTTATCCTATATTATCTACTCCGCTGCTCCGCATGATAAATACCATAAAAGAGAAATTTCAATTTCAATTAGTACATGTTTAACTGAATGTTGGCTTATAATCGCCGGTAAATACAAATGTATAATGTTTTTCAATAAAATATCATCAAACGATATGCTCCTTACTTGGTATTACTAAATTCGAAATCTATTTTAAATCGTATTATTGCGATAAAAAAAAAATTAAATTTTGAATCACACAGCATGTCAACACGCTAATATTCGAGAACGAGTTCTCGAGGATCAAAATGAGCTTTTTTTACATAAAACCGAGCAAGTAAACCCGAAAGAAAATTTTCTCGCAAAAACCTCATACCGACCCAATTACGGAGTACATTCTTGTAAAAATCCCACTACGTGACTCGTTACGGTGATCTCGAACGTTCTCCACCTCCTCAACCTCGCGAACTTTTTAAGTGCAACCTTAACATTCTCAAAATCGTCATCTTTCAACTCATAATAAAGTGTCGATTTAAAAACCGTGTCACGTAGACATCTGGCTAAGATCAGTGCATCTTCTAACGCCGTACACCCGCCTTGACCTAAGTAAGGTGGCATTGGATGAAAAGCATCACCCGCAACACAAACATTGTCTTTACTTATATTTCCGAATAATACATCCATCACAGTTCGACATCTTATGGATGATCGAACTATCTCGTTTACTTCGCTTCCTTCTATAATCGCCCTAATTTCGTCTGATCCTTTTCCAAGTTTACTTAGCACAAATTGCTTCAACTTCGATTGATCTACGTTTTCTAGTAATTTGCTTTCTGTGATCAAAATTAGCACACAAAATTTATAATCGCTAATTTTTTGTTAAACTTTGTACGACATATAACAACTTTATAATAGGTCAGCGCCTAATTTATGCGCTCTTACAATATTATTAATAGTGAAATATGAGTTACCTAGGGTGGATGGGTAAAATGTGATGAACCAAAAAACACTAAAATTGTCAAAAGGAATGACACCATATCTATACCCATTTCCCACAAGTAAGTTGAAAAATTGGCTCATATTGATGACCTTGATTGTAATATGTGCACCCCCTTATCGCCATTCGCCCCGTCAACGACGGTTTTCCGAAGTCAAGCCACTTTGCTACCACGGAGTTCACTCCGTCACATCCTATTAATCCTATTAAGACATTTTTGTTTCCAAGTCACCTTCAACGTCGAAATATGCTACTTAAAAATCTCTTTTACACAAGTTTCACTCATGGGAGACGATTTAATTATGGACTCCATATGAAATCTTCTATGGATCAATTATGGGCTTTAATACATGGGCCTTAATATATGGGTCTATACTGAGCTTTGTGTTCATGACATTATCAATCCAACATAAATGTTTAGTCTAACATCATCTCACGTAAATGAATCGTAACACCGTTTCATATTACTAGTATAGAATAACTACAGGGAGAATTTATAACTCACCGTTATAGTGAATATTAGCCATTTTCGGCTTTTAAGTGATATACTGATGTATAGGATACAAGACGATCTTACTAAAGTGAACGTGTATATTAGTAACATTATAATAGAGATACTAATCGCACATGTACGTGTAACAAAACCAATACACCCCATCTTGAAAGATGAATTGCAAAACAGTCTTGAATGGATGATTGTTTTTAACTCTTGATTTCGAAAAATGAGCTATAATCTGAAATAAAAGAAGTCAAATACGGAGTATGTACTAATAATTAACTACAAGGATCAGTCTTTCGTAATTAACTTTCGAAAACGAGTAGTCTTAATTAGCACTCATTTTCTTTTTAAGTAAATGTTAAACAAATGCAGCATGCAAGATGTAAATATGAAACACCCTAGTTCTATAATTGCTCAGGAATAATTCAACCATATCAACATATTATATATGCTTTATAAAATGAGAAGAACCTAAATAAAAGTTAACAAAACTATCTTTAATTTTACGTAACAAATTGAAATTGAAATTGAAAATTATATATGAAATGTTGACATGTATTCATAGATCATATATTATAATTATAATAATAGACCTTTTTCCCCCAACTAAAGAAGTTAAAGACTAACGCATTATAGCGACAATCTCCTGAAAGTATCTTCTTAAGGTTACGTTTTGTGCATTATTACGTTTAATTTTAATCAAAGGAAGAAAAAAAATATTATTAATTAGGATTAATTTATGTTTATTAATTATGTATTAGTGCTTTCCAATTCAACTACTATGAGGTGCACTTTTCAATATTATATATTTACAATTAGGCAATGAATTTTATCATTTTGATTACGTTCATTCGTTAGTATAAAGTGGTAGATATTGTTATACGAGACCGCTTTGTACGATATGACTGATTTGTAAAATAAAAATCTTGAATAAGTTTAGTATAAACGATTTCAAACGTGCGACGGATGATCTGTTATTAAAATGTGACCATTTGAACTTAATAAATGACTACTTGACGTGACCATTTTTAAACGCTTCAAAGTGGTAATTTGAGGCATAAAAGTGGACAGATTACACTTTAAAATTATCATATATAGTCTATTGTACGAGTAAAACATCTTAATCTACGCTTTGCCAGAAATTTTAAGTTTAACTTAATAACCTTAATTTTAAACTAGACTTTTCTTTTTAAAACCTGTCACATAGTATAAGACAATTCTATAAAAAAAAATTGTTGATACAGAATACTTTCTATGTTTTTAGATTGACCATTACTCTTCCTAATTACTCCGTATTATTTTTTATATTTTTTAATATTTGTGTGTTAACTAAAAGTATTTCTTATATTGATCGTCGAAAATTGAAATAACATTCTTTTAAACAATAAAAATTTCCATTGTGTTCAAAATGTGGCACATGTTGATGGAGTGAATTAAAAATTATTTAGTGCAAAATTGAGTTTACAAATTACAAGATTTATACGACAGTTAAGCAAATCTTAGCAATAATTGATTAACAAAACTGAACAACACACTCATCTAGGTCAACTTCCACCTAACATTCCAACTTTAGTTTCATCATTATCAACATTTGATTCTTAAACTAATTAAACACATTCATTTTGTCATTTTGTTTAGCTTATTTTTTTTTTAAATGATTAGTACAACTTATTATCTGTTTTTAAACATTTTTTTTAAATGATTAGTACAACTTATTATTTTATTTTTTTAAAATTGTACCAGTTTACAATTGTAGCTATGTTGGTATTTTTCCCACGTGCGTGGCTTGGCTAGTGACAAAATAGATGTTTTTGCCACGATTTTAACTATTTCCGTGGCACGAGAGATTAATTGCCACAAATGTTTTTCTCAAGTGGCATAAATAGATGTTGTTGTCACATGCGTGACTTAATTTGTGGCTAAATAGCTGTTTTTGCCACTATTTTAACTACTTATGTGGCACAACCGATTATTTGCCACATAATTTTGTGGCAAAATAAAATTATGCCACATTTTATAATTTCCGTGGTATATTTTGTGGCACAGATGACTAATTGTTGTAGTGAAAATTCAATAATAATGATATTTATAATGTGGTTGGTTTGATAAAATGATTAAAATGAAACGGTTGTACTTAATTAATTAAAATGATTGTACTTATTGATTGAAATGGAGGAGGTATGGTCGTAGAAGGAAAATATCGTATATTCGTATTAGTATCCCCAGTGGCGGACCCAGGATTTGACGCGAGGGGGCACCGTACGATAAAAAAAATCTGTATATCGTATATTCGTATTAGTATCCATCATTTTTCCTGTGTCAACAGAGGAATTCTTGAAGAACAGAAAAGAATTCGATTGAATATCAAAATGAGAGAGGGCTGGAAAAGGGGCTTTGACTATGCCTCACATTTGTACCTAAGAGTAAAAGGGTGGCCCTAGGCTCGAACCCTTGACCTCCAGAGTAAAATTTGCTCCCCTGACCAACTAAGGAACTGACACTTAATGTTCCATAATTGTTACAAATATTACTTATTTTTTTATTCAGAAAAGGAGTGGGGGGCACGGGCCCCCCTCGGCCCGCCCCTGAGTATCCCGTATTATACGGAGTACTACGTATTAGACAATGTATAAGAATGAATGTGATGCGTGATAAACTAATAATTTAGAAAGGCGGTGGGAAAAAAGGTTAAAAGGGTAACTTGGAAGGCTACTTTACTTTCCAAGAAAGTACAGGAAGGAAAAAAAAAAAAAAAAAAAAAAGAAGAAGAAGGGGCACACCAACAAAACTCAGATATCCAGTAACACTACAGTGAGACAAGGTAATTCACTGTAATGATACTGGATATCTGAGTTTTGTTGGTGTGCCATTTTCACTATAGTGGTGTTGTTGATTGTAGCGCTGGATGTTGTAAGAGAGCAGTTTCGGCATTTTTATTTATTCGAGCTCAAGTTCGCATCTTTCTCACGTAAGGTAAGGCTTATCCTTACTTAGTCCAGTGTAGTGTAACCTTTTATGTGAATTGGCTGAAGTATGTGTGTTAAATTGTGACTGTGTTTAGTTGTGTTTAAAAGTGAGTTGGACCGAGTGTTTGAGAGCGAGATCGAGAGTGTATGAAGTACAATGGCTATGAACCTATTTGTAGATGTATCGTCGTGTTTTGTCTGCTTTCAGACCTGCTGCTGCCTTCCTCGACCCACTGGTGTTGTGTGTTGTTCTTAGAGCTGCTGCCGGCAAATTGTTGTTGTCGTATCTGTTGAAGTCAAAGTAGTTTTTGTTGTTGTTGTACTTTAGTTGATACCGCTGCCGAGTATATCACTGCTAAATACACTTTATTATTACTGTTGCCGTAACTATGTTGTTGACGTTGCGTTTTGGTTAGACTGATGCTGTTGTGCATTTAATACTTGTTGTCGTGTGAGGGTTTGATGTGAGGACAAGGCCTAGGCTTGGCTCTAACCGAGCTTAGGCCGAGGTTATGTTAAGGATCCCTTGTTTGAGTGTTTTATGTAGTTGTAGCCGTTAAATATTGGTGTCAGAAGGTTGTAACACTTGGATTACAAGAATGAATGAATGCGTGTAAGTTGAATGGTGTTTGAGTATAAGTGTAATGTTGTGTGAGAGAAGTAAACCGCTGGCCGAATACTTTTGTGACCATAATAATAGAAGTCTTATTCATGTGTTATCGCTTAAATAGGGCTAAAGTGTACACTCACATGTTATGTAGGGAGTAAGCTGGTGCTAGAGAACATTGTGAAGTGTTGGAATGCTTTCGTAAGTGTTTTTAAAAGCATGCAAGGATAGTTATAACTGCTGGCCGGTTTTATTTCGTGTCATAATATGTCGTATGCTTGGGATAATGTTCGTTAAGGTTTGAAGCTAATGTCTTGTGCGCTTGACCATGTTTATGAATCTACTTAGTGTCGTCGAGTGAATATTAGTTGTTGGTTGTGTAGTTTATTGGAGAGCGAGGAAATGCTGATTTAGGTGCTGGTTACTTAATTCTATTACGTATGATTGAAACCTATGTCTTCGTTTATGATAGATGGTGGTTCAAGATGGTTTATAGGTTAGTTACGAGTGTGTTAAAGCTTCCATTAGTAGTTGTGCATGTACTTGAGTGTTTGAATGATTGAGGTTGCCTAGTATGTGTGTATGTGTGCGTGCTTGTGTTGTGCGTATGTTTAAAGACTATAGTTATAGTTTGTTCTTATGTTTTACCGTGATTAGGTGATCGAATTATATTATGGAATGTATAGGACTAGATTGTAAAGTGCTTGGATGTCTCGCGAGTGGCTTTGAAATCAAATGAATAGCGTTTTTAATTGTTGGTCGGTCTCTAAACCGAGTCGTGTGGTGGCCAATGCTAGAGATAAAGTTGGTAAATGAAGTTGTATAACTTGTATGATTGACCGTGTCAGTGTATGTGCCTCCAATGACGTGAATGTGTGGCTCGTATGCTTGTGTGTGTGTGCGCGTTATTTGGTGACTTGGATACGAGACGGACCGGATGACGATCGAATAAGGAGTTTGAGAAACGGTGGCGGGTTTGTGATATGATGAGAAGGGTTGTGAAATAATGTCGGGTTGATACTATTTTGACTTGGGAACCGATACTGTGAAGTGGTGGAGTTGACATTATATCCAAATAAGAGTAAACCGTTCAATTTAGCCGTTAGTTTTGTTTTCTATAAATTTTCACCTATTTTTCCAGTTTTTTTCCTTCATGTTTTTGCATAAAATTGTGAAGGAGTAATGTCTGGAAATAATGAAGGGTGAAACGAAGTATTTAATGCAAAAATATGGACGAAAATGCTGGCAAAATTGAGTAAAAATTTACAGGAAACAAAACTAACGGCTAAATTTAACGGTTTACTCTTGTTTGGTTACGGTAGGAACTAATTTAACTATATAAGTTTATGGGTACATCTGGGAATAGACCAAACGTTGGGGTACAACTAGGAAAATTGAAAAGTACGAGGATACATATGGGAAAAACCCAAAAATAAATTTGTCGACTACCGCCTTTTGGCCTAATTTTACCAAATTGTGACGTTGACTTATCGAAATTAACATCTTTTTTTCATTTTCATCTTCTTAGTTCCCTCAAATTCGAATTTTCATCCTTCAAAACCCAAAATACACCATCTCAAACAAAGAATTTAACCACTAAAATCTAAAAATTCGTCTTTTCAACTTAAAAAAATGCTCCAGTGACCCAAAATATCGAAATTTAGTTGATCTAAGCCAAACTCAGCCCAAGATGTGGTGTTTGACAAAAAAGATTTTTGGGTTTTTCCCATCTATACCCTTGTACTTTTCACTTTTTCCAGTTGTACCCCTGCGTTTGCCGTATTCTCAGATGTACCCTTAAACTTATAAACGTATTCCCAACCGTAAGCAAACTAGAGTGAACCGTTAAATTTAGCCATTAGTTATGTTTTATATAAACTTTCACCCTTATTTTTTCAGTTTTTCCTCTATCTTTTCGCATTAAATACCCTATTCTATCATCCATTATAAAAAAAATAAGGTGTTTAATGTGAAAAGATTAAAGAAAAAAACTAAATAAAAAGAGTGAAAATTCAAATAAAACAAAACTAACGGCTAAATTTAACGGATTATTCAAGTTTGATTACGGTTGAGACTAATTTTATAAGTTTAAGGCTACAACTGGGAATACGCCAAACGCAGGGGTACAACTGGAAAAAGTGAAAAGTACGAGGATATAGATGGAAAAAACCCAATATTTTTTAAAGGTGGTAATTGACAACTTTTTTTTAAGGGTTATTTCATGGGAATAATCCAAACTAACGCTCTCCTTCTCATTTTAATCCAAACTAACGATTAACTTTAACTAATCTAAACTATAATCCAAACTAATGTTCTCCTTCTCATTTTAACTCAAAATAATCCAAAATATTGCGTCATTTAACTTTAACTAAACTATTGGAAGGGCTACTTCTTCATCCGGTTTTAGTGACTTGTAACTTGCCTTCTTCTTCACTTTATCATAATCAACCCCCAAAAAAAAAAAAAAAAAAAAAAAAAAGAAAAACACCACCACCATTAAAACAAAACAAAAAAGAAAAAAAAAAACACAAGGAAACACCATTACAATATTGAATTGAATTAAATATAATGAGGAACATTGAGATTGTTTTTGGGATGATGAAGAGCCTATGAACCAGGAAATAAAAATGAGAAAACAAATTAATTTATATATAAAAAAAATAAAAAACTACAGCCACCATGGCAACCTAATTGTGTCCTCAGGTTGGCAGTCCTCATCCAGCCTCTAGCACCGGCGCCGCCGCTACCCCACCCCCTGTTCTGCACTCATGCCTTCCCCACCAAACTCGCACAGCCACCCTGTCCTCCTTTATCGTGTCACCCCTTTTCCGATGGCAAAAATCAAAGTAGATGAAATTAAGGATAAAAAAACTGTCAAAGGAAGAAGAAGTTGCAGATCAAGGGTAGAAGAAATTGAAGTGTCGTTATAGGTAAGATGAATTCAAACAATGGAAAATGAATTAGTTTATGAAAAATAAATAAAAGATAAAATTAGTGTATGATAAATATGTTAAGAGGAAGATGTAATAAGTGTAAGAAGGAGAAGATTTGGAAATGGCGGTACAGTACACAAGACATTAAAAATGGAGGAAGAAGGAAAGAGGGATGAAGAATTAGAAAAAGAAATAAAAAAATTAGGAAAGTAGGCGGTCCCACATTATTACCTACTGTAAAACCGGCAATAACAAGTCATATATGACATGGTTCAATTAAAGTTAAATGACGTAATAGTTTGGATTATTCTGAGTTAATCGTTAGTTTGGATTAAAATGAGAAGCAGGGCGTTAGTTTGGATTATTCCCATGAAATAACCCTTTTTTTAAAGGTGATGTTTAATAAAATGCGTTTTTTAAAGGTGGTGTTTGGCAATTAACCCTTTCATTGAATTATTAGCGTGACAGGCATCAACTTGAAATATTATATTGAGTTCATTATAACTTACTTGGGTTACTCCGGCTCCCGTTGTCCGTTGAGTTGGGTTATAATTTTTTTTAGGCTGGTGTGGTGTCGTTTACTCAAGTTTAGTTACGGTTGGAACTAATTTTATATGTTGAATGAAGCACTGGCGAGAATCTGTAACGCAGTGATCTGATTAAAAAGTGAAAAGAAATCTGAGGTGTAGAAGGGTATAGATGGAAAAAACTTCTTTTTTTCCCTGAATTGCCTTTAGTACACCGTAATTTGTCTAGTTCTAAAATTTTAAACTCTCAAACTATATTTATTACACCGTATTTGTTTTTGTTGCGTTTAACAACAATTTTCATTCATACAAATAAAAAAAACACAAAATCTTAGAAAGACGATAAATGAAATAAAATAAAATAAAATAAAATAAATAAACACAAAATTTTAGAAAGACGATAAATTAAAAAAAGAATTAAAAAAAAAAAAAAAAACGGTCGTTGTATGGTACGGATAGTGCAAGAAGAGGAAAGATAGAGAAAAAAAGCAAAGGTTGTTTGGAGTTTGTTGTTTGTTAGCAGTTGAATTAATCGAATCCCTATAAACAAGATGCTGCTCTACTTCATGCTCTCTAGCTGTCCTCTTTTGTCTCTTTCTCCCCTATGTTTCTCCCCCCATCCATTATATTTTACTAATAATATCATAGACGGGTTGGGTTCTGGCCTGATCAAATCAAATCAAATTCAAATCAAAGCAATGTCTAATAGAAGACGACGATTTAAATGTACAAAAGACTAATAAAAATGTGATTAATTTAATGCTTAATGTGACGGCTTTAAAACGTCAAAAAGTAATTACGACCTTAAATACTAAAGTCGTCACTTTAAAAGTTGAAATTATCTCCTCACAAAGTCACAATTAGCTTGCAGTAGACATGAAATCGTCTAGCAGTAGATTTACACAAAAGTATTTATATATATAATTGAATGGTTTCGTACTTCATATTTAAGCTTAGATTACAAGTTATTTTTTGTAACGTAACTCACCGGAGTAATTCCAACTGTAAAGTCTAAATACATCTTTTGTCTAATGAAAGTGAAGCAATTTTTGCACACATGCACTGATCCCTAGCCTGGCCCTTAAATTCAGAGGGCTTGAGAAGGCTTGAAAGGGTCGGGCCGGGCTCCAAAAACACGGCTCTTAGAGCGGCCCGAGCCGGGCCATGAAGATGGCCACCTTTAGTCACTGCTATCGACAATAGACAACTACGCTCGAGAAAATATATTATATATATATATATATATTTTCCTTACATTAACTACGGAAAAAGGCGATGCATAAAATTTAAAATCGGCATATTATTTAAATTAAAAATATTTGATTATTCTCATTTGGGTCCAAGGGCAATGAAGGAGGTGGGGGTGGAAAACATGTGAAGTGCAAGCATGGGGGGAAGTAGGACACAACGTACAACTGACAACCCCGGCTTGAACGGAGTGTACGGTTTACTACTTCACATTGTACTCTCACTCTTTATATTTTTTCGTCGTATTTAATGCATTGAAATCGGTTTCTTTTGTACGTAGTCTTGTCGTAAATTGTTTAAATCATTGACTGCAAATTTGTTTATTTTCTTGTCAAAATTTGAATAAACTGGAAATTATATTTAGGATTCGATCAGTTTCTTTTGTACGTAGTCTTGTCGTAAACAGTAAACGGTTTAAGCTAGTTGAGTTTGTATATGTTTGACTCTATTAGTCGATGATTGTACATTGTTAAGTCACGTATTTTTAATTGATGAACTTTATTTTTAATTTTTAAGTGTAATTGATGAACTTTATTTTTAATTTTTAAGTGTAATTGATGAACTTTATTTTTAATTTTTTGAGGTTAGAACAATCAAGATAACTACTTCAAATAAAATTCAATTCAAGTATAGACTAAATGAACGACTTGTCAAAAAATGATGAATCCTTTCAGCCAAAAACTGCCTGACATGAGCGGGTACATTTGTGAACCTTTTACTTCGTATTTTTTTTTTTACCATAGTCTGCTACTACGTTGATACATTTTACTTTTAGACACTAATTATGTTCGAAGTATTTTTTTTAGTGGATAAATAATCAAATACGCATTTGTAGAATCATACCGAGTAATAATTGGTAATTGATCATATTACAAATGGAGTATTTGATTAGTAATTCAATATGTGGCACTTCATCAAGAGCTACCAATTGAAAAGTGTCTCAAAAACAAGCAAATAGCATGATTAAGATCTACAATATCCAATGAATTAATGCCATTTACTTGAGAAGAAAATAGATTAACTAACTAATTAATTAGAATGATTAGGACTAATACTTGATACTTTGAACATAAAAAGTAATTAATTTTATAAAAAAGAAGTATTAAATGGAATAATTAGTAGGAAAATGTCCAAAAATAGGTGGACAGATGATTAGGTGGCAAATCATAATTGAGTTCACCTTCTAAGTTTAGATATGAGTATTTAGGACCCTAATTAGGGGACAATTAAATCTTTAATAAAATTTATAAATCAATTAGTTATGTGTGTAATCAATCTAATAATCCACATTCTATGCACATAATATTCTCATCTAAATCAATGTTTGATTGTGTTAGAAATTAGTCATTATTGTAGTTTGGCTTTTTATATTTAGATTATTGTATAAAGAGTAATTAAAGTTTATTTATAATGATTTGTACGGAGTGTAATTGAATTGTTTTTATAATATATCCAATAAAATAAAAAATGAGTAGATGAAAATAGTAAAGTAAAGCTTTTACTATCGTAAATACAAATGATAGCTAAATATGGAGAAAGAACGAATTTTGGTCCTTCATTAGAAATGGAAGGTACCAAACATAATCTTACGCATTTCGTCGTTAGATGAATAAATGATTTAAAGGCTAATTGTTTGATTAGATGAAAAATGAATAGTACAGATTAATTTTAAGTTGCTGCATCCGGAAAAATGAAAGTAAATAAAGGAAAAACAAATGATACATGTGGCACCGATTTGATATCGAAATTCAGTATCGACTTTTAAAATACCTGCAGTATCAAACTAAATTTTGTCAAAGACTGTCTCTAGTAATGGAAGACACCACCATTTAAGTTGTTACATTCTAGAAAATGAAAAGAAATAGAGGAAAAACAAGTGATACATGTGATATCGAAATTCAGTATCTTCTATATAAATACACACGGTGAATTTCTACTAAATTCTTTTCAAAGACTGCCACTAGTACCGGATGACATTACCGTTTAACATATGATAAACGCATCAAATTTTGCAATTAATAAATGAAGAGGATTAGTTTATATGATACCACTAATATTCAAAATTGCAATAATTTTTAAAATGGTTGATTAAAATAAGTGCAAAACCATTAACAAAGCAACTCTATATTTAACACTTGATAGCATGCCTATACGCAGAGCTAGTGAGTGCAAGTTGACACCGAGGAAGTAATGAGGAAAGTGCATTGCCGTGCCGCGGGAGCCGTAAAAATAAGAGGCGATTTTCGGAGTCGTCCGAAAAAAGTTGATTTTATTAGATACTCCGTAGTTGTTTGTAATATAATTTTTTGTTTTTCCATTATGTTTAAAAGCGAAAATATATAGCAACCTTAACCCATTTGCGACAAGACCAGCGCCATTGATATGAGGCGACCCAATTTATGTGACAAGCCGATGCTCGATTTATCTTCGCGTTAGAAAACATGCAAGTCCTAGGTCAAGTTCGACCCTACACACAATAGGGTAAGCCAAAATTAGTTCTTCGTACTTAGTTAAGATGCGAAGTTGTGAGGCGAGGATCGTTTAAGACGGGTTATTTTTTTTCTTAAGCTTTAAAACAAGATAATGTCGTCATTTTATATTGATGATCATTTATCGACAGAATTGTTGTAGGCTTGTAAGTCGTAACTCGTAACTACTACAGCTAAATTTACTTTTACAACAAAAATAGTTGTTCTCGTGACATTTTATCGAAAAATAATTTAAACTTTAATATTTATCATTTATATCAGATCATATGTCATATTTTTTTCCGTCTTAATTTAAAATAAAAAAATCCGTCTTAAAAAAACACTTTTAAAGAGGTTAAAGACAGCTAAGAAGGGGTGGGGAAGTTGGGAGTCATGATTCGCCCTCAAATTCCGGTGTACCCTTCTTTGTCCTTCTATTTACGTCACCTCTTTATATATATCTTTCTCTTTTATTGTTTTTTTTTTTTTTTTTTAAAAATCCGTTTCTCTTTTAGTCTTTTGCGTCTTTCATCAACAAACCTAGGTGGTCTTTTTTTAATCAAAAAAGTTAAGGGTAATATTGGTAGTTTGGTTAAATGGGTTTTACTTTTAAAAATAAAGTGTGTGATATTTTAGTGAAATGAGTGTAATTGTAGGGGTAAAAGTGTTATTTTCATTGTTAAAAGCTACCATACATAGTAATGGGGCTAAATGAGTGAAATTTCCGAAAAAGGGAACTGGGGCTAAATGAGTGAAATGGAGGGAGTACTAACTATCCCCTCCATTTTACCATTTTTTCCCACTTTCTCTAAACGGAAATTTCACTATCTTTTTCTCATTTTTATTTTTGTCAATTTTCAACTAATCTCATCTATCAAATCTACTTTTATCATCTTTCTACTTTAGTTTCAGCTACACAATTCACTCACCTTAATTATTTAAGAAAAAAGTGAAACGAAGAAATTGGAAATTTGGAATGAAAGAAATACTACTCCGTATAACATTAACATACACTTGATTATATGTGAAATGCAAATATACACCGGCTGTACCATGTCATCGTGCACCCTACCTAATTAGAATACTGAACTATTTTATTCCCTGTAAATGATTATTTCGTACGGAGTATAAAAAAAAAATTTAAGTCTTTTTATATTAATTAGGGAATATAAAATTTTCGTACACCCGATACACTTTAAAAATTTTATCACCATAATTAATAAAAAATTATCTTCCATATAAACGAATATTTGAACTCATACTCGTATAAAATGGTAAAAATAATGTTTAATACTCCATTCATAGAGTAAGGATTCTCTCCATTTCTCAAAAAGAAATGGAGGTCCATTACTTATTAATGGTTGAGATCGGTTTTTGTGAAAATCTAAGGGTTGTAAATTTTTGATAAAAATAATGTTTTAATGAAGGAGAGAGAAAATATATTAAAATATTGATGTATTAGAGAGGAAATGGAGAGAAAAAAATGGAGAGGATTCAAATTGCCATTCATATAAGGATTTATTGCCAAACACCACCTTTAAAAAACATGTTTTGCGAAACACCACCTTTAAAAAAAAAAAACTTGCAAATTCATACCTTTAAATTTTTTTTTTTGCCAACTACGACCTTTTTGGGTTAAATTGACTAAAGTCAATAAAATTCCGATAAGTGGCCTCCCCTTTAACACTCCTCACGTGCCATATTTGGCTCCTTTAATCGCTTTTCCTCTTTTAATAATTCATTTAAAATCCAATTTAAATTTTCAACCTTCTTCAACACACTTCTTCATCTTCAATTTCCATGGAGCGATATTTGACAGCCCTCTTCATCTTCATCGCCATTTGAAATCTTCATCGCCATTTGAAATGATATACAAGAAAGACGAGTAAGCCAAAAACGTAACTCGGCAAATACGATGTGAGGATAAGTACAAATGAATACCTGCTTTTGGCTATTGAAGTCATTTACATCCCAAATACGAAGTGAACCATCTTCAGATGACGTCAAGATGGTCTCTTTTTTATCTGGATGCCATTCTCCACAAGTCAAACCAGTTATGTGACCCTTGGTGTTCTTCAAGTCACGAATATACATATCACCCTTTACAAACTCGCCAATAGTGATGCATCACGGTCATAAATCTGATAAGAGATGGAATAATCTGTCAATTATAAACAAACACCGATGAGTGAAGAAAGAGAGACAAGTGAGAAGAAAGTGGTACCTTAGCCTGAGCAGAGCCAGTGACACACAAAAAGAACCCAGCTGTAGGGCTCCAACTCAATGCTCGAACTTGGTGCCTTTCAGAAGGTTCCAATTGTCTAAATGACGACAAATCTCGTTTCATTCCTTGAAAATCGTACATTCGAACTGTATAATCATAGCTACCAGAAAGAACTCTTGACCCTGAGGGATCAACTGCTAAAGTGGAAACAACCTGTCAGCAGATAAAAGAAATTCAGGCACTCATACTAGAATCAGATCCATCATAATCCCTATACACTCGTGAGTCGTGAACAAACATAAAGACTTTCATGATTTAAAATAAAGGACATCACACTGGTTGGAGAAGGTTTCAAATGGCGATGAAGATGAAGAGGGCTGTCAAATATTGCTCCATGGAAATTGAAGATGAAGAAGAAATTGGATTTTAAATGAATTATTAAAAGAGGAAGAAAGCAGTTAAAGGGGAGCCAAATATGGCACGTGAGGAGTGTTAAAGGGGAGGTCACTTATCGGAATTTTATTGACTTTGGTCAATTTAACCCAAAAAGGTCGTAGTTGGCAAAATTTTTTTTTTTAAAGGTATGAATTTGTAAGTTTTTTTTTTAAAGGTGGTATTTCGCAAAACATGTTTTTTAAAGGTGGTGTTTGGCAATAAATCCTTCATATAATAGAAGTATTGAATAAGTTACTCCCTTTATCTCATCATTTGTTTACCATTTTCTTAAATTTTTTTCACAAAAAAATTAAATGTAAACAATTTACTAAAACAGATGGACGTACATAAAATCAAAACACTAAACTATTTGTTGAGGAAAAAACCTCACGTACACATCTTGGGGTCCACCTTGGGTGTATGGTACCGTCAATGTTGACTACCGTCACTATTTACCTCGACAAGGTGAATGTTAATTAAACACGA
Organism: Dianthus caryophyllus; assembly: GCA_023091065.1. Classification (NCBI taxonomy): domain Eukaryota; kingdom Viridiplantae; phylum Streptophyta; class Magnoliopsida; order Caryophyllales; family Caryophyllaceae; genus Dianthus; species Dianthus caryophyllus. The sequence continues at coordinate 38,543,316 of CM041518.1, read as the reverse complement.
GTTTTAGATGGTTATTTTTCGTTTATAAATAGTTATCGATATCAAGGGGTCGTTTAGTTGACACAAAAATTAAAATTTCAAATGAAATTATAATTTATGTGAATTTGATTTGATTTCTACGATTAATTTCATGTGAATTATAATATTTGTTTGGTTGCAATTTTAAAAAGTACTTTTTATATAAATTGCAGGTTGCCAAGGAAAAGTAAGGTAATCAACTTTCTACGATTTTTAGGAAGTTGAAATTTATGGAGATTTTGGTTTCTCCATTTCCGCATAAATATGAGCTACAAAACACCCGTCATTTTTGAACTTTTTGAGATTTTCAACTAAGTAGCTATTTGAACTTGTGAAGATATCTGGTATTGAAGATGTCTAGTTTAGTACTCTGTAGTTAGCATCGAGGTATCTAGTGATGCTGGGACCTAAGTCAGAGATTCAATACCTCTTTTTCAGTTGTACTGACTTTGAGTATTTTATAGTACCGAAAAAATTCTCACAAAGTACAGAGACTTATAAACAAACGGTAAATACTTAAATATCTTATACTCCGTACTCCTTTACATACATATACGGAGTATAAGGCATACTCTCCCATTTTTTGTGCTATTTCTACTTTTATATTTCATATGATGGGTATTTTATTAAAGTGCGAGAAACACTAAAAATGAGCGGAAATACGTATTACCAGTATATTTTATTATGTACTCCGTATATAATAAGTTAAGATCCAATTAGATTAGCACATGTGAATTTCAAACAATTGAATACCGTTTGCCAAGTTAAACATAACATATCAAACTAATTGAAGAGAAAACGTCATGATTGAGTAAACATCGGTAGTTATCGCCAAATTTATTCGGGTATAAGATAACGATATAAAACCAAGGAAAAGAATCTAGTACGCTCTTATTAATTTTAATAATACTCCGTACTAAACTACTCCCTCCATTCAACTCATTTTACTCCCACTGTCTCAGTCATTTGTTTACAGTTTGACTTTTTTCCCCTCGCAAAAAAGTCAAACTGTAAATAATTCACTAAAACAGAGGGAGTATGTTTTTTTTTTACACTATTCATATTTCGACCTTTAATTTCAATTATCTCTCGATACATAAGTGTAAATATATTTATGTGTGATCTTGTTTGATTCATCTTTATGAGTACATTATTAAAATTTAAATTTCATATTTTTTGAATAAACGTAGTTAAAAATATTAACGCGTGTTGGCAAGTATGAATAAAGTATAAGTGCATTGTGGAGTTGAATGGAGGAAGTATTATTTTAATTTTAATTTTAATTTTAATTTTAACTATTTAAATACTCCCTCCATCCCACCTTTTTCCTCCTATTTCATTTTGGACCAAATATTAAGAAATATTAATAAACAATTGATAAAGTATTTTGAGTGGAAAAAGTATTAATAAAAAATTGTAGAAGTTGAAAAAGTGGAATAAATATTAATAAAAAATGGGAGAAGGATGATGCAAGTGGGTAAAATAATAATAAACAATGGATGAAAAAGGAAAGTTTGAAAATGGGAGGAAAAAGATGGTATTTCCTTTTTGGGTAAATGGGAGGAAAAAGATGGGATGGAGAGAGTAGAAAAAGCCCACAATAATTTAAACTTACGTAACGTATATGAAGTTAACAATGATGAAGGAGGTCAAAGTGGCCTCCTCTTTTAAAAAAGAGATATTTTAAATTAATTAATTGTAAAAAATAAAATAGTGAATGAAATAGCAAGAGCAGTGGTAGTCACTTTGAAGAAATAAGGAATGAAACGACGCGTGGCGAGAAAACAGCTGTAACCAAAAAAACCAAGTCTTACTTCTTCTCCGTCCACTTCCTACCTTCCCCAACTTATATCAACCGTTTACATCCTACAAGCGGTGTGCCACTATTTTGTAATCATGCCATTTTTTTTTTTACCGTTTTATAGGAGCTGAACTTATCGAAACTGAGCTGAATTTATAAGAGATAAATTTAGTTTTTGTGTGTGTAAATTTATGCTTGTAATGAGCTGAATTTATAGGAGCTGAAATTAAGCTGAACAGATAGATATTTTTGCTCTCCTTATTATACATCCCTTAGATATTTTTATCCTACCCAATAACGCAACTGCTCAATCACACGCCCTTATAACAGTTAACGCATTTATTATCTCGTGTTTGGGAATTCAAAAAAAAAAAAATGACTAATTTATTACTTTGTAATAGGAATGCCCAACAACACGTTGACACGTACTAGGATATACTCCCCCCATTCAAGACTACTCCCCACACGTTAATATCTTTAACTATACATTGCTAAAAAATTTCGAAATTGAAAACTAATACGGTGTACTACACTTAACAAGATGAATCAAATAAGATTACCCATAACTATATTGTCGCTTATATATTTCACACAATAAAAAAAAAATATTTCAAATAATAATACTGTTGGAGGAGTGCACTTAACGATAAAGGGAGTACAATTTACGTAAATTACAATTTAGAAGTATTTATTCTTCTGAAAATTTATCTTTCCATGTTGACCTTTACTCGATTTTTCAAAATTTTCGTAAAATGAAAATATTTTTTTTTTTTTTTTTTTACCTCCATTCTCCAACACCATTATCATTTTTTTGGGTGACGTGGAAACCCGCAGCCATTATTTTAAGTACGCCATGTGAACCGCCGTTTTTACCAGCTCTACAGACTCATAACTCATACTCCGTAAGACATAACCTCAAACCATAATTTTCATACACGATTGCTCTTGAAGAGAAATTAAATTTAAGACCCATAAAAATTTCATCCATTATCATCTTTTCTACGGAGTATTTCTAGTGTCATTTTACTTTAGGAAAAAAATATACTCCATCTTTAATAGACTCACCGTCATTTATTTACACTCTTCTCAAATCCTCCTCACAAAAATATTAATCTGTAAACAATTTATTGAAACCGAAAAAACGGTCTTTTCAAACATCAACAGATAACACTATACAATGGGTTACTCGTATATTATAAATTCTCGTTTATCCTCTCATTACCGGCTTAACCTGTCACCCTTTAAATACCACACCACCCTCCTCTATATAACTCACTCTCACATCACAACCATAAAAACCCTCTTTTTTTTATTTCCAACATTTTCACCCCAAAATTCTTCGTTATCTCTTTTTAAACTAAGATACTAAACAAACAATAAAAATGATGATTTTCGGTTGCGCAAGTAACAACAGCAACGTAAACCGTAAAGAACTGGATCGAATAAAGGGGCCATGGAGCCCCGAGGAGGACGAGACGCTAACCCGTCTCGTCCAAAAACACGGTCCACGAAACTGGACCTTAATCTGCAAGTCGATTCCCGGGAGGTCCGGGAAATCGTGTAGGTTAAGGTGGTGTAACCAACTGTCTCCACAAGTGGAGCACCGCGGTTTCACCCCTCAAGAGGATGACACCATTATTCGGGCCCACGCTCGCTTCGGCAACAAGTGGGCCACCATTGCCCGCTTACTCACCGGCCGCACCGACAACGCCATCAAAAATCACTGGAATTCTACGCTTAAGCGTAAGTGCTCCGCCATGGTTGCTCCGGCGCCGGAGAATGAATTCGCCGGCGCCGCCGACGACGGTGGGGTCAGTCTTCCGCCGTTGAAGCGAGCGATGAGTGAGGGAGCGGAGGTGATAATGAAGGACGTCGAGAGTCCTGAGAAAACCGATGTTGCTGAAATGGCGGATTTTTCTCCTGCGACTGATTTGTGCCTTTCTTTGCCGGGAACGGCCGGAAATCTGCCATCGCCGCCGCCGCCGCCACATGCGTCGGCAGCGGCGACGGCGGAGGCGCCGTTTAGTACGGAGTTTTTGGCGGTGATGAAAGAGATGATAAGGAAAGAGGTGAGGACTTACATGGCGGGTTTAGAGCTGAGCGGTGGCGGTGGTGGCGGGAATTGTTCAGGGGCGGCACATGGGGCGGTGAGGGCGGCGATGCAGCGGATGGGGATCGGGAAAATCGAGTAGGGTTTTCGGTTTTTCGAGAATCGAGAAATGAAGATGAATTGAGCGGAAGATAAAAGAAACAAAATGAAGGGTTTGTTCTTTTGATGATGTAGAATCAAAGAAGAAAAAAAAAAAAAGAGGAAAATAAAAATTTTGTCCTCTGTTTTTTTTTTTTTAGGAGTATTTTGTTCAAATGTAGAGGAATAATTTTGAGATGTTTTTAGTGTACAGAAGAATGTGGTTGTGACGGAAAAAAAACGACGAAGATGATGATGATGATGAGAATGGTGAAGTTTGAAGATGAAGTTTGTTTAACAGATTCAAACTCGAAACAAAATCGATCAAAAAAAAAAATGACTTTTGAGAAGCAATATTGCTTTTGTTTTGTTAATGTTTGGGTTAATTAAGTTAATTAATCGGCTCAAATGTGATGAACAAATCAAATGAAATTAGATTTACATCGAGATGAAATCGAAATTGATGACATAGAGGCATCATGTACGATGTTATTAGTAGCATAAAAATTGGACCCAATTGTGTGTCTATCTTCGAAACTATCCTCATAATCGTCATTTTAATTTAGATCGGACACAGAGGCATCATGTACGAGGTGTTAAAAACAACCGCGGACGATGTTATTAGTAGCATAAAAATGGACCCAATTATGTGTGTATCTTCGAAACTATCCTCAGAAACGTCGTTTTAATATAGATCGGTCGGTCAGGTTACGTAAATGGGTAAATGTGAATTAGTTCGATTTTATTTGACTTAATGGCATAACAATCAAAACTTAAATATGCACAGTAGATTATATTGTAAGAAGTTGAAATCATAAACAGTATTCCGCATATGTGATCAAATTATTACGTGATGGGGTTGATGTGAACAACTCAAGTCTAAAAAGGAACAATTTAATTTAATTTAATTTAAAAAATAAAATAAAAAGGAAAATAATAATAAGACAAATAAAAGTATGAAAGACTGAAAAAGCAAAGGCATTTTTCGGGTGTGTTACAACTTACAACTGCGTTTTTTTTAAATACAGTATTTTTTATAATTTTTTTTTTTTTATTTAATGTATTATTTAAAACTCAACTTGGATAATTAATAATGATTCAGTTCAACTTTATTTAAATATTTTAATATAAATTTGGAAACTTGAACTGCACTGACTACAGTCCAAAACTACACTAAGTTTTAAAAGATGATGATGATGATGATGATGAAGTTCATCAAATGCTTAGAACTGTCAACTCAATCATGCTTCTCTATACGGTGGTAGTGGATTTGTTTCATTGTCGCATGCTCTTTTTGTTGTCTTCTGTTTCGTTTTCTAAATATCCGCGTACAGTGATCACCTTAAACGTTAAAATTGTCACCTTTTAGTCATAAAAATATCGTTACACAGTTACAGATAAGTGACACCAAAGAATGATATCGATATAAATGTGCCGGGCACAACGGTGGGTGTTGTACATTTCGCGCATACTAAAGAGAAGTCGAGTTATGTCGTGCCACCAATAGTGTCATGTCTCGTGTCAAATCAAAAAATCGAGTTGTTTTGATCTCAACCTTGTCGGTCCATGATGTCTTGCCGTCTAATTTTTTCCAAGGGCGACATAATCATCGATTTAGATCGTGCCGCTACTTATGTGACTAAGTTTTAAAGATCTTTGCACGTACAGGATCACCCATACGAACACCGTTTACTTTTTATGTATTTTTACTATACTTTGATAGTGTTTTTTAAACGACTTCTACAAAAGATAATCCTACAATACTTTATGATAAGACAGTCTTATAATAAATTTTCGAAAAACTCATCGAAGAAGCAATGACGACATAAGCGGATTAGCGATACGGTTGGCCTACACATAGGTGCTAACAATCATCAAACAATATGAGGTAATCAGTAATCAGCCTCTAAAACAAGAAATAGATTAGGAATTAGCGATAACCACTTTGTATTAAGATTAAGACAGGTATGACTTTCGAACACTTTAACGCATAACTTAAACTAATTAACTCACAAAAGTCGGAAAGTGTGTGACAACATAAACACAGCAATTTCCGAAAACGACGCGTTCTTTTTAAAAAGTACGTACTTCCTCCATTTTTTTTTTGTTTCGTTTTTGTATTTCTTTTAGTTTTGTAACTATGTGACGGAAAATAAGAGAAGCGGAATGAAGTAGTAAAACAGAAAACGGAGAGAGTAACAAGAATTACGACCAGTTTACTGTTGTAAAACGATCGAGACGTTCTACCTCGGTAAACTGATGAATAGAACTACATATTCTATTTTTCGGCCAACTGAACACCACCAGCGTTGAAGCACAGGACATCACCAAAATGACAAATTTGATTCCGAATTTGAGTGTCTCATCTTACAATGGGTCAAAGACGAACAAAATATAGCTCATTGCAACTATGTGAGAACAACGACTGATTTCGGCTTTCTTATGTACTAAAACTGATGATTAATGTACATTATTAACAATCGCACTAGGTGACATTCCTGAAACGGTCGAATGAAGTTAAATAAAAGGGTAAAAAGTAAAGGGGAGCACCTCATTGTACATTTGCGGCTTGGATGGTTCCTGAGCTCGGGATTTGTTGGCGTATCTGTCTGATAGTCACCTTGAATTTTTCGATCAGATTAAGGAAATCCTGTTTCAAGGACCATTCGGGATCATTCAACGCGCGCACCGAGTTAAGACACACGAGAAGGGTACCCCCCTCATGTAGAAGAACCTGCAACCATACAAGTCGGAAAATATAAAGACGAAAAAAGCAACGGTAGATAGAAATCTCGCACGAAGAAATTTGGTCATTGCGCAGAAGGAATGACGTTCTTACTGTTAGCCAAAGTGGAAGAAATCCCATGACCGAAGGTAAGGAAGCTGCAACTATAGCAGTTAGTGCAAGGGCTACATTTTGCTTGACCTACACAAACCACGTGGAAACGAAATCATTAAAACAATACCCAAAACACTAGCAGAATAAAATGGCAGAGAGGTACATTACATCCAGTGTTACTACGAAATATTAGAAATGTCGGATATAGCCATATAGGTGTATATCCAAGTGTTAGACTTAGCACGGCTTAATATTGTAGGCTTTGTAGCAATGAAACCGTGCCCTAAAATGAGACTACGTGTAGGGCTGAGGGATAGCTCTTCAAAAAACAAAAACATATCCATTCTCTAAATATGCGTAATCCGAAGTATTTGGATTAAACAGAAAAATATTTGCAAAATTTGGTTGCACATGCACAATATTTTAACACACTTTTTTTTTTTCTTTTTCCGGTGAAGATTGGGCATAAGAACTCTTTACCTTATCGTAGTGTAGAGTCAAGCAAGAGTATGGCACTATGGCCCTAGAAACGAAGAGGCAGTAATATAGGTTACGACGAGGTCTTACCAGTGAAGTTGTTTGATGAGCTTTAGCTACACAGAACGGAACTCCTGAAATGTTGTCTTGCAGCAAAAGAACATCTGCAACAGCTATTGCTGTCGCACTAGCTCGTTGAGCGAGTACGATACTGACAGTAGCAGCAGCTAAAGCTGGGGCATCGTTGATTCCGTCTCCAACCATTATAAGGCCTTCACCTGCGTTATATTACCGACACAGAGATGGATGAAGCATCACTTTCAAGGTTCATCAGACATGCCCATGATATACTGAATAACCGATGCTGGGCATCCCAAGATCATTTCATGACCACAATGCAATGACATGAACTGATAATATACTGACAGACCTGTTTCTCTCGATATGCGCACTACATGATTTAACTTGTCCTCAGGTTTGAGGCCAGAGTGCACCTCGGTGATTCCCACAGCATGTGCAACTCTTTGTGCACTTGATTCGTGATCGCCAGTCAACATCTTCACCTTAAACTTGCCTTCATTAATCAGCCATGCTATGACATCAGAAACTCCAGAGCGAGGATCATCTTCAAAATGAAACAGTGTCACCTGCATGCAGTTTGAGCTTCTCCCATCACTTTATGACGTAAAAAAATTAAAATAAAAATACTCCGTAACAGTTTATACAAATTGATGACTGGCTAACTGCTGCTTCTGTTCTCCATTAATTGTAGTTACTAACCAAGTTTATAATAATCCTGTTATATCTCAAGCAATAAACATTGATAGCGAGCATCTAAAGTCTCAAGTCACAGCCAATTTGTACAATCACTACAATGGTAATTTCTCTATAGACCAACGATTAAGAAGGCTAGCACAGATCTTATAATAAATGAGTTATTTCCATATAATCAGGAATCCCGAGGAAAATAACCTGGACACAAACATGAAGCAGTAGGTTTGATAGGGCAATTGAAATGTAAATATTCATGACGATGAAGTGATTGAAACCATACCTTGTCATTGACCGATAGAGCAGCATGAACAAACTCATTACCAAAGGTTGATGCACTTACAGCATCCTTTATCTTCTGCGATTCATCTTCATTTTTGAAAAGAGAGGCGATGTAATCCACAGAGCCCAATGTTGCTCTAACTGGTTCACCTCTTCCTATTCCAGACTACAATGGCATGAAAACAAACCAGTTATGACAACAAAGTAACACGACTTAAAAAAACAAAAAACAAACTGAATGCATGTAATATGGCAGTCAAACACTTTTTTCCTTCGGTGGTGGGGACTATAATCTATATGCAGAAAGAAAATAACACAATACCTCATCGCCAGATACTGTCGCAAGGAGACCTCTGCCAGGTACAGACTGAAAGCTTTCGATCGAAATTGAAGGTAGGTCCAGACCGACGCTGTGATCAACAACAGCTCTGCACGGTAAAGCTGCTCATTATTTCAGCACCACAGAACTTTACTTAAATGTCAATATAAGATTGTCGTGCATTCCGTTGCTCACAAGAACTCCAATGGAAATGTATCCGTGGATTCAATCTAATAGAATGGCTACAGGACCTACAGTTGGCAGTTTTACCTCAGTACATCTTAAAGAAATGCAATGACCTAACTGCGCAGTCCTAGATGAAATAACGACATGTAAAGACTAATTGATAATGAATTCAACGGCGAGAAGTCTTACTAAAATGACCTAAACCACACTCACTAGTCAGAGCGCGAGTTCACTTAGCAAGCATTAACATGAAAAGATATCAGTGGTCCTACGCAATTCAGGCAGACATATCTGTGTGTCCCAGCAGAACACTTTGGATCTCAATATCTCATGAACCTATGCACAGACCAAACTAATTCCAATAGTTTTACGAGAAAGAGTAAGATGGTTCAGGTAAATCCACTTGAATCAAACGTACCTCCCAATAGGATGGGTAGTACCTTTCTCCATAGCGGCAGCTACAGCTATTGCTTCTTTTTCACAATTGGGGACACAACATGCAGCAGTTTTACCATCAACACCAACGCGATGTCCATGAATAGGTTCAATGGCCTTGAACTTGAGCATCCCAGTTGTTAGTGTTCCAGTTTTATCAAATGCAATGGTGTGGCACGCAACCAAAGCATCCAATACATTGCCACCTTTGAGTAGTATGCCCTGAGAAGCGAGAAGAACAGGTGAGAACTGTATTGAAATAAGCTTTACACGATGTTCATTTTATATTCATGAACAGATCCCCAAATGCTACATGAAAGAGAAAATGAAGCGTTCTCAAAGTGAATATAACCAAGAGCAGGCAAACTTTGATTTGAACAGTACCTTCCTTGCACAAGCACTTATAGCAGTTGCATATGCTAAAGGCGCTACAGCTAATGCACAAGGAGATGCTGCAACCATTAGCCCAAGAGCTCTGTAAATAGATCCTCTGCAACCTACACGACAAAACATTTGGACTAAGTTTCCCGTATTGACGAGAATGAAAGTAAGCAATCCAGTATTGGAAACAATTGTACCATCACAGGTGAATCCATGTCTACATCCATGGGTCCTAGACTCCTAGAAGACTTTAAACAATTTTTTGCTACATCTTGCTCAGTCTTGGTGTTGCCAGTTAAATTTAAAACCACTGATCTTAGCATTATATAAATATATAATAAGGACATATGGAGTAGAGGTTTTCAGAAAGCACTAAAACAGCAGCGATTATGTAAAGACTACGCTATTTAAAGCTGTCAGAAACTACAGTCACTTCGGTCGAGCCTACTAGACTATTTTCATTCAAAGAAAGTCAATAGTTAACTTTATAATAAGTCCCTCCACACCATGTTAGCTCTCTAAATGTCAGAGATGGTAACATTATCGACACAGAGGTAGCAGAACTTTCCACGTTATAATGTGGCAAGTAAAATGCAAAGTCACAGAAACAATAAATACAGGTGCATACTGCATACTAAAATTAAAAACAATGCAATCTGAACTTCTACCAAAAGAATTTCCTTTAATATAGATGCATATTACAGCAAGAGTAGCGGTTGATCAGCATCACTTGCAAAGAACTTCTAAGAAAAATAAAAGAGAGACATTGATCCATCACCTCTACATTACCTGGTGTGCTGAAGAAAGGCCATTTGAAAACAATTGGTCCTACAAGAGCAACTGCAACTGATAACACCATCACAACTTTGCTGTAGCGTTCACCAAACTCATTCAACCAACGCTGAAGCTTAGGCTTGCTTTGCTGAGCTTCTTCAGTTAACTGAACTATTTTGCTCAACATCGACTCTTTCCACGTCTTGGTAGCCTGATTCAAACGTTCAACATAGGTCATGATACCCAGCAAGTATGTTATGCAACAGCCAATTCAATGTTGTTGAATTGGCGTTTGCCTAACATATATCTTGGGAGTAAACTTGGTCTGACAATTCCTTGGCATTGTTGTTGACAAGATTTAAAGCAGTACCTCTACTATCAGCATTCCATCCAAGTTCCTAGCACCACCAGGAACTCTATCTCCGACATTTCTCTCTAGGGGCTTCACTTCTCCCGTCAAGTGCTCAATCGTAATAGTTGATCTTCCTTGTGATACAACACAGTCCACAGGCACCGACTGTCGAAAAATCACAATATTTAATCAGCATATTACAGCACCCAATCCATTTCGGAGTCAAGTTCAGTACAGCCAAAATACTAGTTCTACCTCTGGAGAAAAATTGTACCGCGTCAATAACTACTTTGAAGCGCTCATCAGAGTGCCAGGTTAATTCATGTGAACGATTAGGTTTGACTTTATTATCTCCAACTTGAATCTGTTAGCTCTATAATTTTAAACATTTTGTTAACTTACCCAAGTTCTCCTCATATTTTACTTCGTTTTATAGTCACATTTTACCTAATGATAAATATTGCATATGGCGGTTCATTTAAGCCGATCTTACCTTATTCTAGGACTAAGGTTTGGCTCTTGTTTATAAATAACTAAAAACATCAAAATGGGGTAAAAACAAAGATTACCTCACCAGCTTGAACCAAGACAAACATGCCGACAGCTAGTTCAGTCACTGGAATTTTCTTGTAGGATAAATCAGAGAAGTCGGGTGTCTCGTCTTCCTCCACAATTACTAAAGCAGAATCGGGGTAGTTTTCTTTCAGCTCTTTGACATCAACCATCGAACGACTTGTAAAATATTCTTCAGCTGCATTTACAATTGTCGTATGATATTTCATTGGATTAACGAAAACCTCAGATGGAACCAGCAATAAATAAACAAAACAATATACCCAGAGAAAGTATATACCTATATGAGCCAAATTAAACATAGCAATCAGCAATCCTCCTTCCAAAGAGTTTCCCATGAACACCGATGCAAAGGCCGCAAGCGCCATGAGAACGTGAATGTTTACTTTACCACCTGATATATCAATTAGAGCATCCAATGATGCTGAAACCTGTCACGCACACCAAATCACAACTCGAGTTTTGTGAAATGACACGATGATACCAAATGCACGAGCTATTTCAGGCTTCGGCTTTACTTTTGGTTCAGAACAGAAGCACATCAACATAGTAACCAACTTTAACACAGGCTATTTAAATAACCGAAAATGAGACAGTGTTATCAACAATCTTGTTAAAAGCAAAATTAATAGACTCTTACTAATAAGCACATTTATACTAAGTACTTCCTACGATAACCTAACATCACACTCTTGCTAACATAGTAGGATAGTTAATTTATTAATACATACAACTATAATGATTCCTTTCACTTTATTATAAGCTGCATTGAGGGTTTGTCCAATGTTTAACGACACGTGAAAAAATAGGGATACGGTAGTCATTTTCCATGCCACATAAGTGGTCAATTACTTTGCCCATAACAAAAGGTGTAAAAGTAGGGATAAAGAATTTGTTTTCAATTCTAAAATGTCGTAAATTTAGGAACGAGTCGACTAAAATAAAAGGACATACAAGTACAACGACGCTGAATGAATGAAATAGAGGGAGTCACGCCCTGTTCTTCCGAACTTCTTTTTAGTTCAATTCATATAAGTTCCATTCGTATACTTAGTCCTAGCTTCGATTTTCCAAAGAGGTGTTAGCCTAGTGGTTAAGACTAAGATATTCTGGGCCATAGCTCTCCGGTTCGAATCCCCCTCCCCCTTGTTTGTAATGCGACTTAGTTCATACTTCGATTTTCCAAAAAAATAAAAATAAATAATTTACACTAAATTAAGTTTCATTCAATTCAGTTAAGTAGAATCAAGTCAAAAAAGAACAAACCTAACTCATAAAGTCATAAGTACTATACTAACTAAAAGTCTAAAACTAACATAATTTCGATTCGAAAACTGTTCTCAGCAATCAATTACAATTCCCAGCATTCTCCAGAAAGAAAGCAGCTTTATATAAAATGCTACAAATTGATTCTAAACTACACAAACAGTTGCAATTTTATTCTCAAACAAAAGAAAAATTTGAGAGGTAAACGAAATTACCCCAACGAGAGGAAAAGCGAGGAGAATCAGTGAATTCTGCAAGGGTTTCGAAACCGATTTTGGAATCAAAAAGGGGCAAATTGCAGCAGTTAGAAACATCGCCATAGATAAACAGCACAACCTCAAATTCTCCCTCAAATAATCCGCTAATTCCATCCATTTTATCGATTTCGCAAACCTAATTACACCTTCCTGAATCTTCGTCAGCTCACCATCGCCGTTTCCACAGTGATGATGATGGTGATGATGATGATTGTGATCATGATCATCATGATCATGGCTTTGATTATGATTATGATTGTGAGAGGAAGTAGAATTGAGTGTAAATTTAGGGAAATTGGGCGAAAAAATGAGACGATTAGAGGGTTTAGGGTTTCGAAAAGCGGCGAAATTAGGGTTGAATTTGGGGGATTTGATTGAAATTGAGCCGTGAATTAGAGGGAGAGTAGCCATTAAATTCATGAGAAAATTTGGTGGATTTAAACAAAATTAGGGCAAATGAAATTGGGGGAAAATTTGGTGGAATAAAAAAAAAAGGCGGGAAATATAGTTAAAGAATGAAAAAGAGAGAGCAAATAAAAATAAAGAAAAAAATGGAGAAATTTGATTAAGAAGGAAGAAGGTGAAGTGAGGAGGTGTTGCAATGGAAGACTCACTATGTGCTCACCACGCTCTCTCTCTTTAATTGTTCATGGGATGATGACAAAGGGACTATGCCCTACCCTTGACATTAACCTTACCAATTAGTACTTTCGCCTTCTCTGTCTCGGTCAATAATTTACGTTTTTATAATAAATATTGTTCAAAAGAAATGAGAATTATCGAAATAATTTCATATATTGTACATTTATACGGTACAACGTATGATATATATCTCGTTCATTTAAATTCAATGACATCATTTGCTTTTTTCACACTTATTGAGACATTGTGACGACATATCTCAGCTCTCAATTGTTTAAAATTATAAAAATTTGATATTAATGTTCTACTTTTCAAGACAGATAAAACAAGATCTCACATGATTATATTTTTATTTATACATTATGAGTTATTTCTAAGATTCAACACCTACATAAATAATGCCAAAAAGTGTTTGAATGTCAATGGATTTGAATAGAGGGAGTATTTCGTAGTTATGTACTGTAAGATCTTGTTATATTTGTATTTATAAGTACACTTAAGAATATCAAACTAGTATCGCTTTTGTAATTATGTAACTCAAGATATTAGTATAGCAAAATGTGCGTTGACAAATATGCAAAAGGTAAATATAAACTATTAATGTACAACGCAGGAAGAAACATTTTAAAAGGAAAAAAAATATTCCCTCTGTCCAGTCATTTATTTACAGTTCCCTCACAAAAAAATCAAACTGTAAACAAATTACTGAAACTTAAGAAGTACGGAGTACTAAAATAATGGTCTACAAATAACTTATACAGAGTACTACCTAATGGAATTAGGTTAATAGGATGTTACTATTGTGTATTTTATAAATTCTCGTGGTTGTATCATAATACTTCGTATAAGAAAATGAATGAATAGTTACTTTTAAAAAGTGAGTAATTAATTACGGAGTAATAATGGTTAAACACGATATTGATATGAGCTTAATAATACCCTAAATAAACTACAAAGTCTGCAAAATCAAGAAATAAAATCGAGATTTAATGTAAATTTTAGGGTTACTAATTTTGTTGTTATGTTAGAATAGCATGTCTCATACAATAAGGCACTCTCGTAGTAAAGAGGTAAACAATCATCTTCAGTGAGTTTGAGTGAACTTGGTGATTTTTAGTGAGTTTAGGTTTTGAGATCCATCGTTACTTTGCCCAACATTTTTGTTACGAAGAAGAAAATAAAAAAAAAACTTACTCCGTATACAATATCAGCATCAGATGTGCATAGGAAGATCAGCCATAAGTACAAGAATCACGTCGTTGCAGCTCAAAGTTCAAATCGGGGAAGCATACATATCAGGAGATTCGGAGAATTACATAAATATACGAATACATCGACTTTGTGACCCGCTGTTGTTTGTCTTGGACCTTCGAAAATTCACATTCCTGCGACTGCGGAGGTGTCATTTACAGTTACAGGTCACGAACACCTCGCAGCTCCTACAGAGAACGTAAATTCACAAACGACAATGACGATGACAATGACAATGAATTTGGTAACAGGAGAAGTCGTCACCAATGGTGTATCGTTTCCGGAATTAGTACAGCACGCCCACTTGAAAGGCCTTCCTAGCGCTTCAGTTGTTTTGGGCGTAGAAAGCCAGTTGAGTCAGTTATCGCTACCTTTGCCATCATAGACTGTGAGAAAGAAGGAATTTTGATTCTTTTGCAGATACCTGAACAAGACGACGACTTCTGTTAACGCATAATACCACTCATCTTAAAACTTACATACAAACGATCAATGACACGTGAAAATAACGAAAAGGAGGAGAAAAGAAATGAAGATCACAAAACCCAGATGAAAAAGTATCAATTTACAGGTGAAAACAAACTAACATAGCAAGTTTCCTAAGAGACCGTCTTACACTAATTTAGTGTGAGATCGATAAGAAATTTAATTAAAACTTGCACAGAAAAAAAAAAAAAAAAAAAAAAAAAAGGATAATTTTTTCACGAGATACTCCGTACTTTACTGTGAGATGTCTTGCAATAAACTTATTGTGAGACCGTCTCATTCAAGACTCGGTACGGAGTATAACTTATATTGCAAATGTTCAAAACTTCCTTCTAAGCAAGTTGAAATATAATTCCATATATTAATCTAACGAGTGTTACGAAGTACTTCAGAAACAAAAAAAGTTGTACGAATCGCTGTACAAACATACTTGAGTAGATCAACTAATTTTTGCTGCAAGTGAGTCCGAGTTTCCTCTTCCATGTTAACGTAAGCTAATAGCTCCGGCAATTTAACTGCGAATACCAGGAAGTATATTAGAAACACGTGAGAGCTAACAGTAATACAGAATTATGTAATAAGCTTACCAAATAAGCGCAATAGATGCTCTGCGCCATATATAGTTGATGGAGATACATTATTGGTTACTGACTCTTGATATTGCTGCCTTTCTTTTTTGTACAAGAGCATCAAAGGCAGCGCTTTGTCGAAATAGCAACGTAACCCGTTCAAAATTTCTGCGATTGAATCGCTCATCCTGCATACAGAAGTTTTGGTTTAGCATAACAAGCATCGATATCGTAACACAGTTTTAAAAAAGAATTGCACTGAATAAGGATCCATTATTCTCATCTCTTATCTTATCAAACACTTGAAAAAAAAAAAAAAAAAAAAAAAAACAACTTAATAAAAGTTTAAGAGTACGAAGAGAACAAACTCTAAGAAGCGTAATGACATCAAATACCATCAACTGCATTGTTAAGGAGAACGAAAAAAAGGCTAAGGTAGTTTCAGCAAGTTAAACCGCTTGCTTCATGAATAGATACACATAAAAGGCAGAAGCCAATAAAGGGGGTGTTTTACATACAAAACGACGAAATATGAGAAAGTTAGACACCTGTAACCTCGAGAACTTACGTGCCATCCTTTCTTGATCTGTATTCAAGATACTTCTTCAACAAATCGTCTACATTTGGAGAGCGGGGTAGTTTGACAAGCTGCAGAGAAGAGTTGTGATAAACTCGCATGTTATATCATTCGAAATGATGGACTACAGTAAAAAACATATCCATGAGCCACGAGTATTATGACACAACATCTCGAGTTCACATGCATCCCTCTACTATTTCATTCTTCGTATATACTACCATAAAAGCTTTGTGTAAGCATAAACTGGGTTAACAGACTCTAAGCAGCAAAATTACGAAATTTGAGGCTCATAAAAAACAAAATTAGCAAAATTAGCAGCAGGGGGTAATGTTTTAACCGATTAAAAAACAGAATCTACAAAAATGAAAAATCTACACACATATACATACAACTCTCGTCACAAGATGACATTGAACATAGCTCAGACACCACATATATATCTACAAAGACAACTACGAACGGTTTGATAGTAACTTCCATCACAAATCGTCTACGATCTTCTTACAGCAAATTATCCACGCACGTTTCAAATGTACTTGGTCACATCACACCAATATTATACTCCTAAATCCTAACATTGGAATTTTTTATTTTTTTATTTTTAATTTTTGTGTTCCCATACCTTGTCTTTCTGCATGACTAGTTCCCAATCATCCACCAGTTGCTTTTTCAATGTTGACGGCATCTGGATCTTCACAAGTTTGTCCGCAGAAAAGCTTTCCTTCTAGCAAACACAATACAAACTATCAAAGACAAGTTAAACAAAAGAATGTTAAAAGTACTACTCGATCCGTCATTGTTCTGAAGTGAAAGTACAGTACAACGATGATCCATGAAAGATGAGAAAACATAAGCTTATAAGAGAACATGTGAAACAAGGAGTACTGCACCAAGTACCACAACGTGTTAGACTTCTAGTTTCATGATGTATCTTGTAAAAACACCGGAGTATGACGCATTTACTAAGGCAATCTCTTGCTATCAAATGTTGCAATATAGTGTGTAAAACTTGGCCAAAGGACAAAGGATCTATACAAACACAATTTTCAAACAACTGGAAAAAGCTATTCATTAAGCGATAAACAGAATCAAACCTCATCGCCTTTCCGCTTCTTCCCTTTCGCCACTGCATCACGATGTATATTGTGAGGTTCAAAGATAGAAAAGAGAAAACAAAAAATGAAAAGGAAAAGAAAAAAAAACCCACAATTAAACTCTCGAGTTGTAGTAGTATGCAAAAATACTTCATATATCAGAGGCATAAAACTAATTAAAGCCAGTGTCACAATAGTACATTACTCGTGACCCCTAGTGCAAATGTTATACACGAGTGCACCAATGAAGATACTTGTTTATCGAAGAACATTGTATAAAATAAGCACAAATTCAATTACCAAAAACGATAGTCTTAGAGCATCTGCCCGCATTACCGTTGATCTTTGTCTCCTCATTATCCCCTTTTGCATCTGCAATCACAAAACTGGATGAGCTAACAATGTAGATCTTGTACCATAACAAATAAATTTGAAGAGAGAATTTCAGCAGGTTTCTTTCATTTCCAATGGAGCCATATATTTCGTATTCTTAGGCATTATAATAACGAGTGATAAAGCAACATAATTCTCTTTAACACCAAAATTTCTTATATTTGTGAAACAGGAGTTCCTAGATGCAATTCACTACAAAAAAAAATTCAGCCATTAGTCAGCAGTCTATATATGACGGAGAACATACCTGTAGAGCCTTTTGGCTTTGTCTGTGAGGAACGACCAGTCCTTTGAGTCTTGTCTGCGCCCTGTTTCTTTTTCAACTCCTGCTGTTTTTGGACATTTTCATCAGTATATTTCATCAGGCGATCTGCACCAACCCATTCATCCCAACTGTGAAAAGACGTGAACAATGAGTTATTACAATATACCAAACTTGTTTGAACTTCATAGGATCAAACCCCTAAAATTGACGTGCTTCCTCATTAGTGTGTCAAAAAAAATCTTCTCGAAACTTAAGTATATACATTACCCTCAATACAAAAAAAAAAACCAAAAAAAATAAAAATATAATTAAAACATGACTACTAATAAAAATATGAGAGTCAAGCATCAAAAATTAAACAATATTTTTGTGCTAAGGTGCATTTATAAACCGATTAAGGATCCTCTCTATTTCTCAAAAAGAAATGGAAGGTCCATTACCTACAAACGGTTCGGGTTAAAACTGGACTCGATCGAATGGTTGTAGATTTATTTGGAAATAAAAAGATAAATTAATGAGATTGAAATATATAATAAAATAATGTTTTGTGAGAGGAAATGGAGAGAAAAGAAATGGAGAGGATCCGTTTTGTTATAAAACAAGAAGTTTTCAGCTAGTATGACAAACAATGAACTGGACATAAAACAAATCTGCTAACTTGTTTTGTCAAAGGTGACGTTTTCCAACTAACTAGCAAACTACGACAGCCTAAGTGCGAAAAAGAGAATATAAGCATGCTGAAAGACAAACACCACAGACTCATAACTAAAAGGTTAAGACCATTAATCTTCGACAAAGGTTGAAAATATCTGCTATATTCAAACACTATTTTAATCATCCCTACTCACAAACTTGACGTGAAAAAGATTGCTGAACCGCTTAAATTCTTGAAATCAACATAAAAGAGACATGCGCAGAGAAACAAGATAGGACGGGGGAAAATGACAGTAACTCAAGGGTTTCGTACAGCAGGGCTTCACGGAGTTTAACCTACCTTTTATTCCAACCCTGCAAATAAAAAAAAAAAAAAGTACATGTATCGTTTAGTAATCAACTCTCGAGTCTTGACCAAAAATTCAAAGAAGAAACAAAATTTGAGTTCAATCGCAAGCCTAGCTTCACGATTTACAGTAAAAAAAGAACGTAATATCGATTTAGCAAAATTGTGAGCTAAAAGTATACGATTACTTACAAGATAGTGTACAAAATATCTCCATTCTTTTTTACGAATCTCAGCCTTTTGGATCTGAAACATCGAGAAACACGAGAAATGAAGCATGAACGAGCAGAGACGTTGTACTTTTAATTTCTAACGACAGCAGAAGATGATGCGTCTCTCATATTGTCGACATTTATCAAAGTCATATTTTTCCTCAGATTCAAGAGTCCTTCACAGCAAGCATAGAGACCTCACACGCACACATGAGAAGATACCTCAACAACTCAAAATACATGAAATTACTACATTTACGAAAACAGCAATCAAGTATCGAGGTACGTCTGCAAATTACAGTGGAATTGATGCAATGACTCATTTGTTTCTGCTACTATTTCACATGTTTATGATGATTAAATCATTGATGAATTCAACAAAATCACAAAAAGTTTCCACCAAAACCTAATGAATCAAATCATCATTCAACACAATTAAAAATTGAATCCGAACTCATAAATTTCGATCACTAAACATCAAATTCAAATTTCAACACTAAACTTCGACACATCCGCCAGATACTCACACACACTATCAATTTTTGCAGCAAAAACCTTCTAAAAAAATTCTCAAACCAAACACAAACACATTCAAAAACCTAAATTACTCTAATACCTTTACACTTCGATCAAACAGAAGCAAATTTACCTCAAACAACAACAAAGAAAATCGTTCAAAAATCTCAGACGCAAGCTCAATTTCACGAACAAATCAAATCAAAACGCAATGAAACAATGCAATTGAAGTTGAATTTCGGAGGAATTTACGAAATCGAGAAGAGAGAAGAAACCTTCGCTTCGTAGATGCGAGGGCCGTGGTAAGCGAGGACTTTTTCACCGTCGGAGAAAACGCTAGGTTTTGGCTCCGACAGTTCGCTGTTCGATGAATCGCCGCCGTCTACGGCGGCATTGTTGCCGGAGTTTTCCTTTTTTTCGCCGGTGTTTGAACTCCCCATTTATTTACCAAAATGCCACTATTTCCACAGTTATTTTCTTTACCCCGTTTGGCCGTATTTGCTTTGTTACTTTTTGTTTTTAAAAACCGTTTTTGTTTAACCAAAAAAATAAATAAATTGTTTTTCCTATCTATACCTCCGTATTTTTCATTTTTCCGCTTAGTTATATCCTTGCGTTTGGCGTATTTTCAGTTGTACCTTACGAGGTGTTTGGTTCACTTAAAAAAAGGTATAGGCACGGGTTTGGAATGAACCAGGTATGAGTTTCTCATACCCAAGGAGGGGTGGGTATAAAATTGATTACCATAAAATCATATTAAATTCAACAAAAATATGAAAAAAAGATATAACATAATGTAAAATAATTTTTGTATATACGTAAATGAAAAAAAAAATATCTTAATTTTATTATATCCAAAATTATTATTTAAAACATTTTATATTACAAATTTTAACTTTCAATTGACTTGAAATCCATACAACTTAAAATCGAAACAAACACTAGGTATAAGGAATCGAGTCCCAACCCCATACCACTCAGGTGATTCCTGATTCCAAACGCCCCATTAAGTTTATAAAGTTAGTCCCAACCGCAACCAAACTCATACCCATGTTTCATTCTCCATTATAAAAAACAAAGTGTTTAATGCGAAAAGATTGAGGGAAAATTGACTAAAAAAAGGGTGAAAATGCATATATAAACGAAAAATAACGGCTAATTTGACGGTTTGCTCAAGTTTAGTTACGGCTGGGACTAACTTTATAAGTTTAAGGGTACAATTAGGAATACGCCAAACGAAAGGGTGCAACTAGAAAAAATGAGAAGTACAAGGGTATAGATGAGAATAGTAACTGTGAGCGATGAATATCAGAATATATACAGAGTATTTAATAATTACACGTGTTTTAAAGTCGTAAATAGAAAATTAAGCCACAATCGTTCGTGAAATTAAATTTGACATGTTGAGATATGGATTATAAAGAGAAATTACTGGAGGTTGTTGGCTCTCATTATGTCTCCTACTCCCTCCATCCAATATTACAGTAATTCTATCGAAAGACTCGACTCACATTAAATTAGTGTGAGTCACATACAAATCAATCAAGAAAAGAAAAAAAAAAAAAAAAATAACTACCTCTTTGTGAGAGGACTCACAATAAACTTATTGTGAGTCCCGTCTCACATAAGAATTTGTCCCAATATTAAAGTTCATGGATGAAGGGAGAAAATAAGAAAAATTGATTATTTGTGATGGAAAATAAAATGAAATAAATATTACTCCGTAGCATATTAGGGTAATTTGATATTTCCCACCTTTTGTAATCACCATTTTAAAATTTCTCACCTTTTGTAATTTTTCATAAAATCTCCCACCTTTTATAAAGCTTTCGATCTCTTAAAAATTCCCGCCAAAATGCAATTTTTTGTGAAAATTAAAGAATTTTTTTTTAAATATTTTCATTACTAATGAAATTTAATCGTGCACCGAAACCCAAAATATGAAAAAATAAAATGAGAATTTAACGTTTTCTTAAGTGAAAATAAAGATTTAATATGGTAAAAATGGGATTTTGGTGGGAAAATTTGAGAAAATGTTTATAAAAGGTGAGAAATTTTAAAAAAACGTTAGAAAATGTGGAAAATTTTAAAGATGTGTTTAGAAAAGGTGGGAGATACCAATAAATCCATATTATGGGACCAAAATTAATCTATCTATCTATATTAATTATATATAACAAAAACCACTTACACAAATTTTCCCTCCAATTTTCCCTCCAACTTTTACATATTTTAATCCTTTTTATTTTATTTTATTTTATTTTCTTTTTAACTCATATAAGTAATAAGTCAATATCTTCTATGTGCAAAGGAGTATATTTTTTCTTTTTATCTATTTAACTATCCATTTTTATTTGTTTTCAGTAAACATTTTAACTTTTAAATAATCCATTTTTATTAATTAATTTGTTTTCAATAACATTCTTAGCGCATTTTACTATATTATTATAATAAATGATGAATTTTTAGACAATGTATTGCGGTACTTTGATCGGTTTTTGCCATATTATGATATATTTTAAAATAAATTTATAACTATATTTGTATAAAGAAAAATTAAACGTTCCATTATTCTAATTGTTTTGTTACAATTTCCAACGTTTCTATCATCGAATTTTGATAGTTTATTAAGAAAAATTAAAATTGATACTTTCAAACCTATTAAACGGGTTAATTAGAAGACAATTACGGGTCAAATGATTTTGATAGTTAATTAACTGCTTTAAACAAGTTATATAAACGGGTAACATGTTAAACAAATACGCAGTCGGTAAAATACAGTTTGTTGTATTTTGGGTCTAAAAACAGATGTTTATTTAAGTTGCATTTATATTATTATTACGAAGTATTCTTATTTTAATTTAATATTAAATTCAATTAACAAAATTCAATTAACCATTAACTTATTTTATATATCCCGTGCATTTATGCACGGGTATTATGTTAGTAATAACCATAAAAAACAAACTAAAAAGGAAAAAATTATAAGTAGGAACTTTAAATATGGATGTACCGACCAGGAAAGTAAGAACTTTAAAAATAATGGGGGAGTAGGTGATAAACTTGTAATCTCCATGATGATACATTTACTTTTTTATACAAATCACCCTATAACATTTATAGAAACAAATACACTTATAATTCATTATTTTATAGAAAATTTCTCAATACATTCCTTAATTTTCCTTTTATTTGTGTGCAACAAATCGGTTTTGATATTGTCATAATTATTCAACAGAACAATATATGTAACGTTTTAAAAAATTAATGCATTTCGAAGTTCACATGCAATGAACTTATTCTATTCATTGCCACGTTTAACCAACTTAAGAAAAACCAGCAGATTTTTCGTTCAATAATTTTAAATAAAACACATTAATCTAAACATTTAATTTAAATTATACCCAAAATTTACATTTGCTATCTTTATTACATTTGCAAACTAAAAAATGTCACCAAGTATACAAACTCATGTTTTAATGGTCTCATTGTTCTACCAAGGGCATATAAGCCCTATGCTTAGGTTTGCCAAGCTACTCAACTCAAAGGGTGTCAATGTAACCATAGCCACTACCGAGCATGCTCGCGACCAAATGCAAAACGGGACATGGCAACGCGATCAGCTCTTAGACTTTGAGTATTTTGCTGACGGTCTTGACATGGATCTTGATCGAGATAAGAATTTGAACATTCTCTTAGAAGAATATTTGCCTAGAGATGGTGCGAAAAATCTTTCAAATTTGATTGATTCTCTCGAAACCAAGGGTAAGAAATACTCATGCGTCATTGGTAATGGTTTTGTTCCATGGATAGCTAGCGTTGCAAAGGCCCATAACATCCCATGTGGCATGTTATGGGTTCAGTCTTGTGCAACATACACTATATTTTACAATTATTTTAAAAACTCGTGTATCTTTCCATCATTGAGTGACCCTAACAATGTAGTAGAGATAGATGGATTGCCCTTGCTTAGGGTAAGTGACCTTCCAACTTTTGTTTTCCCTTCAACCTCACCCCATTTCCGAAATCTAGTCGAGACAACAATGAACACCTTGGATCAATTTGATTGGATTTTCGGAACTTCGTTCCAAGAACTAGAGGAAATATTTGTAAATTACATGGCTAATCACAAACCAATTAGTCTAATTGGACCATTAGTCCCACCAACAATGTTTGAAGAGCAAAAACACATTCAAGATGATAATGACATTATTTGCATAAATTGGCTTAACAAACAAAGTCCATCATCGGTTATATACATTGCCCTAGGAAGTATCTCTGTGTTAACACAAAGCGAGACCGATTCTATAGCTACTATACTAGAGAATGACGACAAATTACGTTTTCTATGGGTGAGAAAAGAAGGAGAAGAGGGGTGGGGAAGAAAAATGGGTGATTTACCCAAAGATTTCTTAGAGAAAACGAAAGATAGAGGGTTAATTGTGTCATGGTGTTGTCAAGAGAAAGTGCTAATGCACCCGTCTATTCAATGCTTTCTGACACACTGTGGCTGGAACTCGACACTGGAGGCTATAACTGGGGGTGTCCTAGTTATAGCCTATCCAGACTGGACCGATCAAGTGACCAATGCTAAGCTCCTTGTCGACGTGTTTAAGGTTGGAGTAAGGATGAAAAAGAGTGACAAGGATGGAGAACTTAGCAAAGATGAGGTTAAGAGGTGCATTTTTGAGGTGACTCAAGGACCTAATGCTAAGGCTATGAAGGATCAAGCTATCAAATGGAAAGAAGCAGCTAAAAATGCAATATCAACCAATGGTTCTTCCAATAAGATCATTAACAATTTTATTTGTGAAATTAAAGGCAAAGTTGCTTGATTTAGAGATATAATTATAATTCATAATAATAATAATAATGTTTAATTAATGTGGTTCATTTTAAGTTGAATAAAATTTGAATTGCTTTTGACTTTAGGCATCAATTTGTAATATTACATTAAGTTTTTCACAAGTTTGCAATCGAAAATTAACGCAAATTTTAAGTATGATTCATTTGTTATTGACGGAATTGAGGCCCGATGACCTTATTTATGTAGGGTTTTGAGGACATAAACAAGTTTTATACAAACCCAATTTGCCAAGATCAAATCGCAAGTATTGAACGAATTAACAAATACAAGTAAGATGAAATACATACCTTCTCGCAGCGGAATAATATAATAATAAGAAGTATGTAGAATATAAGAAATCCTTGAGAACCTGCATAATAATAAGAATCCCATAATAATAATTAACACCCCAATTGTGATGCCTCCATTAGTATCCACACGCATTTTGAGCTACAACCCAGATGCTAGTGCGAGGGTTTTCCAACCTCTCTCTAGAGAAACTATTTTCTCACTATAATATGTGGACTAATCTCATAATTGAATTGAGTTGAATTGAATGAATAATTCCTTCACAGGAACCCCATATATATAGTAGAGAGGAAGATCTAGGTTTTCCATAAACCTAATCCTAGTAGGTTTCCATAAACCTCAAGAGTCAGAATTTGGGCTAAACTAGCTTTAGACCCTGAATTAATTAATACGTTCTACTCATAACATAACTACCATGAACATTTGTGTGTGACCCAATGGGCCCACTTAAGAGCTACTAGACACATAACTTATTTATGTATCAGATCAACATTGGTCTCTAGCAAGACGTGTTGACCACATAGACTTAAGCGGGTTAATTATTATAGGACAGTGGACATAATTCCTTCAGTCTCCCACTTGTACATGTCCCTATAAGAATATCAATAAGTCTCTTTGCTACTATTGTCTCTAATTGAGAATGAGGTAGGTTAAGTGTCATCCTCATATGTCTCAATCGTTTTCTCGAATCTCCGAGTTGACTTGTCAAAAGACAGATGAATGACAACGCATTCCATCCGACCGCGGCCACGGATTTACACAAGTCACACTCTTCGAGAGGCCAAGAAACAATAAACTCTCTAACAAGAGAGGAGCAAATCCCATCTTGTCTAACCACATCCTATCACATGATTCATGCATACCCAATGACCATCCGTAGTCCCTTTTAACAGATGACGAGGAATAGTATCAAAGCATACACTTCACATGTATGCATAGTCAAAGACTCGGGTCAAAAGACCAAACAAACAAACAATTCCCAAGAACCTTATCGACACTAAAGTAATCCTTAGTAAAGTTCTTCTCGGCGGGTCAGTCTAGTGCGTATCCTCATATACACACCTATGTGCCTGGCTTGGTACATCGTTACCTATGACTCATGGAACGTAGTCATCAACCAACTCACATACTAGTCATTTTCAAGTATTCGATTCGTCCCAACATAATACTCTGACTAGAGACAAAATAACTACATCCTTCTTTTAATAGGGTTCCACTTACTAAGTCACGTACTTAGTAAACCTATCAATCGATGTTATTGTTATTTTGGGACTACATTTTAAATAAATGCGATATTTATATCAATTATCGTAAATAACTCCCACTGAAATAAACACCTCCTATTAGTATCAAGACCATTCGCTCATGCGTCTTATACAATTCGCAACAACATATTTCTAGTTGCGTAATAGGTATTTGTGTGTGACATGCAATCACCATTGCATCGAGTTATAACATTTGCAAATACACAATTTACCTTCTCTCAATAAGATAATTTTTTTTTTTTTTTTCATAAGCACCATTAAAGCGCTTCATAAACAACATTATTCGAGTGTGCTAATGTTTTATAAATCAAACATCTATCATTTGCTTTACCAACAACAAGACACTCAGTATTAGTCATCATTTTATGTTTGGAACCGTTTCCAACGCATAACTCATTTCATATAAACAAAGAGGTACCTAGATAGTCATCAAGGACCACCTTTACTTGTATGAACATTAAATCACTTGTAACACATTTACAATGATATATTTTATCACAATTTGTATCACATAATGATTCCTTGAAGTTTCATAAGCGCATAGGATTTCCTCATGACCACTCAAGTACATAGGATTTCCTCAAGGCTTCTTAAATACATAGAAACATTCATAGATAGTATTCTAGTGACACTTACTAGAACTTGATTGGTTTCATGTTACTAACACGAACACATTAAAGCACTTTTATGCTAAGTACAAAATACTTCAAGCAATAAAAGTCAAACAATGAAAGAAATATGTCATGAACATAACAAGCTGTAAATACATATGCACTCCCACTAGTCTTCATGTACACAAATATATAGATTTCTTTGTCTTAAATGGATCAAAACGCCTTTTAAACCAAAATATCAAGAATAAAGATTTCAACTCCAAGTTACTTATTTCAAACAATTTTGAAATTTTCACAAACAACTAGCGCATTCTTATTGATGTGAAACTGTTTTTCACACTCAACCACCAAATCTCATTTTATGAGACTATGACGACATTTGCTAGTTTCATGGATTTAAGCATATGGTAAATAATCTCCACTATTACTTTAATTACCAACCGTGCTCATTAACATCATATATCCATCATACTAATAGATATCTTATGTCCATCCATGTTTCATATATATAAGGAGTTCTAGCCCATCAATGTTTCCTTATAGGTCAAACTTACGTGACATATATTCTCCCCCACCGTTTCTTTTAGAGATCACATATCTCAAATAGAAACTTATAGATCCACGTAACAAAATATAACTTTGTTCTTTGGATAAGTGGTAGAATGTATATCCTTGAAGAATACCTCATAATAGCATATGTTGGAATTTTGAGCTTAAGTTTTAGAAAACAACTTTTCTTGTAACTTCAAAACTCAAATCATAAAAGAAAATTAGGAACTTTTCAATCCATATCCCATATCATGTCTTTTACCAACTTGTATGGACACAATCTTACTCGTGTACGTAGACTTTATAGTGCATAAGCCTCCAAAATATCATTAAGATCCAAGTGACTTATAGTAGAACGAACCTTAAAAGATTCAATGTGAAACTCATTTCACTAATTTCTACGATGATCACAAATGATTTTCTTGAGCTTTGCCTTACTTGAACAACTCATCAAGCTGATCATATACTTCCATCTGAATATCCTTGAAATTCTCAAAGTATTTCAGATTTACGTTTCATCATCCAATGAACATGACCATAAAACTACAACGTAGTAAATGTGGTGAAGTACAAACGAATTTCACTTTCTCACAATATGACTATTGATGCACACATATCTCGTATATGTATGATCAAACAAATCGATCGTCCTCCCACTAAACCAAGTAGAAGACGCCATTTTATCGTCTTTACAACCTTAAAGACGTGTCATATTAGTGAAACACAAAATGTAAGACTTGTACTCAACTGATCATTATGTTATGAAATAAGTTGCCCTTTTCTAAGAGTTTAAGACCCAGCATTAAAGTTAGTCTTTTAGTACTGTATATTAGCAAGGTACTTGAACAACGACGTTTGCTCAAAAACACATAAATTCTATTCATGTTTGAACATGAACCAGAACTTCAAGCCTTGCTTATATAGGTACATAGATAACAATTTTATCCAATCTTAGCATTAAGCTTTAAAATTAAGTCAAGTGATCCCTTTTATGTAGATGAAAAACAAAATGTGTTCATTTCATATACATAATCACTTTACTTTTGTCATTACTCTTCTCGAACTCACTACATTATCAATGTAAGAGCTGCATTTGGTACCTCATACCAAAAGTAGAATATTGTCTTTTACATTCACAACATACATATTTGAAGTCACTACTCCAAATTCATTTGCAGATCTTCTAGATAATTCTTAGGAGTTGCTCTTCCAATGTTAATTTATCATTACATCAATGATTAAATCATTCCACTAATGACAAATATTTACGTACTCAATTAAACCATGCTTAGGCTTTAGGTATGATAATAATCATTAACTTACCGAACTTTAAGCCATTTAACATCGTCTAAGTCCAATAGCTCAAGCCATTTACCTAATGAACTCAAATATCATTATTATTTGACCTTCTTGATACGACGTTTAATTATATTGAGTATCATATGCTAATTAAAGCATCTTATACTATTAAATAAGAAATTCAAGTTACATGTTTCATTCTTGATGAACCGACTTTAACTTGAGGCATAACTGAAACGATTTTCAGTAACACTAATAGAAATATCCAATCATTCTAGATTATCATTATAATCTTGTCATCAACGTATGACATGCAAGCTAATTGGATAGTTTTCACTATTTTTCTCACTTAATGGGAACAATTTCCCCTCAATTAGACGATTGTTTAATTGAAACGTAGAGCCATCACCATGACTTCATCCATACAGTTTAAACTGTATGTTAACATTGGTTTTACCTGGTATGAAATTCCTTTATAAGGACAAATCATATCTCTCACTTTTGAGAACTTCTTTCTCAAAACACCAATCAATGAGTTTGAACCATTTCAAATCGCTCGTTTATTAAATTGTGATAACATATGACCAAATATATGCAACACTAACGATAATTAATATGAATTGAACACGCTTTCCTCATACATGTACAATTATTCCAAGATCCCAAATATTAGGTGTCTTGAGTGAGCTTTAGCTCATCGCCCAAAACACAAAACATAAAGGTAGACATCCTCGCATGTCAATTACATCTCCATGTAATTCTTGGCCTGGCTTGCTAGTCAATCATGACTTGAAAACGACCTCTTGCCTCAAGGCTCAGCCTCACCTGACGGCCTCGTTAAGCAAACCAAAAAGAACTTATGAGTAACAGTTATTCATCCACTCATTTTACGTTACTGGCGAAGCACCGCTTTAGCGGTCACTTTAACCAATATAGCAAACATATTGCGATGAAACCATTACTCACCTTTCCACTCAATTTACGTACGTTACTCGCTAAGCACCGCTTAGCAAATACTTAGCGTGTCGTAGCAAACTTATTGTGGTGTTCTAATATGGAAAGACAATGCTTAATATTCCGGAGGGATTATAAGTATGGGTTCTAAGCATGCAAATCTCAAATAATTATTAAGAAAAGCATGGTACCCAAATTAATCTTTACAATTTACAATTACTCTTTAGTTGTATATTTCTTCAAATATACGATCTTTTGGAGTTAGACTTATTATTCGCCATGAGGAACCGTTCCTAATCCGAAAAATAAGTAAATCTCATCTCCATTCGATTTATAACCGATAAAGTAATTCACAATTGTTATAGATGAAATCTTCATTGCAAGTCAAGCTAAATTTGACCTCCAATGACCATTGTATTTCTCCCTTTTAGAAAAATCTTTTTCAAACTTGAGAAATAAAACAATCCTTCAAATTTCGATTCATAATTGTATAACAATTTACAATTGTACAACAATTCAATAATCGTAAATTATACCAAAATTCGATTCATAATTGTATACAATAACTCGTAGTTGTATAACAATTCACAATCGTGATCTAAATAATTCGTAGTTTTCAACAAAATTAGAATCACTCTCAAAATCGCCGCTAAACGGGTCGGTTTCAACATAAACCGATAGCTTAAATAGCCGATTAATGATTCATAATTATCAAAACAATTCATATTTCAAATTGAGTCTCACTTTGATTCATAATTATAAAACAATTCATGATTGTAAAATAATTCATAATCGAACTCAATTCAAAATTTATTTTGGTTGATAAAAACAGAAAATACACAAAGATCATAAGAACAACACGAACTGGACTGATTCGACAAGTGAACCGATCGGTTCACAAGTCAAACCGGTCGGTTCGACCACCAAACCGATCGGTTTAGTCCAAACCGATCGGTTTCTGCTTGTTCTAGTTTTCTGTCACTTCCCGTAACATGTAAAATCGATAGGTTTCAGGTAAACCGATCGGTTCCAACCTTTTACAGAAGTTTTTCGTGATTTTCATTACAACTTTTCTTTGACCCTTCAATTAATTTCAATCGAGTCTTGCCCTAATTAAATTAAGGCTCATCGTCAACAATGAAATTAATTCTTAGGATTCTTAAAATTCATTCCAATCGAGTCTTATTCTAACACATTAGAACTCATCGTTAACAATGGAATTAATTTCTGGATTCTTAAAATTGTCCCTTCAATTTATTCCAATCGAGTCTTTCATCGTCAACAAAGGAATAAATATCTTAGGGTCCTTTAGAAAACGTTTTAGGGCGATAAAATAAAACAACAACAAGGTTTTATATAATCAAAACTCAATTTCATAATTCAACAAATTAAATTCATAAATTGAAAAACCCTAAACATGTTTCTAATAGATCTCAAATATTCAAATTCATCAAATCAATTGAATCTCTCATAACCAAATTATGAGCCAAGATTCAATAGTTAATTTGAACAATACTACGCGAAATTGGCTCTGATACCACTGTAGGGTTTTGAGGACATAAACAAGTTTTATACAAACCCAATTTGCCAAGATCAAATCGCAAGTATTGAACGAATTAACAAATACAAGTAAGATGAAATACATACCTTCTCGCAGCGGAATAATATAATAATAAGAAGTATGTAGAATATAAGAAATCCTTGAGAACCCAGAATAATAATAAGAATCCCATAATAATAATTAACACCCCAATTGTGATGCCTCCATTAGTATCCACACGCATTTGAGCTACAACCTAGATGCTAGATCAAGGGTTTTCCAACCTCTCTCTAGAGAAACTATTTTCTCACTATAATATGTGGACTAATCTCATAATTGAATTGAGTTGAATTGAATGAATAATTCCTTCACAGGAACCCCATATATATAGTAGAGAGGAAGATCTAGGTTTTCCATAAACCTAATCCTAGTAGGTTTCCATAAACCTGAAGAGTTGTAGCTGGGCTAAACTAGCTTTAGACCCGGTAATTAATTAATGAGTTCTACTCATATTATAACTACCCTGTACATTTGTGTGTGACCCAATGGGCCCACTTAAGAGCTACTAGACACATAACTTATTTATGTATCAGATCAACATTGGTCTCTAGCAAGACGTGTTGACCACATAGACTTAAGCGGGTTAATTATTATAGGACAGTGGACATAATTCCTTCAATTTAATCCCTCATCTTGCTCATTATGATTCATACAACTTCATCCTTAGACTATCTTTATCTACAGACCTATCTTTAAACTTCAGACTTTGTCACCTCAGCTCTCCACTAACTTTTCATTTTTCATATTTAGACTCATACACTCTCAGACCCACTAAAAATATACACATTATTCTCAAACCCATTTCAGACTTTACCACCTCACATTTCCACTTTAAAATTATTTTACTTATTTTTATTTTATTGCTTTATTATTTACATCTATTCTATGATAACATATTTTTACGCATAAATAAATCCGACATTAAATAAATATTTTGATAATTTTTTTTTAATTACTGATACACACATATTAAAACCCAAAATCTAACGTTCCAAAGTACGGAATAAAATTAAAAGAAAACATAAAATAAAATTTGCATTTTTTAATATTATTAACCAAATTTTTTAATATAAATAATTTAATATGATACTTTTTTTGTTACATGACCAATTTTATTTGAGTAAGAACATTTTAATATAGATCAATTGATAAAATAATATTAAAAGCACTATTCCTTCGTATGAAATGGAGTCTTGGAAAATCAATACCCTACTTAAGATTTTGCAAAGTCCCAATCACTTCAACCCAAGTCTTACCAAACTTCCTGACAAATCTTACCCTCAGACCTCCCTCGTACTCATGCTTAAGACTTGGTTAAAGATAATCTAAAAATTTATAATCTTTTCAATTTATATATTCTACTCCGTGTATAACATCGGACATACCCATCTATAATGAGACCACAAATATATCTATTTTCTTGGTCTATTATTTTGATATAATGGAAGCAAAATTACTTACTAAAATGTATTTTTTTTCTATGCATTTTCATTTTGGTCGACTGAATATAGTTCATGTGTAAAATTCTGTATATCTAACTCCATTACCCCACTATTTGCACGTAGAGGTGGCCAATAGCTTGGTTGTGGGGTCAGTCCTTGTTAATTCTACTCAGACCTGGCTTGTAATACCCAGTGTTGTCCGAGAGGTTATTCGGGCCGGATACCCCGTTAAAGAGGTTCATGTAATAGCTCAAGTGACA
The DNA here is from genome assembly GCA_023091065.1 of Dianthus caryophyllus. Classification (NCBI taxonomy): domain Eukaryota; kingdom Viridiplantae; phylum Streptophyta; class Magnoliopsida; order Caryophyllales; family Caryophyllaceae; genus Dianthus; species Dianthus caryophyllus. Next base: position 38,510,251 of record CM041518.1, on the reverse strand, counting down.
TAGTGCTTAAAGGGATTGTAAGTACTACTCATATCAACAAGATGCATCTTCTTTTCTGGTGGTTCATCTTAGGACCTCTTCAGTTAAGTGTGCTAACTAGAGAGCAATCTTAGGATGAATGACATCTTGAGAAGTTTCCAGGACGCGCGCGAGTGGCAAAGTGCACTGGAAAGAACTCGCGTTGGTCTGTGGGTGATGTATGCAGCCTGACGAGATACCGTAAGTGACATTTCGACGTTTAGTTGGGGCCAGGGTGTTACATGGCTCATTTGTGAAGAGGGTCAGGGTTAGCTAAAACTCAGCCCAAGCCCTTTCTTTTAGTAAAAGGAAACAAAACGTAGAAAAATATCCGGCCCACTAATTTAAATTAATATCAACCTGTATCTGACTCTTCTTTTCAATAGGTCATCGTGACAACATAGTCAGTCAAATGAATCAGATTGGCAAAATTACACAATTTGTCGTTTCTAAGACGGATAGCCTTACAACGGCACCGAGATACAGTGATGTTATCGTTTATGTATCAAATTTTAAAAACACAAGAGACAAAATTTTCTATATATGTAAGCCACTAAGTGTACCGTACACATAAGTTAAGGTGTCACAATTGGTGTGGTGAGAAATACTAAGAACAGTCTCTTTCCGACAGTCTCTTTTACAGTCTCATTTTTTTCTCTCACAAATATATAGAATATTAAATATATCAAACAGTGGGACTACAAACAAGTATATTATTTAAATTGATTGCTAGTAAAAAAAGGTAAAAGAGAAGATAAAAAGAGAAGGTAGATAGCATTTTCTGGTGTAGTAATATATACATATAAGCCCCATATGAATAAAATGGGAGACAAATTATTGTGCGAGTACACAACATGTCAAAGGCATATCAACGATAAACAAAACCATGAGATTACATAAAGGTCGCCGATTGTTGCATTTTAGGAAACAGTGGATATCCATGTGTAAAAAAATATGAGTATTTTTTAGAAATTAACGAGCAAATAAATCATAAAGAAAAACAAATTTACGCAAAAGTTATCATGCACAACTCTTATATAAGTCATCACCTTGGACGTAAATTTTACTTGCATAAATAATATTAACATAATATATAATATATATTTTCATATAACATTTAAAAGAAATACATATATATTTTAATTCTTTCGGTTTGGCTTTTATGATATTTATGGGGGTGAAGAGAATAACAACAATTTATTACGTATATATTCTGTTAATTATAATATCGATACTTGTAATAACTAGTGGTGAAAGCCGTAAAATAGATCATAAGCAGGGCAATAAAAGGTTAAGTGACAATGTCGTCGTTGTTCCATCTTCTTCTACTTCTACAAAATCGAGCACGAGTCAAGCATGGGTTTTTCTAAAAGCTCGAATGCATACTTTGGCTTCTGGACCTAGTAGAGAAGGGTCAGGTCATTAGTAACAAATTTTTGAGTTGTATATTACTTCATAATTTTTTTTTATATTATGTGCTACTATTTGTATTTTGAGCTAATTTTATTTTATTAGTTCAAGATTTTGAGAATGAAATTTTAACGTATTATCAGTTTAATAATCTAATTCATTACTTTATAAAGTGAGTCAAAATTAATTTGCAATGCAAATAAATTATTAAGTTGGCCCATAATTACATCTTTACTTCAATACTCATTTATTTCTCGGTTTCATGCAACTTTGAGGCGTAAATAAAGAAATACTACGTATCAGCTAGCATTCAATAATTCAAACGCTCTTTTCGTAAGGTTAAAAGAGTGAAAGACTTTTTTATTACACAAATTCTCATTTAAGAAGGGTATATCCGACAATTTAAATCTGATCAAGTATTTGAGATAAAACAAAAGCAAAATGTTTTGGAAAAAGCAAAATATTTGCCTTATGTGCAATTGAGGTGATACTTTCATCCGTTTATAGAGAGTTATTGTTTTTGTCACTGTTGAACATGAGTGTCCTACTTTCGAATTAGTCGCCTTTCCTGTCCTCTTTTATCCGAAAGAATAAAATAAGTTTGATTATGTTCAAAAATGTTCAATGTTCTTATCTTTCCTCGCATTATAAGTACAAATAAAAGTATACCTCCAAACTATAGGGAAACTCGATCGATGTTATCATGATATACGGGGCGACGACCAGAAATTACAAAAGAAAAAATTACAAAAATTAAATGCTAATTCTAGAAAAATTGAAGACAAGAAGAATAAAATTTATGAAAAAAGTACCATGCTTGAGGAAGCATAGCCTTAAAATGATGTATGAGTACACTAGGCTAGAAAGTAGCAATCACTAGCACCTAACTATTGAACCATATGGTGTAGTGAATAGTGATTGCTTACGTAGTTACGTCATCGCTTAACCATAAGGTCAGGAATTCGATCCTTACTTCATCGCTTAACCACAAGGTCATAAATTCAATCCTAGGCCAGAAATTCGATCCTTGCCTCATGAAAATGCAGCGTACGTTTTAATCAGTAATGTTTATTTCTTTGGAAATTCACACACAGTAAAAGAAATAGTCTCTGTTATCGATGGTGGACACGCTGATATTGACATTAAAAAAAAAAAAAAAAAAAAAAAAAAAAAAAAATTATTAATCCGTAGATGGGACTGATTCGAAGCGTAGACGTCATTCTATGTATACCGGCGGGCCAACGCAAATGTCCCGTGAAATTGCTTGTGCGGTGCAAGATCAAACCCCACTAATGTTTGCTCCAAAACTCAAAAGCCCCACTACAAAGATTCATGATCTTCATAATATGCTATATTCGGGTGCGTTTCGATGGGTATGATAATTTTAGCCGCAACTTTATCGATATTGTTATTATGATAACAAAATAGAAAGTGAAAACGTACAAAATTTAAATGTCGCCACGATTTAACAAAAATACAGGAACGTGAAAAACATGTTTTAGTGTCTTTTAAAGTGGATGTATTCTTTTGGTCTATTATCTTGCTTTTTAGCATTGCCTTTCATCTTCATACAATCCGTAAATATTTTACCCGAAACAATTTAGCCAAAAACGACAAGAATTTTCGAATTTGCGGCTACATGAGATGGGTGGAAAGAGGAAGTCGCAATACATAACATTACATTTTCATGACTACTTACCACAACGAAGAAAAAAAAATCAACGAGTTTGATAAAGCAGATGAAACAGATTGGAATAACAATTAGCTTTCTGACGAAACGAAAATTATACGGAGTAAATGACAAAGTTTATATCAAATTTCAGTGTTATTTTCTCGATATCCTTACCCTCGAGGTCTACACCAGTTCTTATTCAGTCTTTGAACAGCCGTCTTCCAGGTTCTTTTGTAATCAGCTTCGTCTTGTTTACACGAGCAGCTGCTTAAAAAACACGGTCTTTTCTTAAACCTGTCTCAAGAAGAGAAAGATATTCATGCACGATGGAAGTTTTATCTAGAATTATACTACGTATGTTTCATTCTCTACAAAGGAATACGTTAGATCTTTGGTTGTTGCGAGTAATATGGTTCCTTTTTAAGATAGAGAAATACCAGAAATTCACGGCAGAGTATATCAACGATCATTGACTTGATGCAATTTGACTTTGCAAATTTTCCTGGATATAAGTTGAGTGCATCTCTGCAAGCAGTTTAATGAGCGGACTCTCTACATCGCTCCCAGCATCAGACTTGTCTCGACGAATACAAATTTTTCCAGCGTTGGTGACAACAGTCACTTCCTCTTTACGTGTCTCGAGTTCATTAGCAACCACAGCATGCATATTATACTTGTTTTGTGCTGCAGAAGCTTTCTCCAAAAGTATCTCAATGTCGGTCTCTAGCTGCTCCAAAATAAGAAGCGTATTTTTAAACCAAGAAAAATCAGAGAGTTCAAACCAATATCGACGAGGTGATGGAGAACGGCAAAACCATACGATCTTAGTTCATAAAACCGATTAAGTTTTCGAAGTAAGCAAAGAAACACAGGAACAGATCAATATAGGATATAAAACCAAAAAAAAATCCTTAATTCTCAGTCATCCAAGTACAGAATCAAAATACGACAGGGATTCAGATTATAAGCTCCATTTACAGGAACGTCCCATTACTGTGTTACAAAATCAATTATATCGACAATCTCACAGAATGCAGATTTCACAGCATATGCTCTATTTTTCCACTTTATGAAGGATACCGTCATCAGTTTGGCAAAACATTAAAATGCGTACAACTCCATTTGACGTCTATAATAAGACCTAACTAACCTTGAACGAAACGCCAAATGCCCGAGGAGCCCACTGCTTTCTCAACACAGAGAGCATCTTCGGCACTTGAACGAGATGCATATTTAAGGGTCCTCCTGCAGACTGAATCTTGTGTTCTGCCTGGAAAATTCGTTCAGTGAGGTAGGAAAGACATGCTAATACTCAGAACATTATGAGGCGTATGAGGTTAAAAGCTGTTGCTTAGCGGGTTTATTTATGATAAAATCATGGTTTACGGCAACTGTAATTACTTTTCCGTGCCCCCATCTTATGACTAACAGTAGAGTCTAAAGTATAGTCAGTAACACTCATGAATCATGAGTGAAGTAAACAACGAAGGCTACTACGCCACGTTCCAGGTCGGTATATTCTCGTTTTCTAAATTTGAACCACGGAATGGTATATGCCATTACCCTACAGTTGAGCGAAAGGCTTACATGTTAATCTAGAAAGAGGTAAACACTAGTAGAAAAAAATTAGCAAGTCGGCTTGCACATAAAAGTATTAGTCATTAAATATATTCAGCAGCGTAATTGATAACATAAATATATAGTTTAGTTGCCTCAGAAAATAAATACTAGTAAATACCATGCTTTCCCATGGGACGTAAAAATCAGAGACAGCAGCAGCAAGATAGAACATAGCACGTGGCCCAAGATCCGTAAGTACAACCCCGATCATTTGTAGAAGCTGAAAAGAGGTTAAAGGTTCAGTGCATAAGAAATATATTCTGTGTAGTGAATCTGAACATTTTAACATAAATTCACATGTTGACATTGAATTTAATGCATACAGAAACATTATCGCAGAAAAACTGATTCAATGAAAATTGAAGCATTACACTTGTCACTGGAACAAAAATAGATGAAGGGCATGACATGTGCACTTTTTAAGAAGGTTACACATTTATGAGGAAGCAGAAATCGTCGTTAACAGGCTATGAACATAATCATTCTTATAAAATGATTTTAGTAATTACAATTAACGAAGTTAGCCCAATGTGATGCACGATGGAAGAGAACATGTACGCCATTTTGGATGCTACTTAAACTTGCACCTTTTCTCATCCGATTTAACTACGGATTCTAGTTCGTGGGAAAAACCTTACAGACCTTTTCTCATCCGATTTAACTACGGATTCTAGTTCGTGGGAAAAACCGTACAGATAACCAAACATCGTGGACTAGAATATAGTATACTCATAAAAAAAATTGTTTCAGAACCAAAAGGAAGACGAAACAGCAGAAGCACCAAAGACAATCCTTGCCCATGGTGAGAGGAGCTTTACCTGAAGATACTCAAATATAGTCGTAAACCGAAGCTTTAACAAGAGCCCCGCTTCTATTGCCTACAACCAAAACCCACGTCAACAACTAGACAACTATCATTCTGACTTTTAAAGATCAAAACGAAATGAACATATATGAATAATAATATTAACACTATAGTGTTAATCATGGTTCTTACTGCATGGTGATCCACAATTGCCTTTGTGACTGCCTCAACGTGTGATTTCTGCACTGAGTAAATGCAAGATATGTGAACTTATTCCATTAATATAATGAAGCAAATTCTACTACGTTAAAGTCAACAATCTAGTCATTATTGGTAGTCCGTTGTAGAAACAAATAGATAGCAACTCGCTTACCTTTTTCCTCACAGACCATTTTGCGTTCATTCAAAAAAGACGTGCACAAATGTAATACGTTAAAAACCTCAGAAATACAAACCTTGAACTCCTGAGCACTTAGTTGATTCGAAGCATTCTAGCAACGGGTCATCAGGAAGCGATCGACAGTATGGCTGACACGTTCCTCTAGATCAATTAACACACAGTTACTACCGCAGTTCAAGTGTCAAACATTTTTACCAGGTCACTTGATGGAAGAACACAACAACAGTTTTAAAGCTACCTTCGGTGGAGAAAGATGACAGTGTATCCAGCCTTGAGAAAATACCTGTGCGCTACAAATTCAATCAGTACACTGTCACCGCTAACCACCTCTAAGACTTGAATTCATATAAGACTACTTTAAGTACAAAACTATGCGAGTAAACTAATCGTTTTTATATTGATCAAAAGGCTTACGATGCGAGCCTTCAAGTGTCTACTAGTATTTAAAATTATAGCTAAGATCCAGCAAAAAGAGAAGGAAGCCAAAAAACAAAAAAAAAAAAAAAAAAAAAAAAAAAAACAAAGAAAATGATTACTCTGTCGATGCAGCGCCTCTGTGACCTGAACTGAAATTATCAATGTAGCGAACACACCGTTGCTCCAACGGAACCGTTGTACCACCAGATGTAATGCAAACAATCTTTCGCTTTTCATCCCCTAATGAAAACGATCTGTTAACAATGATCCATTGCCAAAGGAGTACAAAGTACAAACTCAGCCATGTCAATCGACACAGACACTAATCACATTATTCACCTGCTGCGCGTGAATGTCGTTCAACGAACTCTTTTAACTTTTCATTAGTGGCAGCGCGATCTTTGAGAGGGGGTGCAGAGTCAAAAAAGTTCTTAACTTCCTTTCCGAAAGTTTCTTCAAGATCCTCCATACCCCTGCGTTAACCCGTCACAACCCTTCACTCTATAATACGATAAAAACGTTCAGCATTCAGTTGTCAGAACGTTACATAGAACACGCGCAGCACTGGGCTTATGATCCAACACCCACAAATTAGCTACGCGCAAAACACAGAGTACTACTGGTACAACAAACGCCACGAGTAATTTCAAACTTCAGGCTACTACATCCGCCATAATGGCAAGGTACTCCGTACAATTTAGCTTAATAAAGTGTCAAAGTGAAGCGGACAATGTACGAGAATTCATATTCCGAAAACAATTCAATACATCATCATCAGTTCATCCCGAATTTGTACCAAAGAAATCTCTATAAATGGCTACAATACTTATACATGAGTCGATCACTCATCTCGATTTCGAAAGTATTTCAAAACCTTTGCTTTTCTTCATCAATCAGACAACAGCATACACATAATTGACCATATATTCGAAAATAACGAAAATTTCAACCTAAAACCTCCAAAAAAAAAAAAAAAAATCAATACGGAGTACAATTCTCCAGAATAAATTCATCATACATTCAACTGCGCAATGTTATTACCAAACAATGTATTTAACTACATGAATTACAAAAATAAAATCAATTATACCGCTTAAAATTGGGAATTTCAAAATTAGGGTTTCTAAATCAGTAACAAAAAAAAAAAAAAAAAAAAAAAAAAAAAAAGAAAATTAACGTCTACGCAAGAAAACAAGTAAATCATACGGTAAAATGAGAATCAAAATTACGGAAATTAGAAGATATGATATGAAAACGAATAAAATTAAATTATGGAAAGAAATTAACACTCACAAGAATTCAACTGAAAAAAGTCGACGATTTAAAGTGAACAAAATTCCCAGGCAAATGGAGGAAAAATAGAATAATTAGGAGGTGCTTAAATTGCAAGCATATTTATGGAACTCTTTGAAAAACACAAATTATGGTAAAATGGGTATTTACTATTTATGATAATTCGCACCGGTGCTCTTATTCTATAAATAATTCGAACTTCAATTAATTCACGAATAATTCCAACTATTGAATAATCATTTCAATAATGTACTTTGTCTAATTTCAATCGACGCTAACAGGTAAAAAAAAAGAGGTGAAATCGACTCTAACTTTACCCCACTCTTATTTTAAGTAAAATTCAAACCGATTTCACCTTTTAAATTGGTCAAAGTACATTATTAGAATGTTTTTTCAATAGTTTGGATTATTTGTGAATTAATTTGAGTCTTAGATTATTTATGGAATAAAATGACCAAAGTAATCTGAACTCGAATTAATTCAATTTGGTCAATTTATTCCATAAATAATCTGAACTCGAATTAATCCACGAATAATCCAAACTATTGAAAAATCAAATTTTACTTAAAATCAGAGTTGGGTAAAGTTAGAGTCGGTTTCACCATTTTTTTTTACGTGTTAGAGTCGATTGAAATTGGCCAAAGTACGTTATTGGAATAGTTTTTCAATAGTTGAAATTATTCGTAGATTAATCCGGGTTCGGATTATTTATGTAATACGAGGACCAGTTCAGATTATTCCTGACAATTATCCTAAAAAAAAAATTGTCTTTTTCCTATTTAAATGTATAACTACATGACTCGTTTCACTCTTGAAACGAATATTTCATTTTACAAGAGACTGAACAATTTTAATATTTATTATTTTTGATATTTGTCTGAACAACTTTATTCAGTCCCTTCAATCTAAATTTATATTTTCATAATTAAATATTCATATTTGTGAATTAAAATCAAAGTTAAAACTAAATATTCATATCATTATTATTTCACATCAAAGGTCGACCATTATATTGGGCCGAAGAAAATAATAGCCCACGTTACATTACGACTTATGAGGCATCAACGACTATGTGTTGATCAAGTACTATTAAAATGGTTCCGATTTTAAGGCATCATAATTATCACTAAAAATGGTAGAAAAATCGTATAGACAAATACGAATTAGATGATCTTATAATAATTTATATTGTAAGATTGTTTCATATAGGAATTAAGCTAAACACAATTTTGTTGGATAAGACGGTCTTACTATAACTTATGATCAAACCCGTCCAACAATCAGTTACTATTAGGCTTAACACAAATTGTTAGATAACACGGTATTATAAGAGAATTAGGACCTGTTCTTTTTCAGCTTATAAGAGCTGAACTTATAAAGGTTGAATTTATAAGAGCTAAACTGAACTTATAAGAGCTGAACTTTTTTTTTTTTTGTAAATTTATGCTTGTAATGTCAGAGCTAAACTTATAAGAGCTGAACTGAACTTATAAGAGCTGAAATTAAGCTGGAAAGAACATGTCTTTAGTGTACCCTAAAGTGTGCAATTTCTTACTCCACAACTCCAACAGTTACGTAACGATTATGATGAGGAGGCAATGACTCATTAAGTACAACATACAACAGTCTTACACGAGAACTGCTCCGAAATCGGGGGCACAATAATGATGAGGAGGCAATGTAGACCAATCATAGTAGAGCATGGGAATGGGCTTAAGAACACACACAAACACACACACACACATTTACACATACATACATTGAAGAATCATATCACAAAAGAGCAAAATTCAATTAATTTAATCCTAAAACATGCATCCTTTACAAGTTACAAACATGAGGTTTGTAAGTGGTCCAAGTATCAAATTGTGTTAAATTGTTGTCAGTTTTCACAGAACAAAGTTATGGGTGCACACAACACACTACTCTTCACATAACATAACACCATATAACAAAGGTGCTTTTGTAAGTTGTAGTGAAATCTTCTCTCAACTTTCACATTGAAAAGATGAATTTTTTTTCTGATCAAACTGTGGCATGCAACTTAGTAAATGTTACGGAGTACTACTTTCCACTCCATACCTCCCACCATCCCCAACATGGAATAGAATCGCGCTCCTTTTATTATCGGTTTTTCTAACGTGTGTTTACTTGACACATGTTGAACTGATTACATTAAAAAAAAAACTTGAATAAAAGTCTTACTGCAGATTAAAATATACTGAAGTTTTCCTATAAAATTGACAAAGAAGTTACTTTTTCTCCCATTGTAAATATTTCATAAAATTTTCATTTCATCGAATGATTAAAATAGTACTCCATTCTTTTTTATGTTTTATCTAGTTAGATAAAACATATTGTATACGTTTCTAAAATTCTCTTCGTATATATTTAGAGAAACATATACAATCATACGTAGCACATTTTATTAACACGTGTAACTCAGACACATTTTAAAAAAAACCCATACGCTATCAACACGACACTTGATGATTAAACCTCTGCACAAGAATATGAGATAAGATCCCTAGTTTTTACATTCAAATTGAGAGTACTATATATACAAGTGTGATAAGCCAATAGTTTCTCATCATCTATCCCTCTCTACAAACAATTTTTAAAAATCTCGATCGTTGTCGAAAATGGTGACCCTGTATGAGAAGGGAAGCGAAGGGAAAACACTAAGCGACAAATGCTCGACAAAAGACGAGCATGGGAACTGGCTGAGTCTGAGTCTGAAGAAAAACAACGACAACCAAAACTCCGATAACGAATTTGCATCACCTCCTCCTGGTGCTAATAATAATAACCTCAAGACGTTTACTTGCGGGTTTTGCAAAAGGAAGTTTTATAGTTCACAAGCATTAGGCGGTCACCAGAACGCGCACAAGCGAGAACGAGGCGAGGCCAGAAGGCACAAGCTGTTCCTAAAGGAGATTGGTGCGCTCCCATTTTTCGGGTTTAGTATGGCCCGTGCACTCGGGGTTCACCCGCACGCGCTGGTCCACAAACCGTCTAGCAGAAACGGGGTTTTCGTTGGCGGGTCGAATGTGGTTTGGCCCGGAAGTTTTCGGGTCGAAAAACAGCTGCCTAATAACGATGATGCTAGTTTTATTCATTCTGAAATTGACTTGAATCTTAGTCTATGATAAAGCACAATTTCTTGAGTTTTGTTAATCTTGTCATAACATTTTGTTTTGAACACGGTAGGAATCTGCAGTCACTATCTTAAGTGCGCATGTTGCAGAACAAGCGACACGGTGGATGAATGATCTTTTGTTTAATTAAAACAAAGTTTTGATCCGAATTATGAAGTATATTGTCTCAAAAATCCCGAAATTCGATTGTTTACCGTTGAATGTGGACGTAAATTACAATACAAGAAGATGAGATCGACTGTGTTCATATTTATCAATGTACTCCGTATAAATTAAATTCAGGTCATGACTATGAGACTATCACCCCTTATGACTTTGACTCCTAATTGCATACTCCCTGTCAGTCGTTTGTTTACACTTCTCTCAAATTTCTCTCACAAAAAAGTCAAACTGTAAACAAATCACTGGAACGGAGGGAGTAATTAAATTAGTGTTAGACAGTATATAAACCGATCTGAGCCTCAAATTATCAGCTTAAATTTTTGGTCGAGTTGGTTTCTTACAGTCAGCATTAGAAATCGACACGACAAATTTAGTTTAATTCATAACGCATCGACGTCGTATATAAATATTTGGGCCCTAAGGTAGTTTCAAAGTGAAGGTAGCTTTCAAATTTGGGCCCAATTTGAAATTCTTGTACTGTTTTGTACATGATCCTTTTTTTTTTACAATTGGCCCAATTTTTGTGTTCCTTCCCTTTGTGATAGATTGATTACTAAAGAGGTACAAATTATTATAAATTGACTATTAATTGTAATTTCAGGGTAAATTTTTTTGGTCAGTGATTCTTGTGTGAGACGGGCCTAACGATAACTTATGTGAGACAAAGATTAAAAAAAATAATAAAAAAATAAAAAGTAACCACCATCTAAAAGACGTCTCACAATAATTTATCGTTAGGCTCGTATCACCCAAGAAATTTTTTTGTAAATAAAGGATGTGGTTAGGGTCTAAAAGTAAATTGAACTTCGCTTGTGAGTTCCATTTATTTATTTCTTTTGAATTTTTATCTGTTTGAATTAAATTGAGTTTATAGGAATTGATGAAAGTTAAATTAGTGTGAATTTGTGAAACAACTATTTAAATAGAACTCATAGATGAAGTGAACGGGATGATTGAATCTACTCGAAAGTTGACAGTTACTCCATAATAGGTAAAAAAAATAGTTTTCGTAACTCGTGTAATACGAAGTACTCCAATAGTTACCTTGTTTGATTCCGACAAAAATTTATGAAATCGGATAACTATTGACCATGGATTTCCTAATTTGTATTGATCGGACAAAAATTTATGACATCCGACAACTATTGATTGAACTTCGCTTGTGAGTTTCATTTATTTATTCCGACAAAAATTTATCGATACTTATCAACATTAAATTTGTATTTTGCAAAGAAAAACGGTTATTTCGTTTTAACTTTGGAGAAATAGAGTCAACCTAACATGAATAAATATGTAGTTTTAACAAATTGTATATTTGAATTATAAACAAATGATTCAAGAAAATATGTGAAGGAATTTATATTTATTTATTTATTTTCCCCAAGAACACATAATATTGTGAGATTAATAACATATAGTAGTAAAAAAATAAAGAAATAATTAGTCAATCTTGTGAATTTGTAAAATATATTTTCTCTATTTTCTGAAAATGCAAACAAATTAACTTTTCTTTGTGTGATAATAAATTTAATTCAAAATGATTAGCGACTTGAAAGAATGTTAACTTAAGTTCGATTAAATGATTTTTGATGATAATTAAATTTAATTTTACTTCTAAATTATAAACACAAACATTAAATAAATAATTTAAATAATTAAATTTAATTGTAACGAGTGGGGTAATTTATATATTAAGTGAAACTCTAGAGAGGAGTCATATGTGATTTCTCTAGTCATTTGGACACTAATAAGCCCCAAGTTGTGGATGATCCAATGGGGAGTGGATCATGAAGAATGGGCAATGGCAAATGGGTGACTTTTTAGGAATTTTTTTTTATTAGCTTTTCTCTTGTCATTGTCATCTTTGAATATATGGATGAAAGTTAATTTTTCAATCATTTTTTTAATTTGTTCTCTTTTTTAATCTTGAAAATAACATAAATTATCTATTTTTTTGACAAAAATATATCGTAATTAGTTTATATCAATCTCAAATATAAAAATTTAAATATTTGGTTAAAAACTTAAAACAGATGAAGTACATACGAAGCATGTATGAAATATCAACTCTTGCTAATATAAAAACCTATATACTCCGTATATAACTTTGCAATGATCTTATTGAGTTCAATAACAATCATAAGTAGACTAACTAAATTTTTACGGAGTATAATGTTAACTGGATATTCATCATGTTGATTTTTTGCATGAGCAATATATAAAGTCGTGTTATGAGTCATATTACTAGTCTTTATGTGATTACAAATTTACAATACGTAAGAATTAGGGTTAAAAAAAACGAAAGATCAGATTTTTCACGTGATTTGTTGTCTAAAATTATTAAAAGGGGAAATTTATGATAAGTATATATTTTTCATTTAATAATGGGCAAACTCTGTTTTATTTCATTTCAATTTATAACTCATATTTTCTATAAGATTATAACTCCTGGACAAAGAATTTCATACAAAAGCAAAATTGGCATAAAGTTTTTCTAAAATGTGTCATAAGGTCACGTGATAAAATTTTAAAAGTGCAAAAATTTTCAAAGATTCAAAAATAATATCTAAAATAATTTAACTACATTACCATATTTAAGAATAATTTTTGAAAAATGTTGACGCTCATAGGGGACATTTTTTGAATAAAAATGCGATACACATTATGACAACCTATTTTTAGGCTATGTTTAGGAAAACTAGCTGGAAACTGAAAATCTGGTTGAAAGCTGAAACTAATTATATTGTTTGGTAAAAAATCTGGAATAATTACTGAAATGACGTAAATGACATTATTATTATTTTTCAAGATAAAGTTACAAGGACATAATAGTAAAAACACTTATAATCAGGTAGCTTATCAAATTTCCTGAAATAGCTTATTATTTCGGCTAACGTTACAAAACACTTTTACAAAAGTATGACAACTAAAATTTTGATCAAACCAGTTAATTGGTCAAATAAATTAGCTGAAACATGTTAAATAAAGTCTTAATATAGCAATTGTAAATATATATTTTTACGGAGTTATATACACACGACCACACATATTCATGCCAACAAAATATTGATATTTTCCAATATCATTTACCCTTTAATCCTTTATTATGCATGGTTGACACAAAATATATTATATTATTTCCTAAAAAAGAACAATCCAATGAAACAAGCTTACTTAAGAATCATTCTAACAATTTACAATCAAACACACAATTCAATAGTGGATAATCCATTACAAATTTATTCCATTCATACCAATTGATACCTTTCTTTAATTGATTGAACACAAACAAAAAATAATAATAATAATAATAAAAAAAAAATACAATGAATAATATAAATATTTTTAATTTTGAGGGAGATATGCACTTGTGTAGATCAAAAATCAATAAATCAATAAATATAATACTTCCTCCATTTCATTCAATTCTATACATTTACTTTTTGTACACTATTCAAAAGTGAGGAGAATATTCGATATATCGTCTAATATATGAAATAAAAAATAGTCATGTAAGATCTTGTTTTAATTGCCTTTTCGAGAGCATTATTAATATTCAAATTTCATATTTTTCAGAATTATGTAACTAAAGATATAAACAAAAAAAAACGTGCATCGACGTACGTACAAAAAGCAAATGTATAGAATTGAAAGAAATGGAGGAAGTAATAATAGAAAAAAAAAAAAAAACAAATAAGAAAAGGTATAAAAAAAAGGATATGAAAAAGAAGGAAGTGTGGTGAAGTATGGAATTAATAAGTGTGGCGCACGCAACACACACAACACTTGACTGCGACGCATGGTTGCGTCTCGTATTGCCGTATTGGCATGTCCCACACTTTTGTTTGCTATTTCCACTTTCCTCCCCCTTTCCTCCTCACTTCTCATTTTCTCAACTCACCACACAACTCCTCCTCAAGGACCAGTTTTCGATAAAACCGTCTTACGAAATACTCATTTCATATTATAATGTTCGCCCCATTTATATTTAGTGTGGTTTTCAATACGTCATTTTAATTGTATTTTTCACCATCTAAAAAAAACACAATTATTTTGGGTCAAAAATAAGATTTTATAGACGTTATTTAACCCAGAAGTAAACATCTTTTATTACTCCGTATCCAGTACCTTCTTCATTCCACTCATTTATACGAGTATACATTTGTTTTTCTAGGCACTATTCATGTGAAATTTTGTCAAAATTGTCTTATCAAATACTGTATAATATTAAATCAATTTTTTTTTTTTAATAATTTTTACTTTTTCGTATATGGATATGCGGAAAAAACAAAACACCGAAATACGTGAAATAAAACAAATATATAAAATTGACTACAATGTTAATGGCTTGTTGCATACTCCGTACTAGTCTACTAGATACTCCACACTACTAGTGTCGTATTTACGACGCTATTTACCAACTTATACAATTGCACGATTTACACACAAAAAGAATACACTATTCCACCACTCCTATGGAGTACTCCGTACTTCTTACTCTCTCACACATGCCAATATCATTCACGCGCTCATATACTCATGTCCCTCAACTTTTTTTGACTTTTTTTTTTTTTAAAAAAAATAATAAAAATAAATAGGTTTCTAAATTAGTTTATCAAATATATACTACTCCATCCGTTTCGATGATTTGTTTACGTTTATCTTATACACATTTATCGATGTGTGGAGAGAGGTAGAGGAACAAAAACAATTAAAATAATAATTGAAGTACAAATGAAGTCTTACCTGCTACTCCGTATAAAGTAAATAAAATTAAACAATTTGATTGATTAAGGAAGTTGAGTCTACTCTCCACATAGCTCACCAAAAAACATTTATGGAGAGTGTAAACAAATGACGCCCTACATCCAAAAATAAAAAGTGTAAACAAACGACTGGGACGGAAGGAGTAACTCTATCTATGAATAACATTAAATAAGATGTTGAATGTTTCGATTGACAATTTTATGCGTACCACACTCTCATTTTAGATTTTATCTATGAAAAGAGGATATCTATGGACTACGGAGTAATTTTTTTTTTCTTTTTTTAATATTTTTGAAATCTTTTACGTTTGAATCGACTATAAAATTTGTCAGCACTTCATTTAATGATCGTAATGAATGAAGTGTCAGAAATTTCTATTGGCTCAATTCTTTTAGCAATAGAAATTTCTATTTAACATGACATTAAAGTCAAATAAAAAGAAAACGATAAAACAGAAGAAGGTAGAAAAAATAAGGCAGAAAAAATATACTCTCTCCGTCCCGATCATTTGTTTACACTTTCCATTTATGGGTGTACGGGTCATTTGTTTACACTTTCTATAAATGTCTAGGGTGACCCACTTGTGGAGGTGGACCCAACTTCCTTAACCAATCCCATTGTTTTATTTTACCCACTTTATACTTATATTATTATGTGTATAAAGTAAATGTAAACAAATCACCGAAACGGAGGGAGTAGTAACACCATCTTACCCTTAAAAAAAGAAAAAAAAAAAAAAAAAAAAAAAAAAACTCCGTGACTGACCTGGCACAATTAATTTGTTAATGCCACGTCAGATGCCACATCACACACCTCAAACAACATTTCTTCTGAAATCATCTCTTCTTTTATACAACAACCCCGCATCATAAATACTTCTTCAACTCTATCACTCCAAACACTGCTCCATTGTAAAATCAAAAAAATAACTACCAACCAAAAATAAAAATAAAAATAAATCAAATTAATTTAATCTCACAAATCAATCAATCAATTAATTAATTATTAATTTAATCATGCACGACACTCAAAACACCACCACCACTCCACTCCTGTCGGAGGAGGAAGAGGTGGCGTACGAGGCGGCGGAGAAAATCCACATAGTGGAATTCTCATCCTCCGCCTCGTCCGCCACCACGAGAACGGCGTCGTCAAAACCGCCGCCGTTCTCGTGGCGGAAACTGTGGCTGTTCACAGGGCCGGGGTTTCTAATGAGCATAGCGTTCCTGGACCCAGGCAATTTAGAAGGCGATCTACAAGCGGGTGCAATAGCGGGTTATTCGTTACTTTGGCTGTTGTTTTGGGCCACGGCGATGGGCCTGCTGATACAGCTGTTGTCGGCCCGGTTAGGGGTGGCGACGGGCCGACATTTAGCGGAGCATTGTCGGGTGGAGTATCCGGGTTGGGCCGGGTACTTGCTTTGGGTGATGGCGGAGGTTGCGTTAATCGGGTCGGATATTCAGGAGGTTATTGGAAGTGCGATTGCTATTAATATTTTGAGTCGTGGGGTTTTGCCTCTTTGGTCTGGTGTTCTTATAACTGCCCTTGATTGGTATGTTGTTTGTTTTTTTTTTTTTTTAAAAAAGACGAGTTTTTGATACGTAAAATGTAACTACTTTTATAGTGCCTCCGTAATACATACTTGAAAATATATATTCATGTTGAATTTTGTTTGATTCGTCTTTACGCGTACTTAATTAAAATCAACGATTTTGTAGGTAACGGTTTTTTACAGGTAAAACTCGTTTTGGCAAATGTAAAAAAGTAGTCAAGTGGTAGGATAGAGTTGAACGGAGGGAATATTTGTCAAGTGGTCTCATTAATACCACAATTAGCATAAATATGGTCATAAAAGCATGAGAAAGTCATTTTTCACTTAGTTAAAACACCTAGTCTTAAAAAAGACGGTATTATTTTAGACCATTTTTTTTCCCACCCACATTTAGGGGTATGAAGACCGTTATTGAGTATTTACTGACACTTGTCTACAGTGGTCTAGAAAAAAGATCGTCTGTCACGAGAGGTTGTTTTCTAATGGGAGGGAAAGATGAGTTGTTGAGTAATTTTATTACACTATTCTACCTATACATCGATTTTGCTATAGTATTATGCGTACTTCATGTACACAACTTCACTCAATTGTTATGATATTGGTAACAAATTTGGAGAATCTATGTGAATTCTGTGGAATATATAAATGACAATATAGTCGTGTGATCTTTGTTTGAAACTGTTTGATTCGTCTTCTTAGATACAATAGTTATGCCAAATTTATATCGAGTGGTTTTTAATAATGAGTAACTAAAATTATTATCGTTGCAAAATGCATATACATATTTGTGGACATCATGGTATATTGGTATGAATGAAGTTAAAGGAGTAGGGCACCTTTTTATTTTTATTTTGTTAGTTGTCGTCTTGTCGTAAACTATTTGTTCTGGTTTGTCGTCGGTTTGTGCTAATGATTTTAAATGAGTGTTAAATTGTTGAAACTATATTTGCATGAGATGAATATTAGGGTTCTTGAGAAATTAAAAAGGTAAACAATTTGATTTTTGCGCCTTGATGATGGTAGATGATAAGTCGATCAAATATAAATATGTGAAAAAAAAAAATATGAGAGTTGTACATTTTCGAAACAAAAAGGTACAAAGTTCTATGCTAATAATCGACGTAAATTGATTGTTTTTTAATTTTTTGTTAAAACGTTATTTGATCCATGAAAACTGACGAGGGTGAACAAGGTCGGTTTGGGATGATGATTTTAGAGGATAACTTGATGAAATTGTAATTTTGGGTGATAAAAAGGAATGATCATCTTTTCTTTTGCTATTGTGGGTTTGGTAATTGTAATTTTAGGTTACGCAATGAATTTGGAAGAACTCAATTGGTTATCAATTTGATTTGGTGTTTCGATTCAATGTTTTGTGTGAATTTTTGAGGGTTTATAGTTTTGTACTTCGTATGAAGTATTATGCTATTTCATCAACTTAAAAGAACTATATTGGAAATCAATTTGTTTATGAATAAGGAAGAATTAAATTGGAAATTTTTATTGTTACCGAATTTGTCTTTAATTTGAGAATCAATTTTTTTTGTTTGTTAGCTCAATCAATTGGGTATTTAATTGCTGCTCATTTTGGTATGAGAATGAATTTTTTATATGATTTTTCTAATAAATGACAGTTCATTTTCAATACAATTGTTAGTTAGCTACTTAGCTTGATCGTTATGCTTTGATTAGGGATTTCGATGGGTTGCCCATTTAATTTATCGATTTCTCAATGTTTTCCCTGTTTGGTCTGATGTTTTTGTCTCTGTATTTTAGATGATATCGTTATTTGATTGTTCGAATATGGGATAATCAATAATTTTAGATCAGTGCAACTACTCTATTAGTTAGCTGAATTAGTGAGACTTTGATTATCGATTTTAACTAGTTACCTATTTAATCCCTTCATTTCACTGTGTTCTTCCCATTTAGCTTGATAAATTTTCGTTGATTTAACTTAATGCTGTCATTTTGATGGTCTATTAAATGATGGGAGTATGATAGCTCAGTACAACTGTTAGCTAGCTCGATTCGTTAAGCTTTGAATGTGGATTTCGATGGTTACCCATAATTAAATTCATCGATTTCACGGTGTTCTTCAAGTTTAGTTTGCTGGTTTTTTTTCTCTGTTTTACACGTTATTGTCATTTGATTGTCCTAAATGATACTCCGTATTTTACATCAGTACAACTGTAATTAGCTTAATCGTTAAAGCTTTGAATATGGATTTTGACAGCTTACCCCACCTATTTCGTCTATTTCATGGCGTTTTTCGTGTCTAGTTTGGTGACTTTTCTCCATTTTCTTGGTTGAAAGTGAAATTTAATGGGACTTTTCTGATTAACAAAAAGAGTAACATATTTTAATTGAATACTTGAAAAAGACGGCCATCACGAAAGATTGATACATAGAGATGGATTGACGAACAACCATTTTGATGGAATTATATTACTTGGATTCTTTTCATTGTTAATTTTGTCTAACGCTAGCAAAGCCAAACCGACTACAAAAAGTTAAATTTTTGACGGTGATCACCAAAAGCGTCCCCATGTTTAGGTTAAGCAAGGGTGTTAGGAGAAAAAAAATGAAATTAGAAGGGGAAGATACTAAGATATCGTATTCTGGCTGAAATCGGGTTTTGGTAGTGTTACATACATTAACAGTAGTAAGAGGCCAGTTAGTAAATAGTTCATTGAAATCCTTGATATATACGAGTCTTGAGTCGAGGTTTATGGCGTTTACAATATTTTGCAATGAGGTGGCTGTGTATATGATGATCGATTAGTTTATTTCCTCAATTTGGTCATCACGGTTAGGGCTGAATGGCTGATACTTGTTACTCTTGGTGGTTTTTTCACACCTTCGGTTCCGTATGACTGTGACTTTTCTAATTAGTTTTTTTTTCTTTTGGTGATATTTAAAAGTCGGCTTTATTTGATGGTGTTTATCCTATTTTTGGTTCGTGGATTCACTCAGTGACTCAGGTCTTTCAATCTTTTTGACCTTGCCATATTTGGGTATTACTAGCTACTTTGAGTTGAATTGACGGTTTGCGTTCAATTTGCAAAATAGAGAAGAGACAATTGTTCGATGTGAGACGAAAAAACTTTCGATTTTTGATACTTAGCATTAAACAGACTTATCTCTAGCTAATTAGAGGTGAACAACATAGCGTGGTTTTAGTTTCATTAATCTAATGCTGAACTAAGTCTCTTTGTTTCTCTCGCAGTTTCGTGTTTCTATTCCTTGAAAACTATGGTGTCAGAAAGCTGGAAGCGGTTTTCGCAGTCCTTATTGCAACAATGGCGATCTCTTTCGCTTGGATGTTTGGTGATACAAAGCCTAGCGGTTCGGAGCTTCTTGTAGGTGAGCAGCGTTCTCTTTTCATCCTCCTTTTTTCCCTTCGAGAACAGTCCTTTTATCGATTTTGTATGCCCGACATGTTTGAGCAAACTTGATTCCATTCCTGCAGGTGTCGTGGTTCCGAAACTGAACTCAAGGACAATACAACAAGCTGTGGGGGTTGTCGGGTGCATTATCATGCCACACAACGTTTTCCTACATTCTGCCTTGGTACAGTCACGAGACGTGGACCCTACCAACCGAGTTCGTGTTCAAGAGGCTCTCAACTACTATTCAATCGAGTCCACGCTTGCCCTAGTCGTTTCCTTCATCATTAACCTCTTCGTGACGACAGTTTTTGCCAAATCATTTTTCGGGACACCTCAAGCCGAGACTATCGGGCTTGCCAACGCCGGGCATTACCTTCAAGAGATGTACGGTGGAGGTCTGTTCCCAATTTTATACATTTGGGGTATCGGTTTGCTGGCTGCGGGCCAAAGCAGCACTATTACCGGCACTTATGCTGGGCAATTCATCATGGGTGGTTTTCTTAACCTAAGGCTTAAGAAGTGGATTAGAGCGTTGATTACTCGAAGCTGTGCTATTATCCCGACTATTATTGTCGCTCTCCTGTTTGATACATCGGATGATATGCTAGACACGTTGAACGAGTGGCTTAATGTGCTTCAGTCTGTTCAGATACCGTTCGCTCTCATTCCTCTCCTTTACTTGGTTTCCAAGGAAGAGATAATGGGCGCTTTCAAAATCGGCCCCGTGATGAAGGTATGTTAATCTGAGCTTCTATGATTCCGTATACAGGTTTTCAGCTGGAAATTTTGTTCACGAGGAAAAACACGTACGCTCAGAAATTTTCAAAATATTTCAACTAATTGTGCGTCTTTTTTCGTCAAATAATTGTGCGCAGACGCTGGCGTGGCTCGTAGCTGGGCTAGTGATCGTGATTAACGGATATCTGATGGTGGAATTCTTCTCCGAGGAAGCAAGGGGAGTTGTTTTCGGCTCTATAGTTTGCGTTTTCACCGTGGCCTACGTATTATTCGTCATATATCTCATAGCGAAGAGCATCACTTTCCCTTCGTGGATTCGCCCCAGTAACCGAAAGAACGCACCGTCTGTGGTGAACTAACTGGTATTCTTCAGCTCTTATTAAACGTCAGCTGAAAATTTACGTTAACTCCCAAGACATCGAGTAATTTTGGGGGAAACACAATCCTTAGTCAGTCGTGGTCGACATCTCTACACAGTTAGCGTTTCTGATTTTTCTTTCCCGACAATTGAAGGGTCAGATTTGTACAAAACTTGCTTCGCTCGCTGATTTATCTTTTCTGTGTCATATGTAACTAGGAAGGTTCACGGTACTACTAATAGATAACTAGTTACTGCGTCTGGTCACTGGTGTACCATTTAGTCGCATGTTCAGAGCATTCTCTGCTCGTCAAAACAAAAACAGAAAAAATTTGTACCGATCATCGATTTTTCAGTAAGATATACACATTGTATCTCAAGATCAACTGTTGCTGCTAAACCTGCTTCTAGTCTGTATCATAAAACTATGGCAGTTATGTATTGCAGTCGATTTCATGTGAAACGGTTTTAAGGTCATGTTCTTTTCAGCTTAAGTTCGCCTCTTAAAAGTTCAGCTCAGCTCATATGAGTTCAGCTCTATCATTATAAGCACAAATTTATACACAAAAAAAGTTGAGTTCGCCTGCAATAAGTTCAGCTTCTACAAACAAAAAATGAACTTAGTGATCATATCTGAGAAATGTTGTCGAATACATATGTATAGAGTAAGTTGTTGTTCCGTCTAACTCATATCGAAATCACAGATGACACTTTAAACATGTTCTCGAATATAGTCGTACAGAGTAAGTTGTCGTTACGTCGAACTGTACACCTTTGACAAAGCTATAGAACAAAAAGAGTGAAGCGTAACCATCAAAGAATCAAAGACACTACCGATGGTTGAGGATAGTATTATTAGATTAGCACAAATGCTCACATAAAACCGTCTTACGCGTGCGATGGGGTATTTATAGTTAAAATGTGTCTACTTTAATGTTTAAAGTGACTATTTTAATTTTTAAAGTGACCATTCTATGGGCTTTAAAATGGTCACATTTGGCGTTAAGCATTAAAATAGTCACATTTTAAACATAAGAATATCGTTACACGCGTGAAACGGTTTTATGCCAGACTTACTCTTAAATTAGATGACATTATTAGTCTTATTTTCACAAACAAAGAGAGGTACTTGTCATAGGAATCATAGAACACTTGGTCGATTATGATGTCTCATATACACACCATTTTTCTTTTAAAAATAGTGTCTAAAAATAGTGTCCTTATTTTCTAGGGTCCTTAACAAAGATGCCCTTCTACTATCTAAGCATCATTTTTGGCTTTTTTTATTTTAATGGCTTGTATTATTCAACTATAAACTTTTAAATGAAAACGATTACTTATAGTATTATACTTTATTCCGTTTTAATAATGCAGAAAATATACTGTTTGTTTCGACACGTAAAATGTCAAAATATCTGAGTGGAGTCGGGTTGTATGAAGAGAGATTTTACTAAGACAACTGGACTTACACAAAAAAAATTGTGTTTAAAAAGTTACCACTTGAGCCTTTTTTTTTATGTTTATTACGACCACTTTAAAATCTTTTAAAGTGACAACTTTTTACTTTTGTACGCATACAACAATCTTATACTCGTATTAGTATTTATGGATGAAAATGACCACTACTAAACTAAACCGAAATAATTATTAAACTTTTTAGCTTGGTTATCCATCTTTTTAAGGCAAAACAATCCAAATAATAAAAAGAAAACAATTATCAAAAGGACAATAACAAATTAACATTTTAGTTGGAAGGAATCTATTTGAAATATTTGTTAAACAATCAACATTTATTTGCTTATTTTGATTGAAAAAATTATAGGTTAAACAAATTTGTAATGAACACTAGAGAATAAATAAAACATTTATACACCACTAATGAAAGTTCTTTAACATTTATCGTTATTTGACAAATACATGCTAGAAAAAGTAGAACACTCACTCATCCAATTACACATTGCATGTTCTCAAAATTGATAAAATATGCAACAATTTTGTAATTTATTTCATATGGAGTATTAAAATTGCTAAATATAGCTTCCATTTGAAATTATATTGAAAGTTAGCCAAATTAGTTAATTATTCGTTTTCCGCAATGCAATTGCTTTTCACAAATTTTGAGTGACACGGTTTCATAACAGCGTTATTTTAAAAAGTAATTTTGAATGATCTTTTTATAATTAGTACTCGCTGCTAGTCACTATTTTCTTCTCATATTTTATTTAGAAAAATATCACTTATTTCTTCCTATTTTATTTTTTTGGTATATTTTTGTTAAGAAAATAATTCACTTACATTTGGTTTTTAATTTTTATATCCGTTTTATTTACTTAGTGTAAATATAATGTATTATTCTAATTATATAATCTATTTGCATTTATTTTTCAGATTTTAAAAAAAAAATTCTTAATCCACGTACAAAATGCTAATGGGAAGAAAAAATTGGTTGGGAGGGAGTAGATTTCACATGTAAGACGGTCTCCAAGACTTATTGCTTACTTTTATCTTACGGAGTAAAACTTATTCTGTATGTAACTTTTACATTTTACGTGTCTATAACCAATTATCCATCGACCATGTGCTTTGCTTGTCAAATTCATTCGAGTTTCGCAAAATTCCATGAATCATATTAACATATTAGTAGTGCTTTGCTTGTCAAATTCATTCGAGTTTAAACTTTCACTGGAAAGTAAATTCCTTGATTATGAGCAGAATTTTAGATGTTAATTATTTTATTTTATTTAATTATTCTTTTTTTTTTTTTTTTTTTTATGAGATTTCATTTTTTACATTCACGTGAAATTTTTAATTCATACTCGTTTTAATTTATATGAGTACCAAATAAGATACGAGTACAAAAGTTGCTCTATTAAAAACTAAGACCTAATATATTGAAAACCATTTGTAAAATTTATTTCATAAAAGAAATTTTCTTAAATAAAATTATTGTACGACCATACAACAGAGTACAATATTTGAAAATAAAATTTATAGCTAATGTTAAAAGAAATGTAAAATCATTCAAAAACTCATAACACATACGGAGTAATTAGCCATACAATTATAAATTTCCTTTAATTTAATTTAATTTAATTTACACGACATAATAAAACCATTTAAAAAAAAAAAAAAAAGAAAAAAAAAACTTAAAATCAAATTCGTTTAATATTGAGTAAGTCTTGCATAAAACCGTTTCACGCATGCGACGGAGTTCTTATGAGTAAAATGTGACTATTTTAATGCTTAAAGTGACCACTTTAACGCTAAATGTGACCACTTTAAAACTCCATAAATTGGTCACTTTAAACGTTAAAATAGTCACTTTAAACCTTAGAGTAGACACATTTTAGTTACAAATAGCCCGTCGCACGCGTGAAACGGTTTTATGTAAGCATTTGTGTTAATATTTTATCTGCTTTATATAAGTCCACACTCTTCCAAACTTTTTCTCCTTCAAATCTCAAGTATTTCTGCAATTACTCCCATTAAAGTTAATAATTAACTTGAATTTTTCTTACTTATAAAATCTGCAATTTTTTTTTCCCCAAATTGATTACCCTAATTGATTGAAATCGATTCAAATTCACATACATATCAACGAAAATTCTTCATTTTGTTCATCTCCAGATCAATTATTTTCACCTTATCAAATCAATTCTTCAATCATCATAGTCAAAACATTATACAGCTTTCAAATTCCTGTTAATCTTCATCTGTAGGTATGATTCGATTTAATTCTCGGTATTATTGATCTGTTTCACTATGATTCAATTGTTCAATCGTTTTTCTTTTTTTCGTGATTTTATTTTGAATGTGATTTCGAGCTAATTTTTGCTAGACAATTGATTTTTTTTGCATTTTGATATGTTTGACTATATAATCTATGCTCTGGAAATTATATGTTATTAATGTCAACTGAAGCATACAACAATTTGATCAATGCCAGCTAAAAATGCAGTTTTCGGCGATTTTTTTGGTCGTGATTTCGAAGGTATTGTAAATTATAAGTTTTGTTAGAATTAGAACGTTTGGAGACTTTTGAATTCATGAAATTGTCGGTGTGATTCATCGTACTTGTAAATTCCGAAAGTACAAGTTTATTTGTTTGTGTGATTTACAAAGTTACTGTGATTCATAGATGATTTCACCAGTTTGTATCATCAGTATACATTGGTTTCTTCGATAAGAATTGATATGTATAAAACCTGGTTTGCGCAATTTACTCGATTGCTCGGAAATCGAAGAATATTTTGTGCGTTTATGTATCATTGTGCTTCGCTACTTCATTTAAATCTGTGCTATGTACTCTGTTTATCGGGGAAAGTCGTAAAAAAGACCGTCTTTCACTAACATTTTAGGCAATATAGGTCATGGTCAGCGTAAATGTGGTCTTTTTATAGGTATCAGAAACATGTCTGTCATATTGTTAGTGGAAGACGGTCTTTTACAAGACTTAGGCCTGTTCTTTTCAGCTCTTAAGTTTCAGCTCAGCTCCTAAAAGTTCAGCTCAGATTCTATAAATTCAGCTCTAATAAGTATAGCTCTTATAAGCCTTACTAAGCTCTAATTTATACTGACTTCAGCTCTTATAAGTTGAGGTTTTATAAGCAGCTCCTATAAGTTCGGCTCCTACAAGTTCAGCTCCAAAAAGCCGAAAAGAACAGGGCCTAACTCTATAGCAAATTGTGTAGCCAACAATATGTGTACCCGTTAAAACTCAATTGGCACAAAACTTGACTTGCTCTCTTTTCGTATGGATTTGCAGCATTTTATTTTACGTCAATGATTTGTGATTTTCGCAACATTTCTATAGCCCTATAGGGCTATAGGTAATGCGCTATACATTTTTACCTTAATATTTGTGTCATAACCAAATGTTGCAAAATTATAGAATGAGAGAGACTATACCTAACAATCTAATTGGGGAATATATAAGTTTTACTTCGTAATTGTTTTAACCTTTTAGGTGGTAATGTTAGAGTGTAAACTTTGAAGATTTCCCCGAAAGGCCAAAACCTATCGTACTACACTACTACTCCTTCCATCGCACTTTTAATGTCCTGATTTTTATTTAGGGTGGATTTAAGAAATGGTCATGGGAAAAGTGCAATATATAAAATTCTTTGTTAATACTTACTATAAATAGAAATATGACATTTAATTGGAGAACTTTAGAGTAAAAACAGGTGTGAAAAGACCCTTAATAACATTTCACATGTAAGTTCCACATTGATCATGAAAGTGAGAGTTGCTCACTTTATAAGTTTAGGAGTTACTCCTCTCGTTGCCAATTGGTTTTGGGATGGACCACTCTGGGCCTTATGGACTGGGCTCTCTCCTTCCATTTGTGGGTGTGGCCCGATCCATCTCTAGTTTAACATGGTATCAGAGTCCATGGTTATATCCTGGGTTCACTGGTTTCATGTATTTGATTAAATCCCCCATCCGGTTGGGCTTTGTATGCCATGGAGAAAAATCTCAATGTAAGTCCTACATTGATCATGGAAGTGAGAGTTGCTCACTTTATAAGTCTAGGGGTTACTCTTCCCATTACCAATTGGTTTAAGGATGGAACCCTCTAGGCCTTATGGAGCTGGCTCTCTCTTTCCATTCGTGGGTGTGGCCCAGGCCCATCTCTGGTTTCACAACAGGACATTTCATTCTTTGGTTAGCGTCCCAGTTGTTTTTGTTTCGCTGCCTCTCTTTGGGCACACTCTCAAACTGTTGTAACAAAATATACTATAATTACACTGCCTCCAGGCTCTAACTATATTTGGGTACTCATATAAATGCTACATTGCTACTTATGATGAATTTGACATTGCAACTTAGTATAAAATATCAATAATTAAATGGTTAAGAGCTTGGACAGTGATATTCATGACGTAGATTCATATTCTTTTTTGGGTGGAGGGAGTATATTATATATAATATGTGGAGGTCTAGCATATTTGTTTAGAGTTTTTACTGTTCCATGAGTATTTATGATGATCAGTCTCATATAACAATTCTTGCAAAACCGTGTTATATCAGGACAGATGGAGAAGATCTACAGTTTTGAAGTTGAAAGCCCTTCTCCCGAAAATTTAGAAGATGAAAAAGGGCAAGACAATCAGGAAATCCCACTATTAAGCCACGAAGAAGACGACGGGGGAGACCCGTTGTACCATGAAGGCGAGAAAGTCCACATGGTAGATTTAAACAACTCCTCATGCAATAGTCCCTCATTATACGACGCTGAAACACCGCCTTTTTCGTGGAAGAGACTGTGGTTCTTCACAGGACCTGGTCTTCTAATGAGCATAGGGTTCTTAGATCCCGGAAACTTGGAGGGTGACTTGCAAGCTGGAGCAATAGCTGGGTACTCCCTGCTGTGGTTGCTGATGTGGGCCACAGCTATGGGCTTACTTATTCAGCTTCTATCAGCTCGGCTCGGTGTTGCCACCGGACGCCATTTAGCTGAGTTGTGCCGTGATGAGTACCCGACTTGGGCTCGGTTGTTGCTTTGGGTCATGGCTGAACTTGCCCTTATCGGGTCAGATATTCAGGAGGTTATCGGAAGTGCTATTGCTATCAATATTTTGAGCCGTGGGGTTTTACCCCTTTGGTCTGGCGTTCTCATCACTGCCCTTGATTGGTAATTCCTTTTTCTAGTCTTACTTTAAGTTTTTTTCGTTTACTTTTTAATAATCAAATATTTTTGTATTACTAAGGAAAAGGGATATATTATTGTGACTATGTGAAATTGTGAATGAAGTCTACTTTATATGGACTTGTTTAGGGTGATAGAGCTGACTTTGTGTTGTTTATCTAGTCCATTGCAGCTGTTTAGTTCGGTTTGTCGTCGGTTAAAGTTTCATTTCAATTCGACTGAATGGAACTGTATACTTGTATGGAATCCACATATTGTAATTTGTATTTTGTTGATTTTTTTCACTTTTCTTTTCTTTTTTTCTTTTTTTATTTATTTTTTTTGTGTGTGTGTGTGTGTGTGTGTGTGTGTGTGTGATAATCAGAGTTTTAGACCAGACCGCTCTGGACAATTTTTGGTGTTGTTTTCAGAAACTTGTTGTGAATTGACATCCACTTATCTACTTTTGGGGGTTGATATCTTTAGTTTCGACGGAATACATTATTGAGGTTTGGTTACACATTTCTTTTGTTTCCTCTGCAGTTTCTTGTTTCTATTTCTTGAAAGCTATGGTGTGAGGAAACTGGAGGCAGTTTTTGCAGTGTTTATTGCGACAATGGCTCTCTCTTTCGCTTGGATGGTTGATGACACAAGGCCAAGTGGTTCAGAGCTCCTTGTTGGTGAGCCCTCTTATTCTTTCTTCCCTGACCACCGTCATTCTATCGATCACAGTAAGTTTTTAAATGTCTGCTTATCATCCCTGCAGGCGTATTGGTTCCGAAACTGAGTTCAAAGACGATACAACAAGCGGTTGGAGTCGTGGGTTGCATAATCATGCCTCATAATGTGTTCTTACATTCTGCCCTAGTACAATCAAGAGATATTGACCACAAAAAGCGAGGCCAAGTACAAGAGGCTCTTAATTACTACTCAATCGAGTCCGCGTTTGCCTTATTAGTCTCTTTCATCATTAATCTCTTTGTGACTACCGTTTTTGCAAAGTCATTTTACGGGACACCCGAAGCAAATAGTATAGGACTTGCCAATGCTGGGCATTATCTTCAAGAAAAGTACGGTGGAGGTTTGTTCCCAATTTTGTATATTTGGGGTATCGGTTTACTGGCTGCTGGCCAAAGCAGTACTTTAACCGGTACTTACGCCGGACAATTTATTATGGGAGGCTTCCTAGATCTCAGGGTGAAGAAATGGATAAGAGCACTAATCACACGAAGTTGTGCAATTATTCCAACGGTTATTGTTGCGCTCCTCTTTGATACGTCAGACGATATGCTTGATTCGCTGAACGAATGGTTAAATGTGCTTCAGTCGGTTCAGATACCTTTTGCTCTCATTCCACTTCTTTACTTAGTCTCCAAAGAAGAGTTGATGGGCGTTTTCAAAATTGGTCCCGTACTCAAGGTATGCGAAGTTTCTTTCGCACTGCAGTCTCCTTGTTACCTGGATTCCTGTTATTTATATTATTTATAAAGTTTTATATCTCCAATTTGATAATCGTAACTTTGTCGTTCCTCTTATTTGGTCTCCATATGTTTAGTCCTGCAATCATCTCGACTAATTTTTCAAGCACTGGTGACAAAATCGAACTTTCTACTAAACTTTCACTTATTGTTCATGAAAGCTTGGTTTGTTGGGCCTTTGCTAGGAGATGGAATGTATCCTTAATAAATTGCCATAAATTACTTACTGCGCAGCAAAATTCGTTCATTTTCTGGTTTTGATTTCTGATCATCGTTATTTGACTTCTGAGCAAATTTGACTTTGACTCCAGACATGCTATAAACTCGGTCTGATTAAAAAAAATTATTCATTTTCGCGTGCAGACATTGGCATGGCTTGTGGCGGGCCTGGTGATTGTGATAAACGGATACCTTATGGTCGAATTTTTTTCGGGCGCAGCAAGGGGAGTTATTTTTGGCTCCATAGTATGTGTTTTCACAGTATTCTACGTCTTATTTGTTATGTACCTCGTCTCGAGGAGCATTACTCTCCCATCTTGGTCGAGCTTCAGTAATCAGAACAACGCCATAACACTGGCCAAATAACGATTTTTTGCCGACATTTTTTAACATTCCCCTATCAAGCAGCAGTTGAAAATCACGTGAACATCCTGGATTTCGAGGAACTGACAGGAACGTGATCCGTACTCCTGCGTTAAACCCTCTGCAGGAAGCAGAAGTATGTACAGATCCACAGCTGTGACTAATTTACTGTCGTTGACATCGTTATGCTGAAATGTAACTAGAAAGTTTTGTAGCATTGATTAGTGTATCATCACTCATCAGCTCCATAATTTGGAACTGGGGAGCTCATGTAATGACGCGTGTCGAGAATTCTGTTCCCTCGCGGAAAATGTACTATACCGTTTGATTTTTCAGGCAGCTATACTTGGAATACTGTATTATGAATATCTCGTTACTTGATTGCGAGTTCATCACAGACGCCATCAGCCGAAGCACCAGAAATGCACCTTTGTTGTATTGCCGGCTTATCCGAAACATCATCAGTGGAGCACAAGAAACGCCACACAATTCGATTGCGTCTCAATACAAGAAATGCTCTTAAATTGAACCGAGCACCTACGTCTACGTAGAATTACCAAGTTTTACTCCATAGTTTATACTTATAATGACCTTTGATAGAATTTCGATTTTGTTTGTCTTCGAAAATTATTTGAAGTATAATATCAGGTTATATACTCCGTACTTGTTTGTCTAGAGCATTATTATTATTATTCTCCTGCGATAATTTATTTTTTTGGGGGAAAAAAAAAAATGCAAGGTCTAACAATATCAGCCGAAATTCATGTACGAAAACGGATTAAACTTTTGGGTAGGAGACAATAGTTTGCAAGGAGGGACAAAAATATGTCGTTTAACTCCATTCTCGCTTTTTCACGTTTGTTTAACTCATGCATAACGAGAATATATATATATAACCTCAAACTATAAAAAAGTTTACGAATTTTTCATAACTCCGAAAATTTATAATAGGTGGGAGTTTAAAAAAAGAATTATTATAAAAGGTGGTAATTACGAAAAAAAATCCAAACTTTTAATATATATACTTAGACTTGTTATTTCCAGCTTAATTTCAACTCTTATAAGTTGATTCAGTAGCTTATAAGCTCAAATACAGAATCCTATGTTCAAATTCTAAACAAATTTTTAAAAAAATTCAGCTTTTATAAGCTGAAAAGAACAGATCCTTAATTAATACTCCGTAAGTCAGATTAAATAAAATTTGAATACGGAGTATGATTTTATTTTCTAAATTTATACGAGTACGGAGTACATTGTTATCGGAAATTTTAAAAGAACATGAGAGGTTTAGTTTTCACAATTCAACTTGATCATCCCAAATTTTCGATCATTAAGAATTAGGGTTTCACATTTATCATTCATCTCCACTATCAAGGTTCGATTCCCAGGTATTTACTCCACATTTTCTCATTGTTGTCAATTTATTTCGTCATAGTTTCTATTATTCAATCGTTTTGCTGGATTATACATATGAATTGAGTCTATTTCTGCTGGAATCAATTTCGATTTTGTGAAAAATTAGATGATGATGATATTTGACACCATAGTGAATGATTCATGATTGATTATCTAGGGTTTCGATGGAAGGTAAGGTAAGGTTGTTCGTCGTTTATTAAAACGAACAACTTTTAACGTAGTTTTAGGAAATGCTAATTAATTCCTGCTTAGAATGTAGTGAAACCGTTAACGGTGTGAATTCGTGGAAAGATTCTGGTTTTGTCATTTTGACACAGCGTTCCCTGCGATTCAAGCTAAGTTATAGTTCGTTCGTTGGTGGAAATTGCTGCATTTGTTGTTGAAAATTGAAACTACTGGGCAGTGTTAGAGGTTTGTAACCCAGTTTGCAACGCTAGGGGCGTACGACTTTCTCGTGAATTTTGGATTAATAAGCGTTTCTTGCTCTACGAGTATTTGTAAGACGCGTGGAATTTTTTTTGTTGTGAGCTGAGCTAATGGATAATTTGTCGGTGTAGTTTGCTGCATTTGTTGTTGAAACCAACAGCAAGTGTCCCTTAAGACCAACCCTTTTCGTCTTAAGTTAAGATGGACAAAATGTGACCACTTTGTGAGAAAATGTTGCCATATAACATAGTGATTATAACAACAATTTTAGGCGTAAAACTATCAAAAACATTTTGCAGTTAAATGGTCACATTTTACTTTAAAATTATAACATAATACCGTCTTAAGTTAAGACGGAAAATGCCCGTCTTAAATGAGAATTTGCCTGAAACCAATATGCAATAATAAAGGATGAGCGCACTTGGAACTCTAAGAGCCTACAATTTATGTGAATTTTGTTTGGCGGATGCGTTTGATTGGATAATTGCATCTCTAAATATTTATCCACTACTTTGCTCTGAGGTGTCATGTGGAAAATGTTTTGCAGCTACAGCAAACTGGTTTATACTTAGAAATGGCTGATCTTGAGAAGGTTGTTGAGATCAGTTTGTCTTCCATTATTGAGTCGACGTCACCTCTGCTCAAGCAGCTAGGAGCAGCGTTTGCCGAGCTGAAAGCTCACGAGGTTGTGGCAAACAACGACGTAACATGGGGTGATATTGAAGATTATTTTCATAACCTGGAGTCAGCAATGAAGAAGCAGCTTGAAGACATCGAAACCAAGGAGAAGGAGATTACCGAGACAGAAACTCGCTACAATATGTTGCTTGTTGAGCGTGAGTCAGCTGTCGTGGCTAAGGAGCAGGACTTGGTTGACAGGGTGCAGGAACTAAAAGATACTGCCGTGTCTGCCATTTTGGAAGCTACGATAAGCTATGCTCCGGATTTAGCAACTGGTATTAAGGTAAGCGGTTCGGTTGATGAAAACACGGAACTCGATGCTCCAGAAGGGGAATCTCCCCATAAACTGGAGGTGGATGCTGAAGTTCTAGCTTTTGAGGTTAATCCTCGTGAACAGCTGGTACGCTCTTGTGAGCAGATGGATTCTGAAGGAATTCTAGAATTTGTCACGGAAAATCTTAAAAATCCACCTTCGATTTGTAAGGAGGTATTAGTAGCACTCGGGAGTGCAGCTAAACCATCGTGTTTAGTCCTCGACGCACTCGAGGGATTCTTCCCTTCTAATGAGGTGACCCAAGACGGAGAGAATAATGATGACGCCGCCCTTCAGGGCACTCGTCGTGCTTGTTTAGTACTTATGGAAGCTCTGTCTGCCTTTTTGTCGAAGGCCGACACCGCTTTGGACACATTCCTTAGTCCTAACATCAAGTGGCAGGCCAAGTGTGTTGCCTCCGATTGGAAACCTAAGTTGGACGGGGAAACAACCGACGCTGCCAATGGAATTTCATTGGCAGCAGAGGCATTCTTGCGGCTTCTTGCGACCTTTAGGATTGCATCTGAGTTTAACGAAGATGAACTCTGCAAGTATGTTCTTGCTGTTTCTGGTCATCGGCAAGCTACTGAGCTATGCCATTCTCTTGGGTTGGCTCATAAGGTGCCAGGTTGGTATTCTTTCAATCGACTGTCCCGATGACTTTTGAAAGTCGGACGGAACTTATGAACGATACTCTCCTTTTAGGGTTGGTTTTTGGAGAAATGTCGATGGATTTTATGTTGCTGAAACCGTCTTTTTATGCTGCGTTTTACTGAGCTATTGTAAGATTGCTCATATGAATTTCAAATATAATGCAGGTTTAGTTGAGACGTTAGTTGCAAATGAGAGACAGATTGATGCTGTTCACTTCATCCATTCGTTCCAGCTGTCGGAGTCTGTGCCTTCTGTTCCAATCTTGCAAGAATACTTGAAAGAGATACGGAGAAACTCGCAAGGAAATGGCAGTGCTGCTTTACAGGTTAGATGAGTTTCGTACGCTTGTTATGTACTGTACTGTCCGAGCCATATTATTGCCTCCGTTCTATATTTGTCGTCTCCTTATGGTTTTGATTCTCAGATGATGTTAAGTCGTGAGCATTAATTTCTCTAGATACATGTAGCAATACATGCATGATTTCGCATCCGTCTTAAGATAAAACCGGTGTCAACGAGTACTCCATTAGATAAATAAGACAGGCTTTTGGTAATCTTAAGACATTATGCTTTTGCCTCGTTGATGTACTTGACCTTTATAAAATTAAAACCGATATGGTAATCTAAAACAATAACTTACGTTTTGAAAGTTAAATATGCTGTATATGGTGAATAAAATTAGTCACACTCGAGATCATTTTACTATCAAAGTCATGTCATGTGAGCACAATACTAATGGGACGGAGGGAGTATAAGAATAAGGTGTAAGCCAATTTTGAATAGTAAGGTGTTTTAAGGAGTCGAATGCTGAAAGCTTCCTCTGTGATTTTCAGAATGACTACAACACCCGAGAACTTGAAGCTCTGAAGAACGTGATTGGGTGTGTTGAAGAATACAATCTCGAACCAGAGTACCCTCTTCACCAGCTCTACAAAAGAGTTGCCCAGTTAGACAAGTCGTTCAAAGGCGACGGAAAGATGAGACCCGAAACCAGTAAACAGCCACAACACCGACAAAAAAGGCCTCGCTCTGATGGTAGATTTCCAGCCAAAAGAGGCCGGGGCTCCGGACGAGGCTCTGATCGAGGCTCCGGTGGTGGCAGACATGGCCCACCTCCGTCAAAAGGAAGAACCACGTATGTCGGACTTCCGCAGAGATATCCGCCAGTTATTTCAACCCCCTACACTCATCCAGCTTCTGCACAGCCGCCCTACGGTGCTCAGGCAAATGATCCAGCATTGTACTACTATGCGCAAAATGACCAGGGTCGAAACCCTTATTCTGCTGCTCCGCCTACGTATGGTACTTATCAGCAACCGCCTCGTCAGCCATACATGTAATACCGTGTTGTAGCATTGCTCGGAATTTTATTGTATTTAGGCCTTGTACTTTTGTTCTTAATGTTGCGGACTGTTTTGAACTAAACTAAACTAAATGCATTTGACTATAAAGTTCAAATGAACATGACCTAAATTATACGGAGTAAAAAAAAAAAAAATGGGTAGCCTGGTGCATCGTGACGTCTTTACAAGGGGAGGATTCGGGATACTTTTTAATTTGTACTCTCTTGCTTGGTTCTTTAGCTTCATTTCAGCTCTTATAAGCCCCAGTAAGGTTTAATTTCAATAGATCAGCTGTAATAAGTTTAACTTTTATAAGTTCAACTTTTATAAATCGACAAAAACAAGGCCCTCCTACCCTCATTGAGTTTATCACATTTACTTTTTCAAACATTTGACCATAAATGTTTTGCAACAGATGAATAATAAAAGTTTAATATATTCACATTCGTCCTCAAAGCATCTTTTTTCCTTTTTAAATTATATCTTTGACGAAAAACGTCAGATGTGGGCCTAAGAAAAAGACGATCGAATAATAACATTGGAGACCACACATAAAGTAAACAACACAATCATTTAGAAAATAACATTTTGTGAGTTTAGTTATGTATTTTATTTCTAGATTTTCATAGTAACTGCATGATTTTTAGTCATTAGTTAGTGATTAAGTGAGAAGCAAGTGTAAAAGAAAAGACAAAGTTAAAAAAGGAAGTGATGATTCAAGTTGCATTGTTTACTTTACTTAACAAAGACTCCAACATATGTTACTTCAAATAGTGGCATTTTGCATCACTCAACTTTGAATTATTTACTCGTATTTATTTGCAATTTGGATCCTCTCCATTTCTTTCTCTCCATTTTCTCTCTAATACACTAATATTTTAATATATTTTCTCTCTCCTTCATTAAAACATTATTTTTATCAAATAATTACAACCCTTAGATTTTCACAAAAATCGATCTCAACCGTTGAAAAGGAAATGAATGTCCATTTCTTTTCAAGAAATGGAGAGGATCCATACCCATTTATTTGATTGTTGAACTACGGAGTAGTTGTTAATTTGTTATCATACGATGTACCTTGGGATAAGTCTAGGACTCAAATTACTCTTCAACTACCACCTAAAAATTAACTCACAAAACAAAGATTAATGATTAACTATCACTTTTTTAAACAGTTTTTTTAAAAATTTCACATCTTTTATAATTTTTGGTTTTTTTTCATTTATATTCTAAATCTTTTCATTTTTTTTTTGTTTATACTGCGTTTGGCGTATTCATTGTCTTTTTAAACTTATAAAATTAGTCCCAACCGTAACCAAACTTGAATAATCCGTTAAATTTAGCTGTTAGTTTTGTTTTATATGAATTTTCAGCCTTATTTATTTAGTTTTTTCCTTCAATCTTTCGCATTAAACACCTTGTTTCTTATAATAAAGGGTAAAGTAGGGTATTTACTGTGAAAAGTTAGAGAAAAAACTGAAAAAATAAGGGTGAAAGTTTATATGAAACATAACTAACGACGAAATTTAAAGCTTTACTCTAGTTTGATTAAGGTTGGGACTACGTTTATAAGTTTAAGGGTATAACTGAGAATACGCCAAACGCAAGGGTACAACTGGAAAAAGTAAAAAGTACGAGGGTATAGATGGAAAAAACCCATAATTTTTTTAAAATCTCAAATCTCTCCTTATCAATTTTAAATTTTTCAGTTAAAGATTTAATTTAATTCCCAATTTGTCATTTTAAATCCTGGTAAAAATTTAACAACTCCTATATTAAATTATTCTCTCTCGAACAAAAAAAATACTCGAAATATATGGAGCAATAAGCAAAATTATTTTTCAGTGTCATTAACCTAGAAATTATTAACCTAAAATTCATTTAAATTTGTAAAATGACTTACCGTTATTATGAATAATTTTTTCTATAAAATCATTATTTTTTCCTCCATCAAACCTCAACCTTATTTTTTT
Source organism: Dianthus caryophyllus (assembly GCA_023091065.1). Classification (NCBI taxonomy): domain Eukaryota; kingdom Viridiplantae; phylum Streptophyta; class Magnoliopsida; order Caryophyllales; family Caryophyllaceae; genus Dianthus; species Dianthus caryophyllus. The sequence goes on along the minus strand of CM041518.1, from coordinate 38,472,992 downwards.
TAATCTAATTTAGGACCTGTTCTTTCGGACTTTTTAGAAATTTGGAATGAACTAAATCGAATTGAAGCCCATGAAATGAGTGGCCCAGGCCCAGGCGAATGAAGTTCAAATTTATAACATATTGTCAATCTTTGGCCCAGGCCCAGAAGTGTGCTAAAGCCAGATTATTGAAGAATTAGGCCCAATGGCCCAGTGAAGCCCGAAGTCAAGTGAAGTGAAATCCCAGGCGAAATGGTGAAAATAAGCTGGAAAAAACATGTCCTTAGTACTCCGTAGTAATTACCAACCTAATTAACAACTAAAAAATTACGGTATTACTCATTGATGTACACAATTACTCATTCCTGTACATTATTGACCCTAATTTTTCCATTCAATACCCCTCATCTCTTTTTAATTACACTTTATTCTCTCTTTTATATTCACAATTATGTTGCATAGTTTCACTATAATTAAGCAATTATGACGGATACCCTACCCTTTCATGAGGTAAATCTAATCATTTTAACGGTTTTGCGAATAATTCAACTGAAATATCATTTATTTAAACGGTTTATTAATGGTGATATAATACGGAGTATGTTGTTAAAACATGACGATGAAGAGACGAGTACGGGAATAAAGTCGGCATCAGTAATGGTACGTGTCAGTGCCGGTACAATAGTGTCCGCCGTTGTTTGGTGCTTAGGGTTTTGGGGTGGGGGCGTGTTACAGCGTACTACGGAGTACGTAGTACCTTTTTTTTTTTTTTTTTTTTTTTTTAAAGTTTTGTTATTTTTTTTATTTAATATTGTAATTTGTTACTTTTAATAAATTAATTTAGTGTTTATTGTTTGTAAAATACATATTTCAATATTTTGAATAAAATATTGAATGTTTTAAATTTAGTGTTTATTTTTTAATATATATTTTAAATAAAAAAAGTGTACAAAAATGAGTAATAATGTGTACAAACATGAGTAAAAAAAAAGTGTACAAAAGTGGTACATGAATGAGTAAATTTAAAAAGGTGAAAGAAAAGAGAGAAAAACTAAGAGTGAAAAATAAGAGAAAGGGTATAAAATAGAAAATTTTGTACACAAATGAGTAAAAGTGGTACATGAAAGAACAACACCCAAAAATTATCCCAAGTCAAAACCGAATTAACTTGAGATCCCCCACACACTTCACTTGTACTCCGTACACTTCAACTGAAATTAAAAAAAAAAAAAAAACTCTCTTCCTCTCTCTTAACGTCCATCTCTCTCATGTTTATTTCTCTCACTAAACTTTTGTTACCGCGTCAAACTCACCGCCACCTCACCCGACTCACCCGAGTCGACTCACCTCCGCCGTCGCCGGCGAGTCGCCGCCACCGAGTCACCGCCATGAACTCGCCGATTCTCGTCCTCTTCCTCATATTCGCTTTCTCTCTCCTCTCTCCTTCCGCCACCGTCGCCACTCTCCGGCCGCCGTTGACTACGACCGTTGACCGGCGGCCTCTCCTCCTTCCGCTTTCTCTCTCATCGCCGAGAATCTCCGACGTCAGCAAGTTTATGCTCCGACGTCACCTCCATGGCGCTTCTCCCAATGCTAGGATGCGTCTCTACGATGATCTCCTCTCCAACGGGTTTGTTCATCAAATTCATCGTTGATTATCAACATTATTGTGATATTTGATTTGATTTGATGTGATTGCATCGTTTAATTTGATTAATTGATGATTAATTGTTGTTAATTAGCGAAATAACGATGATTGATTAGTGCAATGATTGTGTGAAATTTGAATTAGGTATTATACGACGAGGATTTGGATCGGAACTCCGCCGCAGGAGTTTGCGTTGATTGTTGATACAGGAAGTACTGTCACTTATGTGCCTTGCAATACCTGTGATCAATGCGGTAATCATCAGGTATTTTATTTCTGTTAATATGTTTTTCGGTTTTTTCGTTTTTAATTTGGTGATCAAACGATGTCGAGTTTGTATAAATTTACTTTCTCATGGCGCATTATACAGTGTAGTGAACAGTTGCTTGATAATGTATGAATCTTTGTTGCTTTGATGAAGTAAAAGTGACAACTTTACTAATTTTTCGAGAAATTTACTTATTTTCGAGAAATTAATGTTCAGAGTTGATGTCGTTTTTGTCTTGATTATGTTTGTATCGCGGTTAGTGCTTACTACTGGTTACAGAATTTCCTTTTACTGCTTCTGTTTTGTTTTGTTTTTTAATTTACACATATACTCCGTAGAACCTCATGATGAAGCGAAATAATAGAGCTATTCATGTGAGTTGTTAGAACGTGGAAACGATTGCACGGGGGGATTTTGCTTTAATTACTCAAAGAGAAGAGAAGGTATGCGAATGGTTTTTGTCGGAGGTCTTATAGTCTTCTGGAGAGAAAGGTCTCGTTCAGTATAGTTACGCTGAGGAATCTATTGACGTCTAATGATTTTGTTGGCCTTTAGTCTGAGAATTATAGCTCTTGCAATCAAGACGCAGATAGGTACCTCGATAGACCATTGTTGATACTGGAGATGAATTGTACTGCGAAGAAAGGTAGATTAACCTATAACCGGAAAATCGTAAATGATTCAAATTGGTATCTCACAAAGGGCCAATTCGACAAATTTGTCATGTTAACTGTGATCTTGTTTGACGAAGTTATGGCCTAGGCTATGCACTATATTGATAAAGATGCTTGAAAATAAACGAATATAAGTTTGGAAAATTTAACAAGAATAAACCATCCTATTACTCATCTTCCATTAATAAACCATCCTTCTTTTAATCCCAAAATAAACCCGACTATAACAAATATCTTTCGTAAATAGACCCGATTCATTTTTTACCTCTTGGTGACCTGCAAAAACAGGTCACCCTTCTTTTTCCTCTCCAACAATTAATTCACACAAACCAAATCGATTAATGGCATTTCCTTCACCTTCTTCCCTACCACAACCTTTTAAGTTGACCATGACCAGGACCACCACAACCATCACCACCACCTACATACTGCACCACCTCCATAAATCGGCACCTTCATTAGATACCCATAGTCTTGACAATTGTGAAGAAATAATATTTAGGAGACCCAAGATATTTGTGTGAATACTAATTCTGCTTCACTACTTATTCACTTGTTTCACAATAATTTACCCATTAATGCATTAACATTGTTGAATATGTAAGTTTTGTTGATAAGTTGTAGAACCCATTAACATTTGAATTTCTTCCTGAATGTGATATCTGCACAAAAGGTGTTCGATAAAATGCCTAAAAGAAGCCTTGTCACATGGAAAATATGGAATTACATGATCATTGGAATTTTCGGACCTCCTAGTTTTAGACATTGTGAAGGAATAATATTTACGAGACCCAAGTTAATTGGGGTGTGGTTTGCTCCAATTAGTACTCATAGTATTCATATTGTGGTCCAAGGTCGACATTAATGGCGGTATAACCTTCGGCGTGTACAGAGAGAACGGAGGATGGAGAAGACACCACGGTGGTGGCACCGATGGAAGTCGTTCAGACCTGAGAGAGAGAAATGGGGTTTACAATGGTGGAACTCGTGGTTGTTAGTGGAGGACAGCAACAAGCAAGGCGGTGGTCGTATGTTGCCGCCATTGATGTTGATTTGGTGTTGCAGATGGATCGGGTCAAAATTAATACGAATACTCCGTATAAGAAGTGATGATGTCCTCATAGATAGAATGATGAGGAGTGCACCAAAAAAAAAATAGAACGATGAGGTAAATGACTAATGAGGACAAAATTAATATAAGAATCAAGAGGTGACCCGCTTAACAAGTAGTAGGTCATCCGGTCTATTTAAAGGAAAGACTTGTACAAGTTTGGTTTATTTTGGGATTAAAAAAAGAATGGTTTATTAATGGAAGATGAGCAATAGAATGGTTTATTCTTGTTAAATTTTCCTATAAGTTTTAGTGTTTTACTATGAATATTGCTGCAAAAAGAGGCAGTTAATAACTTATCTAGATTAGTGTTTTGGGGACTCGGTCAAGTGTATGTTGGGTAGATTAAAACCATATTGGACTCCTTGTGTTTGTTTCCTTGTCATATACTCCGTATTTCTATTATTCTCTATATGTGGTATGACCACAAAATGCAGTCTTTATATAGTGAATACTGTCTGTATCCTCCACTATCTCAATCATACTCTCTCATTATGTTTCCTCGTTTCTTCTTTATCTTCTGATTTCGTGTTACTTTTGTAGGACCCAAAATTCCAGCCAGATCTTTCAAATACCTACCACCCGGTGAAGTGCAACCCTGATTGTTCATGTGACGCAGAAAACGACCATTGTACTTACGAGAGACAATACGCCGAAATGAGTTCCAGCAGTGGGATTCTTGGTGAAGACCTTATATCTTTCGGTAACATGAGTGAGCTCACATCCCAGCGAGCAGTTTTTGGTTGTGAAAATGCAGAAACGGGTGATCTTTACAGTCAGCATGCTGACGGTATAATGGGTTTAGGTCGTGGTGATTTGAGCATTGTTGATCAACTTGTTGAGAAAGGTGTAATTAATGATTCTTTCTCACTGTGTTACGGTGGGATGGAAGTTGGTGGTGGTGCTATGGTTCTCGGCCAAATTTCTCCGCCTTCGGACATGGTCTATAGCCACTCTGACCCTGATCGCAGGTCTGTTATGGAAGATTTTGGTTACTTGATAGACCTCTCTATATTTCTCTCTTAACGTCTGACACATTTACTCTAGTTTCGGGATGGCAACAGTCCATATTACAATATCGAGCTGCGGGAGTTGCATGTTGCTGGGAAGAAGCTGGATATAAAACCGCAAGTTTTTGATGGGAAACATGGGACTGTTCTAGATAGTGGTACAACATATGCCTATCTACCTGAAGCGGCATTTGTGGCATTTATGCAAGCTGTAAGATGACTTTTCTGTTTTATTTTTTATTGCTTTGCCTTTTCGTATTTTATTCTTGATTTGTGGAGAAAGGTGAACCTAGTGATTGGATTTACTCAAGTATCAGTTAATCGCAAACTGGTTCGCTTGTATAATTGTTGGATTACGAATTTGTATCGGGGTACCAGTTTCTTATACGACACATTATATATTTTGGAGTGAAATCCTTGATTTTAAAGCGTAATTGGTGGATTATGAATTTGTTATTGGTATGCTGCGAATTAGGTAATCATGGTTTAAGGATCTGAACTCCAAGGTGGTTCGAAGATTTTTTTTTTTTCCTGAAAGATCACACTTTGAAGAATTGTTAGGATTGACCTTATTATTGTAAACATTAGTGAGCATTATTTTATTATCTACTTATGCATTTTTATTTTTATTGTGTAGGTTACGAATGAGCTTCATGGCGTGAAGCAAATTCGTGGTCCCGATCCAAATTATAATGATATATGCTTTTCTGGTGCTGGAAGGTACAGATTACAGGGTAGTTTATATTGTTGCTCACTAATCAGTAGGCTGTTATATACTCCGTATCGCATTTCTCATTTTCGCCATTTTTTGCTGTCTCAGTGAGGTTTCAGAACTCTCTAAGACTTTCCCTTCAGTTGACATGGTCTTTGGAAATGGTCAAAAGTATTCACTTTCGCCGGAAAACTATCTATTTAAGGTGACCTTATCATTCTTCCCTCAAAAATCGTCAAACTCAGATGTGATACCTGTACTTGGAACTAGCATTAATTTACTTTGTTCCCCTGTACAGCACTCAAAAGTACCCGGTGCGTATTGTCTTGGTGTATTTCAAAATGGAAAAGATCCAACAACACTTTTAGGAGGTATACCGTCCTCAGTTTTGCAATTTTAGATTGAATGTTTTGCTTTCCTCTTTCCAAACTTGGTAGTTACCTTGTTAACAAAGACTCGTAACAGGCATTGTCGTCCGTAATACTCTTGTAACGTATGATCGTGAACACTTGAAAGTCGGATTTTGGAAGACCAATTGTTCCGAGCTATGGGAGAGACTTAATGCATCAAGCATTTCACCAGCACCTCCACCTTTGGGTGGGGAGAAAACCGATACAGATACCAATACAAATACAGGAATGCCACCCGCATCAGCTCCTAATGGAGTACCTGATCATGTTATTTCAGGTACATTGGGTCATTGAATTGCGTAATGTCTTTTGAAGCAGAGTTGTTCTTCCTATTAATTAATTTTACTGTGCGATGTAAATATATTTGCTATGTTTTGGTTCTAGATATAGTGGAATAAGTCAAAATGACTCACTAAACTGACGGTCTGACGCCCTTCTTTTATTTTTAAGTATTAGTAATTCTATTCAATTATCGACGTAATCTTCACCTTGGGTCATTCGGAAAGTCGGAACAACCTTTTATTTGTCAAGGCGTAGGAAGTATGGTTGTGAAAGTGTACTGGCATAGTCGTAACATTTATTGACATTTTTGTTCTCTGATTGCTCTTTTCTGTATAAAAATTTCTTATTTCAGGAGATATTGTAGTCGGGTATATAACGTTTAACATATCGCTGAGTATCAACTACTCGGACTTGAAGCCACATTTTTCAGAACTATCAGATTCCATTGCCAAAGAGTTGGAAGTCAACGTCTCTCAGGTAAGCTTGAATTAAGTGTTGTGTATTTTTCCATATAAACTAGAGTACGGGAAGATAAGAAAGTAAAAGGTTGAATTATATTTCTCAAACATTTCTGCCAAGTAAATAATAATTTTACTCGGTTCTAGGTTAATCTGGTGAATATGACTTCAGCCGATAATGGAACCCTAATAAGTTGCAGCATCTATCCCGAAGGCTCGGCTAAGTCATTCTCAAATACAACTGCAAAGGTATACTGCATTTTAGTGAATAATGGTTCGATAACTGTGAAGGAAAGTAAGAGTTTGATTGTTTTATTAACCTGGTGTTTCTATGTGCAGCATATTATTTCACGTTTAACTGAACTCCAACTTCCGGACACATATGGCAGTTACAAGTTGGTTAATTGGAAGTTTCAACCGCCTTCGGAAAAGTAAATCGTTCTGTCGCTTCATATGACTTTTATTTTTATCTACAGCTGTTTTGTTTTCTGCAGCTCATTCTATGTTCACTTCACTTGCTTTTGTTTAAAATAACATCTCGGTTTCTCCTCTGTCAATCCTTGGTGCAGTATTGTTTACTTTTTAGTGGCACTAATTCCCTCGACAGTAGTTTCCTGATGATCATAATGTGCCATTAAAAATAGATGTTGAGATATTGGGAATATTTTATTTTCATTCTCGAGTTGTTGATACATTTCTTGATAAATTAGCTTTTAATAACATCGGTTGGATCTCGCTGGTGTAGTTTGTCGTTGTTTGATTCACATTTCATCTTTGTCTTTGATGATGCAGGAGTTGGCGGCAACAACACTACTTAGTAGTGTTCATGACTATTCTAGTAATATTAATGTTAGGGTTATCGGTGTACGGGATTTGGTTCGTATGGAAATGGAGACAAGAAACATCAATTCCATACAAACCCGTTGACAGCGATGCTGCTCCCGTTGTCGAGCAAGAACTCCAGCCATTGTGAATTACTTGACGTATTGCGGTAGTTATCTTTCGTTTTTTCTATTCAAATCGACAAAAAAAGTTCAAAATATACAAGTTTTGATCACGCCAATTTAACCAGGGGAAGATACCTAGGAAACCTTTTCCAGTGCCGTACATCCGAAAGAGATGCCTACAGTAAAACAGACGATCTCGGCTCATTTAATTTGTAGTTTTTAAACGTGAATCTTATGTATAACTGGTATTCTGATCATCAATGCAGCAATCTATTTCTCTCCTCTGTTTCGTTTTTTTCGGTTTAAACACTTGGTCTGCATATGTTATGCTGCAGCGTTTACTCATGCATGCTTCGTTTGATTCTACGGTTGACTACAGTGTTCTCATTCATCTGATTGTTTCCATTTGACCAAAATTTCTCTTACGTATGTTTTGCTGCAGCGTTTACTCATGTATGCTTCGTTTGGTTCTACGGTTGACTGCAGTGTTCCCTCTTATTCATCTGATTGTTTCCATTTGACCAAAATTTTCTCATGAAAGAAAAAGTCATCGAGGAAAGTTTGAAAAACTTGGAGCACTTCCTTATTATTTGATGCGAAACGGCGGCGGAAGTAGACATAATACTCCGTATAATAATTAAAATAATAACGGATAAGCAGACACCAAGTTAGATCTATAACTTGATGAACGAGATTGGCTAACCAAGACCTATTGGCTTCAATCGAGCAACAATTAGGATACACGTCCTAATACGTCACTACTAGGTTGAATCCTACGCAGCGATTCGAATTTCACAAACAAACGTAACCCACGTTTTTTGAGAGAAAACAAGTTTTTATTTCGTCAAATTCTGTTTTAAAATGAATTACTAGTTCACTATATATAGAAAAAAAAAAAAACTTAAACTAGATATAACTCAATACGACTAGATTCATTGTCTAAATTCACTGAATCTTAAATTAATATTATAATCGAATTTATTGTCTAGACTTAATTAATACTACGTATAAAATTAAATATAACTAAATATATTGCATAAGTTCATTGAATTTTAATTGTAAATTAATCAGTCGTCTTCAGGAAGAATTTGTTAATCCTTACTACTCCGTATATCTTAAAAATCAAGAGGATAAAACCAACAATTAAACGAGTCGAGAAACTAAAAACCGACAATCGACAATTTCACGAATTTTACGTCACATTCGCCTATTATCCTATCGATTAGTCATGGTCATTAACGATCAAACCACGGTCCACAGGAAAAGTAGCCACAAGAAAATTGACTAAAGTCCAAAGACTATACAAAGTATAGAACAAATAAAATTCTAACCCCAAATCACACGACACACCAAAACTTACTTCAAAAATACTCAACTTTTTTTTTTCTTTTGTAGTTTGCAACACTTCTGATTTTCTGTAATCATCTTCAGGTTATAACTCTTTTTCTCTCATTATCTGCACGCTTATTGTTGGGATATGTCGGGATATAGACGTTAATCTCAAATATATGATATGATTATCATATGTCGAGATTATATTGATATCCCGATATATCCCAATACTTTTAAGTATATAGTCTGTATTTTTGCTACATTTTTCTTGCTGTTTCAACTTTCGCAAAGTTCGTCATTCTCAAATGTACTTTGCATAAATTTAACGACATAGTTGATTATAACATATAGCTTGTTTTTGTATGAAAAGATTGAACTATTTTGGATGATTTGATCATAATGTCTGCAACTTTGTTATCTGTTGTATGATCACGAGTTACGACTTGTATTTATGACGAGAATATGACCATTATTTTTCGAGAAAAATTTTACCCTTTATGAAACCGTAAATAAAGGTCATATATAACCGTAATAATGGTCATATAATCATATATTCTAGCACTGAAAATTGCCCGTCATACACATTTATTGAGTCTTGCAGACGACTTTACCGTAAGGCCACATGGCCGAGGATCAGAGACCACCAGCAAATCAAAGACGCAGTCGCAGTCATAGAGTTCGTCTTAAGCCGTCCAAACTTTCACCCATAATTGTGTCCATACCGATGCAGGATACGAGAATTGGCGTTTCCGAGGTTGAAATCCATGTCAGGAAATTAGTGGAGAACCTAAAAGGTACTTCTCTTGAAACTCTAAGAGAAGCCGCCTTTGAGTTACGACTTTTAGCAAAGGATGATGAAAACCGAATTTTGGTAGCGAGTTCTGGAGGCATCAATCCATTGGTTGAGCTTTTGCATTGTTCAGACCTAACGATCCAAGAACATGCCGTGACTGCCCTCCTAAACCTCTCGATAAGCGACAACAATAAGTTGATTATAGCCAACGCTGAAGCAATAGCCCCTTTGATACACGTCCTTCGGACAGGTACTCCGGAAGCTAGAGAAAACGCAGCTGCCACGCTCTCTAGCATTTCCAAATTCGACCCGTATAAGACCCGTATCTGCAATTCCGGGGCCATAGGTCCGTTGATAGACCTCTTGGAGAACGGATCACCCCAAGGCAAGAAAGACGCAGTGACTGCATTGTACAACCTATCGCTGGCGCCCGAGAATAGGTCTAGCATCATACGTTCAGGCGCAGTAAAACACCTCGTTGATTTGATGGATCCCGCAACTGGGTTGGTCGACAGAGCGACAGTCATCTTAGCGAATTTAGCAACGTTACCTGAGGGAAGGACTGATATTGCTCAAGCAGGAGGAATTCCGCTACTAGTTGAAACTGTTGAGCTAGGTTCTCCTAGAGGAAAAGAGAATGCTGCTGCTGCACTTTGGCTGTTTTGTTCCGACAGTAAGAGTAACAGATACTGCAAGCGGGTTCTCGAGGAAGGCGGTAGGCCGCCTTTGATCGCGTTGTCGATGTCAGGGACTGCACGGGCCAAAGAAAAAGTATAATGCACATTTATGTAGAAAGTTCGACTTTAGTTTCGTAAATTAAAATCTCTGTATTAAGATGTTCTTATCGTTTTTTGTGTTTACGCAGGCAATTATGATACTTGATCATTTGCGAAATGTACAACGCGATTATCGAAGACGAGACTGAATAACAGAATGAGACGGTAGAATTATGAAAACGTCTGCAAGAGTACATTGTAAGTTCTTTCTATACAATTGATGCAAGTGAATGTTATGTTGCTATAAATATTGATTGTGGTGCTTTTTGTTTACTTTGCATCCACAAACTACTTTCGTTTTTACCGTGAGATCCAATACAAAATCATGGATAACGTAACTTCTCGTCTTCAGTACATACAGTATGAGTCATGCATAACGTAACTTCTCGTTTTTAGTACATACAATATGAGTCGATGAAACGAAAATATTTCAAGGACATTCAACATTAGCAGGATAAAGGATGTTGTATCTTGTATTTGCACAGCCTAATCCCGTGACTGTGTCTTAATACTTTACAGACTGATCATTCTTTCACGAAAAATACATGAAATTTCGAAAGAAACCTCCATGACTCATTTTATTCTCAAGTTTATTGTACTAAAAAAACATACATACATACATACATACATACATACATACATACATACATACATACATAAAAGTCCTAAAATCATAGTGTTATAGGACATGTAGGTTAAATCTAAGGGCACTTAGGCTTACCCTTAGAGTTAAGCCAGTCTCTATAACAAGGGCACTCATGTTTGTTGCCAAAGGTTCCTGAAGGTACACAGTTGCATTTTTGACAGCACATTGAGCAGTATCTCATACACCTCGCTTGCACGTCCGTCTTGCTGCA